>JAKOOJ010000002.1:197626446-198226446 GCA_022577455.1 Arizona elegans | reverse complement strand
GCAAAGAGGCTGACTCTGTAAACCGCTTAGAGAGGGCTGTAAAGCACTGTGAAGCGGTATATAAGTGCTATTTTTATTGCTATTATAACAGTTTGTTTAGTGACTGATAGAAATTACAATAGCCCTGAAAAAAGTGACTTATGACCATTTTTCGACCATTGCAGCATCCCCATGGTCACATGATCAAAATTCAGATGATTGACAACTAGTTCATATTTATGACGGTTGCTATGTCCCGGGGCTCATGCGATCCCTTTTGTGACCTTCTGATAAGCAAAGTCAATGGAGAAGCCAGATTCAATTAGCAGTCTTGTCATTAACTTAACGACTGCAGTGATTCACTTAACAACTGTGGCAAGAAAGGTCATAAAATGGGGCAAAACTCACTTAGCAACCATCTTGGTTAGCAATGGAAATTTTTGGTTCAATTGTCGTAAATTGAGAACTACCTGAATTTACTCCAGTTTGCTAATTCCATAAGAATCATAGGGACTCCGATGCAATTACAATGTAACTGTCAGCGATCTGACTAGCAAACCCAAAAGAAGTAGACACTCTCAAGATCTTTGAATTCCCAAAAGTATAACTTTATTGGATACATCATCTCGGAACTGCAGAAGCAAAAACCAGCTCTGTTTTCCCCACGCAAAAGCTTAAACAATAGATTCCCTTTCTCCCCATCCCTGGCTGTTCACATTGTCCAATTGTAAGACTTCCTTTTGTTATGGGAACAGTCAGTGTCTCCGTCTAATGCCTGCAGCAATGACCTTGGCTCTCATGGTCCGTAGAGGAAAGCTTAGCATTCCATTCTGGATGAAAGGCATAGAAGCAGCTCAGAAGAAGTAAAGTGTTTCAGTCTTGACAGTAGCTTTATTTGGTGCAAACTTTAATAGCTCTTTTCTGTTCCCATTTTCATCTTAGCTTTGCCACGGGATGCATCTACAAAGGCTCCACCACGCAGTGTCTTTGCAAGCCTGGTTATGCCGGATTTTCGTGTGAACGGTACCGTATATAACTTGAATTTCAGCTCTTTTCAACTTGGTTTGCTTAAGATCCCATCCATGTATGGCAGGATGGGGCTGCTCGGTTCTCCACTGGTAGAATCAGGCCACCAGCAGAGGACTTCGCGCTGCTGCTCTGTAAGACCTCCTTCTCTCCTCCAAAGATGTGCTCCAGGTTACTATGGAAACCCTCTCGTGATCGGCAGCTCCTGCCAGCCCTGTGACTGCAGTGGGAATGCTGACCCCAACATGCTCTTCAGCGACTGTAACACGTTGACAGGGGTCTGCACCGGGTGCATGTACAACACTGCAGGGCCCCGATGCGAAATGTGCGCGGCTGGATTTTACGGTGATGCAGTCGTAGCAAAGAACTGCACCGGTAGGTCTACAAGCAGTCTCTTTCCTGGGTCCATTCACACACACTGATGATGGGCTCCATAGGTGGCTCAGTGGCTAAGACGCTGAGCTTGTCGATCAGAAAGGTCGGCAGTTCGAATCCCTAGTATAGGTCTCCTGCGTGAGCAGGGGAGTAGGACTAGATGACCTCTAAGGTCCCTTCCAACTCTGTTATTGTTACTGTTTTTTTAAAAAAATTGAAATGCTGGTCTCACTGGTGAAGTCTTAATAGTCTTTATATGTTTCTTAACATTTATATTCAGATAGTTTTGCCCTTTTTATTCAACATAGTTGCTTGAAAGGATAAAAAAAGATACAAATCCTTTCAGTTTCCCCCAGTCTAAACCTGGTGAAATATTTTTTTTTCTCAATAGAAAATGCAGGTAGTCCTTGACTTACAACCATTCATTTAGGGACCATTCAAAGTTACAACGCCACTTTAAAAAATTACTTATAACCAATTTTCACACTTACGACCATTGCCTCATCCCTATGGTCATGTGATCAAAATTTGGGCACTTGGCAACTGGCAGGTATTTATGATGGTTGCACTGTCCCGGGGTCATGTGATCAACATTTGTGACCTTTCCAGCTGGCTTCCAACAAGCAAATCAATGAAGGCAGCCAGATTTGTTTAATGACCATATGATTCACTTAACAAGTGCAGTATTTCACAACAACAGTGGCAAAAAAAAGGTCATAAAATCGGGAAAAACTCACTTAACAGCTAAATTGGGGCTCAGTTGTGGTCAGAGTTGAGGATTATCTGTATTGCTGAAGCTAAGATGTAAATACATTGGTCAAATTTTACGTACTTCGTTAGAAATAGAAATAGCGCTTAAGACTTACATACCGCTTCATAGTGCTTTTACAGCCCTCTCTAAGAGGTTTACAGAATCAGCCTATTGCCCCCAACAATCTGGCTCCTCATTTTATTGACCTCGGAAGGAGGGAAGGCTGAGTCAACTTTGGGCCGGTGAGAATCGAACTGCTGACAGTTGGCCAGCAGAAATAGAAGTCATGAAATCTTCTTAAAGTTCTTTCTCTCCTTGTAGAGTGCAGCTGTCTGCCCTGTGGGACGGACTCGTGTGATCCTAAAACTGGCCAGTGTCGGTGTAAGCCTGGGGTGACAGGTCAGCACTGTGATCGCTGTCAGGTAAAATACACGGATACTCCCTGATCCTTAAATTCTCTGCACCGCATCGGTGAGATGTATCCCACAGCAGAGGTGGTATTCAGCCGGTTCGGGTAAACTGGAAGCTCCCACGATCAATTGGCCCTACCCACCCGCATCCGCTCTATGCTGTCCTTTATTTCCTGCTTTGTAGCTCATCTCAATCGCGCGGCACAGCTGATTCCCCTCCCCCTCTCCTTTGCTATTCTACTTACCATTGCTGACTTGGAGGGTAGGCCGCTGAGCTTCTAAATGCTCCATTTTCAGCGCTACGCACAAGCGCCTTAGGCTCATGCGTGTGCAAAGCTTGCATGCGTGCATGAAGCGCGGGCTCACCGAACCAGTTGTTAAACTGGCAGCATCCCATCACTGTCCCACAGGCATTGTGGGTTTTTTGTGGTTTTGTCGCTGATGGGGTTCTGTTAATAAACACTGTTGATTTCAACTTCTGTATTTGCACGTAACAAACATCATGTCTTCTGGGTGCGCTTCAAGGTGTTGGTGACCACCTTTAAAGCGCTCCATGGCTTAGGGCCGGGGTATTTACGAGACCGCCTTCTGCCGCCAATAGCCTCCTACCGGCCAGTTCGCTCGCACAGAGAGGGCTTCCTCAGGGTGCCGTCGGCCAGGCAATGTCGGCTGGCGACCCCCAGGGGGAGAGCCTTCTCTGTGGCGGCACCTGCCCTCTGGAACGACCTACCCCCGGAGATACACATGATACCAGGCCTCCAGACTTTTTGTCGGGCTCTGAAAACTCATCTATTTCATCTTGCGGGCTGGCTTGATCCCATCCTTTTCGGTTTTAATTTGAAATTGGTTTTAACTGGGTTGTTTTAAATTGAGGGCCGGAATTATTTAATGTCTTTTAAACTGTTTTTTAAATTTTATAGGTTACGTTTTATCTCGGCTGTTCACCGCCCTGAGTCCTGTTGGAGAACGGCGGTATAAAAATTGAATAAAATAAATAAAATAAATAAATGTAGGCCAGGTATCCCCACGTAACTGTGTTTTCTCTCTTGCCCAGCCAAACCAGAATGATTAGCACTGAGTAGGTATGGAATGGCAGGCCATGGTCACCCTTTATTTATATAAATAAAAGGGAAGTTTTACAGCTTCAATCATTTGAGTGGAGAAAAACCTAACCCCCTGATTGAATCAAAATGATCACTCCACTTTCTTGAATAAGATTATAGGAGTGAGGGAAAGGAATCCATTCTCTATATCGTAAATAAAAGGGACCCTCTCATCTCCAGTCGGTTTTCAGCACATTGTTTCCATCTTGTATGTATGTATGTATGTATGTATGTATGTATGTATGTATTTATTTATTTATTTATTTATTTATTTATTTATTTATTTATTTATTTATTATTTCTCACTTTTATTCTTTTTTTTTTAATAAACAACTCAAGGTGGGGAATTTATCTAATACTCCTTCCTCCTATTTTCCCCACAACAACCTAGCAAGGTGGTTTGTGCTGAGAGAGAGGGACTGGCCCAAAGTCACCCAGCCAGCTTTCATGGCTAAGGCGGGACTAGAATTCACAGTCTCCTGGTGATTGGCCCAAAGTCACCCAGCCAGCTTTCATGGCTAAGGCAGGACTAGAATTCACAGTCTCCTGGTGATTGGCCCAAAGTCACCCAGCCGGCTTTCATGGCTAAGGCGGGACTAGAATTCACAGTCTCCTGGTGATTGGCTCAAAGTCACCCAGCCAGCTTTCATGGCTAAGGCGGGACTAGAATTCACAGTCTCCTGGTGATTGGCCCAAAGTCACTCAGCCGGCTTTCATGGCTAAGGCAGGACTAGAATTCACAGTCTCCTGGTGATTGGCCCAAAGTCACCCAGCCGGCTTTCATGGCTGAGGCGGGACTAGAATTCACAGTCTCCTGGTGATTGGCCCAAAGTCACCCAGCCAGCTTTTATTTTCTAAACAATAACATCTGATTATACCCTAGCTTCTCCTCCTCATCTAACTTGAGTTCCTACTCTGGACTCTTGTCCTAGATCCTGCCTTCACTTACAACAGTGTCCATGTCAACAGAGTTGTAAGCAGTGAGACTATAGAACTCCAGTGCTGCTGGAGATTGTGAGTTCTGTACTCAACCTGAATCTGCCTTATCCTCAGAGGAAAAGGAGGAATTGGACAGCTGGTTACCAATTAGTTAGGAGCACCTCAACCCCTTACAGATATGCTCCTCAGGCTGCTTTCGTATGGAAGAAATAACATAGCGGGGTGCCTCAGCACAGCCTAGCATGGTCCACAACCATCGTCTGATACTGCATTGGGCTTTAACTCTATTCCTTCAAGAGTCCTACAATTTGCAGTAAGCATCTATAACAGGGGTGTCCAACCTCGGCAACTTTAAGACCTTGGGCTTCAACTCCCAGAACTCCCCCAGCCAGCATGGGTAACTGGGCAATTCTGGGCATTGATGTCTGCAGACCTTAAAAGTTGCTAAGGTTGGACACCCCTGATCTAGAGTTCAATGTCCCAAATGGAGATGGTCAAAATATCCTGTGTTAATAGGTGCCATCTTTCTTTCCTTCATCCCATTTGCCTAGAGAGATTCTTCAGAATGATTTACTGCCCTTATTTGAGTGCAGAGCAGCTTCTGTAAACCACTGTTATCATCATCCTCTTTTAACAATCCCATAATCCCTTGCCGGGTGGAGTCTGGGCAATTGAATGGAGCTGAGTGTTTACTGGCCAGATGCCTTTCCTGTCACCAATACAGAGTTTGTTTCAGCAGATGTATTCTCATTGTGCCCAGAGAGAGAAATATCTGCCTCTACCTAGGATCGAACTCACAGCCTCCTGATTCTGAGGCCAGAGCTCCACCTCTAGGCCACTACATCGTTCCTGTAAACCATTGTTATAACTATTAAAATCCGGATGAAAACCCCCCCCCCCTTTTTTTTTTCCTTTTTAGGAAGGGTATTATGGCTACGAAACTTGCTTGGGCTGCCAAAGGTGTGACTGTGACATTGGATCGGTGAGCCCCAATTGCCATGCCCAGAATGGCCAGTGTGATTGCAGTCCAGGCGTCAGTGGTCCTCGTTGTCAGCAATGCTCTCCTGGATACTGGGGGCTCAGTGCAGGTGGCTGCTCCAGTGAGTTCCTTTCCTAATATTTAGTCCTTGCTAATAGAAAACTCAGATTCCCACCCCACCCCCCAAGCCTAAAAGAGAGGGCACATATTTTTTTTTTACTCTAAACATTTTATTAGATTATAGAATAAAATACAAAAGCAAATAGGAAGACATAGTTCGGTTTAGGCTAGGGTTGTAGCAGGGGTGAAATCCAGCAGGTTCTGACAGGTTCTGGAGAACCGGTTGCAGAAATTTTGAGCAGTTCGGAGAACCGGTGCGGAAATTTTGAGTAGTTTGGAGAACTGGCATATACCACCTCTGGCTGGCCCCAGAGTGGGGTGGGAATGGAGATTTTGCAATATCCTTCCCCCAAGAGTGGAGAGGGAATGGGGATTTTGCAGTATCCTTCCCCTGGAGTGGGGTGGGAAGGGAGATTTTGCAGTATCTTTCCCCTGGAGTGAGGAGGGAATGGGGATTTTGCAGTATCCTTCTCCTGGAGTGGGGTGGGAATGGAGATTTTGCAGTATTCTTCCTCTGCCATGCCCACCAAGCCACGCCCACCAAGCCACGCCCACAGAACTGATAGTAAAAAAATTGGATTTCACTACTGGGTTGTAGTCCAATATACACTACATAAACAATGCAAAGGAAGGAAGGAAGGAAGGAAGAGAAAGGAAGGAAGGAAAGAAAGAAAGAAAAGAAAGAAAAAAAAAGAAAAGATATACCCACATATATTATATGACACAGAGGAACAACACAGTCTAATTTGGATGAATACATGTACATGGCGAGAAAAACAAATCTTGCGAGTTTACCAGTCGGATGGCCTAGGGAACAAAGCTGTTACAGAATCTGGTAGCCCTTCTATGAAATACTTCAAAACCTCCTCCCAGAGGGGAGCAACAGAAACAGACCATCAAGTAGGTGTGTGGGGTCTCTAACAATGCTTCGAGCTCTAAGGACATAGCGCTCATAATAATTCCAGTCCACGATTAACATGGACTGATAGCAGTCCTGCTTGTGAATTTTTCTCCTTCGATGTTCTCTCAACAGAATGCCAGTGTAAAGGAGGCTCCTGCAACCCCCGCACAGGTGAATGCACCTGTACCAACGGCCTGACAGGGAAGCAATGTGACACCTGTATAAAGAAGCATGAGATCCCTGTGGTAGATGGTCCAGACAACATGAGATGCGAAGGTTAGGCTTCTTCTTTCCTCCGGTGTCTTGGTCCCAGCTATATCTGTTTTGGGGTATTTCTGTAATTCTCCATATTGGTTTAACATTGATGTGCAGGAATCACTGTCCTATCTGTCCTACTGTCCCAAACTAAGAATGACTCAGAAATCCTACATGTATCTTGTAAGATTTTCACTTAGGTCCATGTGCTGAATGGGTTTGAGAAATTTTATGAGAGTTGTCAAAAATAGAGTAGAGTAGAGTAGAGTAGAACAGAACAGAACAGAACAGAACAGAACAGAATAGAATAGAATAACAGAGTTGGAAGGGACCTTGAAGGTCTTCTAGTCCAACCCCCTGCTTAGGCAGGAAACCTTACACCACTTCAGACAGATGGTTATCCAACCTCTTCTTAAAAACTTCCAGTGTTGGAGTATTCACAATTTCTGGAGGCAAATTGTTCCACTGATTAATTGTTCTCACTGTCAGGAAATTTCTCCTTAGTTCTAGATTGCTTCTCTCCTTGATTAGTTTCCACTCATTGCTTCTTGTCCTATTATCAGGTCCTTTGGAGAATAGCTTGACTCCCTCGTCTTTGTGGCAACCCTTGAGATGATTGATAAATGATTAGATAAATGTAGATAAATTGTTAGCCTCCATATATTAATAATAGAGTCTTATCTGAGGGGTCCTTGGTGCTCTCTGAGTTTGCTTGTTTTCTTGCAGACGTTTCATTACCCAACTAGGTAACATCATCAGTGCATGATGATAAATGCAACTAGGTAACATCATTACTGCACTGATGATGTTACCTAGTTGGGTAAAAAAACGTTTACAAGAAAACAAGCAAGCTCAGAGAGCACCAATCCCCACCCATCATTTAGAAGCTTCTTGGGTGAGAATCAAAACATTTTCAAGGAAAAAGAAACCCAATAAAGTCCAGTTGCCTTTTGGAGAAGCACCTTTGAGATGAGCCATGTAGGACAGTTGATAACCAGTTGAGGATCAAGATAACCCTACTGTCACTCTAGACTCCTTGGTGCTAGCGATCAGATGACTGCAAAGAATATAAACCCTTCCATTCCCCACTGTCAGTTAGAACTGAAGAAGTTTCTTGAATGAGAATCAAAACGTTTTCAAGGGATAAAAAATCAGAAGAGTCCAGTTGCCTTTAGGAAAGGCACCTTTGGATGATTGAGACTCTCCATCGGCACATCCTACGGCTGACTTTCCTCTCTCATTAACAGCTTGTGACAGCTGTGTGCTGCTCTTGTTAGAAGATCTCCAGAAGATTGAAAGTGATTTCCCCGCCCTGGAACATCAGTTAACAAGTCTCAACACCACCTCAATTGCCTGGGCCCGCCTACACAGCTTCAACGGCTCCATGCAAGCCATCACTGTATGTGGAGCTCCCCAGTTAAATTGTTCCTCTTCCGATTGTTTACAATAGGGGTGTCAAACTCAATTTCAGGACTGTGGTTGACCTCAGGGGGCCGGTCGGGTGTGGCCAAATTGGTGGGTGTGGTGAACTGGGTGGCCATCTTGATGCCACTCACTGGGCATCAGAGGTGGGTTTCAGCAGGTTCTGACCAGTTCTGGAGAACGGGTAGCGGATATTTTGAGTAGTTTGGAGAACCGGTAGTAAAAATTCTGACTGGCCCCGCCCCCATCTATTCTCTGTCTCCCAAGTCCCAGCTAATTGGGAGGAAATGGGGATTTTGCAGTAACCTTCCCCTGGATTAGGGAGGGAATGGGGATTTTACAGTATCCTTCCCCTGGAGTTGGGTGGGAATGGAAATTTTACAGTATCCTTCCGTTGCCACGCCTACCAAGCCACGCCATGCTCACCAAGCCACGCCCACAGAACGGTTACTAAAAAAATTTGAAACCCACCACTGCTGGGCATGGCCGACTGGGTGAGCATAGCCAGCTTGACGCCACTCCCCAAACTGCTGGCATGTTTCGTCTTCGCACTGGGTAGACTAGGCCGAAGCCACGTTGGCCTGATGTTTCCTCTTCGTATTGGGTAGACCAGGCCGAAGCCACGTTGGTTGGGCCATTACATTTTCCAGGATGGCTCTGTGGGCCGGATATAGCCCGCAGGCCTTGAGTTTGACACCCCTGTTCTACAAAGTTCTAGAGGTTCTAGATTTACTTTGCACTTGCTTCTTTCCTCGCAGAGCCAAGTGCGCGAGTACCAGCGATCCATCTACAGGGTGAGGCAACATGCCGATGAACTGGAAGAGGAGAACGCAGATTTTGTTCAGGATCTGAACGCGCTTCAGCACAAGGTGCAACCATTTTTCCCTCCCTTTTCCTTTTCTCTTCCTGTATTTGTACAGGTAGTCCTCGATTTACAACAGTTTGTTTAGTGACCCTTTGAAGCCACCACGGCACTGAAAAAAAGTGACTTAGGACCGTTTTTCACACTTAGGACCATTGTAAGCAGCCCCATGGTCATGTGATCGAAATTCAGATGCTTGGCAATTGGTTCATATTTATAATGGCTGCAGAAACCTGGGGTTGTGTGATCCCCTTCAGCGACCTGCTGACAAGCAAAGTCAATGGGGAAGCCAGATTTATTTTACCGTGCTACTAACGTAGCAACCGCAGTGATTCACATAACAACGGCGGCAAGAAAAATCGTAAAATGGGGCAATGTCCACTTAACAACTGTCTCGCTTAGCAACAGAAATGTTGGATTCAGTTGTTATTGTAAGTTGAGGACCAGGGGTGAAATGCTCCCGGTTCAGACCGGATCGCCCGATCCAATAGAAATGGAGGTGGGTGGTTCGGAGAACCGGTCCCTGCCCCCCCCCTCCCCCCATGCCCAGCTGAGCCACGCAATCATCAGAGGCTTTTTTTTTTACTTTTAAAAGCATTTTTTCTACAACCTCTTCAGCTAAAAAAATGCTTTTAAAAGTAAAAAAAAAGCCTCTGATGATCACGCGGCTCAGCTGGGATTTTCAAAGGCTTTTAAAATCATGTTTTCTTCGTTGTAGAAAAAATGCTTTCAAAAGGCTCTGCCGATCCCAGCTGAGTTGCCTGATCTGCAGAGGCTTTTTTTCTTTTAAATGCCTCTGATGATCCAAGCTGAGTTGCCTGATCAGCAGAGGCATTTAAAAGAAAAAAAGTCTCTGCAGATCAGGCAACTCAGCTGGGATCTGGGATCAGCCTTTTGAAAGCAATTTTTTACAACCTCTTCACCGAAGAGGTTGTAGAAAAAATGGTTTTAAAAGTTAAAAAAAAAACAAAATTGGCCAACCCCACCCAGTCACATTAACCCCCACACACACCAAGCCACGCCCACAGAACCGGTAGTAACAAATTTTAGATTTCACCACTGTTGAGGACTATCTGGATTACACCTGGTACAGTGGCAAAATGTACAAGGTGCTTTAGAAAAGTGATCTGGTAACTGAATCAGAATCAGAATAGAGCTGGAAGGGACCTTGGAGGTCTTCTAGTCCAGCCCTCTGCTGAAGCAGGAGACCCTATACCATTTCAGACAAGTGACTGTCCAGTCTCTTTTTAAAAATCTCCAGCGATGAAGCACCCACAACTTCTGGAGGCAAGCTGTTCCGCTGGTTAACTGTCCTCACTGTTAGGAAGTTTCTCCTCAATTCCAGGTTGCTTCTCTCCTTGATTAGTTTCCATCCATTGTTTCTTGTCTTTGCCTTCAGGTGCTTTGGAAAATAAGTTCTTTGTGGCAGCCCCTCAAATCCTGGAATACTGCTATCATGTCCCACCTAGTCCAGTGATGGCTAACCTTTTCTGGATCAAAGCATGCGCACGTGTGTGAATGCACGCACACGTGCCTGAACCCCCAAAATGCAATGCATGTGTGGGCCCCGCGCATGCAGCCCCCCGCACATGCACCCCCCACGGGTCCCCCCCCCCCCCCGCGCATACACGGCAGATACCTGAAGACCAGCTGGCTGGTGGGAGGCATGCATACATGCGCGGCAGAGCTGAGCTGGGCTAACAGCTCGCGTGCCCATAGAGAGGGCACTGCGTGCCATCTCTAGCACTCATGCCATCAGTTCCCCATCACGGACCTAGTCCTTCTTTGCTGTAGACTGGCCATATCCAATTCCTGCAACTGTTCTTCATATGTTTTAGTCTCCAGGCCTTTAATCATCTTAGTTGCTCTTGTTTGCATTTTTTTCCAAAGTCTCAGCATCTTTTTTGTAATGTGGTGACCAAAACTGTCTGTCTGGACAAGGTTAACTTTGCTTGTGACAATGCTCTATCTGTAAAAGAGATCTCTTTCTCTTTTAGTTTCAGAAGTCAATGCTTCATTTTAAAACCTACATGTGAAAATAGCTAGGAATATCCTTCCTCATGCACCAGATGTAATCACATCTGAATTTATGATAGGGGGAAGATAAAGCTACCTGATGCTGATTATTTAAGCATCGTCAAACAATGAGTTGCAAAACCTTGTGTCCCTTCACTTATTTCTCTTTTTCTGGAAGGAGAAATCCTTATTTGTTGAGTTTTATCCCACCTTTATTACTTGTGTAAGTTAACACGGTAGTGAACTTATGAAATACTTCCTCCTGTTTTCCCCACAACCACCCTTTGAGATGGGTCAGGCTGAGAGAGTCTAGCCCAATGTCATCCAGACAGCTTTCATGCCTAAGGTAGGACTAGAACTCATAGTCTCCTGGTGGTTGGCCCTCCCTCTCCTTGAGTAATTAATTTTACTGTCAAAACTGCTCTTAATATTAGGCAAGAGAGAAATGATCATATCCAAACAACTGACAGAAGAGAAAATGGCATATTCAGACAGCCTTGGCTGCTTAACATTTTAGCTATATTCCTTCGGATTCCACCAGGGATCTAAAGACTATTATGTGGTCCATCAACAATGACCCAAATCCTTTCTTAAAATATGACTTTATTATATCTGTGTATCTGGGACAACAACGTGATCTTAAACTAATCTTTCAAAGAAATTAAGCTGAACTCACAACTGTCTTTAAGCAAACTTTTCGATGTTTGCAAATTGTTGGCCTGCCCCTTTATCTTTCAATGTTATCTAAACCGACGATGTTGTTTTTAGGCAACAATGACCCACAGAAAAGCAAACCGCCTGATGGATGTTACCCAGGAGACCTATCAGCAAGCAGAGAGCCTTGTTCTGAACGTCACTAAAATTCAAAATAAAATTAATGGTAAGGCAGAATTCTATCTTATTTTCCTGCTTTCAAAAAGTGCTACTTGAGTAAAAGCAGAGAAATATATATATATATATGAAGAAAATGATGGTAAGCGTTTAAAAATGATGACACAAAAATTTGTACCCAGATGACACACTGATTGATTAGCGATGTAATGCTTGTTTTAAAAGAAAAAAAATTTTTTAAATAAAGTGCTACTAGAGAAATGCCCAATTCCTATTAAAAAAAAACCAAGAGTGATGCTTAAATTCCAAGTGTGTAGTGTACAAGATTTGTGTAAAATTTATGCTGATTGTATCTACATAAGATTCATTTTTTGATAAGCAACTGTTGTTGAAGGATTCATATTAACAGATAGTCCCAGCTACACAACCACAGTGATATTGATTGATTGATGAGGATCACCTCATGCCAACATACAGGTAGTCCTTGACTTACAACCATTTATTTAGTGACTGTTCAGAGTTACAACGGCAGTGAAAAAAGTGACTTATTTTTCAACAACCGTTGCAGCATCCCCAGAGTCACCTGTTCAAATTTGGATGCTTGGCAACCGATTCATATTTATGATGGTTGCACTGTCCCAGGATCATGTATCCACCTCTGGCGACCTTCTGACAAGCAAAGATGAAGTCAGATTCACTTAACAATCATGTTACTAATTTAACAACTGCAGTGATTCACTTAACAACTGTCCTGCTTAGCAACAGAAATTTTGAGCTCGGTTGTGGTCGTACGTTGAGGACTACATGTAAATAATTGAAAAGCAGAAGATGGTCCCAGTCAAGAGACTCTTTCATACTATAATTATTTCCTTTAGTTATATATTTGAAAGGCATTTTGATAGCAATCACTGAAAGATAGAAATAGAAAATGTTTGCGAGCTTGAGTGTGTATTGGGAACATCGTTGTACTAAGGTACTTCTTAGCATTGTGATGTGCATACCTTGTGCGCAGGTACAAATGTAGGTGTGGTTTCTATCACGATACTAGCATGGTTGCACATCCTGGTAAATGTAAAAAAGGGAAGAATGTAGTGGAATAATGTTTTGCAAAAAGAAATAAAATGATATCAAATGGGATGACGGTCGGTGGGGTATTAGTTTGCTAATCGGTTGCTGATTCTGAATGCTGAATCAGATGATGTTTTGGAATCCTGAGAGAAATGGCTTTCTTTTAAAGGGAAATCGAGTGTCGCATGCCAGGGAAATCAGGAGATTCAGCCAGTTCAAATAAGTGTAAAGATTTATTGCAAGCTTGAGCTCTCTACAAGAATCTGGGCAACTAATAGTCAAGGGAAATAAGCGGGAGATAAGGAAGGCACTCAAAATGGGCTGGACTTAGGTCTCTTGCGTGCACGTAGGGACTCATGACTTATGATGCGTTTGACCCCTCCTTCAGGCTCAGCCTGGTCATCTTCCACATCAAATCGAGAGCTGTTATATGTGCAGAGGTACGTCCTAATGTGTCATGAATCTCAATTGTGGCTTTTTATACAGATCTCATACATCAGATGGACACTTTTACCACAGCCAATGCTAGCTCCACGTCTGCGGAGGAATTTCGTCAGAAGATAGCTGAGGTTGATGCAATGCTGAGGCACATGAAAGCCATGGATTTTAGTTTCCAGAACGCCATTGCTGTTGAGGAGCGTGATGAAACACAGAATTGTGAGTATGACAGAGAAAGCAAATGGGCTGTGTGAGGGAGTCATTCACAAGGATTTATCTATTGTGTCTTAAAATATTCTGGAATCCAGTTTATTGATACTTGAGAGATGAGGCTTCAGAGAAGACAGACTGGATTCTTAAATTCAAGATATCTTGCAGTTTTGATTTTATTTAAGTTCTAAACCAAGTTAGATATATTTCTTAAAAGTTGGATGCTTTTTTTAATTTCCTTCTGATGTTTCAGATATCAAGAGCGCATTTTTCTATTTTTATGTATACAATGTAAAATTTTATAAGCGGAGAATATTTTTCTTTTAGTTAATACTCTCTCTTATTTTACTGGAGCTGAAGGTGACACTTATAATGCTCCCTGTTCTTTTTCTTCCTCACCACAACCCTTTGAGATAAGTTATGCTGGCACAGAACAGAGAATATAATAGAATGACGGAGTTAAAAGGGGTTAAGAGGTCTTCTAGTCCAATCTCCTGCTCAGGCAGGAAACCCTATCCCATTCTGGACAAATGGTTGTCCAATCTCTTCTTTAAAATCTGCAATGTTGGAGTACCCACAACTTCTGGAGGGAATCATTCCATTGATTAATGGTTCTCACCATTAAATCACCATCAGGTAATTTCTCCTTATTTCAAAGTTAGTTCTCTACTTGATTAGTTTCCATCCATTGTTCTGCCTTCAAATGCTTTGAAGAAAGGTTGAAACCCCTCCCCACCTTTCTTTCTGGCAGCCCCTTAGATATTGGAACACTGCTATCATGTCACCCCTCGTACTTCTTTTCATTAAACTAGACATACCCCATTTCTGAAACCATTCTTCGTATGTTTTAGCCTCCACTCCCTTTAATTATCTTTTCCCTGCATTCTTTCTAGAGTCTCAAGATCTTTTTGAGTCTCCCACATCTTGGCTTTCTATAAATATGAATGCTGAACAATATTAAAGTTCTGTTGGATTTTTTAATTATTTCTTATGGCAGCAAATAGAAGATGGAAGAAGAGAAACTCAGCCTTCCAGTGCGACTGCTTTAAAAATCACATTAATTACAACATGCATATTTCTTAATACAAGGAATTCTAAAGCATTTTTTCCAAGATACATGTAAAACAGGTGCAGCCATAGTATCACCTTACAGTAGTGGCCAAAATTGTGGAAACCTTTTGGGAAAAGTGTATTTTTGAGGTTTGATGGCTAATAACACTACTTTTTTTTTTTTTTTTAAAGTTTCGTATTCCACTGCTGGAATGGCCTGGGAATAGCCCCGACCTTAACCCAACTGAAAATCTATGGAGCCGACTAAAGAAATTTGTTAGTCAGAAACAACCCAGCAATAAAACCCAGTTAATAGAAGCAATCATTCAATCTTGGTTTCACATTATAACAGCTGCAGAACTAAAAGACTTGGTTCCCTCTATGGGAAGAGGTTGTAAGGCCGTAATTCATGCTAAAGGATACCCAACTAAGCATTAACTGACATGGTGATAATTTTTCTATGTTTTGTTTTTTCTATGGTGATAATTTTTGTATATCTCATTTTTTCTACATGTTTCACTTTTCTTCTTTATACTGTAACTGCTATTCTAATGGTAAATCCTTCATAAAAGTTATTGCATTACATTCTTGATTAAATTATCTTTCCATTGATCTATAATTTTATGGTACTACTCCAAAAAAAAAAAAGTGGTGGTGTTAGCTAGTTTTAGAAAATATACTTTTCCCAAAAAGGTTTCCACAATTTTGGCCACTACTGTATATCAATGAAAGAGTTGTTCATGTGGCTTCCTTTTTTCTCTTTTCCAAGGGTCTCCAAGCTTGGCAACTTTAAGACATTTCTGGCTGAGGCATTCTGGGAATTGAAGCCCAGAAGTCTTGAAGCTGCCATTTTGGAGAACCTGCTCTTTTGGAATTGAGGCAGTTTTACCTCACAGTCATAGAACTCTTGATGTTCATCACTAATCTTTTAAAGCTTTTTTTCTCTCAGTGCTGAACCGTGTGAGGAATGAGCTCTTCAACAAGTTGGAGGCCAACCAACAATTGGTCGATCAAATCAATGAGCAGCTGGATCAGTACAGTTCAGGTTTGATGGACCTACGAGATGCCCTGAATGAAGCAGTAAATAAAACCCGACAGACGGAAGATCTCAACAGCCTGAACCGTAATCACTTAGAGGAAACCCAGGTAAAAACTGAGATTTGGGGCTGCAGAATGAGCTACTATGCCCCAAGGAATTTTGGGAATACAGGTAGTCCTTGTCTTACAACCGTTTGTTTAGTGACCGTTCAAAGTTACAACAGCACTGAGAGAAGTGACTTACGATTGTTTTTCACAGTTCTGACCATTGTAGGATCCCCTTAGTCACGTGATCAAAATTCAGACAGTTGAATCCCAAATTTCTGTTGCTAAACAAGACAGTTGTTTCTCATCACAGTTGCTAAGTGAATCACTGCAGTTGTTAAGTTAGTAACATGGTTGTTAAGTGAATCTGGCTTTCCCACTGACTTTGCTTGTGAGAAGGTCGCAAAAGGGGATCACATGACCCTGGGACACTGCAACCGTTATAAAGTTGCCAAGTGTCCGAAGCTTGATCACGTGACCTTGGGGATGCTGCAGCGGTCATAAGTGTGAAAAACAGTCATAAGTCCCTTTTCTCAGCTCTGTTGTAATTTATAATGGTCACTAAATGAATGGTTGTAAGTCGAAGAATCAGAACAATAGGGGAATCCTTCTGCAGGTAAATAAAGAGATTTTTGTAAAAAAATAGAATAGAATAGAATAGAACAGAATAGAATAGAATAGAATAGAATAGAGGAAAGGAGAGAGAATGGGAATAGAGAATAGAATAGAATAGTAGAATAGAATAGAATAAGAAAAGAAAAGAGGAGAATGGAAATAGAGAATAGAATAGAATAGAATAGAATAGAATAGAATAGAATAGAATAGAATTTGTCTTTGGTGCACATGCTCTCAGTGTACATAAAAGGCAAGATACATTCGTCAAGAATCATAAGATACAGATAGTATCTATCATTGACTATCAACTTAATGAAAGTCATAGGGTACAAATAAGCAATCAAATAATACTAGGAAACCATCAATATCAATCAATATCAAACAATCAATAAAAAAGAGGGGGAAAAACTAAAACAACGAAAACACATATTGTACCAAACAGAAACTTGAGATATATATATGGATGATGATCAGAGTGTCCTGGGTTTTTATGATCAGACTTTGCACGTTATGCATTAGTGTTTAATGTTCTCTCATGTCTAAAACAGCAAAAGAGCAAGGAAATGGAGAAACAGTATGACACAATCCGATCTACTTTGAGAATGGCTAAAGGCTCCTTGGGGAAGATCTCTGAATTTCTGCAGACGGTTATAAATGTGAAAGAAGTAAGTGATGTAAACAGTAAGAGGTGGCACAGTGGTTAGAATGCAGTACTGCAGGCTCCTTCTGCTGACTGCCAATTACCAACACTTTGGCAGTTCGACTCTCACCAGGTTCAAGGTTGACTCAGCCTTCCATCCCTCCGAGGTGGGTAAAATGAGAACCCAGATTGTTGGGGGAAATATGCTGACTCTGTAAACCGCATAGGGAGAGGGCTGTAAAGCACTGTGAAGCGGTATATAAGTCTAAGTCAGTGATTCTCAACCTTCCTAATGCCGCAACCCTTTAATACAGTTCCTCATGTTGTGGTGACCCCCAACCAGGGGTGGGTTCTAAATTTTTTATTACCGGTTCTGTGGGCGTGGCTTATTTTGTGGGCATGGCTTGGAGGTCATGTGACCGGGTGGCCACGGCTATGTGTATAGGGACTACTCAGAGGGCTGAAAAAAGTCATTTCTGACAGGTCCTCGCACTTTTGACTGGCCCTCACACTTATGACCATCCTCACATTTATGCCCATGCAGCATTCTTAACAACCATGTCACTCATTTCACAACTGCTTCTCTTCACCATGGTGACAAGATAGGGCAAAAACGTAAAATGTGAGGACAGTCGTAAGTTCGAAGACTGGTCAAAAGTGCGAGGACCAGTCAGAAATAACTTTTTCAGCCCTCTGAGTAGTCCATATGCATAAAAGGATACAGCAATAGAGAGGGATGAAGGAAGGGAAGGGAAATTAGAGTAGGAGTGAGGGTAAGAGAGGGAGGAAGAGAGGAGGAGAAGGAGAAAGGAAGAGGAAGTAGGGAGGAGAAGAAGAGGGGGAGGAAGAGAAAGTAAGAAGGAAAGAAAAGAGAGAGGTGGTAGGTTTGAGGAGAAAGATTGCTGTACAATAAAAAAGATGAAAGGGAAGAAAGCCAACCCCAAACAAATATAAAGATATTAAGATAAAGAATGAATTGTTAAACTTTAAAGAATAAAAGAGAACAAATATGAATAAATAACAATAATTAGAAACACACATACAAACATACAATGTATTTTCTTTGAACAGAGTATTTGGCCGGTTCATAAATTTAAACAATGTTTAGTCATTTCAATTAAATTTACAATTTCTATATTTCCTTTTTGCCATATTTATTCCTCATCTATTTTTGTAAAAAAACCAATATTACCCTTCATCCTCATCTCTAATCTTAATCAAATTCAATTTTTCCCTTCTATTCTATATTATACCCCTTCCCATTATCATCTATTTTTATATCCATCCTCACATTGGTTAATTATGTAATATTACAGTTGTTTAATATAAATTCAACATTTTAATATAAATCAATTAGTTATATAACTACCTTTTTTTGTATATTAATCAATATGAACATGAATATTCCAATTATTTCCATGCAATCCAATTTCTTACAAATCAATTAATTATATTTACCAATAATAATAAACCAAATAATTTCCCCCATATATTCCTCCAAACCACAACTTAACCATTTCTGCTTTCAACACAATATACAATTAATAGTATCTCAATTATTACAATTCCCTAGTTAAATAGAGCTTTTTTTCTTTTGTGTTTTAAAATCTCCTCTTTTTCCCTAAATTTCCCGTTGTAAGGTGAGGAAAAAGAAAAGAAATCTGCCTGCCTAATTTTCCAAGTTGCAGCAACAGCAAAGCAGTTTCAGTTTCGTTTTTAAGCATAGATAGGGGGAAAAAAATCAGCACTCTTTCCAAGCAAGTAGCAGAGCCGTGAGCAAAACAGCTGAGAGCAAATCAGCTGGGGGTCGGAAGCCGATCTAAGCAAGGGCTAATTAGCCTATGCTGAAGCTCTGGAGGCCAATAAAATTACAAAAAAACACCAAACCATTTGTTAAATTGCTGGCTCCCCCGCCCCTCGCCCACCACTATTTATTGGCAATAAATAGTGGTGCGGAGGGGCGGGGCAAGCCAGCAATTTAACAAAGGGTTCGGCTGCACCACTGGCTCTAGGGCGGCCCTTTGAAGCCCCGGGGCAAGAATTTAAACAGTTTTTTTTCCTCTAGCCAGCAATAGATTGGGAGTGGGCGGGGTAAACGAACGGCCGGCAATCCAACAGAGCAGAGAGTGAGGGTGAGTGAAGGCGGGGGGGGGGGGGGTGAGAGAGGGCTTTGGTGACCCCTATGAAATGGCCGCTCGACCCCCAAACGGGTTGCGACCCCCAGGTTGAGAACCGCTGGTCTAAGTGCTATTGCTATTGGTATTGTGCTTCTCCGGGGAGGAGAAATGACACAGATGGCTCTAGGAACCTAGGAGGTGGGGATGTGAGAACTAACAAAAGGATGTGATCTTCACAATGCAGGTAGTTCTCGATTTAACAATAATTTGTGGGCGGCATAGAAATACGAATAATAAATAAATAAATAAATAAATAAATAAATAAATAAATTTGTTTAGTGGTCATTGAAAATTACAACGGCACTGAAAAAAGCGACTTTTGACCATTTTTCACACGGCCGTTGCAACATCTCCGGGATCACGTGATCATAATTTGGGTGCTTGGCAACTGGTTCATATTTATGACCGTTGCTGTGTCCTAAGGTCATGTGAACCCCTTTTGCGACCTTCTGACATGCAAAATCAATGGGGAAGCCAGATTCACTTAACAACCGTGTTACTAACTTAACAACTATAGTGATTCACTTAATAATTGTGGCTAGAAAAGCCGTAAAATGGGGCAAAACTCCCTTAACACGTGTCTCGCTTAAGAACATAAATTTTGGATGCAATTGTGGTCGTAAGTTGAGAACTACTTATAACTTTCATCAATACTACACCTAGTCCTCAACTTACGACCACAATTGAGTCCAAAATCTATGTTGTTAAGCGAGAAATTTGTTAAGTGAGTTTTGCTCCATATTTTGACCTTTCTTGCCACAGTTGTTAAGTGAATTATTGCATTTGTTAAGTTAATAACAACCTTGTTAAGTGAATCTTGCTTCCCCATTGACTTTGCTTATCAGAAAGTTACAAAATGTGATCACGTGATCCTGGGAAACTGCAACCATCATAGTCAGTTGCCAAGCATCTGAATTTTAATCACGTGAGCCGGGGTGGGTTTCAAAACCCGTCGCTACCGGTTCACTCGTGGGCGCTTGTGCGTGTGACGCTTCTGCGCAGAGGCCTCCGGGTGGGTGGGCGGTGTCTCCCACCGCCACCACTACTGGTTCGCCCAATCCGGTGCGAACCGGTAGCAACCCACCACTAACGTGGCCATGGGGATGCTGCAACGGTCATAAGTGTGAAAAATGGTCATAAGTCACTTGTTTCAGTGCCGTTGTAACTTTGAACGGTCATTAAACGAACTGCTGTAAGTCAAGGACTCCCTGTACACAGAAAAGCGCTTGTAAGGTTAGGGAAGAAGAGGAATTGTGCCGACTTTTTTGATCCTGAGGTAGTGTTTCAGAATATTGCTTGGGACAGACCAGTGTTTTTCAGCCTTGCTAACTTTAAGATGTATGGACTTCAGCTCCCCAAATTTCTCAGGCAGCATGGCTGTGGGGAATTCTGGGAGCTGAAGTCTACATGCATGGCTGGCTGGGAAATTCTGGGAGCTGAAGTCCACAATCATGGCTGGTTGAGGAATTCTGGGAGCTGAAGTCCATAAGCATTGGTGGCTGGGGAATTCTGGGGGCTGAAGTCCATAAGCATTGGTGGCTGGGGAATTCTGGGAGCTGAAGTCCACATATCTTACAGTTGTTAAGATTGGGAAACACTGGCGCAGATTATTATTGTAGCAGGCCTCAGGTATTTGGATATTCTTCATAGCTCCAATCCTTCAGCAGAAAGAGAAGGAACGGCAATGCAGATCTTTTGAATGGTGGCCAATGCTTCTGTTGTGTTTCAGGAATCCGAGAAGTTACTAGCTCAGCTAGATGGAGCCAGATACCCTCTATCCGAGAAGGTGAAGGAGTACATGTTGGCAAGCAACAAGATCCAGAAGGTGGAGTTGGCAGAAGAACATGCAAAGCTTCTAGATGAACTGGCACAAAATCTCTCCAGGTAACAATTGCTTCAAATCTGCTTTGTTTGTTCTCATTTCCTAACCAGCTATTGAAAATGCAACTGAAGCTTCTACCCTGAGTCATAAAAATACTTCCTTGTACAGGTGAAACTTGAAAAATTAGAATATCGTGCAAAAGTTCATTTATTTCAGTAATGCAACTTAAAAGGTGAAACTAATATATGAGGAATCACAATCATTGAAAAGACTGCTGAACTGACAATTGTGCAGAAAACCATCATTGACATTCTCCATAAGGAGGGAATGCCTCAAAAGGTAATTGCAAAAGAAGTTGGATGTTCCCAAAGTGCTGTATCAAAGCACATTAATAGAAAGTTATGTGGAAGGGAAAAGTGTGGAAGAAAAAGGTGCACAAGCAGCAGGGATGACCGCAGCCTGGAGAGGATTGCCAGGAAAAGGCCATTCAAAAGTGTTGGGGACTTTCACAAGGAGTGGACTGAGGCTGGAGTCAGTGCATCAAGAGCCACCACACACAGATGGATCCTGGACATGGGCTTCAAATGTCGTATTCCTCTTGTCAAGCCGCTCCTGAACAACTAACAACATCATAAGCATCTTACCTGGGCTAAAGACAAAAAGAACTGGTCTGTTGCTCAGTGGTCCAAAGTCCTCTTTTCTGATGAGAGCAACTTTTGCATCTCATTTGGAAACCAAGGACCAGAGTCTGGAGGAAGAATGGAGAGGCACACACTGCAAGATGCTTGAAGTCCAGTGTGAAGTTTCCACAGTCTGTGTTGATTTGGGGAGCCATGTCATCTGCTGGTGTTGGTCCACTGTGCTTCATTAAGTCCAGGGTCAACGCAGCCGTCTACCAGGAGATTTTGGAGCACTTCATGCTTCCTTCCGCAGACGAGCTTTATGGGGATGCTGACTTCATTTTCCAGGAGGACCTGGCACTTGCCCACACTGCCAAAACCTGGTTCAATGACCATGGGATTACTGTGCTTGATTGGCCAGCAAACTCGCCTGACCTGAACCCCATACAGAATCTATGGGGCATTGCCAAGAGAAAGATGAGAGACATGAGACCGAACAATGCAGAAGAGCTGAAGGCCGCTATTGAAGCATCCTGGTCTTCCATAACATCGCAGCAGTGCCACAGGCTGATAGCATCCATGCCACGCCACATTGAGGCAGTAATTGATGCAAAAGGGGCCCAAACCAAGTACTGAGTACATATGCATGTTTATACTTTTCAGAGGTCCGATATTATTCTATGTACAATCCTTGTTTTATTGATTTCATGTAATATTCTAATTTTCTGAGATGGTGAATTTGGGGTTTTCATGAGCTGTAAGCCATAATCATCAAAATTATGACAAATTAAGGCTTGAACTATCTCGCTTTGCATGTAATGAGTCTATCTCATATATTAGTTTCACCTTTTAAGTTGCATTACTGAAATAAATGAACTTTTGCACGATATTCTAATTTTTCAAGTTTCACCTGTAGATTATAAATAGTCCTTGACTTGCAACAGTTAATTTAGTGCCCATTTAAAGTTACTACAGCACTGGAAAAGGAGACTTTTTATTATTTATTTTCTTATTTTAATTGATTTATTAAATTTAAATGCAGACCATCTCACTATCAAGCGACTCTGGGTGGCTTACAGTACCATAAGCAACAATATACACAATGAAAAAATTAACAATATTATTACAGGTAGTCCTTGATGTACAACCATTCATTGAGTGACCGCTCCCTCCCTCGTGGAAATTCAGACTACATTCCATCGCACATGGACACAAATCACCACCACCAAAGAGTTGAATATTTTTAATACATCATCCATTACTAGGTTTTACTTTTGAAACTACAGTATTTTGTCATCCTTGATTAAGTCATAATCTAACCGGTTAGATTCCTGTATATTTATAGACCGGGTTTCTTCTTTCTGATGGTATTATTGCAGATGCAAGGAAGAGAAATTTCAGGTCTTTCCACATCCTTTCCTAGTCCTGGTTGGCTAGTCCTTCAAAGGCATGGAGATGAGAAGAGATAATTGGTGATGGAACTTTGTAAACTGTAACAGAGTTGGAAGGGACCTTGGAGGTCATCTAGTCCAACCCCCTGCTCATGCAGGAGACCTGTACTAGAGATTCGAGCTGCCAAACTGCCGACCTTTCTGATCAGCAAGCTCAGTGTTTTAGCCACTGAGCCATCCTTGCAACTGGATTTCTAGCCTCCATAAATTGACCAGCTCTTCTGCAAGCTACCTTTTACAGGTAGTCTTCAACTTATGACCACAACTGAGCCCTGATTTTCTGTTGCTAAGTGAATTTTGCCTCATTTTATGACCTTTCGTGCCACAGTTGTTAAGCAGATCACTGTACTTGCTAAGTGAATCACATCATCATTACGCGAATAAAGGTTCCCTCGATGAGTTTGATTGTCGGAACTCATCTGGACAGGTCACAGACAGTGATCCCATTACCTCGGGATGCTGCAACTGTCGTAAATATGAGTCAGTTGCCGAGCATCTGAATTTATATCATGTGACCATGGGAGTGCTGCAAACCTCATGTATGTGTGAAAAATGGTCATCAGTCACTTTTTTCAATGCCGTTGTAACTTCGAATGGTCACTAAACATATGGTTGTAAGTTGAGGACTGCCTGTACTGAGATTGTAGAGGAATAAAATTAACAGCACTATTGAAACTTCAGGTCTTCTGCCGGCAGCAGGAACCCAGTTGGGACTTCTGAGGATAGGGATAGGGATAGGGATAGGGATAGGGATAGGGATAGGGATAGAATAGAAGAATAGAATAGAATAGAATAGAATAGAATAGAATAGAATAGAATAGAATAGAATAGAATAGAATAGAATAGAATTCTTTATTGGCCAAGTGTGATTGGACACACAAGGAATTTGTCTTTGGTGCATATGCTCTCAGTGTACATAAACAGACAGATACATTCGTCAAGAATCATAATTCTTGATTAAGAGCCTGGTGGCGCAGTGGATACAAAGCTGACTTTGTATAAAATAGAACACCGCTTGGGGGGGGGGGGGCGGAAGCCGTACTAAGCAGATATATACAAAAGTATGAAGGCTATTGCTTAAAAGCATTGTAAGCCGCCCTGAGTTTCCGGAGAAGGGCAGCATATAAATCAAACTAATAAATAATAAATAAAGTAATAAATAATCATAATAAACAGGTCTGTCTGTCTTTCTTTTTTTCTTTCTTTTTTTGTTCTCCAAAACAGCATTATCCATGGCACAAACCAGGATGGCTTTATTCAAAGAGCCATCAATGCTTCCAATGCCTATGCCAGCATCATTGAGGCGGTGAAGAATGCGGAAGAGGCAGCCAGCAAAGCCATCCATGCTTCTGATGAAACTTTGAAGGTAGGGAATGTTTGTCGTGCAATCTCTTTTGGAAAGGGGCCTATCGCCAGCTCACCTGCCAAGACCTGGCAGTCAACCTCCCTCTATTATCCGGTGTAATAATTTTATTGTTCTAGTGCAGGGGTCAGCAACCTGCAGCTCTGGAGCCCCATGTGGCTCCTTCATCCCTCTGCTGCGGCTCCCTGTCACTCAAAATATGTGTCACAACTGCCGATGTGCGACACCCACCAGCACACAATTGATTGAGCTTTTCGGCCCCCAGTAGGCCAATCATGGATAAATAAGTTTTTTTATACATAACATGAAGGTAGAAAAAATGATACATGCAGTGTTATCTTCATTTTAGATTTCAAAAGGGTTTTGTGGCTCCCGGTGTTTTTTTTTTTTTTGTTTTTTTTTTCCTGTGGGAAACGGGTCCAAATGGCTCTTTGAGTGTTTAAGGTTGCCGACCCCTGTTCTAGTAAGACAGCTGAGGCTTTCATGGAGGACTGCTTTCTCCTTAGATGACTTACAGATACTTGGCAGATAAATGGTTAGAGTCGCACAGCTTATTCAAAGAAAACCAACCTGACAAAGAAGAATTGACAGTTTTTGCTTGAGGACCTGGGAGAGGTTGCCAATCAACCTCTCCATGTACCTGCTATCTCCCTCGTCCAGTTAACTGCACATCTGTCTTCCAATTGTACCGATTTAATTTCATAAATTGCTTAAAAATAATTCAGTTCAGCATTAGCGAAATTGGGAACAGTATTTGGAAGAAAGGCGTCTTGTCAAGGATGGAGACTCGGTCCTTGTTGAAAAATGGATTAGGGAAGTATACAGTCCTTGACTTACGACCACAGTTGGGTTTGGAACTTCTGTCATTAAGTAATATGATCATTAGGCAGGGGTGAAATGTAAAATGTGTTACTACCGGTTCTGTGGTCGTGGATTGGGGTGGTAGTGGTAATGTGACTGGGTGGGCGTGGCCTACTTTTAAAAAAAACTTTTCAAAGCATTTTTTTCTAATGCTTTGAAAAGCCTCTGGCGATCAGGCAACTCAGCTGGGATCGTCAGAGACTCTTCAAAGCATTTTTTTACCACCTCTTCGGCCAAAAGGTTGCAGAAAAAAATGCTTTGAAAAGCCTTTGACGATCCCAGCTGAGCCGCGCGATCATCAGAGGCTTTTTTTTTTTACTTTTAAAAGCATTTTTTCGTCGGAAGAGGTTATAGAAAAAATGCTTTTAAAAGTTAAAAAAAAAAGCCTCTGATGATCCTGTGGCTCAGCTGAGCATGGTGAGGGGTGGGGCAGGGATTTTTGCTACCGGTTCCCCGAACCACCCGCCACCATCGCTACCAGATTGGGCGATCCGGTCCGAACCGGGAGCATTTCACCCCTGTCATTAGGTGAGTCAACACATGACTGTGCCCAATTTTATGAACTTTTTTTTTGCCACGCTCATTAAACAAATCATCACGGCCATTAAGCCAATCACATGGTCATTAAGCGAATCCAGCTTCCCTCCTTGACTTTGCCTGTCAGAGGGTCAGCTGGGAAGGTCACAAATGGTGATAAAGTGACTCCAGAGTGCTATGATGATGATGTAGGTGTGTGAACTGGTCATAAGTCACATTTTTTTCTGTTGTAACTTTGAATGGTTGCTAAATGAATGGTCATAAGGCAAGGACTTGCCTGCAATCCATTTAATGTGCAATTAACTTGTTTGTTTAGTGATCTTTTGAATTTACAAGAGCACTGAAAAAAGTGATTTATTACTTTTTTTCCAAATTTGGATGCTTGGCAACTGGCATGTATTTATGACGGTTGCAATGTCCAGGGGTCATGTGATGACCATTGTTGACCTGACAACCCAAGTCAGTAGGGAAACCAGATTCGCTTAACAACTGTGTTACTAACTTAACAACCGCAGCGAATCGCTTAAAGCAACAGTGGCAAGAAAAGTAAAATGAGAGCAAAATTCACCTGACAACTGTCTTTCTTAGCAACATAAATTTTGGGCTCAATTGTGGTCGTAAGTTGAGTCCCTGTATTCTAGGGAGTCAGGGAACAGTAGAGATTAGAGGGGGAAAGTGTGTACCCAAGAGAAGACAACTGTTGTGGCTCACCAGCGGCCAGCGGATCTGACAGCAAATTCGGACAGTGAGGAGGTTGGGGAGGAACATGGGCCAGTCCTGGAGTCTGGGAAAGGCTCTGATGAGGGCTCTGCATCAGAGGCAGAGATGGGGCCAGTTATCAGCTGCCTTCGGAGTCAGATATCAGTGAGGCAGACGAACAGCTGGAGCCTGTTCCCAATGTGTGCATATGCAGAGTTGCCAGACTAAGGGAACAGCTAAAGAACAAGGGTCGATTTGGGAGTAAGGCCACAGGTGGACAATGAATGGCCCCTCTCAGAGGGAATAAAAGAGGAGTGAAAAGGGGAGTGGAGTTTGCAGGAGACAATGAATTTGCTTAATTGGTTCGTGACTCTCAGAGACTCCTTGGCAAGTTTTGAAGATATGGGCCTGGCAGCTCTCCAAGCCAGATAAGGTCTGTGACTGTAAATTCTCCCTTGAAAGACTTTGCTGGATATGAATGAGAAGAATTCACAGTAACTTAATAAAAAGGGGTTTTTGGTCGGGACAAGGAGTCTGCTTCATGCTCTTGGGAAGCCTAGGTCAGAACAATAACCAATGGAGGCTAGAACTCTTGTATAAGACGTGGGTTCGGAATGTTCTGTGTGAATTCGGATGCAATGAGGTGGGACGAGTTATCTTCTATGTTTGCAGAACGTCCTCAAACATAAGCTTGGAGACAGAGCGAAAGAGATGAAGAAAGACAGCAGTGCTTTAGAAGAAGCTGTGAAGGAAGAGCAAAGGAAGCTCAGCGGAGGTGAGCAAGAAACCAGCAGCACCTTCTCCATCCAATCTGGTCCATTAAACCCTCCTTCTCATCTGGGTCTTTCCCCTTAGCTCCATTCACCACGCTGCATATCACACATGGCATTATCATCTGATGCCTTGGTCTTCTTAATGGCTCTTTATTGACCTTAATGGATCAATGGAGAGTGGAGAGTTTGGTTCGGTCTGATTACAGCCTGCCCAGAACTGATTCAACCAAACACCTGAGCCATTGAGTGTGTGTTTGTTGTGTCATTTTGGGTGCACCTCTGTTGGTTAGGTATTTGGGACAGTTTTATAGGAAGTGGAAAAGCAGGATATAGCAATAGCAATAACACTTCAGACATTTTCTGAAGTTTTTATCCCAGAGCTATAATTGCACTCAATGATGAACTAAAGGGCCACCATCAGTGAGCTGTTGGACAGCATTACTTGGTCTGTTGTGTGGATGTTTGGCTGGTTTAGGGGTGGGGAATTTGTGGTGGATGGGAGTGTGTTTGGGGATTGTTATGTGTGTTGGACCTGGTCTTTGGATGTTAAGTGAATTTCGTTGTATGAGTATACTGTGTATATACATACAATGACAATAAAGTTGTTTGTTGTTGTTGTTGTTGTTGTTGTTGTTGTTGTTGTTGTTATTATTATTATTATTATTATTATTATTATTATTATTATTATTATATACTGCTCCACAGTGCTTTACAGCCCTCTCTAAGCGGAGCCTTAGTGACACAGTGGTTAGAGTGCAGTACTGCAGGCTACTTCTGCTGACTGCCGGCTGACTGCAAATTTGGCAGTTCGAATCTCACCAGGCTCAAAGTTGACTCAGCCTTCCATCCTTCTGAGGTTGGTAAAATGAGGATCCAGATTGTTGGGGGCAATATGCTGACTCAGTAAACTGCTTAAAGAGGGCTTTGAAGCACTGTAAAGCGGTATATATGTGTAAATGCTATTGCTAAAATAGTGAATCCTTTATAAAATAGCAAAGCTCTGTTTCAGAGGCTTTCAGAGGCAGAAAAAAAAGTTCCAGGGGCAGAAAAAAAAGCAAGGCACAGAGCTCACAACCAATGAACCTGTTGCTAAAATTCACCTCTGGAAACAGCTGATTGGGGGTATTCCGGGAGGCTGATCCACCCACCAATCAGCTTTTTTCTTATTTTCCTCCCCAAAAACTAAGGTGCGTCTTATACTCTGGTGCGTTTTATACTCTGAAAAATACGGTAAATAGAATTGTTAAGTTGTCCCGTGGCGAGTTGGCCCCATTCTCAGGTTGGAGAACACAGGTCTGGAATGTCTTGGTACATGACCTCCACCTTCACAGTCCCCAGGCCATATTCTCAATGTTGCTAATTGAAATGTTACTTCCCAAAATCCTGATTTGAACTTCGATAACACTGTACTTCTTTTATTTTAATCCAAGTCAAGGGAGCATTGGAGGCAGCCAAAAACAAATTGGCTGGCACCCAAACCAAGAAGGAGCAACTTCTGAACCAGCTGAACTCAGCAAAGAACAAGTTGGACATGGTCCATGGTAAGCCTAAAATGTTTATAATAACTTTATAGATTTCCCAAACAATCATACTGGTAGTCCTCGACTTACAACCATTCACTTACTGATCCTTCAAAGTTATAATGGCGCTGAAAGCATTGACTTATGAGCAGTTTTCACACTTAATGATCGTTGTGGCAAGTGGTGGTATTCAGCCGGTTTAGACAAATTCAGGCGAACTGGTAGCGGCGACCGTGGGTGGGCCCACTTTCCCACCCTCCCACCCCGGCGTAACACTCTCCTATTTAGCCACATTTTCAAGGCCGGGTACATGCGAGGAAGGTGCGCGCATGAGCAAAGTGCATGCACAGAAGGCCAGGTGCTTGCGTGAAGGTGCACGTGTGCGAAACGAGTGTGCACGCGTGGGGCAAACTGATGGTAAGAATATATGAAACCCACCTCTGGTTGTGGCATCCCCATGGTCGCGGGATGAAAATTTGGACACTTGGCAACTGGCATGTGTTTACAAAAGGTCACAGGATCCCAGGATCACGTGATCACCATTTGCAACCTTCTCAACCGGTTTTTGAGAGACATTTGTTAAGTGAGTTTTGCCTCCTTTTACGACCTTCCTGGCCGCTGTTGTTAAGTGAAGCATTGCAGTTGTTTGACATTGACTTGTCAGAAGGTTTCAAAAGGGGATCGCATGACCCCGGGACACTGCCTCCGTCATAAATATGAGTCAGTTACCAAGCGTCTGAATTTTGATCACCTGATCATGGGGATAACACAACGTTCGTATGTGTGAAAAACAGTCATATTGGTTTTTTTCAGGACCGTTGTAACTTTGAACGGTCACTAAATGAATGGTTGTACACCAAGGACGACCTGTAATAATATTTTTAACTTTTTCATTGTCTATCTTGTTATTTATGGTACTGGAAGCCACCCGGGGTCGCTTGTTAGTGAGATGGACTGCATTTAAATTTAATAAATACATTAAAATAAGTAAATAAATAATAGATTTGTCCCATCGCTTTGCCGGTGATCTGATCGTACAATGTTATTGCATGAAATGCAATAAATTTCACTCCTGGCTAATGATTTTCTGTGAACCGCAGAGAACAGTTTTTACGCTAATTGATTTTGGTATTTGTTCTTCCTGAGTTTAAATGAATCTGAACTGTTGCAGGTTTTGGGCCACTCTTGACTCTGAGCATTTCTTTCATCTAAATTCTGGGAGCTTTTTTTTTTTTTAATTTTGCACCCTCTCTCTTTTCGTTTGCAAGACGATGCATCGGAGAAAATCCAGAAGGCCAAAGACACAGCCTTAAAAGCCAACGAGACAGTGGCTGCAATGGAAGGAAAATTGAGGGACGTGAAAAAAAATGTGGACGAGTGGAAAAAACAGTATGGAGATCTAAGAAGTGAAGATTTGAATCAAGCTACCCGTGATGTCAAGAATACTGGTGCGTAATTCCCATTCCTTCAATCTTTCTGTTTCTTTGGATAAAGAGGGATTCTACCTGTTAGCAGGATTCATTTGTGGGTATAGATACTCTTTTGGACGACTGAGTTGTAATCTATCATGCATAACATGTTTCCTCTGTGACTTGTTTATGTTCCCATTGGGTTGGTGTCTGGGTTTCCTCTCAAAAAATTTCGGCTGTCCAGTCTCAAGTCTTGAAAGCACCCTCCCAGTCCTCCTGGGAAAGTTGACCAGTCTGGAAAACAGAAGAAGCCACAACGCGACAGTTTTGGACAATATCCTGCGGGTGCGCCAACTGATCTCATTGGCCCGGAATGCTGTCAGTAAGGTAAGGAGGCTTAAAGTCACTCAGTGTCTGATGATCCTGCTCTCTGCCATTGTGGGACTCCAAAACAAAGTTATATGCCGGAGTTTAGATCTTCAAGAGAAGGCAGTCTTGATTTAGAATTTGTGTACAATCTGGTCAGTCAAGGGCAGGATTGATAATTACAGGTAGTCCCCGTTTAATGATTAAAAAAAGATGTTGAGATTCTAGAAAGAGTGCAGAAAAGAGCAACAAAGATGATTAGGGGACTGAAGGCTAAAACATATAAAGAACGATTGCTGGAATTGGGTATGTCTAGTTTAAAGAAATAAGGGATGCGGTGGCTCAGTGGCTAAGACGCCGAGCTTGTCAATCAAAAGGTTGGCAGTTCAGCGGTTCGAATCCCTAGTGCCGCATAACGGGGTGAGCTCCCTTTACTTGTCCTAGCTTCTGCCAACCTAGCAATTTGAAAGCATGGAAAAAATGCAAGTAGAAAAATAGGGGCCACCTTTGTTGGGAAGGTAACAGCATTCCGTGTGCTTTTGGCATTTAGTCATGCCGGCCACATGACCACGGAGACGTCTTCAGACGGCACTGGCTCTTCAACTTTGAAACAGAGATGAGCACCGTCCCCTAGAGTCGGCAATGACTAGCAATATGCGCGAGGGGAATCTTTACCTTTAGTTTAATGAAAAGAAGGACTAGGAATGACATGATAGCAGTGTTCCAATATCTCAGGGGCTGCCACAAAGAAGAGGGAGTCAAGCTATTCTCCAAAGCACCTGAGAGCAGGAGAGAAGCAACCTAGAACTAAGGAGAAATTTCCTGACAGTGAGAACAATTAATCAGTGGAACGACTTGCCTCCAGAAGTTGTGGCTGCTCCAACATTGGAGGTTTTTAGGAAGAGATTGGAATTTGCCTGAAATGGTCTCCTGCCTGAGAAGGGAGTTGGACTAGAAGACCTCCAAGGTCCCATCCAACTCTTTTATTCTGTTTTCACACTTAATGGCCAGTTAATGGAGGCAGTCCCAGGTGCTGTTGTTCAGTCAATCCCACACAATCACAGTATGCAATGGTTGCGTGACAGAGAACAGCAGTTTCCCTGTTCCCTTTGGCTGGAAGACAACAAGAAAAGTTGCAAATGGAGATCGCATGGGCACATGATGCTATGACTCTCATAATCTCAAACCAGTTGCCAAGTGCCTAAATCCCAATTGTGTGACTCTGGGGATGTTGTGAGTCGTCACACCCTCTCAGTCAACACTATTGCAGCTTTGGTTGGTGAATGAGTGGTCGTTCAATGAAGTTTACCTGTATATTATTTTTGCCTGTCAATCCTTAAAAACAATCAAATAGAAAGAAGGATAATCCATGAAGCCAATTAAGGATTTGGCTGACAGAAACAAATGCACGCTCCTCAGGATATCATTAAGAACAATTTTTTTTAAAAAAAAAAATTGATTTATATGCCGCCCTTCTCCGGAGACTCAGGGCAGCTTACAATACTTTAAGCAATAGCCTTCATACTTTTGTATATTTATACAAAGTCAGCTTATTGCCCCCACAAACTGGGTCCTCAAGTGACAATTTTTAAAGGGAGGACGATTTGGAAGTGACGAATTTTAATGGGAGATGGGACAAATCAGCATCAAAATGAGCCACAGTGGCGCAGTGGTTAGAGTACAGTACTGCAGGCTACTTCTGCTGACTGCCAGCTGCCTGCAATTTGGCAGTTCAAATCTCACCAGGCTCAAGGTTGACTCAGCCTTCCATTCTTCCAAGGTGGGTAAAATGAGGACCCAAATTGTTGGGGGCAAATATGCTCTATAAACCACTTAGAGAAGGCTATAAAGCACTATAAAGCGGTATATAAGTCAAAGTGCTATTGCTAAAATAGCGAATCCTTCTGGGACCACAGTATTTTTTAATGCCAGGCCTAGTATCCAGTATCAAATGTTTGTTCGTTTGATCTTTTGGCTCCTAGATTAAAGTTCCGGTGAAGTTTAACGGCACTTCCGGTGTGCAAATCCGGACTCCTAGCAATCTGCAGGATTTGGCTGCCTACACATCCCTCAAATTCTACATTCAGAACCCGGACTCCAAAAAGAGAGACCAACCACAGGATGAGTCTACACGCTTTGTGTTGTACCTGGGACAAAAGGATGTAAGTTCTCAAGAAAGAAATCAAGAACCTGGAAAAATCAACCCAGTGGGTTTGGGGTAGAAAGTATAAGGATAATTTGTTTTTCATGCGTGTTTCAGAATGTTTGCATTACTATGCAGTTGTTATTCAATACGACTGATATTCACTGTTAGTGTAATATAGATTTAGCTCTGTTTTGGTTCCTCTTCTTTGCCCCAATATCTTTGATTATTGTTTCTTCCTCAGATTTTGCACTTTGCAAAACGTTACTTAAAGTTTAGTTTAACCAGAGCAATGTTAAAATACAAGCGTGGTTTGCTTCTGCTGTTTTCTGCTTTTGAAGACTCGTTTCTTGGCTTTATTGTTAGTTAGCTAATTGTTTTGGCTACTATGTGTTTATTTTCTGGATGTTTTTACCATTATTTTATTGTTTTAATAGTTTTACCTTTTTGAATTATCAGCCATCCAGAATCCCTTGGTTGAGTTTGACGCCTATAGAAATTGAATGAAAGAATAAATAATTAAATCCTTTTGTTGTTGGTAGTTGCGAAGTTGTGTCCAACTCATTGCGACCCCATGGGCCTTCCTGTCCTCTACCATCCTCTGGAGTCCATTTAAGCTCACGCCTACTGCTTCAGTGACTCCATCCAGCCACCTCATTCTCTGCCGTTCCCTTCTTCTTTTGCCCTCAATCTTTCCCAGCATTAGGCTCTTCTCCAGGGAGTCCTTCCTTCTCCTTAGGTGAATTAAACCTAAGATAGCATAAACAACAGATAGGAAGAGTTGCAACATCTCACAATCAATAAAACAACAACAACCCCCCAAAAAACCAGGCTCATTCACACTATCTGGGCCCCAGGTTGGATGGCCAAACCAAGTTCACTCTTGTTCTTTGTATTTTCCAGGCCACTGGGGACTACATGGGCCTCATCCTTAAAGACCACAAAGTGGAATGGATCTACAAACTAGGAGACGATGAACCAGCACATTTGATGGTCGATGAAGAAATTGGAGAACAGTTTGCTGCTGTCAGCATCAACAGGTATGGAGGAACGAAGCAGGGGGTAAAAAAAAAAACAGGCTTCAAAAATCAGTGTTCCGTAGTGGATCCATGGATGAGAGTTTCTGAGGTAAAATTGCTCTCTACAGTCACTGCAGGTAGTTCTCAACCTACGACCACAATTGAGCCCCAAATTGGCTGTTGCTAAGCGAGACAGTTGTTCAGTGAGTTTTGCCTCAGTTTACAACCTTGTCACCGTTGTTAAGTGATTCATTGCAGTTGTTCAGTTAGTAACATGGTTAACTGAATCTAACCATCTACCATGACTTTGCTGGTCAGAAGGTTGCAAAAGGGGATCTCGTGACCCGGAGACACTGCAATCGTCATAAATGTAAGGATAGTTGCCAAGTATTGCCAAATTTTAATCACATGACCATGGGGATGCTGCAATGGTTGTAAGTGTGAAAAACAGTCCTAAGTCGTTTTTTTCAGCTCCATTGTAACTTCAAACAGTCACTAAACAAACTGTTGCAATTCGAGAACTTACCTGTACTGCTTGGTAGAAGAGAGAAAATTGTTTTGAAGGTTGAAGTCATCTTCTCCCTTGCTCTTAAAGTGCTTTCTGCTTAGGCCTTGTCAAAGGAAGTTCTCTTTGGGCTGGGTTTTGTCTTTTTTAGGGACATGGTGGCTCAGTGGCTAAGACGCTGAGCTTATCGATCGAAAGGTTGGCAGTTCAGCAGTTCAAATCCCTAGTGCCGTATAACGGGGTGAGCTCCCGTTACTTGTCCCAGCTTCTGCCAACCTAGCAGTTCGAAAGTACATAAAAAATGCAAGTAGAAGAATAGGGACCACCTTTGGTGGGAAGGTAACAGCGTTCCGTGTGCCTTTAGCGTTTAGTCATGCCAGCCACATGACCACGGAGACGTCTTCGGACACCGCTGGCTCTTTGGTTTTGAAACGGAGATGAGCACCGCCCCCTAGAGTCGGGAACGACTAGCACATATGTGCGAGGGGAGCCTTTACCTTTACCTAGTCTTCTTTTCCTTGCACCATGGGCTTTGTCGACTTTCTGCTGCATTTCTGTTTATGTTTTTATTTGGTTCTGATTATATATTTTTTTATTTTCATGGGCGTTCTTGAATGCCGTTTCCTGGCAGAGGGATAGGAGAGACAGCCTAGAAATTAGCAAAATGTCTTCCTGGTTTGTAGGATCTTGCAGTACGGATACATGTCTGTGACAGTGGAGAAGCAAACCTTGCATGAGACCAAGGGGGACAGCGTTGCCAAAGGAGAACATGGACTCTTCAACTTCAAGCCCCATAACACCGTTTTGTACGTGGGTGGCTACCCTTCCAGCTTCACGGTGAGTTCAGCTGAGTAGACTGCTTGTGTTGGACAAGGGGGATTTTGGGGGCTTTTTAGAATCAGGTTGCATAAACTTGTAGTAGAAAGTGGTGACTTAATGGTTAGCCCGTTATCCTTTTCGCTGTCTTAACAATTATGAAATTCTTTCACATCTATGATTGTGTTTGTTTGTTTAATTTGTTTTCTGCCTTTATCATTTTCACCAATAACTCAAGGCAAACATATCCAACATATCTTCCTCCTCCTATTTTCCCCACAACAACAACCCTGTGAGGTGTGTTTAGGCTGGGTGGGGGGAGGGATTGGCTCCAAAGTCACTCACCCAGCTTTCATGCCTCAGGCAGGTCTCAAACTCACAGTCTCCTGGTGATTGGCCCCAAAATCACCCAGCTCGCTTCCATTCCTAAGGCGGGACTAGAACTCAAAGACTCCTGACGATTGGCTCAAAGTCACCCAGATGGCTTTCATGCCTAAGGTGGACTTGAATTCAAGGTCTCCTGATTTCTAGCTTAGTGCTTTAACCACTAGATCAAACTGGCTTTATGTTCTCTATACAAAACCTATAACTATTTTAAGTAAGCTAAGGGCAGGGGTGAAATCCAGCAGGTTCTAACAGGTTCTGGAGAACCGGTAGTTTTGAGTAGTTCAGAGAAATTTTGAGTAGTTCAGAGAACTGGCAAATACCACCTCTGGCTGGCCCCAGAGTGGGGTGGGAATGGAGATTTTGCAATATCCTTCCCTCAGGAGGGGAGGGAATGGAGAATTTGCAGTATCCTTCCCCTGGAGTGGGGAGGGAATGGAGATTTTGTAGTATCCTTCCCCTGCCATGCCCACCAAGCCACGCCCACAGAACCGGTAGGGAAAAATTTTGGATTTCATCCCTGGCTTAAGAGTTTTACAAGGAACGTCAACTGGCAATTAATTATATGCCTAAAGTCACTTTTCCCTGGAAAATCCACATTCAAGGAGGTTGGTAAGTGGAGACAGTCTTCTGTTACTATCAAGCAAGGTTGTCAGACTTGCTCCAACTTGGTTCTCTAGGCAAGAAAGACCCTCGATTCCATTTGGATCAAAAGGTATACTTTACTAAAAGCCAAGTGGAATACACTATAGAAAAGCCGGAACTGAAGTTCGCACGCCAAAGTTTCCCGTTTAACTTCCTCCCTCTATATCCTCCCCTCTGCTGGTCCCTTATTGTCCAATTATATTTGAATAAATAGTTTTGGGAACAGTCTCTTCAACAGCGGGCTGGTTGGTAAGCCATTGCATTCCATTCCCAGTCCTTTTGACCTTGAGATGACGCCCGGCTCCTTCCACTCATAGTTCGTGGCAGACTGGCAGCTAGCGAATACGAAGCTCAAGCATATGATGGCAATTCTGACAAAGGTTGGGATTTCAAAGGCAGGACAGTTAGGTAACTGAAGCAGGAAGCAAGAAGCTATAGATGGAACCAACTTGCAACCAGATGGGAGTGTTTATTTCTGCTGAGAAAATGAAACACAAGATTCAGCAAATGGATTATTTTTTCCCCCAACAGCCTCCTCTACCTCTGCGCCATCCTAACTACCGAGGCTGTATAGAGATGGATTCTCTGAATGAAGAGGTGATAAGCTTGTACAATTTCCAGCGCACCTTCCATCTCGACACCACTGCGGAGAGGCCTTGCACAAGGTAAGCTTGGTGACGATACGTTCAAGAACCTTCCTCCCTGGGAGAAAATGGGCACGGTGGTACAGGTAGTCCTCGACTTAACGACCATAGTTCGGACAAAATATTTCCCGTTGCTAAGCAAGGAAGTTGTTAGGTAAGTCGCACACAATTTTAGAACCTTTTGTGGAGCAAATCACTGCCGTCGTGAAGCGAATCTGACTTTGCTTGTCGGAAGCTGGCTGAGAAAGTCACACATGGCGATCAAATGACCCAGAATGTCGCAGCCATCGTAAACGCATGCCAGTTGCCAAGTGCCCAATTTTTGATCAGGTGACCATAAGGATGCTGCAATGATTTTTAAGGGCGAGAACTAGTTGCAGATCATTTTTTCTCCCAGTGCCATTGTAACTTCAAGCGGTCACTAAATGCATGGTTGTAAGTGGAGGAGTACTTGTATGTAATTTGATTTGCTGATGTCCTGCCTAGAGACAGGAAGATTCCATCAAGCTAAGCTATCAACAATGTTCCTTCCTCAAAATAAAACTAATCTATCTATCATCTATCTATCTATCTATCTATCTATCTATCTATCTATCTATCTATCTATCTATCTTTAAATCTCCAAATTTTTAATTTCTAGAATACAGCTGTGTAGATTGGGCATATCACTCATCCACTCTTTCCTTCTTCTCAAAGATCTAAATCAACGGGCGATCCCTGGCTGACCGATGGCTCCTATTTTGACGGGACTGGATACGCGGAAATCACCTTTGAGAGCCAGCAGGGATCGATCAAACGCTTTGAGCAGGAGATGCGGTTGGTGTCCTACCACGGAATCATTTTCTTCTTGAAACATCAGGCAGGTGTCCCTTGGATTGGTCATACTTGATAACCTGGCAAGGATCCGGGTTGCTTGGTCCAAGTCTGTTCTTGGTACGTTAGTGGCGTTAGAAAGAAGACATGTCACAATGACATCTCGGGTGGATCGGAGTAGGCAAACGTAGGACAATATGTCCTCGTTTTCCCGTGCTTTTTCCCAGATTAAAGCAGTGCTATATACGTTAGGTGAGTGTGATAGCTCAGCAGTTAAAGATGCTGAGCTTGTCAGCTGAAAAGCTGAAAGCCCAGGTTCGAGACCCGAGCTCTGCAGAACTGGGTGAGCTCCCGTTCCTGCTCCAGCTCCTCCCCACCTAGCAGTTTGAAAGCATGCAAACGGAAGTAGATAAATAGGTACCACTTTGGTGGGAAGGTAACAGCATTCCGTGCGCCTTTGAGGTATAGCCATGCTGGCCACATGACCACAGCAATTATTTTTGGACATCGCTGGCTCCCTCGGCCAAGAAACAGACATGAGCACCGTGTCCTAGAGTTCAGGAATAGAGACTGACAGGGAAATCTTTACTTTTTATATAGAGTAGAGTGTTGACTTTTAGACCCCAAAACCTGAAAGTGATTTGTCCTTTTTCCTCCCACAGAATCAGCTGCTGTGTTTGGCTGTTCGAGACGGAAAGCTGGTGCTGTATTACGACTTCGGTGGAGGCCTGAACATGGCGCCCCCTTCAAGGGATCAGACCACCCTAATAGTCAGCAACAACGCAAACAAAGCGGTAATGATGAAACTGTTTTTTTCAATTTTGCATCCTGAGGCAGAAGTACATTCTTTTATTCTTTCCATACATTAGGGCAGCAGTCACCAATTGGTGGTCCATGAGAAAATTTTGGTGGTCCGCAGAAAAATTGTTTGCATTTTTTATATTGCACTAAATCAGGGGTCCTCAAAACTGCGGCCCCTGGGCCAGATACGTGCAATGAATGTTTGTGTTGCTGCAGAGTCTCCCCCTTTGGGGTTTTTTGGTAGGGGTCGGGGGTGGGGGAGAGAAATTCCAACTTTGGGTCTGCTTCAACCTCCTGGTGCGGGGCTTTGGGTGAAGGCTGGAGGAAAGTGCCGCTGGTAGCAAAGAGCTGGAGGGCCTTGTTCCAGTGGGACTGCCTCATGGCCTGGAACTGACTGACTATCTCAGCCTGCTGAGCCTCCAGGCACCAGTACCTGGCCTTGCACTTCCACAGGTCTTCCCTCTGCTGAGCCTCTTTCTCCGTCAGATCCAATTTGAACCGATCCAGCTGTTTTGTCAACTCTTTCTTATGGTGGCTGCTTAGCTCCAACAATTGTTTCCTGTAGGGAGCCTAAGGAGCCCGGGCGGGGAGGCGAGGAGTGGCTGGGAGGGGAGGGGCGAGGAGAGGAGAGGAGAGGTCGGCAAGGCGCCCCTCAATGTGAGTGACATCGAGTGACATGACCACCCATTCACATGACCACCTAGCCACACCCACCCAGCCAGTCATTAAGCAGATCACATTAGTGATTAGTGGTCCGCAGGATTTAAAATTATGAATTTAGTGGTTCCTGAGGTCCGAAAGGTTGGTGACCCCTGCATTAGGGGGTTTCAGATTTCAATGGCCACAGAATGGCTGTGACTGTCTTCAAATTAAAGGTAGTCCTCGACTTACAAAAATTTGCTTAGGGACCATTCGAAGTTAAAATGTGACTTATGACCAGTCCTTTCACTTAACAACCGTTGCAACATTCCCAGGTCACGTGATCAAAATTAAGTCACTTGGCAAACGGCATATACAGGTAATCCTCTAGTTACGACAGTTCAGTTAGTGACCATTCGATGTTACGCAATAACCCCCCCCCCACCCCCCACCCCCAAGTGTTTACGACAAAGTCCCGAAGTTACAAAAGATGCAGCAGCACTGCAACACTTGCCCTTATTGGCCTATAGTTAATGGGGGAAGTTGGATTTGCTTAAGGATTACATGATTCACTTAGCAACTGTAGTGATTCACTTAACATCCGTGGCCAAAAAAAAAAGAAGCCGTAAAATTGGGTGCGGCTCAATTGGCAACCACCTTTCTTAGCAATTGAAATTTGGTTTTAATTGAGGTCGTAAGTCGAGGACTTCCTGTATCCAGGACCAACCCACTGAATCGAGTTTTGGAGAATAGGTTGACCCCCCTCTTCTTTGTGTCAGCCTCTTAGATATTGGAAAACTGCTATCATGTCACCCCCAGTTCTTATTTTCAAACTAGACATCCCCAATTCCAGCAACTGTTCTTTATATGTTTTACCCTCCAGTTTCCTAATTATCATAAAAGAGGAACTTACCTGGGGCGTTCACATTGCAGCACTGGTCAAAAGGGCCCAGCAAAGATTATACTACCTGAGACTTTTCAGGAAACAACAACTGAATGAAAAACTGCTGGTGACCTTCTACCATTGCACTATAGAGAGTATCTTAATTTACTGCACCTGTGTATGGTTTGCCGGTGGCAGATAGGACAGCATTCCAGAGGGTTAACATCATTGCCCAGAGAATCATTGGTTGCCCTCTCCCCTCTTTGGAAGAGCTTTAGAGCTCCCGCTGCCTTAAGGAAGTTCAAAACGTTCTTAAAGATCCATCTCATCCTGGATCTCACCCTTTATTTCAACTATTACCATCTGGCAGACGGTACAGGACAATAAAAACAAGGACAAATAGGCTGAAAAACAGCTTCTATCCCAGAGCAGTAACTACGTTGAATTCTACTGTATAGTGCAATATTAATGCAGCATCAGGGGTTTTCAGGTCAATTGTGTAGAATGTGAAGGGTGTGTGTTTTCGTTTTATTTTTTTAATAGAGTTTTCTCATGAATGACGTACATTGAAGATGGCATTCGATTTCGTTGTACGAGGTGCAATGACAATAAAGTGAACTTAAACTTATCTTGGTTGCTCTTCTCCGCACTCTCTTCTAGAGTGCGGTGGTCTCCTTAGTTTAGGTAGGAGACACTTTGAGAAGAATGCCCGAATCTTGGGTGAAACCGCCTCTTTTGTGAGCGAGCAGTTCAATGGACATTTCTGCTCGGTCTAATTCCAGATCCAGCTGTTTCTCCTGAAAATGGGTTCCAAGGATCGCGTTTTGGTCCGTCTGGAGCAATCGACTGTCTTCATGATTGAACAAGAAAACGTTTTGCATGGGGCCACCTCTTATTATTTAGGGGGGGTGCCCACTGTCGTCTTGCCCGAAAAGTAAGATTTTCTCGTATTCATGATTGCAGGTGGAACTTCATTTCCTTTGTGTCTACAGTTTTTATTATGATGTAATGTGTCTAGGGTCAGCCGGGGGTCAGGAGTTCTTTAAATCGGTCTTTCCATTTCCATTTTCATTCTGCTTTGGCGGCTGGGATTTATGGAAAAGGAACATTTGTGGGTAGTTTGGTTCCTTCTGCTCCTTAATCCACCCATCTGCCCAAATCCTCTCTACCTACGTGCTTTCTGATTCCTCTCCCAAGTTCTAAAGATGTTGAGCCTTTTAAAAACACAAATATTCTTTGCTCAACCTCACATGTTTTTCAGACTGAAGAAAATATTCCCCAAAGGAGGCTCCATCAGAGGTTGCATGAAAGGACTGAAAGCTCTGGGCAAATACGTGGACTTAAAACGCATGAACACCACCGGAGTGAGTTACGGCTGCACCTTGGACCTCCTGGTAAGAAGATGTATTTATGGACCTCTTTATTGTAGCTGTTGTGGCCCGCCGGCACCAGCAGAGGTGGGCAGCAGAGCTGGACAGTGAGGAGGTTGGGGAAGAACATGGGCCAGTCCTGGGGGCTGGAGAAAGCTCGGACGAGGGCTCTGCGTTGGAGGCAAAGAGGGAAGTAGACAGCAGTGAGGCAGAGGAACAGCTGGAGCCCAGTCCCAGTGTGCACATGCACAGAGCTGCCAGAAGACAAGAACAACTCAGAAAGCAGGGTCGACTTGGCAGTAAAGCCACACCTTGGAGATCATTGGCCCCTTCCATAGGAAACAAAAGAGGAGCGAACGGGGAGGGGGCTTTTGCAGGAAACAATGCGTTCCATGACTCTGTGCCAAGTTTTGCCTTGTACTGCATTTGGAAACAAGTTACGTGGCAGATTGCCAAGCGAGATAAGGTCGGTGTTGATAACTATTCCTTTGAAAAACTGTTTGGACAAGCCTTGCTGACTGTGAATGAAAGAAATTCACAGTTGAGTAAATAAAAGACGTTTTGCTGGGACCAAGACTCTGCTTCCTGCTTTTTAAGGGAGCCTAGTTCAGAACAGTAGTGCCCAGCTTTGGGAAAAGTCAGCTGTGTTAGGACAGGTAGACCTCTACTTCCGACCATAATGGAGCCTGCCCATCACAGTTATCAGTTGGTAAGGTCATTCAGCGAGGCTCCCACGTGATCGTCTCACTGAACGACCACTCTCCTGGCCATCCGAGGTGCAGTCTCTAAACAAACAGAGCAAAGGGGCTGCCTGCTGAAAGAGGACAGGCAGCTGTGTTCTGTCATAGAGCTGGCACACTGGGTCGGAGAAAGAAAGCACAGATTTTAATGATCTGAGCTTCACTTCAAGCTTGAATTTCTCCACTACAGTGCACTGGATCCCCTCTTGTTTATATGCTAGAAGGTTATACTTTATTTTTTTTTAATGTAAATTTATTGTTTTATCATAGAAAATAAAGTATAAAATAGTCAAACAAACAAAATGAAACAAAAGAAAAACATACGTTCAACCCTAACAACAACAAAAGTGTATAAAAAAGGAGGAAAAAATGGTCAATTAAACATTTAACATGTAGGATCCACCCTGGCTAGATGTTGAAAGAAAAAAGGAGTAAATTCTGCTTATAGATAGATGATAAATGGATTGATGGATCGATGGATGGATGGGTGGATGGATAGATAGATATTAATTTATTTGATTTATTTGATTTTTTATACCGCCCTTCTCCAACAGAACTCAGGGCGGTGAACAGCTGAGATAAAACATAATATATAAAATTTAAAAAACAGTTTAAAAGACATTAAATAATTTTGGCCCACAATTTAAAACAACCCAGTTAAAACCAATTTCAAATTAAAACCGAAAGGATGGGATCAAGCCAGCCTGGCTAGATGAAATAAATGAGTTTTCAGGGCCCGACGAAAAGTCCGGAGGTCTGGTATCGTGCGTATCTCTGGGGGTAGGTCGTTCCAGAGGGCAGGTGCCGTCACAGAGAAGGCTCTCCCCCTGGGGGTCGCCAGCCGACATTGTCTGGCCGACGGCACCCTGAGGAGGCCTTCTCTGTGCAAGCGTACTGGCCAGTGGGAGGCTATTGGCGGCAGAAGGCGGTCTCGTTAATACCCCGGCCCTAAGCCATGGAGCGCTTTAAAGGTGGTCACCAACACCTTGAAGCGCACCCGGAAGACCACCGGAAGCCAGTGCAGCTTGCGCAGGAGAGGTGTCACATGGGAGTGCCCCGTCGCTCCCGTAATCCCCCGTGCGGCCGCATTCTGGACCAACTGGAACCTCCGGATGCACCCCAAGGGAAGCCTCATGTAGAGAGCATTGCAGTAGTCCAGGCGGGAAGTGACGGGTGCCTGAGTGACCGTGCGTAGGGAATCCCGATCCAGAAAGGGACGCAACTGGCATATCAGGCGAAGATAGATGATAGATAGATAGATAGATATGAAGAAAGAAGAAGAAGCAGTCAACAGGTTAAACTAATCATTACACTCATCTTCAAATCCCTCTATTAACCATCTGTTATTGTATTTAGTTGGTAGAAAGTCCACAAACGGTTTCCAGTCTCTTATAAAGCTGTCTAGTCCATTATCTCTAATCAAAGCAGTTAATTTCACCATCTCTGCTCATTCAGCCAATTTCAAAAAACGGATACTTTCCAACCAGTGGAGGGCAGGGGAATGTGCGTTCTGTGCCAGAGGATTGGAAGCAACTTGGGATCTTCCCTCTGGATTTTTTGAGGAAGCTGGCAGGGAAGATTGCAAACGGTGACCACATAATCGCGGGGGAATTGGCCGCCCCAGTTAAGTGCGAACGGGTTGCCAGGAACCCAGATCAAAATCATGTGACCGTGGGAAACCCATGTAACTTTGGACACCAGTCGTAAGTCCCATCATTCAGCTCCATCATAGTTTCGAACGCTCTCTGAACAAATGGTCATGAGTCAAGGATTACTATCTGTATTCAGCATTTAAGCACTGACAGTTTTTTCTCTGGAGGTAAAGCAGTAATCTGACTCCCTACTCCAGTGATGGCTGACTGAATGATCTCCCCCAATTGAATTAAATGTTCTGTTTTCTTCTGAAACTTTTCTTTTCTTGGATTTATCCATGGTTGGCTTACCGGGGGTTGAAAAGCTCAATAAATTGCGTGCCGGCGGGTGTCGCACATTGGCGGTTGTGACGTATATTTTGAGTGACAGGGAGCCACAGCAGGGGAGTGAAAGAGCCACATGCGGCTCCAGAGTGGCAGGTTGCTGACGCCTGGCCTATTGCCATCAAGAAACTTTTGACTGTTCACAACAATTACTCAGACACCTTCCTTAATGTGTGTAGTTTCATCCACCTCTTAAACTCTACGGGTTGTTGCTAATCTTATTTGATGTTGTGGTTCTCCATCCCCACCAGGGTCATGGCATCATTCTGTTCTTTTTGGTAGCCCTGGATTTGTTTGTTTGTTTTTTGTTCGATCTAAGGTTAACCCACTTCAATGGGTGTCGTACCTGTCCTTTTCCAGGTGGCTCGTTCAGTGAAACTTCATGGCTCCGGCTACTTGACTCTCTCACTGAGGAACGTCCCTCCGTTGCAAGACTTCTACACTGGTTTTAGCTTCCGTACCAGTCAGAGTCGTGGCTTGCTCTATCACCATGATACCAAGGTAGGCTGTTTGGGCCTTGAAGGAATTGCATCCTAAAATAATAAGTCTCCTGAATCTCGTATTGGCTGAATGGTGAGAAATAACTCCTCTAACTCATTGGCATCAGAACCATAGGAAAAAACAATGTGAAATGCTAGTGTCAAAATCTGTGTAACTGGAAAGACTGTCAGGATGTTTTACATTCTTAAGAAGAGAGATAGATGGGGGTTTTTAACTGACAGTTGTCTCTCAAGGAGGGAAAGTATACGTTTCCCTTATATTTGTCCAACCTGAGACTCTCTTTACAAGACTCATCAATTTCACTCTTCTTATATTGGTATCTATCTGTATCTTCCTATCTCTCTATCTCTCTCTATGTATTATCTATCAATATCATCTGTATCTTTCTATCCCCATCATATATCTCTCTCTCTTCTACCTACCTACCTACCTATCTATCTATCTATCTATCTATCTATCTATCTATCTATCTATCTATCTATCTATCATCTCTCTCTTCTGTCTACAGTATCTATCATCTACCATCCATGTATTATTATCTTTCTATCTCTATCATCTATCTCTGTTATCTACGTATAGCTTATATTGTCAGCTTTGGAAGCCATATTAGGCCGGAAACTTCCATGCTGCCACCTTCTCATGTGTGGGGAAGTAGGGGGGGGGATTTAGTAGAGGGGTTGTCTGTAGACATAATAGCATTCTTCCTGTCGGTCAAGGTCAGGGCGATCCTGCATCTGGAGAAGGAGTAGTCGGAGTGATGTCTCAAGATGGGACGGATGGTGATTGGAGCATGTGATCGTCTGAGGAGTGAGGGGATGGTTTTGGGGAGTTTGATTTACTGAGGGAAAACCAGGACCTCTCAGATTCTTTCTATCTATCTATCTATCTATCTATCTATCTATCTATCTATCATCTATCTATCTATTTATCTATCTATCTATCTATCTAATCTATCTGTCTGTCTGTCTGTCTATCTAGCTATCTAGCTATCCCATCAATCCATCCTTCTATCACCTAAGTGAGATATTCTAAACTGGAAAGATGGTGGCTTTTTTTGCCTTTCCTGGGTGTCTATGAGGGATGTCAATGACATCCTGATCACTTTGAACCACCTTTTAGGCATCTTTGAAGAATCACATATTTTTTTAAAAAAAAGTTTTTGTTTTTATTTCTCATAAACATATTTACATATACAATCATGTATCCACCATTTTTCATTCATCTTATCTTTTAACTTTCATTATTAATTTTTACTTATTTGGGGCTGCTCTTTTACCATTCACCCTTCTTTATTTTGCCACAACCTTTCTTCTTCTCCTCCTCCCCTTCTCTTCCTTTCTCTTTCTCCTCCTACTTTCTTCATTCTTCCTCTCCTTCTCTTTCCTCCTTCCCCTTCCCTTCCCCCACTCCTCTCTTCTTCCCCTCTTCTAACCTTCTCTCCTACTCCTCTTTCCCCTCCCTTTTCTTCCTCTCCTTTTCCCTTTCTTCCCTCTCTCCTTCTCCTCTCCTCTCTTCTCCCTTCCTCTCTCTCTCTACTCCTTCCCCCTCTCTCTTCTTCTTTCCCTTTTCAGTTCAATCTAGAATGGTATTCCAGCAGCCCCGATTTTCTATTTATCTCTATTCTCATTTCAATTTCTTATTTGATTAATATTTGTATCTATTTCATCATTTGTGTACATTTTTATAATAATCTCACTTTTTCCCTATTTAACACTTTTACACTTCTTCACGTATTTTAATGCCCAGTGAACTGCTTTCAAAGAGTCAATATGTTGTCAATATGTCCAGCAGCAATATGTTTTCCTTTCTCTCTCTCTCTCTCTCTTTCTCTAGGAAGGGAGCTGCCAGGTTTCCTTGCAAGATGGCCGCGTGGCTGTCCAAGTCCTGTCCACGCAGCTTACCACCAAGAATGCCTATGCTGACGATACCAGCCACTACGTGGCTATCTACAGCGATTCTGCAGGGTATACCACGCTTCGGCATTGCATTTTTGTCTTATCCACTCCCCCATCTTGATCTCCCCATCTTGAAATACATAACATTTTTATTGTAGAGTCCGGATGTATGTAGATGATCAACTTCAGGGATCCACGGCAGGGCTGAATCGGGAGAGGAGGCAAAAGCGTGAAGCTGAGTTGGGCGTTTTTCACCTGGGCGGTTTACCCGACCGCAGCGACATCAGCAACCTTTCAGGCTGCATTAGCAATGTCTTCATCCAGAGGTGAGCCGGTGCTTCAGTCGTGTCCCTTTCGTACCTGTTCTGACCTAGGCTTCCCCAGCAGCACGAAGCCGAGTCCTCGTCCCGACAAACCCCTTTTATTTAATTTACAGTGAATTCCTCTCCAGCAAAGTCTTCCTTCTCCCACAGTCTTTCAAGATAGTTCATCATCACCGACCTTTATCAGGCTTGGAGAGTGGCCAGGCTGATATCTTTCAGACGTCGCAATAATTGGCAAGAATGCAGGAATGAACTAATTGTCTCCTGCAAACTCCACTCCCCTTTCGCTCCTCTTTTATTCCCTCTGGGAGGGGCCCTTCATCATCCACCTGTGGCCTTACTCCCAAGTCAACCCTTATTCTTTAGCTGTTCCCTCCGTCTGGCAACTCTGCGCATGCACACTTCGGGAACAGACTCCAGCTGTTCATCTGCCTCACTGAAGTCTGCCTCCGAAGGCAGCTGATAACTGGCATACGGCCCTGGCCTCCTTTCTGCCTCTGACACAGAGCCCTCATCAGAGCCTTCCCCAGACTCCAGGACTGGCCCCTGTTCCTCCCCAACCTCCTCACTGTCCGAATCTGCTGCCAGATCCGCTGGTGGCCCACAACAGTACCTTCCTCCAGCTTCCTTTCCTTCTTCACATATTTAACTATTGGGCTCATTGAGGTGGTTTTGAATTATTGCAGATATTTTTGTACTAGTCAAAAGTCATCTGCTGTGGTTCCCCCACCCACCCACCCACTCCCCTGGACAATTGTTTAATCTTCTTTTCATTTCTGAACTAGGAGATTGGAAGCTCAGGCAGTTGTGGATCTGCAGCAGAGCACCGAGAGTTTCAATGTGACCTGGAACTGCCCCAGAGATCGCCAACCCCAGCAGATGAGAGCTCCAGAAAAGAAGAGCAGGTGGAAACCGAAGGTGATGGAAATACAAGAGAAGAGAGATTGAACTCTTGGGCCCTTGGTGGCCCTCTGAGCTTGGTTGTTTCTCTAGAGACATTTCATTGCCCAAACTAGGTAACATCATCAATACTTGAAGCAAAGCAAATCCCATTCTCTTCTAGCACTGATGATGCTACCTAGTTGGGTAATGAAATGTCTGCAGGAAAATGGCTAAGCTCAGAGAGCACCAAGGACCCTGGACTGAGATAGAAAATCCAAGTTTCATTGTCCTAAGAGCATTTGGCTTGATTTCAGGAATGGAATAATCCACATAGCCATTGGGGAAGCTATTATGGAAGATCAAGTTGTACCTTTAGCTTCTGCTTTGTTTATTTGAACCCAGGACCCCAGGAAATGTCTAGAACAGCAATTCACTTATGCCTGCTGGTGTCTGTCATCATTACATATTGTCCAAATAACAAATAATGTACTGAGTTCCCTTATTATTTCATTTGTACCAAAGCAGACAGGTAGTGGTCCTCTATTTATGACCACAATTGAGCCCAAGATTTCTATTGTTAAGCAAGGCAAGTTGTTCAGTGAATTTTGCCCCATTTTATTGCCCCAGATGTTAAGTGAATTACCACAGTTGTTAAATTAGTAGCCCGCTTGTTAAGTGAATCTGGCTTCCCCATTGACTTTGCTTGTCAGAAGGTCGCAAAACGGGATCTCACGTGACCCCAAGATAAACACATGCCACTTGCCAAGCACCCAAATTTTGATCACATGATCATAGGGGTGCTGCAATGTTAATGTGTTGTGAAAACAGTCATAAGTCACATTTTTCACTGTCAGCGTAAATTTGAAGTCACTAAACGAACTGTCGTGACTCACGGATGACCTGCATTTATTCTACCCAAGAGTAATAAATCTCTGGTTCTTTTTTAATAGCAAGCATATTTAAACATAAAGCAGGCATAGCATTTAGGTATTAGGAGCGCCTTGCTCTGATCTACTGTTGGATGTTACCAAGGTGTAAAGTGATTAACAGATTTAATATCTATGGACCCAAAATGTAAAAGTTTAAATCCAAGTCATGTTTCAATGAGAAATCAATCACAATCTTTCCTATTACCTATCTCCTTATGACTATAACTTGTATCTTATGATTTATATTGTTTTATTTAGAACCCTAGTATGGTTTAAATTGATTGCTTATTAGTATCCTATGTCTATCACTAAGTGTTATATCTTCTGATGTATGATGAATGTATTTTTTCGATGACTATGATCATGATTTATCACTTGTTGCTTGTATGTACACTGAGAGCTTATGCACTGGAGACAAATTCCTTGTGTGTCCAATCTCACTTGGCCAATAAAGAATTCTGTTCTATTCTGTTCTATATTCTGTTCTGTTCTATATTCTGTTCTGTTCAGAGGTGGGATTCACATATTGTAGAAACCGGTTTTCCCAGCACCAGAAATGTGAGCATCCACGCATGTGACATCAAACAACACTACAATTCGTGCGCACGGCATCAAAACTACAGAGATATAGGACGGATTGCCCACCCGCAGGTCGCCACTACCAGTTCTCCCAAACTGGTCCAAACCGGCTGAATACCACCTCTGGTTCTATTCTATTCTATTCTATTCTATTCTATTCTATTCTATTCTATTCACTCTACTCTACTCTACTCTACTCTACTCTACTCTACTCTACTCTATACCTATTGCTATTCCATTTCCATTTCTAATTCCATTTCCATTTCTATTCTATTACCAAATTCTGGACTGTGCATTACAAATTATGTCTCTGCAGGTACCAAGCAAGACAATGCTGAAAGACACAAATTGCCACCTGCTTAAAGAGCCCAAAGCTATTAAAGATGCCTTCCAGTTTGGTGGATCCCCTGTCAGCCGCTTAGAGTTCAATAAAATACCAGGAATTTTACAAGAAAGGTAAACATTGAAAAGCGAAATGTATTTTTTCTTCTTGCTTGGAAAGTCTTTCTGACACTGTACTTCAGACTAAAAAATCAATTTAAAAAATAGGGAAGCAAAAAAGCCTCAGGTCCCTGACTTAACAACCACAACTGAACCCAAAAATGTTTTGTTGCTAAGTGTCATGCCCCCCTCGGAGCCTGAATCTCCAGGGGAGCTGGGACTTGAGCCAACAGAGATTGAGGGGGCGGCTTTGGAGGAAAATGGGGAAAGCCAGGGCCTTTCAGGATTAGAATAGTTTGTAGACAGGAAGGAACAGGGGCAGGATAAACTTGAGAGACAGAGCTCAGGCAAGGAGCAAGGACCACCCCCTCCTGATCCGAGAGCACAGAGAGTGGAGAGAAGGCAAGAACAGCCCAGACTGAGCAGGCTACTCGGGAGAAAGGTGCCCCGCCCATCTTCACAAGGCACACGTGGGGAATGAGACTTAAGGAGACACTTTGGGGAGGGGCATTTGTCGGGAACAAATACTGAGTTCCTGAAGTGTTGAGTGCCGATGTTTGAACTTTCCAAGAGTCCTTGCATTTTTCTGGCTTTCTGGACTAATTAACTGGATCCTTTGCTTCCTGAACTCCTTGATTTGCCCTGCTGGATTTATTGCTGTACAGCCTTGGGGTACACAGTACTGGGCTGGACTATTTGCAGCCAGAGGCTGCTTGAGGTCTGTGTGTGGGTTTGTCATCACTTTGCTCTGGGACTTGCCAGAAACGTGGGGAAATTTGGAGCAATAAAGGGGTGGTTTGAACTGCCAGCTACTTGTGTGATCTGTGTGCCATGCCCCGGGTCATCACACTAAGCCAGGCAGATATTAAATGAGTTGTGCTTCATTTTATGACCTTTTTTGCCACAGTTGTTAAGCGAATCACTGCAGTTGTTAAGTGAACGGTGTGGTTGTTAAGCAAATCTGGCTTCCTCCATTGGCTTTGCTTGTGGGAAGCCAGCAGCTGAGCCAGAGCAATGCAACAAGCATAAATACATGCCTGAATTTTGATCATGTGAAAAATAGTTATGCCATTTTTTTTCCAGTACCGTCATAACTTTGAACAGTCATTAAACGAATGGTAATAAGTCAAGGACAACCTATCCTCTATTCGCTGACCTTCTGAACTCCAATCCAGACTTAGGAAAGCTTGAATGACAATCGATGCTTCTTCAACAGGTTTCATTTCTCCATGGAGTTGAGATTGAACTCCTCCAGCGGCCTGCTTTTCTACATGGCTAATGAATCCCTGGGCTCCTTCTTCTCCCTTTTTGTCTCTAATGGACGCTTGGTGCTTTTGGGTGATACCAACGGACATAAACTGAGACTCCGGACCAAAGAAAAGTACCACGACGGCCGATGGCACACGGTAAGGAAAGGGAAAATAGGCACATGTTGTTAATCTCTTGTGTCAAATGCCTTAGTTTCCCCTGGATTAACACTGAGCCAAGAGTGATTTTCCTGAATTAGCATCAGATAGGATATGTCATCGACTCCTTGGCTAGATGGTTGAATGCAATATAAACTTTCTATTCTATTCTATTCTATTCTATTCTATTCTAATTATTCTATTCTATTTTCTATTCTATTCTATTCTATTTTCTATTCTATTCTATTCTATTGCATTCTATTCTATTCTAATTTCTATTCTTTTCTATTCTATTCTATTTTCTATTCTATTCTATTCTATTTTCTATTCTATTCTATTCTATTTTCTATTCTATTCTATTGCATTCTATTCTATTCTAATTTCTATTCTATTCTAATTTCTATTCTATTTTCTATTCTATTCTATTCTAATTATTCTATTCTGTTCTATTCTATTTTCTATTCTATTCTATTGCCTTCTATTCTATTCTATTTTCTATTTTATTCTATTCTATTCTATTGAAAAATTGCATGCATCTCTTATCAATTTCAGGTCTTCTTCAGCAGAGATAGGAACAGAGTTCAGCTGGTCATGGATGGACTGAGATCCCTGGAGAAATTGCTGCCAGCCACTGTCAACTTTGGCATCTCTGGCCCCTTTTATGTGGGGGGAGCACCACTGGCCAAAGCCAAGGCTCATATACCAGTAAGGAACCTAATAATCTTCCTTGGAACCTGCTTGTTCATAAAAGTAGACTCATCCGTGGGAATAAGAGGGAGACAATTTTACAAATTGCGCCCATTCCTGGACCAGGAAGCCGAAATAAGTCACTCGTACCTTGTCACTTGCCTGTTGGACTACTGCAGTGTACTCTGTATGGAGTTGCCCTTGAAAACTATCCAGAAGCTGCAAAATGCAGCTGTTTGCATGCTTCTGGATTCTTTATAATTTTCCCTTGTTACCCTATTGTTACAGGAGGTACACTGGCTCCCGCTTATTTTTTAGTTGCAATTTAAGATTCAGGTTATTTCTTTTAAACCCTACAACAGGGGTGTCAAACTCAAGGCCCGGATTGCTGGATATGGCCCGCAGGGCAGGGATGAAATGCTCCCAGTTTGGACCAGATCGCCTGATCCGGTAGCGATTGAGGCGAATGGTTCGGAAAACCGGTAGCAAAAATCCCTGCCCCCCCCCCATGCCCAGCTAAAGCTGCGCGATCATCAGAGGCTTTTTTTTTTAATTTTTAAAAGCGTTTTTTCTACAACCACTTTGGCCGAAAAAATGCTTTTAAAAGTAAAAAAAAAAAAGCCTCTGATGATCGCGCGGCTCAGCTGGGATCGTCAGAGGCTTTTAAAAGCATTTTTTCTACAACCTTTCGGCTGAAGAGGTTGTAGAAAAAATAGTTTTAAAAGTAAAAAAAAAAAAGTTCGCCACGCCCACCCAGTCACATTACCCCCCCCCACCAAGCCACGCCCACAGAACCAGTAGTAACAAATTTTAGATTTCACCACTGCCATGGGGTACCAAGATCTAGCCCACAGGGCTGCCCTGGAAACAACGAAGGCCCAGCCTGCGGTGCTTTTGCCAGGGAAAACGGGCTCCCGAGCTCCGTTTACAGCTGCCACGGCCTCCTGCAACCCTCTGCCAGCGAAAGCGAAGCTCGGGAGGGCCGCATGTGGAGGTCAAACACAACCCTGATACGGCCCTCAATGAAATCGAGTTTGACACCCCTGCCCTACAAGGACCAGGGGGCACCTTCTGTGCCTCATACTAGATCAGGTATGGTGGAGGCGCTCCAAGTCCCTTGCTTTAGACATTGTCATCTGATGGGACCTTGAAGGGGCATCTTCACTGTAGTTGCCTTGGCCCTTTGGAATGCATTTATTTATTTGTCCAATTTTAAAGCTCCCCATCTAGAATCCCAATCCTTTTTAGTAGGCCACAAAGCCCTGTCTGTTCCTCAGTCCTTGGGCTGGGATGAGGTTGAATCATAGTCAACAAGTCTATGGAGATTTCTCAGTCATCCAGGTCATGGGTGTCCCAAAGGTGCTTTTTCAAAAGGCAGCTGGACTTCCTTTGTTTGTTTCCCCCTTGAAGACGTTTCACTTCTCAACCGAGAAGCTTCTTCAGCTCTGGCTGAAGGGTGGAGTCAGAATTGAAGAAGCTTCTTGGATGAGAAGCGAAAATGTCTTCAAGGGAAAAACAAAGTCCAGTTGTCTTTTGAAAAAAGCATCTTTGGATCGGAGCCAACAGTTGGGTGGTCTTGGTGCCTGGTGGGAAGGATTTGAATTGTTTTTATTAGCATTCATGAGTCCATCCTGGGGATCTCTATGGTAGATGGGCAGCCATATAAATCCTTTAAATAAGTCAATCTAAAAGAAAGCATGAAATTGTGAGTTTGGGGGAAGCGTGTAGGCAGTGGAAATGTTCAGATGTCGTTATCTAATTCAGAAGACCTTCTTCTTTTCTGCAGGACGCTTCTGCCAGTAGCTTTAAGGGTTGCCTCAGGCACCTAAAACTGGACAAAAAGCCTCTAAATTCACCATCCCGTGTGTTCGCTGTGACCCCTTGTTACGTGGGCCCTTTGGAAACAGGCGTTTTTTTCTCCGTTGCAGGAGGACACATCACACTAGGTACTTTTAAGTGTTGTCTGTTCTTTCACACTTGGTCATTCTTGGCACTTCCTTTCAGGAGGTGATAAAACAAATTATGGATTGTGCAGAAATGAATAGATTGACGTTGATGATTAAAGATAGGGAAGAGATAGAGTATTATAGGAACTGTTTTTATCATTGGTTGGAAAAGAGATATAAAAGATAAAAGTTTTATGATTATATTTAAAAATTTGATAGGCAGAATTTTGTCTTAGTAAGGAGATGTTAAAATGATTTGTATGAAGAAGGGCCTGGTGGCTCAGCAGACTGATAGCATTGTGATTAACACCAGCTGTCTGCAATTACTGTAAGTTCGAATCTCACCAGGCTCAAGGTTGACTCAGCCTTCCATCCTTTCTAAGGTAGGTGAAATGAGGACCCAGTTTGTGGGGGCAATAAGCTGACTTGATATAAATATACAAAAGGATGAAGGCTATTGCTTAACGCATTGTAAGCCGCCCTGAGTCTCCGGAGAAGGGTGGCATATAAATCAAATTAAAAAAAAAAAAAGATCAAGATAGAAGAAATTTCCTTTTTTGGAAGAAGAAGAAGAAGAAGAATGGCTGAAGATAAAACTGAGATGTCACAGGGAGGGGGCGACAGATGTACTAAATGTTTGTTTGTTTTTATAAAAAATAATAAAAAGTTACATTTAAAAAAAGGGATTGTTTTAGTTTTAACTTTTGGTTCCTGCCCACAAACCTTTTCTGAAAGATTTGCTCTTCTCCTCTCAGATAAGTCAGTAGTCATCGGTCAAGATTTTGAGATGACGTTGGAGGTACGACCACGGAGTTCATCTGGCCTGATATTTCACATAGGAAGAAAAACAAACTATCTCAGGCTATCTACTGACAGCCAAAAGGTAAATTGATTTAACTTACTCATCCTTCATTGATTGAGTAATGAGCTTCTAAGAATTTTTTAAAGTAATAGAGACAAATATCTCGAACATCCTTTGAGGGAAACCAGAACAATTGTCATATATGATCCTGGGCATGGACAGTAGGAAAATGTACCATGCGTTGTCAAGGAAGAGCATGTTTCTAAATGTTGGCAGCTTTAAGATCTGTGGAGTTCAACTCCCAGAATTCCCCAGTCAGTCATGCCAAGAATTCAGACTGGAAGATCTCTAGAAGTACTTGTTCCAAAGTGAATCTGCCCTTCCTGTAAGACCTGGAGGAGAAGACCTGTTGAGTTTTGTTTTGTTTTTTTAATTTGATTTATATGCCGCCCTTCTCCGGAGACTCAGGGTGGCTTACAATGCGTTAAGCAATAGCCTTCATTCTTTTGTATATTTTATACAAAGTCAGCTTATTGCCCCCACAAACTGGGTCCTCATTTCACCTACCTTAGAAAGGATGGAAGGCTGAGTCAACCTTGAGCCTTGGAGAGATTCGAACCAGCAGAAATTTCAGGCAGCTGTGTTAATAACAGGGTGCATTAAACCACTGTACTATCAAGGCTCTTCCTTGATAGTTATGCGGTTTATGAAGGAATTGTGTCAACGAGGCCTTCTTCTGTGGTACAACTTGCCTCCATATTTAAGAATGATTTTCTCTTTACTCGGTTTCTGAAGAGAGGTGAAAAATTGACTGTGGAAGATGCTTTGAGGAGGCACTAAGCTTTCTTTTATGATCCACTGTCCAAAGCAGGGCGATAGAGAAATATCAATAATAAAAATGTAAAAAATAAATGAAGAGGCCACATTGTATTAATATCCGTGAGGAGAGATTGTGGATCAGATGGAAGGCTGAGTTTTACACTTGTTTGTTTATATCCCATTATTATTTTTACAAATAACTCAAGGCAGTGAACTTATCCAAACACATTCCCTCCTCCTGTTTTTCCTACAACAACCCTGTGAAATGAATTGGGCTGAAAGAGAATGACTGGCCCAAGGTCATCCAGCTGCTTTCATGGCTAAGGTTGGACTTCAACTCATGGCCATTCTTGCTTTCTGACCTGGTGTCTTAACCACAAGACCAGACTGGTTCTCGATTATAGATTTCATCTAGCGGAAATTGGAAATAATAGTAGTGGGGTAGATCTGTAACGATCTTTCTTTTTGAGAACTTCCTCGCTAGGATTGTTCTTCTCGTTGAAGAACCAACCCTCTGATAGAATAAACCAGATTTTTCCAGGAGCATCTTCCTACTGCCATCTAAATGAAGTTCTCCAAATCAAAGCAAAACAAAATGCACAGGTGCCATATACGTGGTACCTTGCTCAATAGTAGTAACTGTGAGAAGGATCTTGGAGTCCTAGTGGGCAACCATTTAGATATTAGCCAGCAGTGTGCGGCAGCTGCCAAAAAAGCCAACACAGTTCTGGGCTGCATAAACAGAGGGATAGAATCAAGATCATGTGAAGTGTTAATACCACTTTATAATGCCTTGGTGAGGCCACACTTGGAATACTGCATTCAGTTTGGTCACCACGATGTAAAAAAGATGTTGAGACTCTAGAAAGAGTGCAGAGAAGAGCAGCAAAGATAATTAGGGGACTGGAGGCTAAAACAGATGAAGAATGGTTGCAGGAACTGGGTATGTCTACTTTAATGAAAAGAAGGACTAGGGGGTGACATGATAGCAGTCTTCCAATATCTCAGGGGCTGCCACAAAGAAGAGGGAGTCAAGCTATTCTTCAAAGCACCTGAGGGCAGGACAAGAAGCAATGGGTGGAAACTAATCAAGGAGAGAAGCAATGTAGAACTAAGGAGAAATTTCCTGACAGTTATCCAAGGTCCCTTCCAACTCTGTTATTCTATTCTATTTCTCTGTATTAGGTTACAGTGACCGCAAATACAGGAACCGGAGAGTTCTCCACTTCTGTGTCCCAGCCTTCCCTCTGTGATGGCCAATGGCATACAATCACAGGTGAGCCAATTTCCAACCCAAGGGATCTCGTCTTTCTTTTTCCTGCTGTCTCTTTTGGAAGGAATCGACTGCATCACAGAAGGTGCCCAAACTCTGTATTCTATAAAATTCTCCTTCCCCCACTCCTCATCTTATGCTTATATTTATTGACCATCACAGTACATGACAATACGCTGCAGAGCCTAATCACAATATAGTATCTTCGTAGAACACTGTTGATCAGTTCAGTTGAAGAGCTAGTTCCGTGATGGTGGACCTATGACACGCATGCCAGAGGTGGCACGCAGCACCCTCTCTGATGGCACGTGAGCCGTCGCCCCAGTTCAGCTCTGCTGCGCATGTGCGCGAGCCTCCTGCCAGCCAGCTGGTCTTTGAGTCTCTGCCATGCATGCGTGGGGAGCGGGGTGCATGCAGCGGGGCGTGTGTGCATGCGTGGAGCCCACACATGCATTATATTTTTGGGGTTCGGCCATGCGCATGCGCGCACGTTTGTGTGTGCTTTGGGCACTCGGTCAGTGGTGAAATCCAATTTTTTTTACTACCTGTTCTGTGGGCGTGGCTTGGTGGGCGTGGTGTGGCTTGTTGGGCATGGCAGGAGGAGAATACTGCAACATCTCCATTCCCACCCCACTCCAGGGGAAGGATACTGCAAAATCCCCAATCCCTCCCCATTCCTGTGGGAAGGATATTGCAAAATCTCCATTCCCACTCCACTCTGGGACCAGCCAGAGGTGGTTTTTACCGGTTCTCCGAACTGCTCAAAATTTCCGCTACCGGTTCTCCAGAACCTGCTGGATTTCACCCCTGCACTCGGTCCAGAAAAGGTTAGCCATCACTGATCCAGTTGATGTGTTGAGTCAACTTATTGTCTCAAGTGTATTGTAAAAGCATAAAACAAGGTTAATTTCATTAGGTTTAATGTCGGCAAATCAGTGGTGCAGTCTGGATTTCATGAAACCTTTCCCCCTCATCAAATGGTTGTTGATGGGAGGCTAAAATTGGACCACCACGCTTCTTTGGGGACTTTGGAGTCAATTCAGATCCCATAGAGATGTCGGATACTAATTAAAACATTATAACATTCGCAAATCATGCCTGTCCATCTGTCCCCATCTTTAAATAAAGACTTGTTCTTTGTTGCCGGTCCAGCTCAGTGTGCTTTGTTAATAGCGGTCTCTCTTGTTGGTGATTAAGAGGGGCTGCAATCCAATTGTTATCGGGCAACGGGTTGGAAAGAGCTGTATCAGTAACACTAGACTGATTTTATTTTCTTCTTGCATATTCCTCTGGCATGAGGGAGCAAGTGGGGCCGCATGAATTATGAAATGGAGCCATGCTACTTTGTTTTTCTTTCCTAGTCATCAAAGGAAGCAACATGATCCAACTGGATGTGGATACCAAAGCGAACTACACAGTGGGTCCAAACGAGGTCCATGGTACAGCGGACAAAGAAAGCATTTATCTTGGTGGAACGCCAGGTGAGTGGGTTAAGGAACGGGAGCATTCAGGGGAGTCCATTAAATGGACGTATCCAGATTATTAGTTTTTAAACCTTCTAGACCAGCGGTCACCAACAGGTGGTCCGCGGACCACTGGTGGTCCCTGAGAAAATTTTGGTGGTCCGCAGAAAAATTATTTGCATTTATTATATTGCACTAAATCAGGAGTCCTCAAACTACGGCCCCTGGGACAGATACATGCAATGAATGTTTGTGTTGCCCCAGAGAGTCTCCCCCTTAGGGGTCTTTGTGTGCAGGTCGGAGGGGGAGGGAGAAATTCCGACTTGGGGAATTCTGCTTCAACCTCCTGGTGCAGAGCTTTGGGGGAAGGCTGGAGGGAAGTGCCACTGGTGGCCAAGAGCCAGAGGACCTTGTTCCAGTGGGATTGCATCATGGCCTGGAACTGACTGACCATCTTAGCCCACTGAGCCTCCAGACACCTGTACCTGGCCTTGCACTCTCACAGGTCTTCCTTCTGCTTGGAAAGCCTATGCTCGTAGTCCTCAGTGAAGTGCTTCTGCTGAGCCTCCTTCTTGGTCAGATCCACTTTGAACTGAGCTGTTTTGCCAACTCTTTCTCGTGGTGGCTGCTTAGCTCCAACAACTGCTTCCTGTTGGGGCCCTAAGGATCCTGGGCGGGGAGGCGAGGAGTGGCTGGGAGGGAAGGGGTGAGTAGAGGCTGGCGAGGTGCCCCTTGAAGTGAGTGACATCGAGTTGGCCACACCCACCCGGTCACATGACCACCTAGCCACGCCCACTCACCCAGCCAGTTATTAGGCAGATCATATTAGTGGTCCGTGGGATTTAAAATTATGAATTTAGTGGTCCTTGAGGTCCGAAAGGTTGGTGACCCATTCTAGACCTACAGAACCTACAGACAAGAAAGATGGGGGTTGGTGTCTAAAATGTATGAGGAGCAATTGCTGGAATTGGATGCGTCTGCTCTAATAGAAATAAGGTCTAGGGGTGACATAATAGTGTTCCGATATCTGAGGGGCTGCCACAAAGAGGAGGGTGTCAGCTTATTTACTGAAGCACCAGAAGGCAGGACAAGAAGCAATGGATGGAAAATAAGCAAGGAGAGAACCTATCTAGAATTAAGGAGGAATGTCCTGCCAGTTAGAACAATTAATTGGTGGAACGGCTTGCCTTCAGAAATGGTGGGTGTTCCATCACTGGAGCCTGCAAAAAGAGATTGGATAACCATTTGTCTAAAATGGTATAGGGCCGTGATGGCGAACCTATGGCACATGTGCTGGAAGTGGCACACACAGCCATCTCTCCGGGCATACCAGCTGTCGCTCCTTGTTCTTCTGGGTTCCGGTGTGCACATGCGCAGCGGCCAGCTGGTCTTCTCATGTGCGGGAGTGCCGGAAACTGGAAGAGCAGCTCCCTGGCGTGCATGCACACAGTGGGAAGCTTCTGGTTTCTGGCGCGTGTATGCGTGCTGCCCAGCTGGTCTTAGCTTGTGCATGTGTGCCAGAAACCGGAAGACCAGGTGACCAGCACACATGCCGGAAACCGGAAGCTCAGCTTTCCAGTGTGTGCTTGCGTACTGGCAAACTGCTCTTCTGGTTTCTGACGCTCCCGTGTGCGCGTTCCCGTTTCGGCCCTCGGTGCTGAAAAGGTTCGCCAACATTTGTATAGGGTTTCCTGCCTAAGCAGGGGGTTGGACAAGACCTCCAAGGACCCTTCCAACTCGTTATTCTGTTAAATAAAAAGGGGGGGGAAGGAAGGAAAAAGATAAGGAAGGGGAAGGGAAGGGAAGGAAGGAAAGGGAGGGAGGGAGGGAAGGAAGGAAGGAAGGAAGGAAGGAAGGAAGGAAGGAAGGAAGGAAGGTTATCTTGTGGGCAAGGCCAAAGGATCGCAGAGGGGATGGGGCCAAGCTAGCTTTTTCTGGACAAGCCACCTACTTGGACAATTTGGACCCGGTTCAAAAAAAAAAAAGGTAATTCTGAATGTAATGAGCAGCACAGATAAGGCTCCACTGGCTTGATGCTCCTTGATGCAAAAGTGACCGTAGTTAAGATTTTCTCTGTATCAAGTAATGGTGGTTTCTGTGCATAAAAATATTTTTGTTTTCCTTTTCCAGAACTCGCTTCACTATCCCATACGCGTCATCCTCCGTTTGTGGGTTGCATGAAGAATATGATGCTCAACCGAAACCCAATTGACATCAGGCAAGCTGGCTCAACCAGGGGCTCCGTAGGGCTCAGTGGGTGCCCGACTGGGTAAACAAAGCTTCCTGGCATGTGTCAAATCAGAGCCACAGATGGGTTCGTCACCCTCTCAGAAGGCAGGCGGAACATCTTCGTGATGCATCTCCTTGCCAACGAAAACACAGGGTTCCACAAAAAGAGTGTATATAGAGCAAGAGGAAGAGCTGCGGTGGGGTTCTCGGCTGTGCTCGTTAATTTGTAATATATTTGCACATTTCTTCCAGTATATTGGCAGTAGGGTATTTCAAACAAGGCCACATGGTGTGCGCTTTATAAAAAATATTTATAATGGGTGTTAGAAGGCCAAGGTGCTCCCTTGCACGAGGGCGGCAAGTCACAGTGATGCCTTAAGCAACGATTTCATCAAAATAATACAAGAACCAAGGTGTTTCAGCCTACCTGTATATTGTGGAGTTCTTGGTGCTTTCTTAAACTTGGTTCTTTGCTTGGAGATGTTCCATTAAAGCAGTGTTGTCCAACCATGGCAACTTTAAGACTTGTGGACTTCAACTCCCAGAGTTCCTCAGCCAGCAACATGGTTGGACAACACTGCATTAAAGTAACAAAATTTCTGAAAGCAAAGCAACTTTGGAGAGCACCAAGGACTCCAGTTCAACCCTGAACTGCACACACTCTCTTCTATTGGTATCTGCATATAGGTTTGACCGCTGCAGTTCTAATTAATATTCCAGAGACGGTTGTCTGAATTTTTTTTTAACAGAGGTGATGACAAAATGGCTGCAATAGTGCAAAATAATGCCCAATAATGCAAAAGGCCCTTTTCCTGCAGATACAAATTACGTTTGAAATTTTGTCTTCGCCAACTTCCCAAAATTGATCGAGGAATGGGTTGGACCTTGCTCAATTAGGTTTGTACATCAAGCGTGATAGAATTAACATGGATCTGGGGTATTTTGCGGTTCAGTGTGAGAACCTAGCCAGTCCGTGATGATCGGCTATACTGTGGTTTGCTTAATAGCACGAGAGTCTAGATCTAGGATTTAAGCGGATTTTGTGACTCCAGGCAAAAACAAGGGGGGGCTTCCCTTCATATATTAGGTGCTGTTGCTGCAGTCTGCATTTCAGTGACATTAAAGGAAAACACAATGTCCTCTGCCTTTCCTTTCAGAAAAAAAACACACACCAATCTTTCACTCTTATTGTTGTGTTATGTCTTCTTCAGTTTTAGTATCACAACTTCCCTTTCCATCAGCTAACTTCCCGTACTCAATATCAAATCAGGTTCACTTGTGCACTTGGAAACATCCTTGTATGTTTGTGACCCCATCACATTGGGTAAGACAGCTCTAAAAAGAATTTTATTACTCATCAGTATATTGGTTATTTTAATGCTGGGGTACATATTGCAAAAGTGGACTTTTATTTCAGCAACTTATTTTGGGGGCTGAATAATGAAAGCAATATTTCTGTACATCATTGCTACATACTTCCAATAAATTTTTCTGATTGTTCTTTTCTTGTAATATTTGTACACAAAGGGGCCTCAATGCAGGAGAATATGTTTGAATATGTGTTCATAGGATACCACGAAAGGGGATACTGATCTTCCCGCTTTATATAATGTGAATTACAACCAACTGAATTGCTTGCAAGGGTTCAATTCTATAACCTCCCCCGGATATCAATATTTTTTGCCAGTTATTTATCGATCTCGAGGCCATAGCCATTCTTTTATCACCTTGTGTTATATGCCCAGCCCACCCTTGGAGAAGCCTCTTTGCAAATGGAGCTTAAGTCAGTTAGAAATATCTGGATTTGTGGTTTCTGTGAAAATATTCTGCTCAAACAATTCCTCAGGCCCCACATTATCCAACACAGAGGGAGGGGAGGGGATCAGACTCTCAGGAGCCCCTCAAATCTTTAATGAAGGCAAGAAGTCAAATATTCCACCAAATATACACACCCAGGTATAATTGGCTAAATACAAAATATATATATATAAACTAACAGATGTAGGCTAACCCTTCAAACGTAAAAGCTACAGTTTTACTGGATGCAAAACTTCCTTTAATCCAATCAAATCTTTCCTAGGGACAAGTGGTGTCTTAAGGCTAAACAGCTGCCTGGGCTGTAGCAAGAAATGGGGGAAAAAAGTTATTTCCAGAAAGAATTTTGGGAGTGAGATCCTTTACTTATAGATTCGATACATGGAGTCAGCTAGGGATTCTACTTAAAGTTAATATCTAGGAGTATTATTCAGACACAATTAAGAAATCTAATCTAAACTCATGTCTTCCTCTTCATCCTTCTTCTCCTTTGCTTCTCCTTCCTTTTGGTCGGATTTGACATTGTTCTGCATGGCTTTTGCAAACGCCTCTACATCTAGAAACAAGACACATTAAATGGGTAATTCAGCAAGAGAAAAGTATGAAAGACAGCAGGCTGCCTTGTGCACATTTGAAGTGTGTAGTCGCAACACACAACCTGCAACAGCATGGAAGGTTTGCAAGAGGACAGCTGCAATTTGCAAAGTCCGTTTTTAAACGTTAGTCCAAATGATAAATCCTTTGCATAAATAAATAAAAATTATTTCTCTTCAGTTTCCAAGAAGCTGGATATCACACTTTCCATTTCACTATGTTTTAATAGTACCGTGTTTCCCCGAAAATAAGACCCTTTCTTATATTTTTTTGAACCCTGAAATAAACGCTTGGCCTTATTGCCATGTGCTCAAAAGCCCAATTGGGTTTATTATCAGGGGATGTCTTATTTTGGGGAAAACATGGTAGAGATTTTATTTATAATTTAGATCTGTAAGTGCTTCTCCACTCGGCCTGCATTCTTGACAGCATGCAATTAAAACTTTAAAACTAATATTAAACAAAAGAGAAGGGAAAATGACATGCAGCAGCCAGTTTTACCTGTCTATTTCAGACCTTGGGAGAACAATCAAGTTTTTAAAGAACATCTAAAAATTTGTAGCATCAGGATGACCCAAAACACTTTGGGTTTTCAAGATGGAGCAGCTCTGTAGTAGCATTCTTGGTTAAAGCTCTCCTTAACTATTCAATAGTAAGGATTCAACTAATTCTCTACAGCCATTTATAGCACAGATAAGAACGCCCAGACATAGGAAGACATAAAGGTGCCAGGCTTTGAACCACCACATGAGCAATGGACAATCCTGAATAGGATTCGTGTGGACTTCAACTCCCAAAGTTCCATATACCAGCATGCTAGCTGGGTAATTCTGGGAGTTGAAGTCCACACTTTATAAAGTTGCCCATGGCTGAGAAACACTGGATGAGAGTGATCCAAAAAGCCTTCTAGAAAACAGAATTCAAATCTCACGATTTATTACTTCTGTTCATGATTCAGCAGCTCCCAATTAGCTACACAAATGAACTTACCGCCTTTATTTGCTGCGTCTATGGCCTCCGCGGGTAAGCCAAATTGGCTCATCAGGGGTCCCAGCTGCCCAGAAGCCAAGGCAGCACTGAACATGCTCAACGCCTGCAAAATGAAAAAAAAGACCAGCTCATCCTAGGCTATCAAAAGATTCTCAGATTCTGAGAAAATCAACCTGCTTCTATCTTCTCAGAGGCAGACTACAGACTATCTTTGTTCCAAGAAGATTTAGTGATAGGAGAAATCAAAAATCCAGCTCCCACTGGGCTACATGACCACCAAAGTAGATGAGGGAATCCTTCTCATGTACCTGTGATACAATCCAATCAAGGTCAGGTTTCATTCATCACATTTTCTTTCTATCCTAGAATATTATTGCTCTAATTTCAAACCTCTGCCTTATAATTTCTTGATATTTCAATCAGAGCTAAAAAAAAAAAATATTCGAAAAAAAATTATTCAAATATATGTGCTAGTCATTCCCAACTCTAGGGGGTGGTGCTCATCTCCGTTTCAAAGCTGAAGAGCCAGCACTGACTGAAGATGCCTCCATGGTCATGTGGCCGGCATGATTAAATGCCAAAGGTGCACGGAACGCTGTTACCTTCCCACCAAAGGTGGCCCCTATTTTTCTACTTGTATTTTTTACATGCTTTTGAACTGCTAGGTTGGCAGAGGATGGGACAAGTAATGGGAGCTCACCCTGTTACACGGCACTAGGGATTTGAACCGCTGAACTGTCGACCTTTTGATTGACAAGCTCAGCGTCTTAGCATCCCTTTCAGCATTTGCTTAACCACCACCCAAAAAAAAGGTTGAAAAATAGAGTCCAGATATGTGATGCCTTGCCTTACAACTGCAAAAACTTACAGTTTTAACTCTGGACTCAATTACGGTTGAGGAGTGCCTGTACAAGCTAACTTCTTATTCAACTTGGGACCAAGCTCTGCTCTATCTTCCACTGACATTAACACGGTTACCTGATGGAACTGCGGAGAGGTGAGCGTGTTCTGAATCTCCTCTGCCGTTTGCGGCAGAGATTCCCCTGAAGGAAGGTAAGGCAGCAAGCGCTCTTGAACTTCTGTGTTGGCCAGAATAGGTGCCATTATTTCTGGAGTAAGCACACTGGACAGGTCAACTGTGGAAGAACACAAGTAGGATGGTCTCTTGAGGTACGTGGAATTAGCAAAGATGCTACAGATGAGCACAAATTCCAAGAGTAACCTGGGAATCCCTCCAATAACTCTAAAAATCCTATACTACATCCTAAATATGCTAGTTCAGAGGTGTCAAACTCGTGTCGCCACGTGACATATTGTGACTTTCCCCCCCTCCTTTGCTAAAGCTGGAGTAGCCAGCGCATGACGCATCCGGCCTGCAAGCCGTGAGTTTGACACCTCTGTGCTAGTTGATTCTAACCCACCTGTTGTGGCCCGCCAGCTCTGCTGGCAGCAGACTCAGAAGATGAGGGGGTTGGGGAGGAACTTGGGCCAGTTCTGGAGCCTGGGAAAGGCTCTGATGGATGCTCTGCGTCGGACACAAAGATAGAGCCAGGCCCACCCGGCACTTCCCAGCCAGGGAGGCAGCTGCCTTTGGAGTCAAGAGATGAGTGAGGAGGAGGAACAGCTGGGGCCTATTCCAGATGCATGTATGCACAGAGCAGATAGGAGAGGTGAACAACGGAGCTGGCTCGGGAAGCAAAACAATTGTGGACGCTGATCGGCCCCTCCCTGGCTGGGGAATAAATAGGAGAAAAGGGGACTGGTTTGGTTGTCGCAGACAAGCATTCGCATTTCTGGAAAGTTTGCTCCTTGTGTGTTTTGTGTGACAAAGACTGCCTTGCCAGAACTGAGGTTTGTCTACTTCTCTGTTTGAACTGACTTAATTTGCAGCCTCCCAGCTGGTGGCCTTACATTTATCATAACAAGCTATGATAAGGACTGTTTCAGTTACCATATTTTTCGGTGTATAAGACGCTCCGGACTATAAGATGTACCTATCTTTTTTGCTGAGGAAAACAAGAAAAAGAAATCTGCCTCTGCCTCCCAGCAATTTTGCCTGGCTGCAGCAAACAGCAAACAGCCTGCTTTACTTTCATTTTTGTTTTCAGCATAGCTTGATTAGCACAAGAAAAAAAAATCTGCTCCCAGCAATTTACCTCCCAGCAGAGGACCCCGCAAAACAGCTGAGAGCAAAACAGCCGAGTCAGGAGGCCAACGGACAGTCAACTTGTGCTAATTAGGCTGTGCTGAAGCTGAAACGAGCTGTTTCTTCTTGCTGCAAGGAGGTCAACTGCTGGGAGGCAGAGGCCAAAGGGTGGGGGCCAGTGGTTGGGTGGGGCTACATTCGGTGTATAAGACGCACCTAAATTTTCACCCCCTTTTAGGAAGGAAAAATGTGCATCTTATACTCCAAAAAATATGGCAACTCCTTGCAGGACTCTTGCCTAAACTTTTTGTTGATGAATGCAGTTAATTCCCAATGTGTAAATAAAGAGGGGAATTTTCTTTGTGGGGAGTCGGTTTCTTGCTTCTGCGAAGGCCAGGCCAGAACAGTACCAACCAACAGCTGCCTAACACTGGTTCACACTGTTGTATCTGCAGTCCAGAACTTTTAAGTAACTCCAGGCCAGAGTAATAAAGACTGTGAGATGTTAGGATGGAAGTTTGAGGAAAGATGCACGTTTCGAGAGACATACTAAACGTGCAACCCTCTTTTTACCTTGCTGTCCTCCTGTTCCGGCTGGTACATTCATAGTAGCTAAGATGGTCTGAAGATCACTCAGCTGGATGGGTTGCGTAGGGCTTGTTGCTGTGCTGGTCCCGTTTCCTGAGCTCGGAGCAGGACTAGGACTAGTGGCCGTGGCCGTGGCAGCTGCAGGAGCAGCAGGAGCCGGTGTTACCCGTGTGGAGGAGGTACTGGAGGATGGTGTCACAGCTGTTGACTGGCTGCGAGAACTGAAAAGATTTCGGAAAAAAATTCTGCAGCTGTTATTTCTCAGCTAAAGAAGAAAAGGGTTAAAGAAGTGAAAAACCCAAAGACCTTTTCATTTAGGTCACCATCTATTCTTCGTTTGACAACTCCTTAGGATTCTTCTTTTGGGTTTTAAACTCCAACTTTTTTTTTTTCATCACAAGCACAAAATCCAGAAGTGAAATGTTTGATCACTTCGGTTTTGCTGATTATCGTATTTTTCGGAGTATAAGACACACCTTAGTTTTTGGGGAGAAAAAAGCTGATTGGCAGGTGGATCGGCCTCCCAGAATACCCCCAATCAGCTGTTCCCAGAGGTGAATTTTAGCAACAGGTTCCTTGGTTGTGAGCTCTGTGCCTGGCTTTTTTTTCAGCCTCTGAAACTCCATTTCAGAAAAAAATGCTTTTTTCTGCCTCTGAAAGCCTCCAAAACTCAGCTTCAGAAAAAAAGCCTCTGAAGCTGTTTGGGGGCTTTTTTTCTGAAGCTTCGTTTCTGATGCTTTTTTCAGCCTCTGAAACCTCCGTTTGAGAAGCTGGGCGGGGCTACATTCGGAGTATTTTTATTTATTTATTTTATTTATTTATAATTAAATTTATATACCACCGTACTCTCGAAGGACTCAGGGCGGTGAACAGCCAGAAAGTAAAATATACATGATAAAACATTAAAAACCATTTAAAATACATTAAATACTTTGGCCAGATTTAAAACACCCCAATTATAAAACCAATTTAAAAACAATTAAAAAGGGAGGTTAGGCCAGACCAGCCTGCTGGAATAAGAATGTTTTGAGGGCGTGGCGGAAAGTGCGCAGATCCAGGATCCTCCGTATCTCCGGTGGGAGCTCGTTCCAGATGGCAGGTGCCCCCACAGAGAACGCCCTCCCCCTGGGGGCCGCCAGTCGACATTGTTTGACCGACGGCACTCTGAGAAGACCCTCTCTATGAGAGCGTACTGGTCGGTGAGAGGCTATTGGTGGCAGAAGGCAGTCTCGTAGGTACCCCGGTCCTAAGCCATGGAGCGCTCTAAAGGTGGTAACCGAAACCTTGAAGCGCACTCGGAAGACCACCAGGAGCCAGTGCAGCTCGCGCAGGAGGGGAGTCACATGGGAGTGCCACATCGCTCCCGTAACCACCCGCGCGGCCCGAGTATAAGACGCACCCAGATTTTCACCCTCTTTTTTGGGGAAAAATGGTGTCTCTTATACTCTGAAAAATACAGTAGATAGATTTGTTGTTATAGAAATGGCTAGTATATACTAATGTGTAAAAGTAAAAAGTTGAGGCTGTAATTGTTATCTTCTACTGTGCTGAAAATAGAAGTTGTTGTTTTCTTTTCCCCCATATTTTCTCTCCCCCCCTCCGTTTTTCCTTCCCCTAATTTCCTGTTTCTATTTTCCTTTACATTTTATACTTTGATAAAAGAGAAGTCATAAAGAATGTAAAAAGAATTGTAAAGGTCTTTTACATAAAGAATTGTAAAAAAAAATACAAACTCTTAATTTATAAAAGGCAACAGATGATTTCATCTTACAGCCATGATTTCAGAAGTACAATTTTGGAGAAACGTGACACAAATTTTGGTTGCTATAGGTGAGACCCACCATTTTAAGTCACATTTTAAAAACGCTAGAAGTAGAAAAGTAGCCTTCCTTTAAGTTGCAAAATACATCCTGCTAAACAAAGCATTCCACGCCCAAACCCAGGTTCAACTTGCAAAGAAGTCCTGATTGGTCCATAGAAAAGAGGACGACATTTAGCATACCCTTTCCCTGGAAAATGTTAAATCACTTTCACGTCTGCATCTCTAATGCCCCATCGGCAATGAAAGAATAATGCTGGTCTATATATCTATGGAGATTCTCCATCATCCAGGTCATGGTTGTCCCAAAGGTGCTTTTTCAAGAGGCAATGGGACTGTTTTTTCTTTGAAGAGATTTCTCTTCTCATCTAAGAAGCTTCTTCAGCTCTGATTGGAGAATTCCCCACCATCCAGAGTTGAAGAAGCTTCTTGGATGAGAAGCGCAATGTCTTCAAAGAAAAACCAGAAACTCCAGTTGCCTCCTGAAAAAGGCAACTTTGGGATGCCTGGTCTATATAGTTAACACAAGAATTGTTGAACTAAGAGGCACAGATATTTTTTTCCAAATAAATGCAGTCCTCGACTTATGACCAGTCACTTAGCAACTGTTTGAAATTACGACCCCCAAAGAGGTACTTACAACCCAGTTCCGAAGTTTCCCCAGTCACACCGCACTTGGCAACCAGGCTGTATTTATGGTTGTTTGCAGCATCTCTAACAGTCACATGACTACAAATGTTGATGTTTTTGCTAAAAACTGCGGTTCCGGTTTTCAGCAAAAACACACCATAGCAAACAATGAGTTCATTTAACGATCATGGTGTTTGCTGAATAACTGCCTCAAAAAAAGGTCATAAAATTGGATCAGTCATGTGACGATCTGCTTTGCAACCCTAATGGGAAGCTTCCATTGCAATTGTAAATCAAGAACTACCTTTACAAGCATAATTCTTTTTTTAATAGTATTTTTTATTATAGAATTTTCTTTGTTATATATATATATAAAATTTCCATATCCACAATGGCAGTGTACTGACTGGGTATAATCTTTTTTAAATACAAGTAGTAAAACTTATACACACAATAACTATAACTATTATTCTCAAAATCTATTCACCATATTCTTCACATATCCTTATTAAACATTTTCCGTTATTTAATTAAACAGTTTGGTTTTGTCTATAATTAGTTAATATCAAGCATTATAAACATCACATAACCATCACATTTGTAACCATTATCATCCAAATCTATTAATCATCTTTACTTATCCTCTTTATTCAATGTTCATTATTTAATTACACATTTACTTCATTTTTATTTACATATCCTCCTTGATTCTAAATTTCTAACTTCTGCTTCTATTTTTTAACCATTTGATAAAATAATTCCCAAGTTAAAAAGTATTGTTTCCTCCTTAGCCTTAATTTTCAATTTTAATCTAGCACATTCTAGTATTTTCTTCATTACATTTTCCTATATAGGTATGTTTTCATTTTTCCAGTTTTGGGCATACACAATTCTCGCTGCTGTTACATGTAAAATTAAATATGTATTACTTTTATTATATTTCTCTGGTAGGATACCCAACAAGAACATCTCTAGTTTTAGATCTATTTGTTGTTTTATCATGCACGCACACATCTGCGAACTGGTAGCGAAGGTAAGTGAATCTGAACCTCTTGGACCTCTGTTCTCATTTCTGGCGACATCTATATCATATCTATTCTAGACTATGATTGGTGTCTGTTCGAATAGAATGTATATTAGTTTTTCTTTGGAGTTAACTCTCTCCATATATCCAGTATGCCTATTTCTTGTGTCATTTCGGAAAAAAAAATTGGGAGTGTCCTTATTTTTTTACTTTTTTTGCTGCATCTATAGTCTAGTTTGACATCCACAATTGCATTGAAGTCTCCTATCATACATATGTTTCCATAGTCCATTTCAATTATCTTCTTATGGGTTTTTTTTGTAGAATTCTTGTTTGTTATTTGGTGCATATATTGCAATCAAAAGAATCTGTTTCTGATTTATTACAACCTCAACCATCAATATTCTCTCTTCTTCATCTGAATATACTTGTTTGACTGTTAACGTTTCTTTAACACATAACGGCACCCCTCTTTTATTTTCTTTTGTTGTACTAATGCCAAATATAATTTCCTTTTTGGGGTATTCCAATAAGTTGCCATGTTGTTTTTAATATGCACTTCTTAAAGACAAATTAGGTCCAATTTTAATTTTTGTAGTTTCGTAAACATTTGTTCCCTTTTAATAGGGGAGGTCAATCCCTTTATGTTAATTGATAACATCTTTATTTCTTCTTCCATCACTTCATTTATATATAGGTTTTACTTTCCTAGTTGTTCTTGCTCTTGCACCTTCTCGTTCTGCTCGTTCTCTTTTTTCATTTTCGCTCTCTTCTTGTTGCGAAGTCTTTTCTTCTGCTTGTATTTCTTCTTGCCTTTTACTTTCTATCTCTTCCCTGCTTTCCTGTTCTTCACTTGCAGTAAAATGATCAAAAAATTTGTGTGCTTTATCTAGTGAATCCAGTCTAAATCTTTTATTTTGCCAAATAACCAGGATTCCCTCTGGTATCAGCCATCTGAAAATCACATTATACTTGATCAGTTGTGTTGTCAGAAATTGATATTGTCTCCTTTGATCTCTTACTCTCCTAGGGACCTGTTTCAAAGTCAAATTTTGTTTTCCTTTATATTTCAAAGGCTTCTCTCTTGATCTTTTAAGTATTTCATCTCTGAATGTCTTTTTAGTAAATCTCACATGTACCTCTCTTGGGAGTTGATGTCTTCTTGCGTAGTTTGAATGAATTCTAAATATGTCACTTATTTCCCGTTGGACCTCTCGTTTAGTTTTCTGTAGAGCTCCAGCCAACAACTCTGTCATCACGTCCATCAGGTCTTCCCCTTTCTCTTCTTCAATATTCTGGAATCTCAGGAAGTAAGCTGCCTTTTCCATCTCCAGGACAATTACTGTCTTCTCCAGGCCTTTATTAACTTGTGCTATTTCCTTCACTTTTTTCTCTGTTTGTTCTGCTTTTTCCTCCATTTTCTGTATCCTCTGTTCATTTTTACCTATCATTTGCTGAAAATTTCCCATTTTTTCATTCAACTTATGTATCTCCCCCCTCAACTCCCTTATTTCATTTTTGATCTCCTCATGATTTTTTGCCATAGTTTCTTGGGTTTGGACCAAGGCCTCTTGAATTGATTGAAGCATCTCTTGTATATTCTGAAGAGAGTTTGATTTCTCCAAACCCAACATACTTTCTATAGATCTTTGACTGGATGGGCTGGATACTGCTGAAGAAGCTTCTTGGATGAGAAACGAAACGTCTTCAACGAAAAACCAGAAAGTCCAGTTGCCTCTTGAAAAAGGCACCTTTGGGACGGCTGGTCTATATAGTTAACACAAGAATTATTGAAATAAGTAAGAAGCACTGATATTTTTTCCAAATAAAGGCAGTACTTGACTTATGACCAGTCGCTTAGCAACTGTTTGAAATTACGACACACACACCCCCTCCCAAAGAAGTACTTACAACCTAGTTCCAAAGTTTCCCCCGTCACATCGCATTTCAGGCACTTGGCAACCAGGCTGCATTTATGGTTGTTTGCAGCATCTCTTGAGTCACATGACTACAATTTTTGATGTTTTTGCTAAAAACTGGTGTTCCGGTTTTCAGCAAAAACACCCCATAGTGGATACTGGGTTCATTTAACGATCATGGTGTTTGCTTAATGACTGCCTCAAAAAAAGGTCATAAAATTAGATCAGTCATGTGAGGACCTGCTTTGCAACCCTAATAGGCAGGCTCCACTGCAATCGTAAATCAAGGACTACCTGTACAAGCATAATTCTTTATGGGGGGCTAATATAATGAGCTATAAAAGTGCCACAGAATGCTGACAGCTCTCTGAATTTTTACAATCCTCCTTGGACCGCCATTGATGAACTGACAATGTCCCTTCCCAGCTCACACCTGTAGGTGCAAAACTGGCACTGAGAAAGCTACTATTTACCCAGAGTGTCCTATAACTATGGTAACTTTAAGATGCCAGCATGGCTCAGTTGGTTCAGCTAAAGGAGATCTGATTTTGTGGCATAAAACTGTTCTACTGTGAGGCTGAGAGGTCTCAAAACATTAAAGGTAAAGGTCCCCAACTCCTGGTCCAGCCAAAGAGGTTGTAGAAAAAATGCTTTTAAAAGTTAAAAAAAAAAAAAAAGTTGGCCACGCCCACCGTCACATTACCCTACCACCACCAAGCCACGCCCACAAAACTGGTAGTAACAAATTTTACATTTCACCACTGAATCTCTCCCCCCCCCCCCCCCCGGTCCACTGAAAACCCTTTATCCACAGGACCGGTCCCTGGGGGCCGCTGCCCTAACCACTCATGTCCAACTCTAGGGGCAGTATAATGAAATTAACTTCTGTCAACTTGCAAAGCTTTCAAGTTGCCATGAGCAGGAGGGAGGGAGAACTGAATTCCTTCCTTTTTTTCTGACCACAATCAGGAGAGTGTTAGGTTTCACAGCCAGCCAAAGTGGATAATTGGAGAATGTGATTTATGACATGGCCAGAGAGGACGGGAGAGACAGGGTCATAGGGGGACGTAAATCTGCGTGGGGTCAGTCCTGACTGCATCCCAGTATTGCCGGAATGTTGCTCCAATAAATCACTATATTTCCTTTGAAGTTTGGATCATGGCTCATGAATTAATTAGGGCATCTTTCGGAAACTTGACACTATCCCTACCTTAATATGTAAAAGGGCATTTAAATGGTAAGTTAAACTTCTTACCTGGAAGAAGAGCTGCTCGTTGGAGGCCCCCCACTGCCCAACAGACTAGCCAGACCGGGACCTGTTAGAGCACCGAGTCCACCTATTGGCACAATTAACAATAAGAATTTTTTTTTAAAAAGTCATTTCTTAGAAAAAAGTTTATCAAGACATGTATTTGGAAGAGTTTATTCCATACCTAATTTCCTTTGGTCTCTCACAAGAGGCCAAATTGTGCATTCCCACATCATAAAACTGTTATCGGTGAGAGGACCTCTTAATCTTGTTGCAAACTCTCAAAAAGAATCACAGAAATTATACCTGTGGCAGCATGTCTTCCACAAATTTCATGTATCAAACCAATCTTGAATCAAACATGATCAAACGAAAATCCAAAATTCTACACCAGTGATGGCTAACCTTTTTGCCGTCGTGTGCCAAAAGCGAGGGAAGCACAGGGGGGTCGCGGTGCATGTGCCCACATCCATAATTCAGTGCCACCCACACCTACCCGAAAATCAGCTGGCCGGCACACGCATGCATGCTGGAGCTGAGCTAGAACAATGCTCACATGCCCACAGATATGGCACCGCGTGCCATCTGTGGCACGCGTGCCCTAGGTTTGCCATCACGGTTCTAGACCATACATTCAGAACTGCAAATGTTGGAGATCAGTTGCAGCAATTTCAGGGCAAAGGTTCACAATTGTTACCATATTTAGAAAATTATGTCCTATTGTGGAACCCTGAACAGCAGTAAGTAAAAAAGGAAGCACATTAGTCATGTGAGCAATTATTCTATTAAAGGAACCTCTCACTTTATTACTTAACACTCTGAGCCCCAAAGTCAAGGCCTCAGCAACCAGCCAGTAGTGATTATAACATCAAATGATCTATTCCTTCCTAAAGCATATCTAGGTACACTTCCCCCACTATCCAAACATGCTTACTGAGGATCTCATGGCACACTGAGTCAAGTGAATGAATGAAAGGGAAAGGGGAGAAAAGGAAAGAGGGAAGGGAATGAAAAGAAAGAGCAAAGGAAAAGGAAAGAGAAAAGGAAAAGGAAAGAGAAAAGGAAAAGGAGGAGAAGGAGAAGAAGGAAAGGGGGAAAGAAAAGGAAGGGAAGAGAAAGGAAGGTTAGTTTTGCTTAACATGGAAATATTTGGAAGCACAATTCAGAACAATTCTACCTGCATTCATGCAATAAGAGGAGTTTGGCATCAATTCAGTGGCTGGCAAAAAGTCTTGCTGGTTGACCAACCACTGAAGAAAACAAAACGGTTTAAACCAGGCCTGTCAAACTGGCAGCCCATGGGCCGGATGCGTCATGTGCAGGCCACGCCCACCTCAGGTCCCAAAGGCAAAAAATGTGGCAATATATCATGATACGTCACATAACGCGATCGAGTTTGACACCTGCGGTTTAAACTAATGCTCCTGCATCCCATACTAATATTCATAAATCAGGGCACTTTGGTTTAAGTATAGTCTCATCAGCGGCAAGATAGCAGTTTTCTTAAACTAAAAGCAAAGACAAGATTTAAATAAATATCATTCTCACATAAATATCATGAAAGCACTTTACCAAGTCCCCCTAAGCCCGTTGGTCCAATCAACTGCATCAGCTGGTTATGACTCATGTTTCCCAGAAGACTTTGCAAGCCACCCTCACCTAAAAAGAAAAATAAGACAAAATGTTTATAACTATGTAACTAAATGCCACCCAATGCAAACTGCTTTAATAGAATAAAAGCTTTGGTGCTACATTTAACAGATAGGCACAAAAATGCATTTTCACACCTTCCTTTCAGAACATTTTCCCACAATCCATAATCCATACGAAAAATGGTTGCAGGAACTGGGTATGGCTAGTCTAGAGAAAAGGAGGACTAGGGGTGACATGGTAGCAGACTTCCAGTGTTTGAGGGGTTTCCACAAAAAAGAGGGGGTCAACCTATTTTCCAAAGCACCAGAAGGCAAGACAAGAAGCAATGGATGGAAACTAATCAAGGAGAGAAGCAACTTGGAATTAAGCAGAAACTTCCTGACAGTGAGGACAATTAACCAGTGGAACAGCTTGCCCTCAGAAGCTGTGGGTACTTCATCACTGGAGGTTTTCAGGAGATTGGACAACCATTTGTCTAGAATGGGAAAGGGTCTCCTGCTTGAGCAGGGGGTTGGCCTAGAAGACCTCCAAGGTCCCTTCCAGCTCTATTCTGATTGATTGCACATACTAGGCTGCCTAAACTAAAAGTATATATGTTACTATCAAAGCATATTTTTTTTACTATTTTATATGCGATTTTGATGCTTAGCCAGCATCAAAGATTTTATAACTGGATTTAAAAGAAATCCATAAGAACCAGAACTAAATGACTAATCCTGAGTAGAAAGAGCTTCTTGGAAAAGGCACCTACCTCCAAGGGCAGAAAGTTCATGGCCTCCACTTCCACTGCCTCCTAGAGCTCCAGGCATGGGTGGATTGTTGAGGTACTCATTCACCTTACGACAGTGCTCTTCGTCTTTCTCCGTCTTAGGTTCCTGGAAAGAAAGAAAAAAAAAAAACCCCATTTTTTCAGGACAGATTAGTAATTCTTAACATCTTAGCTTTCTCAATAGAAGAGGTCCTCAATTTATGGCCAATTAGAGAGCATTCGAGGTTACAACGGACCCTTCCCCAAAGTTACATATCGTGTTTCCCCAAAAATAAGACCCTGTCTTATGTTTTTTGTCACCAAAAAAAGGCATCAGGTCTTATTTTTTGGGGGGGGGAGAGGATGTCGTCCACTGACTCACCTCACTTGTGCGCGTCACCCCCAGCCTCTTTTTTGCTGAGGCCTTCAGGAATTTCAGCTGGCAAGATTTTCCTGAAGGCTTCTGCAGCCAATAACAGAGTTCCAGATCAATCCAGTACTCTGTTATTGGCTACAGAGGCCTTCAGGAAAGCCTTGCTGGCTGCAGAAGAAATGAGCCAAGTTGTGCAAGGCCTGGCTGCAACTGTCTGAAGGTAAGTAGTAGGGCAGCTCCACACACACCCCATCCCCCACCCTAGCTTAATTTTTACCTGTGCACCATGGAGTGGGCGGGGTCTTGGGGCTTATTTTGCGGGTAGGACTTATATTGGGCGCACATGTAAAAATCAAGCTAGGACTTACTTTCTGAGTAGGTCATATTTTTGGGAAAACACGGCATAACCTCGATCCAAAGTTATTGTGGCTGACTCTTCCCTATCAATTTCATGATTGTTCTCACTCAAAATCTTGGCATTGTACTGTACAGCATCAAACTAAAATTCCCGGAGAAGCGCAGGACACAGAGACTGAGGAACTCACAAACCTGCATCCAGAAGAAAAGTCTCTTGGATCCAGCCTTGAACTTCAGCACAAAGACACGGCCAGTAGTACATTGAGACACCCTTTTAAATTCACAGTCATCAGGAAATATAATCAGGTCCTAAAAAACAAAGGCAGGATCAAAATACTTACAATATCAATCAATGCTGATCAATAACTAACTTCTCAATCTACAATAAGGGAAAAGAAAAACTTCATGTTTGATTGTTCCCTTGGAAGGTACCATTCCAATTATCTTGGGGAAATCAAATCTTCTAGATCAAATGTTCTCTCATTCCCATCTATTGTTCAGCCCAGAATTTGGGGATTAAAAGATGCCTGAAAAACCACAAACCAATTCCCTTTCTTGAAGGTTCCTTTTCAAAGAGGAGAAAAATTATCACTGGATAGTTGACTCAGTATGCTTCATGAGAAAAAAACAGGATTTTCCGGGGAAAAGCAGAAAATATAATTTGTACACAGTTTGAATTATATTTTATTGGCATGGTTTTCAAGGAGGAGCTGCGAAAGCTAGATGCAAAATAAAAGTAAATAAATACTTGCCTCTATGCAGAAAGAGGTAATTCTACATAGATTCATATATTCTATATTTATTCTGTTTCTTGCTAAAATAGGAGTACGAGAGAAAAGGAAGCTAAACTATGTTACCCCAAAGCATGTAACTTAATTTCTTATTATAAATGAGAGCCAGTTTGCTCTAGTGGTTAAGGTAATGGCCTAGAAACCAGGAGCCTGTGAGTTACTGAGAGGTGGAGTAAAAATCTAATGAATAAACAAGCATAAAAAAAGTAAAGGTAAAGGTTCCCCTTGCACATATGTGCTAGTCGTTCATACAAATGTTCTATTTTAGCTATCAATGGGCAAACATACTTTAAATCTATGTAAGCACAATCCAATGGCTGGAGTGTTCCACTTACATCCTCGACATTCCCAGATGTCCTGTCTTTCCAACAGAAGTGAATGAGGGAATCATCCGTTTGCTGTATGTAGACAAGGCCCTTCCTCTTATCAGGGGTGACTGTGCTGCCTTTCAAAGACATCTTTCCTGCACGGAACTCAACCAGGTATTTGCTTGATGAGCCCCGAGAGCCGGGCACCAAGGTTGGGAATAAAGCACCAGAAGACATCCTGGAAAGAGATAAGATTCATCATGAACGCTTCTCTTACAGTCATGGCAATCATGTTTCCCGAGAAGTAATGTAGATAAATACAATTTTAGCAGCTGCACGGCATCAAATCTGATCTCCTAATTCAATCCTCCCTACGATGCCCGTGACGTCTTCAAAGAAAACCAAGAAAGTCCAATTGCCTCTTGAAAAAGCACCTTTGGGACAACCATGACCATAGTCATTTAGCTATGCACTTTGAGATGAACACCCTTCAAATGGTGCACAAGTATGAACGGATTTCCAGAAAAAAAAAATGCAGACTACAGGAACCATTTGCGCTTCAGTCTGAGATGCAGACAACATAGACTCCTCCCCAACAGCCTATGCCTGTGTTCAACATTAAAGGGACACAGGGTGGAAACATACTGCAGAAAGCACAGCTCCACAACATAATCCTTTCAGCAGTTCCAAGAAGGCTCCAAACCTATTCAGGTGACCCTGAAGACAGACAAACCTCTAAGTAGCCTCTAGGACTCTCTAAAAGAATGCAAATGACCAGCTATCTGCAAGGAATATAAATCCTTCCATTCCCCTCCCTTCAGTCAGAGCTGAAGAAGCTTCTCAGATGAGAAGTGAAATGTCTTCAGAGAAAAAACAAGGAAATACAGTTGCCTCTTGAAAAAGCATCTTTGGGACAACTATGACCTGGATGACTGAGAATCTCCATAGACATTTTCTTATGATGTTACTGTTCTTAAGCAATTTCCCACTTGGGTTGCACCAATTACAGTATTAGTTTTACCTGAATGTGGTGTACTCTCTTGCAAAAATATGGATAATTAGGAACACAGATCCAAGTGTTGAAGCAGCTACAATATCATAATTTTCATTAATTCTTGCACACCCAAGAAATAGTTTTTTTCCCCTCTTTATAACTAGTAACCTGCCTCTTCACATTCAACTCCAGTACCAATCCTTCAATGCAGAAAAACAATGCAGGCAAATGATAACAAAAGGAGAGTCCAGAGTCAGGTATTATTTCAGAAATATTTGATGCAGATTTCAAGAAAGAATTCTACACCATTATTAAAACAGAGCAGCTGCCCAATGAAACAGCACAAAAGCCTAACTAACTACCGTAATCAGACTTTTGAGAACAGTGCTTATTTTAGAAGAGTATTGAAGCCACTGAAAGAAAGCTATCTTTCCTTATCAGATAATCACACACCTATGTGGGCAAAAATGAAAAACTGATCAACATGAAAAGTGAGGCCAACCTTAGAAAAACCTTTTTCAGTATTTATTTTAAAAAGTAAGTGAATTGCTTCTAGAGTGAAAACATTTTTTTAAAAAAAAACGTATTTCCACAAAATATTGGCAATAATTTAGTAACTGTATAGGGTCCAATCCAGCAAAATAAAAATATTATTGCCAATTGCACATTTCTTCAAAGAAGCTCAAATCAAACTGAATTTTGTCTTGAGGGAAGCAACCTAGAACTAAGGAGAAATGTGCTGAGAGAACAATTAATCAGTGGAACGGCTTGCCTCCAGAAGTTGTGGGTGCTTCAATTCTGGAGGTTTTTAAGAGGAGGTTGGACAGCCATTTGCCTGAAATGGTATAGGGTTGGAGCAGGGGTTGGACTAGAGGACCTCCCAGATCTCTTCCAACTCTGTTATTCTGTTAATGAATGGATATATTTATTTAGATTTCTTGGCAGCCTGTGATTTGCCATTCCTTTTTTCCTGGAAAGATTTTTGCCCAGTCTAGCCTGAAGAATTTTATCCGAGTATGCTTTTAACTCCAGAAAATATCACTCAGGTACTTAAATAATAAAGAAGAATGAACCTGCGGAGAAGTTTCATGTAAAACTGAATATCTAAGGCGGATCTATCCACATTCCAAATATAAAAGCTTTTTTGCACAACAGCAAGTAGAATAATAGCCAAAAAAGTCCCCACTTTTCTTCAGTCCATGAAAAGATGGGCCTTTTTCTCCTTGATGGATCCCTGATCATATTTATAAACAGCTGTTCTGAAGATCTCCAAAACAAAGGAAGGGTAAGCAAAGGGTTCTGAAGGAACCAATCAGTGTTCCTCCCATACAACTGGCACATGCTCCCTGCTTTCATGCCTTAGTTTTTAAGCCTTCATCCTATTGCTACATCCGGCTCTCAGATGATATCTACTCATGCTCATCTACTCTTCCAACTACATTCTTCCTTTAAAAGCCAAGAAAGTCAATTGGGAGCCTTAGGCCATGACATAAGCGCTTTTTACAACAACAGCACTTTGGTGTATACATCAAATTATTTTGGGGTAAGATTATCAGAGACTTGCGGAAGATGATTTAGCAGAATAAAACTTGTCAAACAAATACTAGTTTTCCAATTGCTCTTCTTTAAGCTTTGTATTCACTTATCCAAGGTCTATTTAAGTTATACATCCAGTCTACTCCTAATAGCAGAGTGCTACAAATTTGCTTTGTTCAATGTCTGCAATTTTGAAGAGATAAAATAAGAATATTCATTTTTGTTCCTTCAAAATACAGATAATGTGCATTCCTCTATTACTCACATTAGGTGGAATGTAATAATTTTAGTAAGATCTCTTCCAAATAACAACCTACCTAGCAAAGGAAAGCTAGAAAATAAGTTTAAAAGAATTCAAATGCAATAGGCTACAAGGCCATCTATGCCATACGGCTCTGACTTTATCCGAACAGTATTGGGGAAAACTTAGCATTAGGGCTAAAATACAAATATTACAAATCCTGAGAGGCTGCAGTACCAGTTGCATCAAAATGCATAAATGTTTGCATAAAAATATTCTAGTTTTGGTCCCAGTTGATGATGCATCATAGTCATGTAAATGAGTCTATTGATGTATATATGTTTTTCCAACACTGAGCTCAAATATCACCTTTGCCATAGGTATTTATTTATATCCCTTTATTATTTTTGCAAATAACTCAAGGCTGGCAAACATACCTAATGCTCCTTTCTCCTATTTTTCCCACAAGAACAACCCTGGGTGGAGAGGTGACTGGCCTAAGGTAACCCAGCTGACTTTCATGACAAAGGCATGATTTGAACGGAGTCTCCCAGTTTCTAGCCTGGTACCTTAACCACTAGACCAAACTGGCTTTCTGTATACAAGTCTACCCCATCTACAATTTGGGGGAAATTGTAGTAAACCAATTAAACAAATTACTCCATGAATTTTATTAGCTGGCCTAGAAGCCAGGAGACTTTTGAGTTCCAGTCCTGCCTTAGTCATGAAAGCCAAGAGAGTCAGCCTCTCAGCTCAACTCTCTTACTGGGTTGCTGTTGTTGGGAAAATAAGAGACAAGAGAATTAGGTATGTTTGCCACTTTGAATTGAACATATACCGTATTTTTCGGAGTATAAGACGCACTTCCCCCCCAAAAGAGGGTGTGTCTTATACACCGATTGTAGCCCCACCCACCCTTTGGCCCCTACTTCCCAGCAATTTACCTCTTTGCAGTAAGTAGCAAACAGCCAGCTTCAGCACAGCCTGATTAACAGAAGCAGTTGATTGTGGGTTGGATTGGTCTCCCGACCCTCAGCTGTTTCAGGCTGCAGGGATCGCCATTGCCTATTGCCCTGCAGGCCTCAGCAGCTTGCTGCAAGGAGGCAAATTGCTGGGATGCAGATTTTTTTTCTTGTACTAATTAGGCTGTGCTGAAAACGAAAATGAAACTGAAGCAGGCTGTTTGCTGTAATGAGGCAAATTGCTGGGAGGCAGAGGCAATTTTTTTTCGTTTTCCTCCCCAAAAAAGGTAGGTGCGTCTTATAGTCCAGAGCATCTTATACTCCGAAAAATATGGTAACGCTATATTATACATACACATAGGCTGGATAATAAACTAATAGTAACTACCATTCTATATTTTAAATATTTCAAGAACACAATATAAATATATTACACACATATTAGTCTTATCACCTTGACAGACTTAACTGAATGAAAAAGTTCCAGCATGTACAGGTAATCCTCGGCTTACAATTTATTTAATGACTGTTTGAAGTTACAGTACTAAAAAAAAGTGACTTATGATCATTTTTCTTATTTATGACTGCTGCAGCATCCCTATGGCCATGATAAAATTTGGATACTTGGCAACTGATTCATATTTGACAGTTGCAGTGCCCCAGAGCCACGTGATCACCTTTTGAGACCTTCTGAGAAGCAAAGTCAATGGGGAAGCCAGATTCACTTACCGGTAACCATATTACTAATATAATGACTGCAGTGATTCATTTAACAAATGTGGCAACAAAGGTCCTAAAATGGGGGGTAAAGCTCACTTAACAAGTGATGCTTAGCACGAGAAATTTTGGGCTCAATTGTGATCGTAAGTCAAGTAGTAGTGGACTTTATGAAATGGAAGCAATTAAAATAAACTCAAATGCAATAAGGTGGCAAGAACAATTGTGGTTTTCTCAATGTTTGTGTTCTCTCAAACCACCGACCTCAGCAGGCTTGGGAGACTAAAAGGCTTTGCCAAAACAAACAAGTAAGGAACAGGGACAATCCCACGAGGACGAGTCCTGGCATCATTTGGCCCCTGTGGAAAAGGGTAGGTTTGGCTGGCATCCTAAGAAGCATGAATCTCACCACTGCAGGTCCCTCTTTTCTTCAGTTGCACCCAAACAGACAAAACTCCCTACAAGCAGGAAGTTAGCAAAGCAAGGAAGTATTAACTCCAAGCTCTTCCTGGGTAGGAGGCCATGATGACTCTTCCTCTTTTGCTCCCACCCTTTCCCCAGTCAATCAAAATAGAAATCAAAACCCACAGATTACTTCTTGTTGGCAGGTGGTTGTGAAGGATCAGCCAGAACACATAACTGAATTTTGAGGCTTGGGGAAATCAGATCCTCTGGAGATGAAAAGAACAGAACAAAATAACACGACCTGGAAGGGACCTTGGCGGTTTTCTAGTCCAACATCCTGCTCAGGCAGGAGACCCTAGACCGGGTGTCTGCAACCCGCAGCTCTGGAGCCGCATGCGGCTCTTTGGGCCCTCTGCTGTGGCTCCCAGTCCCATCACTGGCTGGCCCCGCCCCCCCTCCCCTTCCAATCATTTCTCACCTAGCCTGAGAAGGTAAGGGCGACGGCGGGGCGGGGGATGGAGAAGCACCTGGGGCTGATTCTCCAGCACCTCACTCAAGAAGCTGGAGCTTCTTCTGGCCATGTTGGTGCTGAGAGAAGGAGGGAGGGAGAGAGGGAGGGAGGGAAGGAGAGAGGGAGGGAAGGAGAGAGGGAGGGAGATGGAGAGAGGGAGGGAGAGAGATGGAGAGAGAGAGAGATTTTGTGGTACCTGGTGTGGTGCTTTTAACAACCTGTTCTCTGCCCTAATGACCTGCTGGGTAGGGGTGGCTGGGGGGGGTGTCATGTGATTGGGTGGGAGTGAGTGACGTGAGTTGGCCACGCCCACCCAGGTTTTGTGGCTCCCAGTGTTTTTTTTTTCTGTGAGAAACAGGTGCAAATGGCTCTTTGAGTATTTAAGGTTGCAGACCCCTGCCCTAGACCATTTCAGACAAGTGGCTGTCCAGTCTCTTCTTAAAAACTTCCAGGGTTGGAGCATTCACAACTTCTGGAGACAGGTCGTTCCACTGGTTAACTGTTCTGTCAGGAAATTTCTCCTCAGTTCTAGGTTGTTTCTCTCCTTGGTTGTTTTTCCACCCATTGATTCTTATTCCTGCCCTCAGGTGCTTTGGAGATTACGTTGAAACCGCCCCCCCCCCCAACTTCTTTATGGAAGTACTGCGATACTTCTTCAGCCCAACCTTTCTAAAGCCGCCCCTCTGAGCCTCACCTGGGCGTATTCCACCCGCTTACGTTCCCAACCTGCCATCCCTCCGGAGGGGTAGGGTGGGGGTTGAACTACAATTCCCATCATCCCCAACTCCCCGTCCGGATTTGAAGGGTGCGTTTGAGTGGTTTGAGAAAGGCTACCCTCCCCCACAATCTTTCCGGCCGCTCCCGCCGACGGTTACCTGTCGCCTCAATTGGGCCTCCCGCCGGTCGCTTCTCTTCCTCTCAAAAAGCTTCGACGGTCTCTTCCGGCTCCCCTCAGCTCTCCTTCCAGTCACAGCGGAAGCCCGCCCTTCCTTCTTGCCTTCTCCTCTCCTTAATTGGCTGGCGGTTTCCCCGCCCCTGCACTTCTCCTTGGTCAGAAGCCATGCCACTCAACGTACGTAGGCTCAGGCTCTCATTCTCCCCCCTGTCGCGAGCCTACACGGACCAGCATGCACCGCGCTCAGAGTCGCTCTTTCCGCCTGCCTTCGGCTATTGTGCTGTGTCACGTCGGCCGGGCAGAAAGGAAATGGGGGGGGGGAAGGGCGGGACTTCGGAGCTACGGAAACGTTGGAGAATCGCGTCCTACGATGGAAGCGTAGTGTAGCCTGGACGTTTGCAGTGTTGGATGTTGCGCTGACGCAGATCTTTTTCTCTATATTGCATTTAAGCTAGATAACCGTGCACGATAATTATCCATTTTTTAAAAAAAGATTATTTTAATCCGCTTCCTCCTCAGCCTATTAGGGCGGCCAGTTCTCCTTTCCCACGAGTTCGAGCCTAGCCAAGTTTCATTTCTCTGCAGGGTACATGAGACACGTGTACTGGGGTTGTTTGAACCAAGGTGGGATTTTCTTCCAAGACTCCTCACTGAGGATCTTTGCAAGTTGTTTTCGCTCCTAGGGCAGCTAGAGAAGGAAAGTTCCAACAATGCGCCTTCTGATTAAAAGACTCAAAATACCTGAAACTCACCATAGCCTAATGCTAGATACAGGTAGACCTCGATTTACAACAGTTCGTTTAGTGACCGTTCAGTTACAACAGCGCTGAAAAATGTGACTTAGAACCGCTTTTCATAGTTACGATCTTTGCAGCATTCCTCATGATCATGTGATCAAAATTCAGATGCTTGGCAACTGGCTCATATTTATGACAGTCACAGTGTCCTGAGGGAAGCCAGATTCACTTAACAACCGGGTTATGAGCTTATCAACTGCAGTGATTCACTTAACCCTACGCACGGTCACTCAAGCACTCGTCACTTCCCGCCTGGACTACTGCAATGCTCTCTACATGGGACTCCCCTTGGGGTGCACCCGGAGGCTGCAGTTGGTCCAGAATGCGGCCGCGCGGGGGATTATGGGAGCGACGGGGCGCTCCCATGTGACACCTCTCCTGCGCGAGCTGCACTGGCTTCCGGTGGTCTTCCGGGTGCGCTTCAAGATGTTGGTGATCACCTTTAAAGCGCTCCATGGCTTAGGGCCGGGGTATTTGCGAGTCCGCCTTCTGCCGCCAATAGCCTCCCGCTGGCCGGTTCACTCGCACAGAGAGGGCCTCCTCAGGGTGCCGTCGGCCAGACAGTGCTGGCTGGCGACCCCCAGGGGGAGAGCCTTCTCTGTTGCGGCACCAGCCCTCTGGAACGACCTACCCACTGAGATACGCACGATATCAGACCTCCGGACTTTTCGTCGGGCCCTAAAAACACACTTATTCCATCTAGCTGGGCTGGCTTGATCCCATCCTTTCAGTTTTAATTGATTCGGTTTTAATTTGGGTTATTTTAAATTATTTGGACCAAAATTATTTAATTGTTTTAAAATTGTTTTTTAAATTTTGTATACTATGTTTTATTTTGGTTATGCACCGCCCTGAGTCCTGCGGGAGAAGGGCGGTATAGAAATAAAAATAATAATAATAATAAAAACAAACAAACAAAAAAAACCACTGAGGCCAGAAAAGTCGTAAAATGGGGCAAAACTCACGTAACAAATGTCTCCACTTAGCAAGAGAAATTTTGAGCTCAATTGGTGTCGTAAGTCAAAGACTATGTACAAAAATCAGAGCTTGCTATTATGACGGATAATACAAAAATAAAAACAAGGCCGCATCTTCAAGGTTGACCGTTACACAACCGGATCTTTCAGGGAGCTGCTGGAAAAGGGGACAATGCAGTACAGGTAGTTCTCGACTTGCAGCCACAACTGAGCCCAAAATTTCTCTTGCTAAGTGAGACGGTTGTTAAGTGGATTTTGGCCATTTACGACCTTTCTTGCCAGTTTTGAAATGAATCACTGCAGTTTTTCAGTTAGTTACACAGTTGTTAAGCGAATCTGGCTTCCCCATTGATTTTTGTCAGGTCACAAAACCCCTTTTGACACTGGGACACGGCAACTGTCATAAATGAGACAATTGCCAAGCATCTGAATTTTGATCACATGACCATGGGGATGCTGCAAGGGTCATAAGTGTGAAAAACGGTCATAAATCCCCTTTTTCAGTGCTGTTGTAACTTCGGTCACTAAACGAATTGTTAAGTCAAGTACGCTCCCATAGAGGGGCTTCTCAGGGTGCCATTGGCCAAACAGTATCGACTGGCGGTCCCCAGGGGGAGAGCCTTCTCTGTGGGGGCACCTACCATCTGGAACGAGCTCCCCCTGGAGATACGGAGGATCCCGCATCTGCGCACGTTTCATCGTGCTCTCAAAACATTTTTATTTCAGCAAGCTGGCCTGTCCTCTCTCTCCCTTTTAAATCGTTTAATCTGTTTTACAAATTGGGTGTTTTAAATTTGTTTTCGGCCAAAATATTTAATAATTTTAATGGACTTTTAATGTTTGTATTATCTGTGTTTTATCTTGGCTGTTCACTGCCCTGAGTCCCCTGGGAGTAGGGCAGTATAGAAATTAGATAGATAGATAGATAGATAGATAGATAGATAGATAGATAGATAGATAGATAGATAGATAGATAGAGGACTACCTGTAGACCTGCATTCAACGAAATGCTTAAATCCAGGCTGAAGAAAACTTCATCTTTAACTGTAAATACAACCTACGAGGAATGTATGCTTTGAAACATCTTTATTTGGCTGCCTGAGTTGCCTCCTGAGGTAAAACTCTAAACTTTCAAGGGTTTGAGTTTCTCCAGGAAACAGGACAGAATGAAAGTGGGTATAATAAACCCACTGGGTCAGGGAATTCGAGTATGACCCTCTAAAAGAGACGCTGATCCACCCATTTGCTGCAAAGGGACAAAACAAGGACCAGAAACTCGGTGTCTTCTCCAAAACAGCCTTTATTTGCATTGACACTTTTTTTTTAACATTTATGTCCACAAACCTGTACAGACTTCTCTAAAAAGGTAAATACGAATTTGTAATAGTTAATATAGTTGGGTATTGACAGTTGTTAAATATTATAAAAATAAATCCATTTCGCTAAAGCCTTTTTTTTTTAATTTTTAATATCCTCCAACAGGTTCATGTAACATGGATAAGGCAAAAAAAAACCAAAAACCCACAGCCGGCATATTTCTGCCAGGAAGCACTCTTTGGGACAAGCCCCATGGGAATTTACATAAAAATGCAGAAGGGCATCACGGGATGCTTCTCCCCAAGTCCATGGATCCCAAATGAGGCTTGATCCAAGAAATTCTAGGTGGATTGTGCCATGTACTTTTCTTCTTATAATTATTATTAACAGGGATTATTAACGGCAAAATAAAAAACACAAAACAAGACAGCAGTAGCAGCAACAGCAGCGGAGAATGAATGGGGAATTTAAGAGCTGGTAACGTGTGTGCTTTTTATTTAAATTTTTTTCCCCACATGCTATAAACATCATAAAAATCATTTTTGTTAGAACCATTTACTTTATAGGCATTTAAATATTGCTTTACAATTAAACCCAAACCACTTAAGGATTTTAAAGAGGCGACGACGTTACAGTAGATTATCAAATGAAGAATTAAAAACACGACATGGAGAGAACAGCCACAGAAATACACAGAATACAACAAACATAGAAAAACTGAAGAGTTACACAGGCACCTGAACTGTTGGGACTATTATTACAACAATGTCTTTTTCAGGATTACAGGTTACCTGAGTATCAACAGTTAGTAATGTGAAGCTAGGGTTTGGGTAAGAACTCTTGAGAATCAACGTAAAACTTTCAGAAACTAATTCTAGATGGTACTGATTCACGTATTTGTATATTAATTTACTAAAATAGATCTAATCTTATGCTTTAAAACTTATACTTATGAAGGTTTTAGTCTAATAGCCTACTTTTGAGGACCAAGGGTTTTTAAAGATGCCTAAGAGAAAACACCCATGTATTGATCTACCCCAAACTGGATGCAAGGTGCAGTAGTAAGAAACTTAAATTATGTTTATCAAACTCATCAAAAAGGTGCCATTTCTACCATTTTCTCTTTACATATAAAAGCTAACAATGTAAATCAAATCATTACCAAGCAGGAATTTCTATCATTCATTCTATTTTTTTTTTTAAAGAAACTATACTTTCCAGTTAATGTTTACTTGTCAAGAGAATTTAATGAATTAGTAGTGTTCCATCCATCAAGCATCTTGTTGAAGTGATGTCATGTCAAAATAATTGCTCATCTGTAGGTTGCTTTGGGGGAAAGAGAGCGAAGGCTAGCAAAGGTTTGTGGACATGTTACGTTTTCCTGCGGGATTTATTTCGGAATGGGGAAATCCCGTCTTTGTTTCATAGCCTGCTGTTGTCATGCTATTCTAGAAATGGTCTAGTAGTGTTAATCTTTGTGGTTATTTCTTGCTACGATAAAGGCTGCATTTATTGTGAAGTCAACCTAATGGCACAGCAAGAAAAGCTATTCATCCACAGAGTTTTATTGACTCCGGTGTTGCGATATAGCATGAGGCATCATGTGGGTATGGAATTCTTCCCAATGGTGAAGGGTGAGTGGAACACCACTATCTGCAAATATAAAAGTTTTGGGTGTAACCCATTGGCCTGGAGTCAAGCTAACGTATGTATGGGCCTTAATTCAAAACAAAGGTACCAAGGTAAACACAATGGAAATAAGCAGCCAAGAAAATAACTACTTTTTTTCACATAAAAAAATATCTGCTTTTAAGTTAATATGTATCTTAATATTTAACATGATTTTTTTTTTTTAATTTTAAAAGTGCTTTTTTCCCCCATGGAAGTGTCAAATGTAAGGCAGTGCTTAAGTTGTGAAGGTGGTGCTTATAATAAGTGCAGGTAAAAATGTAAACAATCTAAATGACTATCTTTTTCATAAGGAAAAAAACCCCCCAATATAATTAAAGCTTTTAAGTCATCAAACTTTAGTGTGCGTTTTAATTCTAATCTGTTCTGAAGCATTATATTTAGTATAATACCCTGCCGTTGGTTAGAAATGAGATATACATATGTGGGAGAACGGACTTGCATCTTAGGAATTATTTTCCAGTACAATTAATCATTTGGAGAGAAACAAATCAGCTATGTTAATAGCCTCCCACTATTTCTACTGGACAACAGATTTTCTGCAGTCTCAATTTCACATCGTTTTTGAAACGTAAGGCTCAGCCAGCCACCAAATCATGAACATATAGTACAGTATATGCCTCAGTTGGTATAGAAGATGAATCATGAAGACCTAATATAAATCTATTTTCAGTAGAGAATAATTATACAAAAGGTGAATGAAAAATATTCACTCTTCCTTTAAAATCAATTTTAATTTCAATTTAAAAGATCGCATTTTCCTCCTACAGCAAATTGGAATTTAGAAACATCCCTTGCCACTTCTAAAAAAAAAAAAAAAAGGTCCAACCGGTTAAAAAAAATTAATGTGATTTCTTCAAAATATTAATGAAACCCACCTGCATTTGTCTGCATGTATACAGATCACCTGGCTTAACCCTTTCCAAAACTTTTACTAATAAAAGGAGATAGTAACTTAATTAAGGGAGAAAAAGTGAGTTTCTATTGTCCCCTATTTTCACGTTTCTGGAGTTAGAGCTTGAAATACTGTTATCATAACAGCTGGTCTCTGCATAGCCTTATTGTTCAGATACTGAAACCAGTGGATTATGAGAGCAATATAAACAGCCAATTCTGTAGTGGGCCTAAAGCACAAAATTACTGCTGGAACCAATATTCACTGTTCCTACCAAAAAACAGAAGGGCCCAAGAGTTTCTGGACTGGGATACATAATAGATAAATTAATCTATTAACAATAAAATGCACACTGATTCATGGGTAACATTATGAAGGAAAAGGCAATAAATTGAAATACAGTGAGACTACTGTGATGCAAGTGATTTCAAGAGAGAGACTACTGAAGCATTCTGAAGCCCTAATACAATAAATGAATTTGAAGCTGCAATATTTAGCAACAACATACAATTTAGAGTTAACTAGTGCCTGTCCAATTCTCTTAAAAGTATACTTTATTGCCTTAAGTATTTTTTCATGGTAACTTTTTTTTTGCTTGAAATGTAATGAAAAACACTCAAATATTCCTATATCGTAGACAAATGTTCATGGGACTATAATCCCATCTCTTAACCTTTTCACTGTCCCTTTTAAATTATTATGCTCTTGCTGGTTTACCATTTAACAGCAAGGTAAATTATCTCCAATTTGGTAAATAATAATAAAGTAAATATTAACTTATTTGTAAAGCCACACACATTGTCATTAGTGTGTGTTAGAAATAAAAGAAAAACACTCTTTTTCTCTCAATCCAAACGGCTCCAGAATGACATAGTTTTGACGTGTTTAAAACTGCAAACCTACACTTATTCTCGAGGAATTCTAACAAGTGGAGATGCATTAAAAGCTTCCACTGTGTCATTCAGCATTCAACAAACTAAGAAACTGCTGTTCAAAAAAACCTGTTATTAATTGTGATGCAAGCAAGTGATTTGGAAAAAAACAAGCCCAAAATAAATATGAACTTTTGCAGAATGTATCCGAGGCAAATTGAAAGAGGAAGAAGGATGCCCGTATTATGAAATGAATGGGAAAATCAGTCTCCCAAAGCAGAACTGCAAATGAACATTTCTGAACAAAGCAAGGAGTATGATTTCTTACATGATATTTACATGACATCCAAGTTCCTATAAATATCTCCAAAAGTGGGTTTTAAGACAAAACATTTTGCAACTTCAAACACACAAGAGTTTGCTGTTATCTACACACTTACAAACCAGCCCAACATTCAATGGAGTAGTTCCTTTTTTAAAAATAAAATCACAGATACTTCATTGAATCAATAATTCACAGTGCCCAGAGGCTGAGGCAAAATGGAGAAATTGCTCCTGAAAATTAAGTCTATCTGTATTGTATGCTGTCAAACTTTTAAAAGGAGTGTTCAAAGACTTGTGTGAATTTTGAGTCACTCTGGATTCTTGCTAGAAACTTTCCAGTAGGACCAGCAGCATATCTGTTAGTCTAAGATGTCCCTGTGGCCTCCAAGTTTTGAATACTTCAAAGATATATTTTATTGTTCAATTTTATTTTATTTTTAAAAAGTACTTATCTTCTCTTTTTAAGAAAGGAGCTATTTTCCCACCGGTTATAGCAAGTTAATTCTGGCCAAAAAAATAAAATAAAACAAAAACATGAAATGATAAATTGAAGGAAGCTAACAAAAACATGCAAGCATCTTTCTCCATTACATAATTTCATGTTGCAGCTTCAGGAAAATGAGTTAACAGCACTTCAGTATTTTGGCAAATGTACATGACAAAACCTTGATCAGTGATGGATGATTTTCATTGCTTTAGGAAAAATATATTATTTTCTTGTCATGACATAGCCCAATAGCCGCTGGACTCATTTAAGTCTACCAATTCTGGGCAAAAGAGCAACTGCATTCAAGGTTTTCAATAGATATCCGGACAGTCAAAGAAATTTCTATCAAAATATCCTCCCGAGTATAACCAGTCAGCAGTCCCAATATATGGATTAGTGCCTTGGTAAAACCATCTGTAAGGAAATTAAAAAAAAAACAAAAACAAAGATAGAAGAAAAGTAGTTAAATTCAGCAAAATCCAAATAGTCCTTGACTTATGCACACAACTGACCCCAAAATTTCTGTTGCTAAGCATGTTTTGCCTTATTTTATGTCCTTTTTTGCCACAGCTGTTAAAACAAATCATTGTCATTGTTAAGTGAATCATGTAGTCATTAAACGAATCTGGCTTTCCTCATTGACATTGCTTGTCAGAAGTCAGCTGGGAAGTTTACAAAGGGTGATCATATCCAACATACCTTCCTCCTCCAATTTTCTCAACAACACCCCTGTGAGGCGGACTGGGCTGAGAGTGTGTGACTCACCCACTGTCACCCAGCTTAAGGCGGGATTAGAACTCACAGTGTGTTTGTGATTGGGCCAAAGTCACCCAACCAGCTTTCCTGCCTAAAGTGAGATTAGAACTCACAGTCTCCTGGCGATTGGCCCACAGTCACCCAGCTGGCTTTCAGGGCTTAGATAGAACTTGAACTTGAATGGTCTTTAACCTTTATTTACTTTAAACTTTTTTGCATTATCTTTAATAACTCCCTGAAAAATGGTCAAAATACCAGAGGAGAATAACCATAATCCTCAACAGGAAAACAAGATCCAGGGAACTATAGACTGTCAGATTGATGTCAATATTAAGGAAGATTCTAAAACAAAAGATCATAAAACACTCAATCTGGATTCAGTCTTTCACCTTTTTTTATTATTCTCTCTGAGGAAATTGTGAAGAGAACCCTTTCCAAATTTGCATCTGAGATAAAATTGGGTAGGACAGCAAATAACTTGAGAGACAGAAATCCAAAGTGATCTTGAAAGGTTAAGAAATTGGGCTGAAAATATAAAATTATATTTAGCAGCACAAATGTGAAATTCTTCGTTGGGAGAAGAAATTAAATGCAGGACGCGGGAGACTTTAGCTTGGTAACGGTACTGGCAAAAAAGCTTATGTTGGTAATTGATTGCAAAATGAGTTCAGGCTAGGCATGCGATGTGACTGCAAAAAGACAAATTGTAAGGCGATTTCCATCAAAGATAGTTTACAAATTATGGGAAGTAGCTATAAAACAGTAACTGTTCTGTTTTACACTTTATTGATCACATCTCAACTCGACTACTGTGTTCCACTCCAAGGCTTTTGGAAAAAATCCAGATAGGAAGATTTAAGAAGGGCAGTGAGGATTATCAAGGGACTAGAAACTTAACCCTACAAAAAGAAGACTGGGCTGAGTGAGGAGAGAAATGATAGCTTTTTTTCAAGTATTTAAAAAGTGTCATAGAAAAGAAATGAGCAGAGGGACAGGCCAGAAGAAGGAATAATGATTGGAATAATTAATAATAAAAGAAGGAATAAGCAGTCTGTGTTGCCTATTTGCCTCTTTAATCTTTAGAAGGGAAGATTTGTAGTTTAGGATTAGGGTTACTGCTCCTGGTGGTCTCTGAGCTTGGTTGTTTTTTTTGTAGAATTTCATTACCCAACTAGTATATAAACGGAAAGCAAACTCCACTCCCTTCTAGCACTGATAATGTTATCTAGTTGGGTAAAGAAATGTCTGCAGAAAACAGCCAAGCTTAAGAGAGCACTAAGGACCCCATTCTTTAATCTTAATTTTGCACATTCTTCCTATTATAAAACAAAAATTGAGAGAGGGAGTGGGAGAGAGAGATGCAAAACAACTGAGGAAGTTTTTACTTCATACAGCAATTCATTCCTGACTGTGCTCACAAAAAGACTGCTTCTCTCTTAATGGAAAAGTGTGAACTTTAAAACTGAAAACATCATTTAAAAAACACTCATGTAAGGTGAGAAAGAAGATTTCTATGTGGTGAGATGCTACATAGTTCCTGGATTCAATCTGTCAGCAGGGCATCCTTCCCTGTTTCCAGAACTATGAATTACCTTGTCCTCCAGTCAATTTCCTCTTTTGCACGATCCTTGCGAGCAGCTCTTTGCTTTTCTTCTAGCCTCTCCTTTTCTTTGCTTGCCATATCTAACAGATATTTCAAGAGATTTTTTTTTAATGAAAAAGGCAAAAACGGTAGATTGAAAAACAGATCAAATTAAGACCAATTTTAATACTTCTTTGTGAATCTGAACAATTTATTCAGATTTGTACTTGCTCCAGTGCATTTTTTCCCTATTTGAGATTCTCAGAGTAAGTTGGACCAAAAATTCCATCCCCTCTAATCAGCAGGATCAAAGTTTCACTGGGAAGGAGGACAGAATTTATCATTCAACGCCTCTAAAAGATTTTAGGTCAAGAAAAACTATTTCCACCTAAATAATTGCACTGGGATATTAGAAAACAAATGGAAACAAAGCAAACCACAACAATGGAACACTAAGTACAAGTATTTGTATACTCTTTCGATCATTATCCTGAACTCTCATCTGTCCACAACTTGAGTTCTGACAAAACATTTGTCAGCCCTGGAGGCCATCTTTTTCTTTGGATCTTCAGGGCTGCCACACTTAGTGCTGTGGGAAACTGGGAGGAGGGATTGCATAGAGCGGTGGAGGTATTTAGCCATAATAACATTCCTTTCTCTGAGAGTCAAGGACATCTGGCCCTGCACCTGGACTGGCGTGACTGGGAGGCATCTCCAGCTGGGACGGTGCCATGATTGGGCCATGTGATGGACATGTGGGTGCAAGGGAAGGGACTTGGGCTTTCTTTTGGGTGGGGAAAACCTGGAAGCTTTCAGATTTGGGTTTTCCCAGATGTGCCAATATGACATCTCTAATAAAATGGAACTTTGAGGAACATCTAGCCTCGGAGTCTTCTTTTGTTGGGGGTGTTATTTGGAACCCTGACAATATCCAGAGAGATAAAATCTGCAATTATATAAATGATCTTCTTTCTTCTTTCTTCTTTCTTTATCTTTATTTGATTTGTATAACGCCCTACTCCCAAAGGACTCAGGGTGGTGAACAGCCAAACAGTAAAATACATAAATACAAAATTTAAAAACAGGATAAAATCGAATTAAACAATTTGGCCCAGACAAATTAAAACACCCCCAATCAGGGAAAAAACAGATTAAAATTTGCATATTAAAAAGAAAAGAGGGAAAAGATTAGGCCAGGCCCCCCTGGTGGAATAAAAAGGTAAATTTTTATATATAAAAATTATATATAAAGAATAGTTTCTGGAATTGGATCTGTCTAGTTTAATGAAAAAAAGGACTAGGGGTGACATGATAGCAGTCTTCAAATAGCTAAGAGGTTGCTACAAAGAAGAGAGAGTCAACCTATTCTACAAAGCACCTGAAGGCAGGACAAGAAGCAATGGATAGAAACATATCAAGGAGAGAAACAACCGAAAACTAAGGAGAATTTTCCTAACAGTGAAAACAATTAATCAGTGGAGTGATTAGTTGTGGATGCTCCATTTATCTGAAATGGTTTAGGGCTTCCTGTTTGAGCAAAGATTGGACTAGAAGACCTCCAAGGTCCTTTCTAACTCTGTTATTCTGTTATTGTGTATGTGCAAAAGATCCATTTAACTTGAGATATCTGAGGAGCTGCCTTTTCCCAATGGGATTAGTCCACCCCATGGAAGAAGCTTGCTATCAATTCCATTTGCTAAGGAATTCCAGTGAGCGGGTCCAAGGAGACGAGTCTTTTTGCTGTGGCTCCATCCCTGTGGAACACTCTACCACTGCAAGTTTTGTGATCTGTTGGCCACCGGCCCCTCCAGCAGCCGAATCAGATGAGGAGGCGGTATGGGAGTCAGGGTCAGCAGAAACGCAATCTGAGAGCTCCGAGGGGGAAGAGGGAATGGGGCTGTCAGAGAGAGAGAGAGGGGGGGGGGGAAGGAGGGAGGGAGGGAGGGAGGGAGAGAGAGGCGGAGCCTGAGCTGTCTGTTAGCCCTCAGATGCAGAGTCAAGAACCCCTAGTTCTGGAGGTGGCTGATGAGGAAGAGGAGGAACAGCTGGGTCCAGTGCCTGACGCGGGGATGCACAGAAGGCAGAGGAGAGGAAAGCAGTGGAAATCCATGGGCCGATCCTTGGGAAGGAAGAGCCACCGCTGCTAGCGAAGCCCCACCCTAGCTCTGGAGATAAAAGGCAAGGGGTGGAGATGAATAGATGTGGCAGACAACTATTCATCTTCCGGCCTGATGGATTTGTTAGCCTGCGGTGAGAAACTTTTTGCTGGAGCTGCCGGCACTCCTAATTAAAGGAATGTTTTGAGTTAACTTGAGGGTTTATCATGAGAACTTGGCCTTGCAGAAGGGTATTAAAACTTGGTTGGCTTGGGGCTCCAAGGGTGGTACTCACTGCTGGAGGTGGTTGATGGGGGTAAGAAGACCTCGTGCCTTGCCATCCGTCTCCTAGTCTTAGTGTTTTGTGTAGCTTAATTTTTTTAATTTGCATAGTTTTAATATTTTATTTTTTAAATAACCTGTAATCTCTCCAGAGTCACATTATAAGGGAGATGGGTGACATAAAAATGTACTAAATAAATAATAACCACTAAGCCTCCCCATTTATGAAAACTTCCTCACAAAGATAAGCTTCAAAACCATTCAAGAAGGAGCTTGATACAGCGGATTAAAACAGAATACTCTGCACTCAATCAACAGATAACACTGGCAGAAAAGGCCTGACCTCAAGGCATTCAGGTCTGTAATCTATCTCTATCCTATTATTTTTATCAACAAGAATTTTAACTATGAGATTTCGTATCTGAAGGTTTAAAAAAGATTATACAATTTGTATATGAGAATTATAACAGAATAACAGAGTTGGAAGGGACCTTGCAGGTCTTCTAGTCCAACCCCCTGTTCAAGCAGGAAACCCTATACCATTGGTATCGTTGTCCAAACTCTTCTTAAGAATCTCCAGAGCACCCACAACTTCTGGAGGCAGGTCGTTTCTTCTCACTGTCACAAAATTTCTCCTTAGTTCTAGGTTGGTTCTCTCCTTGATTAGATTCCATCCATTGCTTCTTATCCTGCCTTTAGGTGCTTTGGAATTATACTAATTTGTAAATATGTAGAAAACATTTCTAACGTTTACCCTTTATTAAATCCTCTCCCCCCCCCGCCCCCGGTGTCCTAAAACAGGTGCACAGCTTCCAGCAGACCTACAGCAAGCCAGGGGCTGCCCTTCGAAAAGTGGTACCTTCAAACAGTAGTGCTATGGCCAGAACACCCATTGCAGCAGTGGCCAAAATTGTGGAAACCTTTTGGGAAAAGTGTATTTTCTAAAACTAGCTAATAACACCGCTCCCCCCTTTTTTTTTTTGGAGTAGTACCATAAAATTATATATTAATGGAAATATAATTTAATCAAGAATGTAATGCAATAACTTTTATGAAGGATTTGCTATTAGAATAGCAATTACCGTATAAAGAAGAAAAGTGAAACACATAGGAAAAACGAGATATACAAAAATTATCACCATAGAAAAAAACGAGATAATACAAAAATTATCACCATGTCAGTTAATACTTAGTTAGGTAACCTTTAGCATGAATGACGGCCTTACAACATCTTCCCATGGAAGGAACCAAGTCTTTTATTTCTGCAGCTGTTATATTTATTTATTTATTTTATTTTAATTTATTTTTCTTATAATTATATGCCGCCCTTCTCCCAAAGGACTCAGGGCGGCTCACAGAAATTAAAACGATGAAAACAATAAAAAAATAGCTACTAAAATAATCAATTAAAATCTCCCAATTAAAAATCACCCATCGGATCAGCAAATTTGTTGGAAAAGCCATGTCTTCAGGTCACAGTGGAAAGAGCGGAGGTCAGGGGCCGTCCGGTGCCCTGTGGGTAACCCATTCCAGAGGGTTGGTGCACGTGCATAATATGAAACCAAGATTGGAAGATTGCTTCTATTAACTGGGTTTCATTGCTGGGTCGCTTCTGACTAAAAAGTTTCTTTAGTCAGCTCCATAGATGTTCAATTGAGTTAAGGTCTGGGATATTCCAGGCCATTCCAGCAATGGAATAGGATTATCTTGAAAGTCCCCCCCAAAAAAAGTGGTGTTATTAGCCATCAAACCTCAAAAATACACTTTTCCCAAAAGGTTTCCACAATTTTGGCCACTACTGTACATTCAATGCAATTAGGCTCAAGAACAGTTAATAGGAGTCTTCTCCGTTCATGAATGCAATAATTTTCCTCATCTGTCACAAAATTGCAACTTCATAACAAGGTTTATAAGGGTACTCAACACTTTGGAGGTATTACGATGGATCCTTCAAAGGATCAAACCATACTCGGAACAGAGAGAAGAGAATAAAATACATGGGCATAAGATCTGTAAGAAAAACATAGCTTTTCTTAATGTTTCTAATCTTTGAGAATCATGACCATCTCCATACGCATACCTATCTCTCCATTTTCCATATGCCTTATGTCTGGTCTTAACCGACAGTCAGTAGGAGCCAATATATCTTCCATGCCTTTCTCCAATTCATTGAGAGTGACAGCAAAACTGGTGAAATTGTACATCTGAAGCAGAAACAGGAATGTAAACACACAGACATAGTACAAATCACCTTCTTCTAAGGCAGTGTTTCTCAACCTTGGTAGCTTGAAGATGGGTGGACTTCAACTCCCAGAATCCCCCAGCCAGCAGCGCTGGCTGGGGGATTCTGGGAGTTGAAGTCCACCCATCTTCAAGCTTCCAAGGTTGAGAAACACTGTTCTAAGGGGTGACACTGATATTAGCCCACATGTTACAAACCAAAATAAGTCAGTTTCCCTCAAAAAGCTATTAATTTTTTATACTTAATTCCCAAAATCTTATACTAATAGTCAACATTCCAAATTTAAATACAGGTAGTCCTTAGTTTACAACCACAATTGAGCCCAAAATTTATGTTGTTAAGTGAGACATTTCTTACGTGAATTTTGTCCCATTTTACCATCTTTGTCACAGTTGGTAAGTGAATCACTACGGTTGTTAAATTAGTAACGAAGTTGTTAAGTGAATCTGGATTTCCTATTGAATGTGATTATCAGAAGGTCTCAAAATGGGATTACATGACCTTGGGATACAGCAACAGTCATAAATATGAAGCAGTTGCCAAACATCTTAAATTTTGATCACATGACCATGGAGATGCTGCATGCAGTAAGTGTGAAAAACGGTCATAAGTCACTTTTTCAGTGCTGTTGTAACTTCACTAATGGTCACTAAATGAACTGTTGTAAACTGAGGAATACATGTACTCCCTTTATGCATTTATAACTTTCTTAGATCAAAATCTTTTGCTGTTTTTTTCAAATTCTTCAAGTTCCTAAACTTGCCATTAATTTTTATTTTTTCAGAGCTGAAGTGAAACTCACTTGGCAACTTTTTAAATGTCTTGTTCCAAAAGTTTTAAAAAGGAACAAATTTCCCCTTTTATGTCAATATCACTTTCCTAACCAAGTTCCCCAAACTGCGAATAGTTCCTTTGACAGCAGAAGAGTGGGAGAAGCAAAGATAATTTCCATGGCAAGTGTCAAGTCAAATCTTAAGTTAACAGAACAAGGAAAAGGTGGTTTCCTGCATCAAAACCCTTCACTTAAACTGTTTTTCACTTCGGTTTGAAAGAAAAGGGACTTGCTCATTTCCACATAATCATAAATGAACAGGTAGAAGGAATTTTCTGGACAATGAAAACAATAATAGCAATAGCACTTAGACTTGTATACTACTCCATAGTGTTTTATAGCTCTCTCTAAGCCAGGAGTGTCAAACTCAAGGCCCAGGGCTGCAGGGTGCTTAGATCCAGCCCGTGGGGCCACCCTGGAAAGAGCGAAGGATCGGCCCATGGTGCCTCTGCCAGAGAAAACGGACTCCCGAGCTCCATTTTCAGCTGAGACAGCCTCCTGCAACCCTGAAAACGGAGCTCAGGAGCCCATTTTCTCTGGCAGAGGCACCACGGGCTGCCACAGGTGCCCCTGACACAAGTTATGTCAAGCTGCCCCCCCTGGCCACGCCCCCCCGGCCCCCTTGAGGTCAAACACAACTCTGATGCGGCCCTCAATAAAATTGAGTTTGACACCCCTGCTCTAAGCAGTTTACAAAGTCAGCCTACTGACCCCAACAATTTGGGTCCTCATTTTACCAATCTCGGAAGGTTGGAGGGCTGAGTCAACGTTAAGCCGGTCAGGATCGAACTCCTAGCAGTCAACAAAGTTAGCCTGCAATACTGCATTCTAACCACGGTCCATAATACTTAATGGGTGATTTATCTTTTTTTTTAAATGTCTATTACACACTTCTGAATAAATATGACACACTTTTTTTTTTTTTGCTTTAATTTATATGCCGCCCTTCTCCGGAGACTCAAGGCGGCTTACAATGCGTTAAGCAATAGCCTTCATACTTTTGTATATTTATACAAAGTCAGCTTATTGCCCCCACAATCTGGGTCCTCATTTTACCTACCTTTGAAAGGATGGAAGGCTGAGTCAACCTTGAGCCTGGTGGGATTTGAACTTGCAGTAATAACAGTACATTAGTCCACTGTGCTACCAAGGCTCTTATTCCAAAAACAAATCTGTCCCCTGAAAATGTCTGCTTTTATTAAAAAGCTAAGATGCCTGGTAAAAGTATAGATTCTATAGCCTTATATAAGCAAATATAAATATATATATATATATATATATATATATATATATATATATATATATATATATATATATATATATATTTCAATGGTCATATTGCATTGGAAAATATTTTTTAAAAAAATAGAAAATAAATTATCATAATCGCTCTACAGAGATGGTGTAGAAATGGAGAAAGTCCTCAGACCAATTGGATATCCCACTAAATGGTAGAATATTTTTATAGTCCTACTGGCACTTATATAACATTTATAAACAATCATTTAATCTTTCTATGAGGTTTATATTACACCAATGTTAAAATCTGAGAACATTCTTACAACACAGGCATGCTATAGAGTCATAGATCAGTATCTTGATTAATTTGATTGAGCATATTAAAATATTTGCAGCAACATTAACTGGAGGCTAAAGGAACTAATAATACCAGCTATACTTTATCCGTGCCAATCTGAATTTATAAAAAATAAACAAGCATTTGACAATATCTACCGATGACTGATATCATGAGTCGTAGAGCTGCAAATAAACTAGAATCAGATGTTTTAATTTAGTTGGATGCTGAAAAAGCCCTGGATATTGGGGTTTTATTTCTGTAAGCTACCTGGAGTCACCTTGAGTGAGTTGGATGGCCAGATAAATTTACATAATAAATAAAAATAAAAATATTGTGCTAACTGAATTTATGAAGTGTATTCTAAGTAGATCTGGGATTGCAGCATGTTTTGTTTACTGCATTACAATCTGGTATCTCTACTAAATGGCTAGAGTTATTACAAATACATGAATTTCTCAACCTATCAACCTAACCTATCAACCTACTGCAACATGGCATTTAATAAAGACAGTCCCTTGTCTCTCTCAATTTTTAATTGGGTTTACTCTGCTTCACCATCTTTAAATTAATAAAGATGTTGTGGCACTCAACACTGCATATAAATTGTTTTAATATGCCAATGTTATTACGGCTGTCCTTGATAACAATGTTATTTATTATATGTTCAAATTACACAGCAATAGTTTACATTACCCTGAAGGACCATATTAGAGACAGATTGTCATGGAGAACACGTATCTTGGTGACCCTGACTTGATGGCACAAAATCAAAATTCCATAGACTACTATGGAAGAGGTTGAACTTAATATCAATTCCATCCAAGTTTCAAAAAACCCCATGATTAATAAGCAATTTTACAGCATCAGAATTAACACTATTTCAAGTATTTCACCACTTGTGATCTTTGATTAATTGAACTTTTTTAATATTCTAAAAGGAAATATATAAAGGCTTTTTCCTAATCTACTGCTGTGCTTTCGGTCAAGTACATAATATGTAAATCCACTTCCAATGTTCAGAGCTGCTCACCTGTGATGAATTTGATGGCCTTGAGCTTATCCTCCAAAGTAGTTTACTGCCAGGTATAACTTGCACAGTTTCTTGAACCTCTGGCATATCATCAGCTTCATCATTTTCAGGTTCATCTCTCTTAAAATGAAATAATACTGCATATTCAATCAAAAGAGCACCAAGGAGCTTCAGAACTACTTTCAAGCCATACATGGCTTTCCATTTAGGCACAACACTTCCTGGTTCCTTAAACCAAACGTTCTGGAGACCTTAAACAGCAAGCTATGATTTAAGGCAGAGAGTTTCCAAACTTAGCAATTTTAAGACTTGTGGACTTCAACTCCCAGAATTCCTCGGTCAGCCATGCTGGCTGGGAAATTCTGGAAATTGAAGTCTACAAGTTGCTAAATTTGGAGACCTCTGATTTAAGGGCTCCCAACTCTTTCTCCAACATTATTCAATTTGGATATCTCTGGAGGAGGATTCAAAAACCACAAAGGAATTTAGAAAAGGAAATGGGAAGAAGAATGGGGAAAGACAGAGCACCCAAGTTCATTTATGGGGCAATGAACTCTGATCTGTTGAAGCAACAATATTAAGGTTCAATGTCCCTCTCATTCATTATTGCAGCACAGAAACTTTATTACATCCATACATACTCCTTATGTTATTCTTCCCAGGCTAAGCTATGTTATTCAAAAAAGGGAGAAAATAGTAATTAATATTAATTAAAAGAGAGGAAGATAAAAAGAAGCAAAGGATAGCTGGCTCACATCATCCCTGTTTATTTTTCTATCCTTAAAATCCATCTTTGCTTCAGCCGTGCCATTGACCAAGTCATACAATGCCTTTTATTCATTAAAATCACTTCTTTCCTCTGTGCCAATGTTTGCGCCTACCTTATTCTCACTTTTATACTAGTTGTTACATTCCCCGACACTCTCACAAGGACCAAAAATCTCTCTTCTTTCAATTTCACCCCTTTGCCTACTCATTTTGTCAACAGGTACTCTAGAAATCCGCCATTACAATGAATAGCAGAGGGAAAGGAGAGCAATGGAAAGAGATGTACAATGCCTCTCACCTTTAGGAAAGATGGGTAGCCTATACATTTAATAAATAAATTTAAAAAATTATATACAAGTAATCCTTGACTTACAACGGGCCACTTAGCAACCATTTAAAGTTAAAACAGATCTCCCCAGCGCTAATTATAATGCCAATTTGAAGTTGCAAGGCCAGCCCCCTCGCCCTGCCATCACATTTTGGGTGCTCAGCAACTGCCCACACTTATGGCCATTTGCAGTGTCCCATGGTCACATGACCACCATTTATGACTTTTTGGGCAGAAATTGGTGTTTATTTCCAATTTCTGGCAAAAACACCTATTGCAAACAAAGGGCTTGCTTAATAAACACAACATTCACTTAACTTTGCGACTGCTGCAAAAACAGATGTAAAATTGGTATAATCACTGGTGACCTCAGCACAGCACGACCATTAATTCTGGGTTCAATTACGGTCATAAATCAAGGACTGTAATCCCTGACTACACTGGATAAAACCTTGGATAATCCCAGAATTTAACAAGGTAAATGATGGTACCCTTATCATAACTTAAACCATAATCATCCCATTTGCACTGTATCCTATTTAGAGAACAATTTTCTTAAAAAGATGTGCAAGCTCCCACTTTCACAAAACTTACCGGCTTTGGTTTCTTCTGATCGCCACCTTTCCTCTCGTTCTTCTTATAGTTTTCATAAGAATAAGGGTCAACGCACCACAAACATTCTGTCCATTTCCCATAGATCACTGAGAGTTTCTTCTTACTGTTTTTAAAAGACATTTTAGTTTATTTAGATTCTGTGTTTCTCCAGCCTAGTTAAAATCTGATAGCATCTAATTCAGCCCTAACAGCACAAATGAAATATGGTATGATTCTCAACATGGGCTGATAATGGACAATTATGAGATTAACCTTTATAATATGGAGGATTTCTCACCAACTCCATAATATTATTTTTCATCAGATGATCTGGAATAGGAGTGGCCAAAAAAAAAAAAAAAAACCAACAACCCAAGGTGACATGAAAAGCTATCATCTGCATTTGCTGAAAAGAATAAAACCTCAAAATGTAGAAACACACCTTCTAGCAGCTTTCAACATACTCTCACCTTAGGTTCACACCTTCTACATTTTAGATCTTTTGCAAAATTACAGTTAGTTATAAATGTTCTAAGAGAAAAAGTAGTCAATTTGTTTCTAAGACAATATAAACTTAGAAATTAAATTAGGTGAGGAAAAATTAGTTACAGGGGCACCTTGGTTAGTCAACTACCTTGAAACTCATTGAACCTTGAAACTCATTGAATTTGGTAATCAACACATTTTGAGGTAAAAAAAATTGTCCTGGTACTCATTGTTTGTTGGTACTCAACACACCAGCTAGAATTTGTTGGTGTTGGCTGCTTTGTGACTCAGTACATTATTCCTTATGGGAAAATTGTGTTTGGTACTCATTGTTTTTGGTATTCATTGTGCCATCTGGAACCAATTAACGATAAGTACTGAGGTACCACTGTATAGGAAAATGGGAATGAAATGGTTGGGATGACAAATTATAAGATAATCTTATATTTACTTCATATTGCAAGAACTGATAATAAAATTCACAGTCAAGATTCTGTTTTTTCTTATAAGTACAGATAGTCCTCAACATACGACCACAATAGAACCCCCAAAATTTTCATTGCTAAGCCAGGCAGTTTTGCGACTGAAGCATTTCCTTAACAACCATGGTGTTTGCTTACTGACCATCCCAAGAAAGGCCGTAATTTCACATCAGTCAGATGACTAACCTGTTTTACTACCCATCATGACTTATAACATTATCGGGCAGGCTTCTTTACAGTCGTATGTCAAGGACTACCTGTAATGAAACTCTGTTAATGGAGAAATATGAAAGACTTTGTATATCATCCTGGCCCTACTGTTTCCTCACAAATTGGTACAGACTTCTGTATGTTTCTTTTCTCTAGAGGAAATTTGAAAGTTTTTCCATATGGGAAGACGGTGTGTAACCACTTAGGTCCATTCACACCTGCCTTGGGAGGGGGTTGGACTAGACGTTCTCCAAAGTCCCTTCCAGCCCTACAATTCTATGATTCTGATAGATTACTTACTTTTTGTCTTGAATGTAGCCCTCTATTCTGTGAAGCTCTTTACCGAACAGTCCACAGGGTTTAAAGTTAAGAATACATTTATCTCCAGTACTATAAAAAAAGAAAGAAAAGAAAACAGCTTACACAGGGTTAAGATCTCATGGCAAAATAAAAGCTTCTCCCCAATCAGCATCTGCATCATATTAACTAATTAATTTATTTTTATTTGTATCCCGCCTTTATTATTTTTACAAATAAACTCGAGGCAGCAAACATATCGAACCCAGTTCCCTTCTCTTATTTTCCCCACAACAACAACCCTGTGAGACGGATTGGGGCTGAGAGAGAACATCTGACCCAAAATCACCTAGCTGGCTTTCATGGCTAAGGCAGGACTAGAATTCCCAGGCTCCCATTCCCTAGCCTGGTGCCTCAACTATTAGACGAAACTGGCTCTCTCTGTTTGTTTGTCTGGCTCTCTCATAATGTTACTACCCTGTTTCCCCGAAAATAAGACATCCCCTGATAATAAGCCCAATCGGGGTTTTGAGCGCATGCGCTAAAATAACCCCCCAAAAAATAAGCCCTCCCTGAAAATAAGTCCTCCCCTAAAATATTTAAATGCACGCGCAGCCGATCCCCGCCATTTCCTCTGGTTAGGGTTAGGGAGACAGAGCTAGAAATCAGGTAAGACGGCAATAGGAGCCCCGTCTTGCTTCACGCACCTCAAAATAATAAGACCTCCCCGAAAATAAGGTCCAGCGCTTATTTCGGGGTTCAAAAAATATAAGACAGTGTCTTATTTTCAGGGAAACACGGTATAACACTGTGCTTTTAACTACTTTTAAGACTGATTAGGTGGCTCAGTGGCTAAGACACTGAGCTTGTTGATCAGAAAGGTCGGCAGTTGGCAGTTTGAATCCCTAGTACAAGTCTCCTGAGTGAGCAGGGAGTTGGACTAGATGACCTCCAAGGTCCCTTCCAACTCTGTTACTGTTAAATTAAATTTACCATAATCACTCATGGACAATTTTATTGTTGTTTGGGAGAGAGGGCCAGTTCTTTCGGGGAATGGGGGTGGGGGGGGTGGGGGGCGGGAAAGACAAAAATAGGCCAGCAGCTATGTACAAGGTCATCCTCACACCTAGATGTGTGACCAACACTGTGGTCACTTCATAATGACAAAGGATAGCAGAATTTAAATTGTCTATGGAGATTCTCAGTCATCCAGGTCATGGTTGTCCCAAAGGTGCTTTTTCAAGAGGCAACTGGGCTTTCTGGTTTTTCTTTGAAGACGTTTCGCTTCTCTTCCAAGAAGCTTCTTCTGTGTGAAACATCTTCAAGGAAAAACAAAGAAAGTCCAGTCGCCTCTTGAAAAAGCACCTTTGGGACAGAACTTAAATTGGTTTCTTTAAACAGATATTTCAACCCCACTGAATTTTAAAAAACAATGTGGCAGCCTGCACTAGAAGCACTTTTTATTGTATTATTGTTTGCACCCAACTCCTGAACAATGTATTGAAGTTGAGAAGCTTTAGAATTTCTATAGGAGAAACCTCTTCAGAAGGAAGGTTTCAGAAAAACTCCGGCAGTAGCAGAGATTTCTCACATATTCTGCCCAGGGTTAGAAAGAAATGTAACGTTTCTTTAAGGCAGACTCATCTCTTCTCACACAAACAGAAGAGAGATATTACAAATCCACACAGACAAATCTTTATCCCGAACTGCTTCAGACAGACACACTAATGACTACACCTTCAAGTGGCATACATTACTTTTGGCAGGTTTTAGAACGCGCAGTGTGAAGTAAATGAAAATTTACCTGTGATTTATAATTTCTACTGTTCCGTACTGTTCTATCCATAGCTTGCCAATAATTACATTATGTACACAACAGGTAGGGTTAGTCCAAGTGTAAGCTTCGCGATGTCTGTAAGTGAAGAAGAAAAGGTTGATCAGAGGCTTGGCAAATAAAATGAAAGGGGGGGGGAAGTATTTGAAACAACTATAATCTATGGCAGAAAGGGTCGTAAAGTGGAGCAAAACTCACTTAATGTCTCACTTAGCAACAGAAATATTGGGCTCAATTGTGATCATAAACTGAGGATAGCCTGTACTATCCCAGACCTTGAAGAAACATGATGATAAACTATAATATTCATTTATAGGCAAGAATAATCTTTTGTTGAGATGAGTGACTACAGAAATTGATCAAATAAATATATAAGATTTGATTTTGTTTGGTGTTTTGCTTTGCAAATTTCTATGGGGCTTTTTTACTTTATCAATCATGATTTTACTGATGTAAAGCGCCTAGACTAACTAGACTTTCCCTAAATTTATATAAATAACTATCACATTTATTAAATACAACTGAAAGCAAACTAGTTTTAAAATCAAAACATAAACAGCAACAATGAACAAGATGAAAATAATAAGTATCACTTTAAAATATTATTTTGTAGTTGATTGGAAGGAAGGGCACCATATCAATTTTTTTAAATTACTTAATAATTTGAAAAGATTGTTGGGATTTTTAACAGCTTCACACTGTAGGCAGGTTGGGCTAAAGCAGTAGATACAAACATGAGATTTTACTGGAGCTTCTAAACCAAACTCTTACATTCCTAACAGCACCAACACCCTGGACATTTTTGAAACTTTTGAAAGATATGATTTCAGCAAACATAGAATCCTAGAACTGACAACATCCACTTAATGTTTAGCAAAATATTTCCTTGTTCTACCAAAGAGAGAACATCAGCCACATCAAACAAAGCCTAAATTACATATTAAAAATGTTTCATTTTTTCATTGCCCTCCTTTTATATCCCAGATAAACCCTCAATCACAAATGTTCCTACACTGGAGTAAAAAACATACAAGCAAATTAACAAAAAAAATGTCACTTTAAGAGGACATCACTTTAAAAAAAAAAAAAGCAAGTCAAATATTTCTTTATCATTATGAATTGGGCCAATTCACTGAAATGTGGAATTTTTGGGAGATCCTTGGTGCTCTCTGAACTTGGTTATTTTCTTGAAGATGTTTTATTACCCAAACTAGGTAACTTCATCGGTGCTAGTAAGAAGTGGACTTTGGCCTCAGCATCTCCCCACCAGCCATCAGCATCCAGATGAGCATAAATAAACTCCAAGATTACCATCAGACCAACAATAAGCAAATAAACAATACCCCAATCAAGAAACTGCCAAAGAAGCCAACAGTAGACAGCCTAACCAAAGAACCTCTATGACTACCCCAGGGAAAGCAACTAGAATATAAACTGAGAGGAAAACCCACTCTTTACTAGCACTGATGATGTTACCTAGTTTGGGCAATGAAACATCTGCGAGAAAACAACCAGAGAGCACCAAGGACCCATCATTTTAACCCTGAGTTACAAATATTCTCATTTATTGTGGTATTTTTGTCTGTCCCTCTTCATTGTGCAATTGTGGACTATACTATTATTTTCCAAATTCACAACTGATGAACAAACAGTGGATGGCTTAGAATCTCTCTGTATTCATTCATTCATTCATTCATTCAGTTTGTCAAACATGTACAAGATAGCAGGTATAAGTATGAACATGGACATGAACGAAGGAATGAATACAAATAAATGGGGACAGTAGGACAGGGATGGTAAGCACACTGATGCGCTTATGCACGCCCCCTTTACTGACCTCTTAGGAATGGGGTGAGGCCCACGGTAGACAGTTTAGCTTGCTAATGTCCCAAAGGTGCTTTTTCAGTAGGCAACTGAAAGAAATGTCTTTTGAAGACATTTCGCTTCTCATCCAAGAAGCTTCTTCAGCTCTGACAGGATGGTGGGGAATGAAAGGATTTATATTCCTTGCAGACAGCTGGTAATCTGAATCCTGTTAGAGCAGGGGTGTCAAACTCAGGTCCTCATGGCAGCGTCACGTGATGTATTGTGACTTTTTTTCCCCTTTGCTAAACCAGGTGTGGGCATGGGTAGCACGTGACGCATCCGGCCCACAGGCTGGGAGTTTGACAGCCCTGTTTTAGCAGGTCATTGAAGCACTTGGAGGTTTATCTGTTTCCTCAGGGTCACCTGAGTTGTGCTCCTGGTTCCTGTAATTTGCAATTTTTTCCCCTGGAAATCCATTCTTACCCCCAATACCATTCAAAGTGTGTTCATCCCAAATTGTATAGCTAAAAGTCTGTAGAGATTCTCAGTCATCCAGGTCATGGTTGTCCCAAAGGTACTTTTTCAGGAGGCAACTGGACTTTCTTGTTTTTTTTCTTTTGAAGATGTCTTCAAAAGAAAAAACAAAACAAAACAAGAAAGTCCAGTTGCCTTTTGAAAAAGCACCTTTGGGACAACTATGACCTGGATGACCTAGAATCTCTACAGACTTTTAGATGCTTGTTAATGGTTATAATATGCAATATATTTTTACCTTTCTCCCAGTGGAATAAGTGCAGTCTAGATCAGAAAACCTTCCTTCTCCAGGGTAATATACTACAGTCCTCCTCATACCATTAAGATTCCCTAGTATGCTGGTGGTGAGTTATTATAGGCAATTTGAGCCTTAGAACTAAGACCATATGATGTAAGCCAAGGGCCCACCTAATCCTATGGCAGGCAGTAGCCAATCATTCATTTGCCTTCATTTGTGAGTAGCCAATCAATTCATAAGCATGCAAACATACATAAACCAAGTAGGGTATCAAACAATCAATCAATCATATAATAATCTCTCTCCCCTGTTGCTCCCTAGCACACTGCATGTTATTTCAAAGACATCAAACAGCCATCAAAGTCCCCCTAGCCCAGGCCTGTTAAACTGGCGGCCCAAGGACCGGATGCGTCACGCGCAGGCCACGCCCACCCCGGTTGCACAAAGGCAAAAAACATTATGATATGTCACGATACGTCACGTGATAAGATCGAATTTGACAATCATGCCCTAGCCCATTAACAGCCAGTCCTCCAGGAATATGTTTGGTTCCCTTTTGAAATTATGTAAATTTGTACGGATCACATCTAATCTCTATCTATTCTAGTAATAATTATGTGGTGCATGAAGAGATGAATGTCCATTGGCTAAGAATTTCATTGCCTTGAGGTTGAAGGGATAATCCTGACTTCCTTTGGCACTGAAGAAAAATGCATGCACTGCAACAGCTTCACTGCTAGCCATTCAGTAATCACTTTGATTCCTGTTCTCACCGATCATGCAAAATAAATCTGTTAGTAAGTTTATCGGTAAACAAGTATAATCTGAATTTATGCTCTATGACAGAGGTGGGGAAATTATGGCCCCTTATTGTTCCCCATTCTACTCTATGACATAACTTTAAGCATGTTTTCTCTCTGTCTTTCTCTCTGTCTCTCTCTCTCTGTCTCTCTCTCGCTCACACACACACAGACACACACAGAGTTACAGCTGTTGAGCAGAATAAAGCCAGCAAGTAAAATAGGTACCAATACTCTTATTTATGACTGTAATGGGACCTACACATCACAGTTGTAAGTTATGATGGGGGCATGACCATCAGAACTTCAAATCCAGGTCATAAGTAGCCCCTTCAGTAACTCTAAACTGAGTAACTCTAAATAAATAAACTGTGTCATCAATACAATAAATTGTATTGATGACACAGTGATGCAACTATACGGTGTACAGTAAAGCAGTTTAGACTTTCCAAAATATATTATGGAAAAGCACAGAGCAGGTATATTTATGACAATGTGGCTCTCATCAAGTCTTACAGAAATAATTATATTTCATTTTAAATAGACAGACATTTATCAGCCAAAAATAAATTTCTTAGTACATATACTAACAGTAACAGAGTGGTCCATGCCTGGAATGCACTACCTGATTTTGTAGTTTCTTCCCCAGACCCCCAAAACTTTAACCTTAAACTGCCTACTGTTGACCTCACCCCATTCCTAAGAGGTCTGTAAGGGGCGTGCATAAGTGTACCAGTGTGCCTACCGTCCCTGCCCTAATATTCCTTTTTACTTTTCATGTATTCAAATTATGTTTATACTTTTATCTGTTATCTTATATATGCTTGACAAAATAAATAAAATAAAATAAAATAAATAATAAATAAAATAAAATAAAACAATGAAATAAAATAAAATAAAATCAGATATATATAAAGCATCATTCATCATTGGGATGCAGTGCACTGATGATGTATAGTTTGGTAATGAAAAGTTTGTTTGAGAACCACCAGGCTTAGAGAGCACTAAAGAACCCACAGCTTAACCCTCAGCTACAAATATTCTTTTCTATCAATATTGGTATTTTTGCATTATCATTTATATTAAATGTGCTTAATACCATATTTGGGATATCTGAGTTATAGAAACTTTGAGTTATAGAAACTTAAGACAAATGAAAATTCCTTGGTAGGGATAGCTATTAAAATGAAATACCCAGACAATAAAGAAGAGATATACTTACTTTATCAGTTCCAATGTTATGGTTCCCCGGGGTTCTGCTTCTACGCTCTTCCCCCAAAACTTCAATTTAGGATAAATTGAGCCATGAAAAATGAAGTCCTGGTTTAAGCCTTCAGAGTAAAATGCGCTGACAGGTGGATGATGACTGACCTGTTCAGAAATTAACCTAAAACCTAAATCCTCCCTAGAAATAAGAGAAAGTGATCATCAGTATAACTCAGTGATTGAAAAAAAAAAAAAAGCTTCAAATTATTGCTGTGGTCAAACATTTGTCTATCAATTGTAACAGTTTCTGTATCTTCTTATTTATTTCCTATATTGCCAATATCAATTATAATTATTGGTTTTGCTGTGCTGATGATGTTACCTAGTTTGGTAATGAAATATCTGCAAGAAAACAACCAAGAGCATAAAGGACCCCACAGTTCAATCTTGAGCTACAAATATTGTAATAGTAGAAATATTAGGGCACTAATTTGCACTAGGCAACTTCAATGCTCAAAAACAGAACAAGACCTTCTTGGCTTTACGAAAGGCTACTTGTTATCAGTCAAAACTTGGAGGTAGGCTACTCAAGTGGGGATCACTCTAGAGATCACCTTCCAGATCTCCTTGATTTTCACCCTTTGTAGGTCATTTCCCTTTTGCTTCTTCAAGTTCAAAACTTTTTATTCCTAACCTGGTCTGCCATAGAAGCAGCAGACTGAAATTTACACAATATTTACCTGCTAGGATATGGCTATTCCAGCTAGAAATTCTACAAGGGACGATCTCAAAAGATCTGGAAAGCATTATGTTGTGTAGGGATTACCCTTTGCCATTTAGAAACAGGCAGGCACCTGGCTAATATCTTAAATATTTATATTCACAAAATCCAAACTGGAAGCATTGTTTTGGCCCAGGAACAGAGGACGTATGTGGCCCATTGCAAAAGTGAAATTAAGACTGTAGCCTCACCTGATTAATTCATATGTTTCTCCAAGGAGAGGGTTAAATGGTTTGCCTGTTCTCTCCCATTGAGAGGCGACAGCGGACACCGCAAAAGCAGCAACAATCTGCAAGATGCATTATGGGTAAGAATTTCTCCCATAGAACAGAAAATAACACAAATCGCATTCTTAATTACCCCGTTTCCCCAAAAATATACCTACTCTGAAAGTAAGTCCTAGTTTGATTTTTACACAGGCGCCCAATATAAGCCCTATCTCACCAAAATAAGCCCTAAATAAGTTCCTGAAGGCCTCTGACAGCGAAAAGGAGGCCAAAAGTGACACGCACAAGTAAGGTTAATCAGTGGATGACATCCCCCAAAAATAAGACCTGGTACCTTTTTTTGGCAGCAAAAAAAATATAAGACAGGGTCTTATTTTCAGGGAAACACGGTAGTAATGTAACAACATAATTAAACATTATTGTTCATTTTCAAATGCTCCTATCCAGTTTCCCCCAAGTATTGGGAGTGACCAGCACCCTGAAAATATTAATAACACCATGGGCACTCTTAGTGCTATGTAAGACCACTCACAAAATGGTGACTGGGGGAAGAGCTCCTCTATTCATAAAAAGGCTGATTTAGGCAGATTCCTATTGCCACTTCCTCTAGAATAGCTCCTCCCTGAATGTCCTCCATTATTCCAATTTATATTTGATCTTTTTCAGAGCATATGAACACACTTCCAAAAAGTAGGCCTACAACTATTTTTACTATGTTTTTTTCTTCCTATTATACAGAATCGAATCTCACAACCAACCAGTCTCTTGGCCTTACTTTATCAATTTTGACAGTCTGCCATTCAAATCAGATGCTTTTTTTTCCCTAATGAGAAACAAGCCCTGATTATAGATAGTCCTCGACTTACGACCACAGTTGAGCCCAAACTTTAGTTGCTAAGCGATACACTTGTTAAGTGAACATTTTGCCCCATTTTACGACCTTTCTTGCCACAGTTGCTAAGTGAATCACTGCAGTTGTTAGTAACATGGCTGTTAAGTGAATCTGGCTTCCCCATTAACTTTGCTTGCCAGAAGATTGCAAAAGGAGATCATAAGACCCGAGACACTGCCACCATTTTAAATATTAGTCAGTTGACAAGTGTCTGAATTTTGGCCATGTGTCTATGGGGATGCTGCAACAGTCATAAGTGTAAAGAACCTGTCTCACTTAGCAACAGAAATTTTGGGCTCAATTGTGGTTCTAAGTCGAGAACTACCTGTACAAGTGAAAGAATTCCCATCCAGGACAGATACTTAAGCTACCTATTCTTGAATGGGAAGATCTCTCCCCTCCCTTCTCTGAAGGGGTGTGATAACCGTCTTCCCCTGATCTAAACTGTCTTGACAAAATGGATCCAGTTTCTCCACTGTAAACAGGGTGACCAGGCCTGAGTGATTTTGGAATATGTGATGCCAGTAGAAATCCAATACTGCACTAACATAACAGGTTAGGGGTAGGGAGATGGAGATGGAGATGGAGATGGAGATGGAGATGGGGATGGGGATGGGGATGGGGATGGGGATGGGGAATGGAATGGAATGGAATGGAATGGAATGGAATGGAATGGAATGGAATGGAATGGAATGGAATGGAATGGAATGGAATGGAATAGAATAGAATAGAATAGAATAGAATAGAATAGAATAGAATAGAATAGAATAGAATAGAATAGAATAGAATAGAATAGAATAGAATGAGTTGAAAGGCACCTTGGAGGTCTTCTAGTCCACCCCCTGCTCAGGCAGGAAACCCTATACCGTATCAGACAAATGGTTGTCCAATCTCTTTTTAAAAACTTCCAGTGTTGGAGCATTCACAATTTCTGGAGGCAAGCTGTTCCACTGATTAATTGTTCTAACTGTCAGGAAATTTCTTCTTAGTTCTAAGTTGCAGTACATGGTTTGTATTTTCATACATATGACAGTGTGGCTACATGAGAATTAAGTTAATAGAAGTAAGATATAGAGACTCGTATCTATGCCCAAGAGATAGATATAATTAATCGAGTCTCATAGGAACAGCAAATGTAACTTCGGGTAACTGAGCAAAACCGCATGGAAAACAAACAAACAAACAATGGACACTTTCTGCTTCATTCCACATGGCCTATTGCACTTATCACTTTTTATCTTTTAACATTTTATTGATTGAATTGCAATTTCTTGGTTTGATTGTTGGGAGTTGCCCAGAGATATTGAGAGTCAGATGGCATGCAGGTTTCAACAAACAACAAAGACAATAGCAATCTTCCCAGGCAAGTTCAGACTATTAGTTTCTGTGCTCTCTGAGTGCTGGGTCAGAGGATTTTAGTATCAGGCCAGCCAGGAAATCTCTCCTATAGTCTTTGGTATTCTGAGGACCTGTGGCCAAGTGCTGTCTGCAGAAAAGGAAGCTTCTAACTGCCTCTCTTGGCCGGAACTGACCCCCTGCTTTACACTCGAAGAGGCTTTATACAGTTACAAAATAGCTAGTCACCAGCTAGCCTTCAGTCTTGGTTGTGAGCTATCCATGACCTAGCTCAGTGATGGCTAACCTTTTTCTCGTTATGTGCCAAAAGCATGCACGTGTGCATGCGACAGTGAGCGCATGTGCTGGCACCCCTAATGTAATGCGTGCCCCCTGTGCATGCGTGCACAATCCCCCTATGCTCCCTCCACCCCGTGCATGCGCACGTGACCCCCCACGCTCCCCCTATCCCCCGCGCATGCACAAGTGAGCCCCATCCCCCGTTTTGGTCCTAGCAGGCCTCCCTGCAGCCCCCTGGGCCCAAAAATGGGCCAGGGGGGTGTTTCACACTGCACCCCCCCGTGCTCCACCCCAGCGCATGCGCGCATGACCCCCCCCCGCATATCCCGAAAATAAGCTGGCCGGCGGGAGGCATGCATGCATGCGCAGTGGAGTTGAGCTGGGTGACAGGTTGCGTGCCCGCAGAGAGGTGTGCCCGCAGAGAGGTGTGCCAGAGAGGTGTGCCAGCTGTGCCATGGGTGCCATAGGTTTGCCATCACAGACTAGCTACTCTGAAAACTTATTATAAGTGCTCACTATCTTAAAGCAAACATGATTACTAGTAGTCTCTCTCTCTCTCCCTCCCTCCCTTTCTCTCACACAAACCCCTACTTTTACAAGATTCTTATTACATAATATTAAATATGCAGTGTGAAGGAGAAGAAAGCCATAACGCAGCCATAAAAATATGAAAAATCTTACCTGCATTCTTTCTAGAGGGTTAGAATGACAGTTTGCTTTATTAATGAGGTATGTGTGCTCCATATATTCTGTTATTCGTTGAAGGAAGCTCAGGGGTTCATTGAAGGCAATGGGCATGGTAATTTTTGACAGCTCCTAAGTAGTGAGAAGGGGGAAAAAAATACAAAACTGTGATTCCACAAGCAAATTTTAAACAACTGTCAATTAATAGACATCAGCCCCAGATATCTGCCTTACAGCTTGCTGCTACTTAAACATCAGACAAACAAAGCATAATGCGAAGGGATGTTATTTCAGCTGCCACAACACATTATGCTGCCTATTTTTTTCAACGTAAGTTGTCTTTGAACAGTTAGTTATACTGTTTCATTATTTTTACTTCTTAATCTATCCATTCTGCTCAACGCGTGCACCTATCCAATTTACACACATTATATTTCAAATATATTGTAGCCTGTTCCTCAAGCTCAGCTACTTTAAGATGGACTTCAACTCCCAGAATTCCCCAGCCAGCCATGCCACTCTACAAGCTAAAGTCCAGCCATCTTAGCAATAGCAATAGCACTTTAGACTTACATACAACTTCACAGTGCTTTACATCCCTCTCTAAGGGGTTTACAGAATCAGCATATTGTCCCCAACAATCTGGCTCCTTATTTCACTGACCTCAGAAGGATGGAAGGCCGAGTTAACCTTGAGCTGCTGAAAATCGAACTCCTGACAGTTGGCAGAATTAGCCTGCAATACTACATTCTAACCACTGTGCTACAGTCCTAAAGTTGCTGAGGCTGAGAAGCACTGTAATAGATCTTCAGCCAGCCATTAAGAAACAAGGCAACCTTATTTGTCTTCTGTATGTATTCACCACTATTTACATTACTCTGTCCATCTGATTTATTGCCATCCATCTGATTTATTTCCACACTACATTTATCAAACATGCCAAGCAAACCATACTAGTATACCATAGTAACTTACCAAACCAATGCATTTTTTTAAGATACTCCAGACACTGAAATCACTCCTAGTAAACATTGCAGCAGGTAAAGATGTTCTGCCGGAAGAATAAATCAATATATTAATACTAGGGTCCCCCACCTTTCCATAAAATATTATTCTGCAATGGTCACTACACAAAGCTGTTTTCTGGATTTCTTCAATGGTACAGGTAAACAGTTTTAAAGTGACAGGTAGAAACATAAAACTACCTGTTGGGATATTTTCAGTAATTCTTCCAAGATTCTTCCAACACTTTTGGCTTGATCTTTGCAATATTATGAATGTATATTTGCATTATCCTGCCTTGAAGAATATGGCATGTGCAAACCCATGTGCGCTTTTAAACATAACGATAGCAATTTCTAAAATTTGGGAATGTAAGTATTATTTAGTACAAACTCTATTGAGAACAATGAGATTCGCCTCCAAGAAAAGGGTAAGTTTTTGTTACACAAAGCAAACCTTAAACAATAAGGTAAAATCACCTAAAGAACTGAATTAGATTTGTATTAGTTAACTTTTTTAATGAAAACTAAGTGGGAGAAAATCTAACATGACTCTTCTAACGAAGTGCAAATAGAACTTCAGCTTTAAAATTAAACATCCTTTTAGATCAATGTTTTTCAACCTTGGTTGGCAACTTTAAGATGGCTGGACTCCAACTCCCAGAATCCCCCAGCCAACATGGCTGGCTGGAGAATTCTGGGAGTTGGGAGTCAATCATCTTACAGTTGCCAAAGTTGACAAAGTTTTAGATAATTCTGGAATGAAAAAAAAAACTCTCACACAACTAAGTAATTAAAATCAATACTTTTATTCCAACTAAAAATGAAGGACTTACAGTTTACCTCAGCGCTTGATTGCTTCAAAACTTGTCAAATTTGGTATTCAACATGTTTTGAAGCAGGAATCTTCTCCTGGCACTCATCTTTTTCCTGGTAGTTAACATGTAAGGAAGAATTTGCTGATGTCGGCTGCCTTGTGACTCGCTATTTCTTGACCAAAATAGTGGGTCACGCAGTTTAGTCTCGTGATTTTCTAGGTACTGATTGGTTGTAGAATTTGTCACGTCTTCTGGAACGAATTACCGATGAGTACTGAGGTACCACTGTATTTTTCAGTTTGTTTGTGGAACATGATTCTCAAAGTGTAGCATTCCCACTTCCCATTTTGATGATGAATTTCAGAATCAACCATTGCTGTTGGAAAACCCTCCTAAACTGCCCTCTGTTCCACTCATTGTAGTTTATATATCAATCTAATAATTTTTAAGTATTAAGAGAATTAAAAAGCAAAAGGAATAGTTCTTCATACACAGGTATGAAGTCTACACACTGGTCTCCTTAGTAAAAATTCCCAACCAAAGCAATTATTTTACTAATGTGAGGCCCTGCTTGGTCAGTTCCAGAGATAATACCTGTGTTTCTTGATTCCGTTCTCTTGTACTGGCCCATCGCCATTGTGCTTTCCAGTCCTGTTACTCTGGTGATCATCCACATCAACTTTGTGAACTGCTTCTGAAAATTCTCCTGAAGAATTATCGGAATCAAAGCCTGTGTAAAGAAAGTGAACCATATTGAAACATATCACAGGACTCTGGGGGTGGTCCTGTAAATAATAACAGTAATGGAAAGCAGCAAGCACGAAGTACTTCTATGCAGATGAACTGCACGTGTAAATGTCATAAATTGAATTTTTTGTGCTACTCCAATATGAAGAATCGTGCATTCCATTCTTTTGGGTTTGATTATGCTTACTCCTTTATGCGACTGCTTACGTAGACCGTCTAAAATAGGTACGTTAGGTTCCTAGAGTCATTAGGAGAGTTTCCAAACCTGACAACTTTTAAGATGTGTGGATTTGAACTCTTGGAATTCCCCAGCCTGCACACTTGTGCTGTTCTCCAAATAAGTATGCACCATTCCCCAAATAGCATGCAGTTCTTCGCAATGCTTTAGCAGGCTTTTCAGGCCTTTTAAAACCTCACAAGAAGGCCATGCCAAGGCAAGGCAATTTGGAGAACAGTACGTGCTATTTGAACAGTGCAAGAGCCTCGGGAAGATGTGGTGTGGCCAGCAAGAGATAGCAAAGGGGCAGGGCAGATGGCCAGCAAGCAGAGGGAGGCAGGCTGGCTGAGCAGGGTGGCAAGGGCCGCAGGTTGGGCAGAGCACAGGACAGCAGAGCGAGTAGAGTCTAGGGAGGTGGGGTTGACTGGGTCTTGCACTGGTATCCTGGGGAACTGGCCATGGTACAGAGCTAGAAGCAACTTCTGTGGTGATGGTGAAACCATAGCTAAAGCAGAAGCCCGGGGACAGTGATGGACAGCTGAGATTGCTGAAGGCCTCTATTTTGGCCCCAGAGCTGTCACGAAGGAGTGCAGCTGTGCAGTGCAGCGAAAGAGCAGAGATAGGGTTGAAGCTCTCCTGCAGTTGTTAAAACGCTCAAATCTTCATCACATGATTGCGAGGGCACTGCAACAACTATTAACTTTAGGGACCGAGTATTAAGTACCATTCGTAACTTCAAACGGTTGCTTAATGAATGGTCATAACTTGAGGACTAACTGAACAGAATTATGGAAAAGGAGAAGTGTTCAGGTAAAAAAATGGCACGGCCACAGTGTAGTTGTATACATATAGTTTTTTCCTTTAATATTGGATTTTTATCCCTTCTTTGTTATATATAACCAAAGGCGGCAAACTGCTTCCCCAGAATAACCACCCTCTGAGGTGGGATGGTCTGAAAGAGGGACTGGTTCAAAGTCAACCAATCAGCTTTCATGTATAAGACGGGACTAGAACTCATAGTCCGCTGGCGATTGGTCCAAAGTCACCCACCTGGCTTTCATTCCTAAGGAAGGTCTAGAACTCAGAGTCTGCTGATTTCTAGGTCAGCACCTTAAGTACGACACCAAGCTGCTTCCTTTACATAAATTGTTTTCTAGGCTGAAAAGCTATGGTCCAGGCAGATGTCCAATTAGATCGCTTTTTTTTTTCCTCACAAGCAAGTATTTCTTGCCACAAGAAACAATATGCATCAGAACACAGGATGCTTGAATCACAGTAATGACAACTGTCATTATTTTTCAAAGAGAATTCTGAGCTCCTGTTCTGACCCAGCTCCCCAAACACAACAAACCCTCTGAAGTGAACTCAAAGGTTCCTTTAATTAGGACTTCTGGCAGCACAGCAAAAGTTTCTCTCTCACCACAGACTAACAAGTCCAGCCGGCCGGCTGGGAGATGAATAGTTGTCTGCCACATCTATTCATCTCCACCCCTTGCCTTTTATCTCCAGAGCTAGGGTGGGGCTTCGCTAGCAGCGGTGGCTCTTCCTTCCCAAGGATCAGCCCACGGATTTGCACTGCTCTCCTCTCCTCTGCCTTCTGTGCATCCGCGCATCAGGCACTGGACCCAGCTATTCCTCCTCTTCCTCATCAGCCACCTCCAGACCTGGGGGCTGTTGACTCTCCATTTGAGGGCTAACAGACAGCTCAGGCTCCGCCTCTCTCTCTCTCCCTCCCTCCCTCCCTCCCTCCCTCCCTCCCTCCCTCTCTCTCTCTCTCTCTCTCTCCCAGCTCCATTCCCTCTTCCCCCCCTTGGAGTTCTCAGGTTGCCTTGCCCTGGCTCCCAAGCCGCCGCCTCCTCTGATTCAGCTACTGGAGGGGCCAGCAGCCGACAGGCCACAATAGCTACGAAGTCAGTGTGAGCCTCAGTGTCACTTCTGTGAAGGATCAGATCTGTGACTTCAAAGCATTCTAGTTTTGAAGTGGCTGCTAGTTGAGCAGGTAGAAGTGATGGCTGAGAGATTTTTTGCCCACAGGCTCATTATCACTCACCTAGACTACTGCAACGTGCTCTGTATGCGACTGCCTCTGAAGACTACCTGAAAGCTACAGTTGATTCAGCAGGTAGCAGCCCATGTGCTGCACTTTGCACTGACAGCACATTCCCCTTGGGCTTTGAGTCCAGCATGGAATCCCAACAGACATGTAGATGCAATTCAGGTATTGTTTTGACTACAAAGCTGTACATGACTTGATGCGTGATTACCTGCAAAACCGGCTTCTCTTGTCACAACCAACCATCACAATTGTCCTGGGGTAAAAAATGTAGCAACTTTTTCAGGCAGTCACCAATTGACTTGAAGGCAGCACACAATCAATAAATATACCGCTGTAAATAAGTCGGTACAGGCCTTACTATTGTTTTTGGCAACATACCCACATTCCTCTTACTTTAGATTACAAGCTATCTAGCAGAAATGTCAATTTCATTTTCTAAAGCCCGAAAGGCAAACAAATATGTAAATGAACTGGCTAGTGGTTCAATTATTTCTGCCACGTGGATAATATCAGTTGAGAAGGAAGGGGAGAAGTAAACAAAGTCATAGGCAATTTGTCTCAGGTTAACAGTTTATGAATTATATAATGACGCTTATAGAATTTAAGAAAGCAAAGAGAATATTAAAAGCTGCCATATTTTAATAAGCTATAGCAAGAAAGTACAAGGAAAAAGAATATTAAATGTTCATTTAATATTCATTTTGCATACGGGACTGAGGTATGGCTATCTAACAAGGGCATGGAAGGACAGACAGTCACCAACTTAAAACAGTCTTTTCAACTCTGGACAGGATGTAATGAGATTTTAGCCAGCGCAGAAACTACCGGTATGTCTAGTTGTAATCATAATATATCTCTAGAGTAACCTTTCTACTGTCAGGCCCAGCCCAAGGATGACGTAGAACAATCCAGCCAAAGTTCAGTGCTTTATCTGCTTATACCATATCAACAGAATCTTATCAAATCAAACCTATATAGACTACAGATCAGTGATGGCGAACCTATGGCACAGCTGCCGGAAGCGGCACGCAGAGCTATCTCTCCGGGCATGCCAGCTGTCACCCATTGCTCTTCCGGGTTCCAGAATGCGCTGGTCTTTGTGTGTGTGGGAGCACCAGAATCTGGAAGAGCAGCTCCCTGGCACGCATGCACGTGCCGGGAAGCTGAGGTTCTGGTTTCCGGCTCACCAGCTGGTCTTTGCGCGCTAGAAACCAGAAGACCAGGTGACTGCCAGAAACCGGACGTTCAGCTTCCTGCTGCTCACAAGAATGCCAGGGAACTGCACTTCCGGTTTCCGGCACTTCCGCACACTCGCACTCCCATTTTGGCATTGAGTGCCGAAAAGGTTCGCCAACACTGCTATCTATTATTTTACTGCTCTATAAATTACTTCTTGTAGATTACAGGTAATCCTCGATTTACAACAGTTCATTCAGTAACTGTTCAAAGTTACAGCAGCACTGAAAAAAGTGACTTAGGACCGTTTTTCACAGTTTTCTGCAGCACCCCATGGTCATGTGATCAAAATTCAGATGCCTGACAACTGGTTTGTATTTATGACGGTTGCAGTATCCCGGGGTCATGTGATCACCTTTTGCGATCTTCTGACAAGCAAAGTCACTGGGGAAGCCAGATTCACTTAATGACCGGGTTACTAACTTAACTATGGCGATTCACTTAAACAATTGTGTCAAAGAAATGCCTTGAAATCGGGCAAAACTCACTTAACAAATGTCTCGCTTAACAACAGAAATTGTTAGGCTCAATTGTGGTCATAAGTTGTGGACTACCTGTACTCTATAAACCTATGGAGTAATACATATGGTAGTACCTTAACAAATATATCCTGGGGAAAACTATCCTAACTCTCTTCCTATATCTCCAATCCAGCTCTGGCCTGTGTTGTCTCTTTTCTCACAATCCTCCATAGAGTGTGCTACCTCTTTCCTGGGAAACTGACTCTTCACTATCATACCACCTTTCCCTGTTCAGAGGCACAATCCATCACACTACCCTTGAGAAACCCACAAAATCATGTTCAGAGACTCACAGACCCCCTGGCATAAAAATTATAAAAAAAAAATAAGAATATGTCACAATACTCATATCCTCGTTTTGCAACATTTATCACAACAGCAACATAGCAGTTTGGCAGCTGAGTTGCTGCTCATAAGAAGTCCCACCACTGCAAGCACTACTGTTAGGTGGTGTGTGAAATTTAAAACATGATGTGTTCTGAGTTCTTTTCCCCATCACAGTCTCTTACGTAAACCCTAGTGACCCCACATGGGACCCCAGTTGAGAAGGGCCGATCTGCAGAGTATGTGATAAGGAACAGCTGTTCTGAATCATGCTTTCAAACTCAGCAAAAACACATTAAATGACTTTTGTGTTATGGAAGACTTTCACATTCTTCTCTATCTGGCAGAAGAGGTTCAGAGTATTCTAGGGCATATGAGTAAGTATATATAGTCAATTGGTACTGTGTAATGTATTTATCAGAACATTCTTGTGGACAAAAATGCACTACAATGCAGTGAGATGTGCAGATCTGTACATTGGAGAAACAAAACAACCCCTTCACAAACACATGGCACAACATAAGAGAACAAACCCATCTGGACAAGATTCAGCGGTCCATCTGCACTTCAAAGACAAATAACATTCTTTTGAAGACAGCAAAGCCCACATTCTGAACAGAGAGGACTGCTGGTTTGAAAGATGGGTGAAAAAGGCCATCTACATCAAGAGTAAACAGCCCGCTCTCAGCAGAGAGTGAGGGATATGACATCACTTAGCTCAACACAGTCCTTTCAGCAGTTCCAAGAAGGTTCCATATTCATTTGCACTGTTCAGATGGCCCTGAGGGCACAGATAAAACTCCAAGTGGCCTCAATGAGTCTCTAGGGGGAGAAGGGCGGTATATAAATTCAAATATAAATAAATAAATAAATAAAATGATTCTCAGAGGGAGTGCTGATGACCAGATGATGACAAGGAATATAAATCCTTCCATCCTCTACCATTCAGTCAAAGCAGAGGTATCTTTTTGAATGAGAAGCGAAACATCTTCAAAGAAAAGCAAAGGAAGTCCAGTTGCCTCTTGAAAAAGCATCTTTGGGACAACCATGACCTGGATGACTGAGAATCTCCATAGACACTTATGGACAAAAGTACATTCCAAGACATAACCAGCAGACTGCTAAGACTTAATGCAACAGGCAATGATGTTAAAGAAATAAATAAAATTCTATTTTAGGGAAAACATCCCATTGTTTCAAACCTGTTCATGATATATTCTCGCATTCCAACCATGTCCCTATGTCCCACTTAGTTCTGATTCATGACTAAATATGAATATTGCACGTTTATCACATATATAGACTTCCTGACAGTCTTTGCACAAAAGCAGTGGGTATCTTGGTTTAAAGAATTTCTGATGCAATACAATTAGCACATACTGTACAATATCTGGATTTAATAAGGACATGATCAGCTCCTGCTATACCGTAGAAATATCACAACTGGTGTTCTTGAGATGTATGACCAAACACATTTTTGTTCTCTAATATGCTCAAACAAGTACATTAGTTTCCGCTTCAAACTGCTGATTTTTCAATAGTGAATAATGTCAGTTTTTCACAAACTTGAAGTCTTCGAGATTTATTGAATTATACCATGCAATGTAAATCAGATGGAGGCACATACAAATTCCGACTATTTTAACTAGTGACCAATACATGTACATCTCGTATTTGACAAGTTTAAATACTTCGAATGTTAAAAAACAAAGCAGGCTATAATACAATACCAGTAGCACTCTGTTATTCAACTCCATGAGGCTTTATACAGCCTTCTGACACCTCATTTTACTGACCTTGGAACGATGTAATGCTGAGTCAACCTTGAGCCTGTCAGGGTCGAACTCCAGACTGTGGGCAGAATTACTTGCAATACTTTATTCTAACCACTGTGCCAGCACAGCCAGAACAAACTGCTAGAAATATCTGAACTAGAAGCTTTTGGTCTAATGTCTCTTACAGACTCACTATCTATATTTGTGAGACAGAACAAGCAAGAAACAGAGCTATCATCTGTTGAAACACAATATGAACAAATTTCCTTGGTGCAATCCAATTACATTATGGTAAGTCCAGCATGTTTTCCTCATACCTGACGTCTACTGATCAACGATCAACTGATCCATCAATTAATCAGACTGTGAGGGGTAAAGGATTAGGGTTTCTTTAACTGAAGCATCAGCTCTGAAAAAAAGAGTTACAGGTGGCGAAATCCTGTTTTACTATTATTCCCCTTGGCAGTGTAAAGGATGATGTCACACATTAATTTGTGCCACCACATCAGAACATTCAGGAGAAGCGACTGTAATTATCTAATGATAATCAGATCCCAAGGTATCACAATACCTAATTTTAGTATTGTAATAATAATAATGGCATTCATGGGAGCCTGCATGGGTGTTAAAAGAGCTGCTTCTAACATACGTGTGAAATACATGTACACAAATGACATAACGTTATTCAAACAAAATTTAAGAATTATAAAAATAACGCAAGTCTCTGAGGGTATGTAAACACAAACTGGTGCTGTACTGATATGTAGCAAAAACATCTCCCCAGCACATTGATAAGAGGAGAATGTTTGTAGCTCAGGGTTGAACCACGGGGTCCTTGGTGCTCTCTGAGCTTGGTGATTTTCTCACATTACGTTTCATTACCAATGAAATGTCTGCATTAAAACCACCCTGCTCGGAGACTACCGAAGATCCTACAGCACATTCTATATGACAGGTATGGAGTCACATACCTGGTACCAGGAAAGGATCTGAAGACTTTCTAATAAGCTTCAGAAAGTTACATCTTTGAGCCAAATTACTTAATCTGTTTTTTAATAGTTTTTAACTTCTATATGTATTTATTTATTATGGCTGTTCACCGCCCTGAGTCCTTCGGGAATAGGGCGGTATACAAATATGAAAAATAAATAAATACATACATACATATATATATATATATATATATATATATATATATATATATATATATATATATATCGTGGACAGACTAAAGGTGTATGGCCAGAGGTGAGTTTCAGCAGGTTCTGACCAGTTCTGGAGAACTGGTAGCGGAAATTTTGAGTAGTTCGGAGAACCGGTAGTAAAAATTCTGGCTGGCCCCGCCCCCATCTATTCTCTGCCTCCCAAGTCCCAGCTGATCGGGAGGAAATGGGGATTTTGCAGTAAACTTCCCCTGGATTGGGGAGGGAATGGAGATTTTTCAGTATCCTTCCCCTGGAGTGGGGTGGGAATGGAGATTTTACAGTATCCGTCCCTTGCCATGCCCACCAGGTCGCGCCCACCAAGCCATGCCACACCCACCAAGCCACACCCACAGAACCGGTAGTAAAAAAATTTGGAACCCACCACTGTGTATGATCCTATTTTCAGCAACTGTTTTCAATAAAAGAACTGATTGGGTATCCACATCAGTCCTCTGCAAGTCTTGTTCAAACTTGAAAACTAAATAAGTGATGTCACTTCATTACCTATCTAATTATCATTATTTATATAACAGACTTCGGGGTGGGCGATTTCTCAGTGTCCTCAAGCCAAGGGATACAAGGAGTAGGGCACCACGCAAACTAGACAGGGCTGGGATTTTCCAGATATGTGGGAAGATGTTTTTAGAATTGTGGGGTGGATGTTTTTAGAATTGTGTCTATAGTACGGCTTGCAATATATCACTTCTGTATTTCTCTCCTCAAAACTGTAGAAAACTATAGCACCAATTTTCAGCAAACATATTAAAATTCAGAAGGAGGGTTGGGAGGGCCTTCAAAAGCACTCAAAAAGGGGTTATATCCTTTTCTTCATATTAAATATTTAGACCAAGTGTGTGTGGACCTTAAAACATAAGTACTTTGTCAAGTGGGTTTTTTTTTAATTTTTAATTTTATTAGCCTCTCTTTTAAACAACGCAAACTTAAGTTACCCCAAAACTTCCATATAGCCAACAATACTAATTTGTTCAATTAATAGCCACAGAGATAAATTTTCAAAGGTTAATTTGCACATAAAATTACTAAATCTAATTATCCATGTTCTGGATATTTGTATTCCTAAAGTTAATTACAGAGCTTAACAAGAAACCAAATTAAAGCTCACAAATAAACAAAAAGCACTGTTCCCGCAAAAAAAAAACCAACCAACTTCTTCTCACTCACATATGTCCCTTGCACATACAAAACAGACATAATGCTGGAGAATCCATGATAGATGCTCTATCTAGTTGTTGTTTGTTTATCATTTTAAAAGTAAAAACAACTGATGACATCTCAAGGACCTGACTCAAAAGAATACAGTATTGCTGTTCTCTGTTCACACAGCTCAAATGTCAAACAACAAGAGAAAACCTAAAACAAAGTTTGCAGAAGAGAAGAGAAAATCTAACCATAAACAAATAAAAAAAATGTAAAATCAAGGTTGGGTTTGGCTTTCATAGCCACTGAAGGATGGAGTGGCCACACACAAGAACTCATACGATTTCTTGAGACGTTTATCAACCATAGCAACAATAGCATTCCTTTTAACTCCTTAAACAGCAAACACTTCAAAGCATAATCCACTCAGAATTGAGTTGAATGTGCTTCGGTAGGTTGTAAGAACAGTGTCTTTGGTATTAAAAACAACGTGAGAAATGGTGACTTACGAGCAAGCTTGTTTTTAGAAGTCTTCTTCTTCCTCCACATCCTGAAAAGTAACAGCAGTCCTCATTTGACTAAGCTCCACCTCCAGGTGATTCAGGAAGGTGAGCCAGCCTGAGTCATCGTAGTACATTGTAAATGGAATGAGACTACCCTTTGAAATGAAGCAACTTATATTTAAATGCCACATAAAAGCCAAAAGGCAAGGTGATGTATTTTTTTTTTAAAAAAATCACAAATCTTTTAGAGTAAGGGAACTAAGAAGGGAACTACACAGAACTAGGGGAAGAAACATCTGTTTCTCTACAGGCTATGCATGTCACAAATTATAAAATATATGTACTTATATATAAATTATATAAATGATTAAAGATAATGTTAATCATAAACCAAACAAATAGTCCATGCTCTTCTGATATCGAAGAAAGTACAAGACACACAAGAACAGACTCCAAAAGATTTATAGTTCAGTATCTGTAACCTTAAAAAGTAATCAAAAATCATTGTATTTGCAGATAAGGTCTTTAATTTAAACAACGTCAGAATCCAAAGTCATTTTCAGTTTGTCAAAATCCTTCTGGAAACCTGACCCTTATAACTGAACATACTTAAGGCAAAAAATATATACCTTACCCACACACAATACATTACTACTACCAACTTGCAATTACATATACTTTTAGTAATTTTTACGGTAGTTCAAAGCCAAATAAATAAACACATGAATATATTTCTTACAATTTAATGTGCTCAGCAGAATGTAACTCACCAAGCCCTATCAACTGCAACCCCAGAAAAACAGGGCCAGTTCTTTGACCTAATCATTAGTTGCCATATTTTATACACAAACATGTTTTTCACAAGCACTTGAGAAGATAAGAGCCCTACTAGTCTACCACGCTATGGGTGGACAGAAACATTCAGGAAGGTCACAAGTATTGGTAGAAGGCTGATGACTTTCTTCCATTTATTCACTCAACGCTTGATATTTAAGAATCATGTTCTCTAATGTTTTCGAGCCACAGTCATCTAAACTAACAGCATTCATGAGTTTCTCAAGCCGAGTTGTTGGCCACTTCCACATCTAGTGGTTCTGAATTCCATAGTGTAGCTATGCTTTCTATAAGACATTTTATACAAATGCCATTTTATTACTAAGCAACAACCCAGAAGAAAATATGGAATTCAGGAATAAGAAAAGTGCCACATTAAGAGTCTTTTGCATGCAACTTTTATTAAAGAAGTTGGGGACCATTATAATGTTAAACCACTAGCCAAATTTCCAACTTTAGGTACTCAGACTATTTAGGAAGAGAAGAAAATATCAGTTCATATTGGATTCTCATAGCGCTGTTATATTATTAGAAACTGAAATCCATAAATATTAAAAGGAATGTTGATAAAATGATCAAATAGAGCAGAGCAAGAATCACTTCAAAGAACCACTTCTACACTTGGAACTGCATCTCTACTAATTATCATAAAAATTGTACATTATATATATAACAAAGGTGTATATGTATATGTATGTGTGTGTATATATATATATGTATGTATGTAAATGTATATGTGTATATACACACATACATACATACAAATATATATATATGTGTACACACAGAGTCCAGAACTTACAACAGTCCATTTAGTGACTATTCGAAGTTACAATGGCACTAAAAAAAGTGACTTACGACCATTTTTCACACAAATGTTGCAGCAACCCAACAGTCACATGATCAAAAAAACAGACACTTGGCACCTGACTGAGATTTCTGACAGTTGCAGCGTCCTGGGGTCATGTGATCTCCTTTTGCAACCTTCTGACAAGTAAAGTCAAAGGGGGAAGCCAGATTCACTTAACAGCCATGTTGCTAATTTAAGAACTGCAGCGATTCACCTAACAACTGTGACCAGAAAAAGTCGTAAAATGGGGCAAAAATTCACTTAACAAATGTTTCACTTAGCAACAGACGTTTCGGGCTCAGTTCTGGTCATAAATCGAGGACTACCTATATGTACACACAAACACACACAAAAGGAGATATGTTTTTATGGCGTACAAGGGAAAAACACCACCACCAACCCTGCAAATAGAAAATAAAGCCACTCTCTTGCTCTCTCGCAAGAGGAAGATTTTCAACCTGAATGTCAATCGTCCGTCAAGAATTCCTGAGCGAAAGGTCCAACCTCTTAGCAAAGCAAAGCTCTCAGTTTGAGATCAACAATCTGGGAGGAAGAAAAAAAAAATCTCCACCTAGAAACTCAAGCACAGGAATTGTTCTCTATGCAAGCAAGCAAGCAACCCTCCCTGCCCTGTTTACACCGCCCAGCCGATTATTAAGAGGTGCAATGCAGCAAGGAAGGATTCTTTCATTAGTGCCTCCGAGTTAAATATGTCATTTTGAAAGCAGTCATGACGCATCATCATCACGAGGAGTTTCCACAGAGAGTCCTTGGCATGGAGGATGTTATGATGCCAACGGAGAGTGTCAAGACTTCGATATCCTGACACATTGTAGTTTCTTTCAGAGTCAAGAACACGACTTTCGTTTTTTAGATGATGTAAGTCAGTGTTGTTATTATTATGCCCAGCTATTTCAGTAGTACAAATATGTTTTTATTTTCAGTCAATGCAATCTCTGCAGAAAAGGAGATACAATCGACAACGGCCAGAAGAAATTAAACTGAAGTGCCGCGTCATAAAAAGCCAACTCTTTACCAGTTTATCAGGGTGGCAAAATCTATTCCTGGGTTTTAAACCACTTCAGAAGGCAGATGCCAGTTTCATTCCCTTCATGATCTTCTGTAATTAAAACATGACTGTCTCTATTTATAAAGAAGCTAACTCAACGAATTTAATTCCAGATTTTTCTGGAATAGGTTGGGGTTTTTTTTATAAAAAATGTGTTGGAACTTAATGGTATTTTCTCCTAGATTTGTAATAGTGTGGCCTCAATTAGGGCAAAAACATGTTTTGAGAAACAAAGAAAATAAAAATCAGGAGTAACCAGTGTGCTGACTCTCCCAAACTGGTCTTAACCCTTCAGAGGGATGGGGTCAATTTAAAGCTTTTTTTAAAAAAAAGGACACTCAAGGTTATGATTCTAATGGCTGCATAAATAATTTTTACATATTTCATCTATTCGCTTCAGTTTTGTATATAAATAAATATGATATCAGCTTAGGAATGTCTGTTAATTCTTCCAATGGAATTTTAGAAGCATTGGTGGAAGCCAAGCCAAATAAAATAAACTGGTCAGAAATAATCTAATAAAATGCTATGATAATCTTCTACTGCTTCAATGGAAGTAAACTTTTGCAAAGTAATGCAAGTCGTCCTTGACATACGACCATAATTGAGCCCAGAATTTATGTTGCTCAATGAGAAATTTGTTAAGTGAGTTTTGCCCCATTTTACGACTTTTCTTGCTACATTTGTTAAGTGAATCACTGCAATTGTTCAATTAGTGACATAGTTGTTAAGTGAATCTGGCTTCTTCATTGGCTTTGCTGGTCAGTAGTTCGCAACAGGTGATCACATGTCCCCAGGACATTGCAACCAGTCATAAATATGAGTCAGTTGTCAAGCATCCGAATGTAAATCATGTGACCATGGGGATGTTACAATGCTCATATGTGTGAAAAATGGTCACAAGTCCCTTTTTTCAGTGCCATTGTAACTTTGAAGTCACTAAATGAACTGTCGTATGTCGAGGACTACCAGTATTACGAGAGTTGCAATGTAATCTCAAAAAATGTATAGGTAATTTTTCAGCCACATTACAAGTCTCGCATAGGTAAAATCATCCTACAATTTAAGGATCTCTATATGTAATCTAAAATATTGATGACTGGTTTCACCAAATCACTCAAATAAAGAAGATCTCAATTCTGTCAAGATTTCAGTGGGATATAAATCTTAAGCTGAGCACAAAGAGAAAGCAAATACTTTCCCCAAACATGAAGTTATAATTCCTAGAATGAAAACTTTCTTAGAATGAAGGATGATCCTGCCAAAACAAAAACAACAGAAAGAATTGTGGACTCACAAGGTGAAAAAAATATATAATTTACTTTATTTTTTTTTAAATTACCTAAAGCATACATAGAAAAAATTTGAATAACAGAATAAAAGAGTTGGAAGGGAGCTTGTAGATCTTCTGATCAAACAGGAAACCCTGTACCATTCTGGACAAATGGCTGTCCAATCTCTTCTTAAAAACCTCCAGTGTTAGAGTACCTGCAACTTCTGGAGGCAGGCCATTCCACTGGTTAAATTGTTCTCACTGTCAGGAAATTCCTCGTTAGTTCTAGATTGGATCTTTCCTTGGTAAATTTCCATCCGTTACTTCTTGTCCTGCCCTCAGGTGCTTTGGAGAATAGATGGACCCCCTCTTGTTTGTGACAGCCCTTCAAATATTGGAAAAAAGCTATAATTTCACCCCTAGTCCTTCTCTTCATTAGACTAGACATATCCAGTTCTGCTCATCATACGTTTTAGCCTCTACCCCCTTAATCATCTTTGCTACTCTTCTCTTCACTCTTTCTAGAGCCTCAACATCTTTTTTGTATCATGGTGACCAAAACTGGACACAGTATTGTAAGCGTGGTCTTAACAAAGCGATATAAAGTGGTATTAACACTTCAAGTGAACTTGATACTATCCCTCTCTTGATGCAGCCTAGGTCTGTATGGGCTTGATCAATGGAGAGGCAATAATTCCTATAGATTGCAAGATTTAACCTTTAATGAAAAAAACATGAAATCTCTTGAGACTCGCTCACTGAAATAGTCAGAAATACCTCATCGGCTGCAATATCTTCTAATCAGCTATGTAGTTTGAAAGAATTACAAAAACAAGGTTGAACTCTCAGAGACCTGGCTGAATCTGAAAAAGCTTTTAACACAACGTTGAGAACAATTGTGAACACTTATTTTTTACTGTTTTTGAAATACAATCCAGAAACTGAATAAATCGATCGTCGAGTCTTTAACTTGTTGCCTTTCGGAATTGTATTAAGTGAATGCAGAACTTGAACAGAACAAGTGATATGTAACATCACGTGACCGAACCCAATTTTACAGGTAGTCCTTGAGTTACGACCAGTCGACACATCCCAAGAAGGTACTTACTTAATTTAGCGTGCCAATTGCAGCCTAACTTAGAACAGAGGAAAGTGATGATAGTTGGGAAATTCTGAGTGTGTAGGCATCCTAAAGTTGCCAAGTTCAAAAAACATTGATATAATTGCTGAAAAACTTCTTTTTTTTCCCCATCATGGGAGGTAGAAGTCTAATTAAATAAATGATGGCAAATGTTTAAAATTGTTTTGGCATTTATACGGAACTGTTAATGGCTAGAACACATTTTATGTATATACTTCGTTATTCACAGAACTATTTTTACAGAGCTTGGAGAAAAAGCAAAATAGCACTCTTTATTTTGCAGGTAGTAATTCCCAATGTTTCGGGATATATAAAATATAATTATTTGCAATTAGGAGAGAATCCTCTGTTCTGGTATATTTCCAAGGTGATCAATCTGATAATATTTTTTTCCACTGAAGAAAACATTGTTAAACAGCAAGGTTCTTGTTGCTAAACTCTTAGCCTTCCCAGTATTGCGTATTAGTTTTGAAAACAGCAGTCACCTGTTTTTCTAGTTTTTGTTTACACCTCTATCCCTCACAAAGTTCTGAGTCCACTTATCTCAAACCAAAGTATGCCTTTTGCCTTTTCCCCTAACCACCATCATAGCTATTTAACTTCCATTAGAATCTAGTTTTCAATGAAGTAACAAGAAAAGGGCCATCTGGTTATGCCTTCCTGTTTGATGTAAGCTTTAAGAAGCCCAAAGGAGCCAATTAATTCCTTACATTTGCATGTTGCTTGTCTAAAATAATATGGCAAGCCTCTGGATGACCATCAAATATGCTGGGCTGTGGGTATTACTAAGAATGCATGACCATGTGTTCAAAGAGTGCTAGTTTTTCTCTTTTCTAGTTTATTTTTGTCAGCACAGGAGCACTTACTTTGATATTAGAGCATGTGAGAAAGCGACAGGCATATTCATAATCTCATATGCAAGAGATAGAGAGAGAGAGAGAAAGAGAGATGCATATAATTAACTATTATAATTGAACCGCATTTACAAAATAATAATTTTATCTGTATAGAAAACTAGTAATGTGTGAACAGCCTGGAAGCGGCAAGTTTACAAAATTAACATATGATTAGAGTTTAGAGTGGTAGTTTAGGTAGAGTTTAAGAGCCTCAGTGATGCAGTGGACTAAAGTGCTGTTAAGTGCTAGCACTTAGCTGCTAGCTGCCTGCAATTAGTGCAAGTTCGAATCTCACCAGGCTCAAGGTTGACTCAGCCTTCCATCCTTTCGAGGTAGGTAAATTGAGGACCTGGATTGTGGGGGCAATAAGCCAACTTTGTATAGAACACCACCACTTAGGTGGGGCCGAAAGCCCTAATAAGCAGGTATATACAAAAAAGTATGCAGGTTATTGCTATAATGCATTGTAAGCCGCCCTGAGTCTACAGAGAAGGGTGGCATATAAATTGGACTAATAAATAAATAAATAAATAAATAAATAGGGTATAAATAAATAGGAGCCTGAGTGGCGCAGCAGACTAATGCTACTGTTAAAAGGTAGTATTTATCTTCCAGCTGCCTGCAATTACTGCGAGTTCAATTCCACCAGGCCGAAGGTTGACTCAGCCTTCCATCCTTTCAAAGGTAGGTAAAATGAGGACCCAGTTGTGGGGGCAATAAGCTGACTTTGTATAAAATATACAAAAGTATGAAGGCTATTGCTTAACGCATTGTAAGCCACCCTGAGTCTCCGGAGAAGGGCGGCATATAAATAAAAAAAAGGGGGCACTAAGTTAAGGTACTTAAGAATGAGTGCCCTGAGGTTCAGAGATTTTGCTTTTATTTCCTTTTATAGCCCAATGATGGATGGGAGGGAGGGAGGGAGGGAGGGAGGGAGGGAGGGAGGGAGGGAGGAAGGAAGGAAGGAAGGAAGGAAGGAAGGAAGGAAGGAAGGAAGGAAGGAAGGAAGGATTTCCTAAGCAAAAATAATTGCCTAACAATTTGAGAAACAAACAGAACAACAGTTGGGAGGACTTTGGAGGTCTTCTAGTTCAACCCCCTGGTCAAGCAGGAGACCCTATTCCATTTCAGACAAACATGGGAATAACTGAAGCTCTATAAGAAAAGGAGTGGTAGAACCTGGGGGGCAGAGTCAAAAGAGGAATCAGCCTAGAATTCCTCTATAGCCACAAGTGCCTCTTGAATTCCGTAGACTCTTGTCTGACTCTAAGCAGGTACTAACCATCAGTTGAGAAGATTCTGTTGGACCTTCACATGTGACCCTGCTCTTTTGCGTTTCATAAGCTGGTACCCCTTCCCCTGAGAACCTTGTTCATTCTGGGTTCCTTCGCTAGCAGGAAGGAGGACAACAAGAAGAGCAATGGAGAGAGGACAGAAGTCAACTAGGATCTCCAAGGGCTCTTCTTCCACTAAGGCCTGGGGCCGTTGATCTCACTTTGCGATCTGACGAGATCCAGCCACGAATGGTGTGAATGGGTTTTAATGTTTTTAATTTTTAAGTGTTTTTATAGTGCTTTTTTGAGTGTATTGTGAGCCGCCCTGGGTCTTCGGAGAGGGGCGGCATATAAATTGAATGAATGAATGAATGAATGAATGAATGAATGAATAAATAAATGGCTACTGCTAAAGCAATGGTTGATTCAAGAGCAGGAGGTATGGTGATGAAACCATAGTGGTTCTGCTCGTCCACTAGGCTCCAAGGCCTTATGTCATGGGTGTCAAACTTGCCACATCATGTTGCTGTCACATGACGTGTGTGTTTTCCCTTTGCGGAGTTAGGGTGGGTGTGGCCTGTGTGTGACTCATCCATCCACCGGGCCGCCAGTTTGATATCTCTGCCTTATGTAATCAGAGAGGCTTGTTTTGTTGAAAGAAAAAAATTGAAGGCATAAAGAATATGGAAGAAGGGAACCCAGCAGATATTATGGGCCCTAAGACAGCTGCCTTCCCAGCATTATTATGTGCGTGCCCCACAGGACAGAAACACAGGATCCTGGTTTCTGACAAATTTAGACTTTATACAGGATTAACTTACCTGTGACAGCATCATAAAATTCCTCTTCACTATTCATTCTTTTAGTTGGTTTTTATCTCTCTTCAGTATCTCATTAATGCATAGTTGTTATTGACGCGATCACGTTTTCATAAAAGCAAAATAGTTCCAGATGTCCTGAATAGAGAGGAGGAAGAAAAACAATAATGTTCTTTATTTATCTGGGTTATCTCAAAACACCCAGCCCCTTATTTGTTTCATGCTGTTACCCAACGTAATTAGTACATATTAAATTTCTAAATTATATTGGGCAACTTCATAAAATAAATTAAGCAATTACAGTGTGCAGGCTACTTTGGTTTGCAACATCTCTTGTCAGGTTTTGTCTAAACCAGCCTTCTCAAACTAAGGAATTTAATAAGAAAAAAATTCAGCACAAAATTGAGGAATTAAAACTTAGCAAATTCTGTTCTACCACCTGAGTTATGGAGAGAGAGATGGGTTTTTAGATTACTGCTCTGGGAAGTTAATACAGGTAGTCCTCAACTTACAACAGTCCATTTAGTGACCATTTGAAGTTACAATGCCCTTGAATAAAGTGACTTATGACCTTTTTTCACACTTATGACCACTGTAGCACCTCCATGGTCACGTGATTTACATTTGGATGCTTGACCACTGGTTCATATTTATGACGGTTACAGTGTCCCGGGGTCATGTGATCACCTTTTGTGACCTTCTGACAAGCCAAGTCAATGGGAAAGCAGATTCTCTTAACAATGGTGTTACTAATTTAACAAGTGCCGTGATTCACTTAACAAATGTGACAAGAAAAGTCGTAAAATGGGGCAAAACTCACTTAACGAATTTCTCACTTAACAACATACATTTTGCGCTCATTTGTGACCGTTAAGTCAAGAACTACCCGTAAAGTTAAAACATAAGCAAGTGATGTATTGAAAGGAAAAATACAGCTAGAATATTTTTAAAAATTAACCTTGATCACAATCAGGTTGTAAAAAAAAATGGACTTGTGATCATAATGTTATTTTAGCCATCAAATCTTACTTTTTGTTAGATTGGAAAAGAAGTGAGATATTTCTAATGTTTCTATTTACAGAATAATAGAGTAAATAAACCACAGAACATGCAGTAAAAGGAATGCTTCTGTACGTCCATGGAACCCCAGTGCTGTGCAAACTCCAATGCTTGCCAGTTGGCTTTTGGGTGCAATTCAAGATGCACATCTTCCCCTATAAAGCTCAACATGGAATAAGCTAGCCAAAATATCACTTAAATATGAGCCGGCAGTCTGTGGCAGCAGCCAAAAAAGCTAACACAATTCTTGTTTGTATAAAAAGAGGCATAGAATCAAAATCACATGAAGTATTAGCACTGCTTTATAAAGCCTTAGTAAAGCCACACCTGGAATACAGGTAGACCTCACCTTACAACAGTTCATTTACTGACCATTCAAAGTTACAACAGCAGTGAAATTCCCTGTGCCGGCACCAGCTCAACCCCAATGAGTTTCACAGGCTACTCAAATGAAGCCAACACTAGTCCTCAAGACAAAGGCAAAGGCAAATGCAGTCCACTAGGCAAAAGCAACAAAGGCAAAGGCAACAGCTGAAGAGACACAATCCAAAGTTCAAGGCAAGAACGCACAGCTAGGAAACAAACACATTGTTCCCAGCATCATCTCCATCTGTCTGCTGTGTTAAATAGAGAATTTTTAGTGCAGCCCATCAAGAAAGATGAGGCTGCCTCCTCATGAGTAATCTGGCTGACCTTCACTGTTCCAGCCTTTTCTCTGCCCTACTGTTTTGGGATCAGGTGCAGAAGGTAGTTTCTCTTCATCTTCGCGGATCGGCTGCAGCTATATGCTTTCCCCACCTGAAGCCTCTGGGTTGTCCTGTTGCAGCTCTGCTTCAAGCCAAATCACTCTCAGACAGCTACTTGGAGCCATTGACCAACTCCCCTCCTGATGTGCCCAGAACTGGTTCATCTTCCTCCAAGCTGATATCTGGAAAGGTATCTGGAAAAGCGTGTGGGGGAGTCATCACAGTCCATTGTAACTCTGAATGGTCACTCAGTGACTAGTTGTAAATTGAGGATTATCTGTATGTCTTTTCTGCATTTGCTAACAGGTATGATATCTTCCCAGTGATCTATATGGCTCACACCTTGATTTTCAGAAAAACTTTGAAAGGCACCAGGCTAGAAAGTAGGAGACCATGAGTTCAAGTCACTTTCTTAGTTATGAAAGCCAATTGGGAGACTTTGGGCAAATTACTCTCATCCCAACCCACGTCACAGGGTTGTCGTTGTAGGAAAATTAGGAGGCGGCAGGTGGGTTGTTTGTAAAAAAATAATAGTAATAAAGATGGGATACAAATAAATATATATATTTCTCCCAGGCCCTGGAATAGGGTGGGTTGTCAAACTTTTGTCAGTTTTATTGCTTTCTGTATGGTTCTTCTTCTGAGTGATGATGTTCCTTTATATTTCTTGCTTTTAAAAAGTCTAAGTGGCCCACGAAACAATCAATAAAAGCCTTTACAATGGGCTTTTGCATTCTCATACATGCTAGTTGTTAGTAACAATCCAAAATTCTAATTGCACAATTGGTTCATTAGTAGGAATGTTTCTATTATTTATTTAAAGCATTTATATAGCTGCCATTTTATAACAAACTCTGGGCGGCTCCTAATCAAAACAACATAAAAACTCTGTTAAAAACAAACTCATTAAAAACAAAACCCTGGCACTAAGTCAAGCTTCAGATGTACAGCCATTAATCTTATCCCAAGCACTTGGGGGGAAAGCCATGTCTTCAGGGCTTGATGGAAAACTAGGAGAGTAGATGCCCACCAAACTTTAGGAGGCAGAGTGTTCCATAGGGCAGGGGCAGCCCACAGAAAAGGCACTGTTTCCTAGCTCCCATCAAATGGCAATATTTAAGGAAAGGGTCGGAAACCTTAAACACTCAAAGAGCCACAAAGGTCCTAACCGGAAGCCCCCCATTCAATTCTGGAGCCGACCGGAAGTCCAGTTCCCCCACCATAGAGTCTCCTCCTAGGGCAGCATCCTTTTTCCTCTACCTGCCCTAACCAAAAGCCCAATCAATTGTGGAGCCAACCAGCGATAGGGAGCCGCAGCAGAGGGATAAAAGAGCCACATGCGGCTCCAGAGCCGCGGGTTGCTGACCCCTGATTTAGGGGGAGGCACTAGAAGCATGCCAATCCCATCTGACCTGGTAGAAAGTGAAGATGTCCTTAAAGAAAAGTGCTCTGCAGATAAACCGGCCATGTCTTTTATCAATGATTATTTATTTATTTCATAGGCATTATGGAAATGTTTTGATTTTATTATAGGGAATCCTCAACGTATGATAACAACTGAACCCAACATTTCTGTTGCTGAGTGAGATAGCTGTTAAGTGAGTTTTGCCCCATTTCCCCCCCTCTTTCCTGCCAGAGTTGTTACGTGGATCACTGCATTTGTTAAGTTAGTTAACACGGCTGTTAAGTGAATCTGGCTTCCCCATTGACTTTACTTGTCAGAAGGTCACAAAAGAAGATCACATGACCTCGGGGCACTGCAACCGTCCTAAATAGCACCTGAATTTTGATCACACGATCAGGGGAATACCACAAAGGCTGTAAGTGTGAAAAAGCAGTCCTAAGTCACTTTTTTAAGGGATGTTGTAACTTCAGTCATTAAACGAACTGTTGTTAAGTTGAGAACTACCTGTAATTTGTATATAGTTAGTATCAAAATAAATTTATTGATTGAAATAATTCTTTATTTTTGTTTGTTATAGGTTAGCAGTAGAGTTGGCATTCAACATCTCTTAATGCTAGCCATCTCAATGACAGAAGAATTACAGAACGACAACATTTTCAGAACTCGAGTGCAGCTGGTGGCAAGTCGAAAGGTGACCAACCCGTTCATTTGTAATGTCAACAATATAAAAATCCTTCCATTCCCCACTATCCTATCAGAGCTGAAGAAGCATCTTGGATGAGAAGTGAAACATCTTCAAAAGAAAAAAGAAGGAAATCCAGTTGCCTCCTGAAAAAGCACCTTTGGGACAACCATGACCTGGATGACTAAGAATCTCTACAGACTTTTAGCTATACAATTTGGGATGAACACCCTTTGAATGGTATGGGAGTAGGAATAGATTTCCAGAGAAAAATTGCAGACTACAGGAACCAGGAGCACCACTCAGGTGACCCTGAGGACACAGACAAACCTCCACGTGCTTCAACAACTCGCTAAAAAGATGCGGATTACCAGCTGTCTGCAAGGAATATAAATCCTTCCATTCCTCACTATCCTGCCAGAGCGGAAGAAGCTTCTTGGATGAGAAGCGAAACATCTTCAAAAGATAAAAGAAGGAAGTCCAATTGCCTCCTGAAAAAGCACCTTTGGGTAGTATCAACTGCAATTTTTAGCATGATTATCATATAGGGCACACAGGTTAGGTAAGGGTAGAGGTGGACAGATTGTATGGAATGAATCCATGGGGAAATGAAAAGAAGATGGATAATCTTCTTTTCATTTCCCCATGGATTCATTCCATACAATCTGCCCACCTCTACCCTTACCTAACCCTGTGTGCCCTATAAAATGTTTCAAAATAGGATCATGGTTCTCCTACCCACAAGCACACCCGTATCTTTTTAAAGAAGGCCACAATTAAAGGTTTCATGGAGATTAAATCCTTGCCCAACAATAGATCGTGAGGCAATCAGAGGCCTCACCCAAAGGATAACTGGCTAAGGTACACAAGTACAGCCAAAAAAGGGATCGACAAAAGATTCAGAGCATGTGCCAAAAGGAGAGGCCAGAAGAACATTTGTTGGGGGCAGGAGGAATACTTAGCCCACAGGTTTTCAAACTTGGCAGCTTTAAGACTTGTGGACTTCAACTCCCAGAATTCATAGCTGGCTGGAGAATTCTGGGAGGTCCACAAGTCTTAAACTGCCAGGTTTGGGGACCCCTGGTTTAGCCTGTCATAGAAAAGAAGGGATTGACTGATACTCTAAAGCACCAGAGGGCAGAACAAGAAGTAACGCTAATGCGTGCAAGCTTGTTAAAAGATAGTTCCAACCTACAAATAAGGAGAATTTTTCTGACAGGGAGAATTTTCTGTAGAGAGAATAAGGAATCAGTGGAATAGCTTGTCTCCCTGAGTTCTGGGTGCTCCATCACTGGAGGTTTTCAAAAAAACAGATTGGATGACCATTTGACTGATTGTTGGGAAAGGATGGTATAAGGACTCCTGCCTAAATAGGCGGGGGAGTTGGACTAGAAGGCCTCCCAGGTCCCTTCCAGCCTTATGATTCTATATGTATCTTGTCAGCTCTTTGAAGCCAAGTCAGAAAACACTCACCACAAGGACTACTAGAATGCAACTTCCTTGCTATAAGGAAGTGGTTCTCAACTTGTGATCTGCGGATGGGGATGGTGAATCTTTTGAGCCTCCGGGTGTCAAAAAATTCAGAAAATGCCTCATTTGACTCCGCTGGGGTATTTAAGTTTTCGCTGGCAGAGGGCTCGCAAAACAAACTAAAAACAAAACGAAAGGAGAAATGTTTCCCCTTTTACATTTGACCACCCAAGAAAGGACAAGAAAGGAGAAAAGGGGAAGAGGAAAGAAAAAGTAAAAGAAGGGACAATGGGAAGAAAAAAAGAGGAAGGAAGGAAGGAAGGAAGGAAGGAAGGAAGGAAGGAAGGAAGGAAGGAAGATTATAATGAGAGGGAAGGAGGGCTGAGGGAAGTCCTGCTTTACCACTTGCCACCGCAGGTGCCCCCAACACGAGTGATGTCGAGCTGGCCATGCCCACTCTCCCCCTCCCCCGAGGTCAAACACAACTCTGATATGGCCCTCAATGAAATCAAGTTTGACACCCCTGCTCCAGAGGCTGCATGAGAGCAGAGTCCTCTCGCACATCTTCCAGAGGGTCCTGAGGCCTGGTGTATTACCAAAAATTAGGTTCTCCCTCACTCACATACCATGAGCACTTTACACATTAGCTTCCGCCATCAGAGAGTCCTATTCATCATTTTAGTAAAAGCAATGGTTTTCTTGAAGTCCAAAATTTACATTTGATATTGCTCCCTTGTAATGTCTTTTAGTATTATACGAATTCCAGCATTACAGTCATTTTCCTAATGTTTCTACTACAGGTAGTTCTTTACTAATGACCACCATTGAGGTCCAAATTTGTTGCTAAGTGAATTTTGCCCCATTTTACAACCTATTTGCCAGAGTTATTAAGTGAATCATTGCAGTTGTTAAGTTAGCAACACGGTTAAGTAAATCTGGCTTCCCCGTTGATTTTGCTGGTCAGAAGTTCGCAAAAGGTGATCACGTGACCCCGGGACACTGCAACTGTCATAAATATGTGTCACTTACTGAATTTTGGTTATGTGACCATGGGGATGCTGCAACGGTCATAAGTGTGAAAAACTATCACAAGTCACTTTTTTTCTGTGCCATTGTAACTTTTTTTTTTGTCACTAAATGGTCACTAAACAAATGGTTGCAAGTCAAGGACTATTTGTAGTTTAAGTCAAGGACAACTGATCCTCTTCCAGACACTTAGGTCATATTCACTTTCAGAAAATGTCAGTATATACTGATTTTTATTTGAAACAAATGGATTCTGCAAAGCACATGACACCAGAAAACCTAACCACATGCATTTTTCTTGAAGTCAACTACCACACAGGATTATCTCCTACATGTAAATTCAGATCTACAGAACTTTATTTAAAGTCTTCTTTCATCTTGACTTTGTTTATTGCGATTTGTGAAAGCAGACAAATGTTGCTGTGAATATCAGGTTTATGCGTGCTTCACTCTTCCTTTTAGGACCGTAAAGAGAAATTAAGAAGTGTCTGCATTGGGTTTAACTACTACGTATGGATGACATAAGATTGGTTCCAATTAATTTAAAATAAGCCATTTCAAGACTTTGTTTTGCTGAATTTAGTTTAAGCACAGTTGCAAAATCTTAGCGAGTTACGCAATGGTTAACAAAAAAAGAGAAACTCTGGAACAATTCTTCCTGAACATTCAGAATGCTTAGTCTGGTGTGCAAATAACGCCATTGACTTTGCCTGCACATGTAAAACTAAAATTCAGTGTCATGCAAATGATCCCCAAGCAGAGACAAGCCACCAAAATCTTTTGCTCCACTTTTAACTAAGGCATATCATGGGTTTAATTACAGCTTATTGCCATCACTGATTTTTATGACTTGGAAAACGTATTTCTGTAAACCACAGTTAGCCAACTACAATTTACATTTTGGATATAAATCTCAACGGTGATCAATGAATAAGACTAAATTGATCCAAAGACTGGATGAGATTTATTCATTCAACATTAATTCTGTTTCACTAAAGCAATATGTCAGGCCACTGACAAGGAATCATTATATTTAATATTTTAGACAAGGCTTCTTAACCAAAATTAACCCTTGATTTCAATATTAAAAATAAAAATACCAAAACATCTTTTATGTGGCAAAATGGTAAAAAAATGTTTTTAACAGATCTGCAGATATTATTTCACTGCTTAGTTGTTGTTTTTTTAACCACTTCTGCATCTGAAAGCAACCGAGATTAAAGCAGTGCTAGGGCGTGTCAAATTTTTCAACTTTCAATTTCCAAACATTAGGGCTGCTCAAAAGTTGTGACATGCCTTGAGGATTGGAAAGATATTTTGGTTACTTTAATATAATTAGGATGTGGTTGGGAAGTAGCTACATAAATATCGTAACTTTTTAACATTGTTTGTTTGCACCCAATTGCTAATTGTCATGCAGTTCACATCAAATACATTTTCCTAACTGCCAATTTGTTCTCACTTCATGCATTACAGTACAGGTATTCTAAAAACATAAAAGCTTGAAGGATCAGTTAAAAGGCCACCTACTCCATGTTTTGGTTATTGTGCAATTCCTAATTAGATGCGCCTCCAACAATTTAGTGAATGTCTTCACATGAGCATATTTCCCTATATTAAGAGCACCTGATGTTTATTGGTTCTAATTCAGCCCAATTTTCTACCATATTTCCCCGAAAATAAGACCCTGTCTTATATTTTTTTGAACCCTGAAATAAGCGCTTGGCCTTATTGCCATGCACTCAAAAGCCCTATTGGGCTTATTATCAGGGGATGTCTTATTTTGGGGAAAACAGGGTATCAATACACCTAATCCTTAATTTCTAAATCACCATCCATCATCAAAGTGGATTATACTGAATTCAAAAGTTAGATGACTTCAGAAGAATCACCTAATTACAATAATATGCTCTTTCCTCACTCATAAATTGCTGAGTAATAGAAGTAATTATTCTTACTTATACGCTTTTGCTACTAATTGCAAAAAGTTTTGCTTTCCTGATAGAAAACATTTGCAAAGCAAAAAGCAAATATTATTTCTGGGACAAGATCATACAGGCAAGAGCAAGTAGAAACAAAATATGAATATTTTTATTTTAAATTTGAAAGACTGTGCACTTTAAATTAAATGAGTAATATAATGCATTCATTTTGAAGTAAGCATCAATGGACTCAGATGTTATGTAAATTTACAAAGGTTGCACATATTGCATCCTAAATTGTGTTGCCAGATACAATATCCACATTCAGCAAAATATTTCAGTAAACCACCCTTCTCAACAATGAACTTTTATCTGTTATCCAACAAGTGAAGAATCAAAGTCAGACTTTCAGTTCTCGGAACTTGCATGCCAAGCCAAGAAAAAAACTGGGGATTCTGATTCACATTTAAGATGTGCACAATGCAACTATTTATCTACTATATTGAAATAAGTTTGTTTTTTGCATTTACATTTGACCAATACTAAATTTTGCAGAAGCAATGGAGTACAAAGGAGCTCCAAAATAGTAGATAATTTTTGGAAAGTAGTTTCCAAACATACAGGGATGATGGAAAGATGAATGCATTGAAAGGAAATAAAGTTTACATTTTTCCAAACTAGTTTCAGTGTAACACAAACCAAGTGGTAAACAATACTGAAAAAACACAAAAGGTTGGGTATTTACTTGTACCCAACCGTAGCACAAGCACACCTTACAACATCGTTTTTTCCTGCTGGGCTGCCTTCAATTTATCGCCAGCCATTATTATAGTGACACAGGCTTAAGGTGTCTTTACCTGTACTCATCTTTTCCCTACTAAATCACAGCACCAATGACAGCTGCAAGGTATCTAAAATCTGATATGTTTCCATCCATTAAATTAGAGGCAAATTTCATAGATGAGCTCATGGATATGGCTGAGAATCACAATTTAAGGAAACGTAAGTGTTAAGTCTCCCTAGTATCTACGGTGGGCTACGATAATTATACAGGTAGTCCTCAACTTATCAGCACAATTGAGCCCAAAATTTCCACAATACAGTTGTTAAGTGAGTTTTGTCCCATTTTACAACCTTTTTTGCCAGAGTTCTTAAATGAGTTGTTAAGTTGGTCACACAATTGTTTTGTTTGTCAGAAGATTGCAAAAGGGGATCACATGACCCCAGGACATTGCAACTGTCATAAATATGACTCAGTCGTCAAGTATAAGAATTCTGATCCCATGATCATAAGTCACTTTTTTCAGTGCCATGGTAACTTGTCTGTGTCTGCTGTAGAATGACAGGGCCAACCATCGCACACTGCTCCCTAAACAAAGCATGAAAGAATCTGAAAGTCAGCAGAAAAGAGAAAATCTAAGCAAAAAAATATCTTCTATCAGCTCATAAGCTTGTTATGTAGTAATAAGGGGAGCAAATTTGGTACAGTTTCTTTCCAATTCAAGGTCCAGGAAGATATGGTAGAGGTTAGCCATAAATCAATCAGGGAAAAGTGTCACGATACAGGTAGCCCTTGACTGACAAGAGTTTGTTTAGTGGCCATTCCGTTACAATGGAACTGAAAAAAGTGACGTAACAGTTTTTCACACTTATGACTGTTGCAGCATCCCCATGGTCACGTGATTTACATTCAGATGCTTGGCAACTGGTTCATATTTATGACGGTCACAGTGTCCCAGGGTCATGTGATCATATTTTACGATCTTCTGATAAGCAAAGTCAACGGGGAAGCCAGATTCACAACCATGTTACGAATTTAGCAACTGCAGTGATTCACTTAACAAATGTGGCAAGAAAACTCGTAAAATGGGGAAAACGACAGGGAACATCCATCCATGCTATTCACATTATGCTACAATTTCCACATCACAAGAAAAAATATCTTGAAATCACAGATCTTTCCATGGTATTATTTTTTTAAAAAAAGTTGCAAATCCAAATACAATTACAGGTAGTCTTCGACTTAACGATAATTTGTTTAGTGACTGTTCAAAGTTACAACAGCACTGAAAAAAAAAATGACCTATGACCGGCTTTCACACTCACAACCATTGCAGTATCCCCATGGTTACATGATCAAACTTTGGATGCTTGGCAACTGGCAGGTACTTATGAGAGTTTTGTAACCTTCCCAGCTGGCTTCCAACATGTAAAGTCAATGGGGGAAGCCAGATTTGCTTAAAGACCACATGATTCACTTAGCAACTGCAGAAATTCGCTCAATAACTGTGGTTAAAAAACATTGTAAAAGGGGGCACAACTTGCTTAACAACTGTCTTGCTTAGCAACGGAAACTTTAGGCTCAATTGCGGTTAGAAGTTGAACGCTACTTGTACTCAGTTAGGAAAACAAAACATATTTCTCTAGGAAAGAATAAAATGAATTTCAACTTAGCGCTCTCGTGGTAGCTTTCCAAGAAGAAAATAATGTTGTCCTCCCCTATCTTTACAAGTCTGTTTTACTACCTCTATAAATGTTTTCACAGTAACTTGCTGCATGTTTTCAAATCTTCAATTATTCAGAGCCAGCGGTGGAAAAAAAAAAAAAATCCAGTGTGATCAAAGTAGTCTAATGCCTGGCTACAATTGACCGCTATGAGGAAAAGGCATGAGATCTTACCAGGGAGGTAGCTAATTTGCAGAATCCTTGCTGTTAGATGAGACAATCCAGGAGAAAGAATAGCAAATACTGCATTATGAAAGGAATTAAGGGATATACAGATAGTCCTTGACTTACAACAGTTCACTTAGTGACTGAACTTACAATGGCACTGAAAAAAGTGAGTTATGACCATTTTTCACACTTAGGACCGTTTCAACATTCCCATGGCCACGTGATTTACATTCGGATGCTCGACAACTGACTCCCATTTATGACAGTTGCAATGTCCCAAGGTCACGTGATCCCCTTTTGCGACCTTTTGACAAGCAAAGTCAATGGGGAAGCCAGATTCCCTTAACAACCGTGTTACTAATTTAATAAGTGCAGTGATTCCCTTAACAACGGTGGCAAGAAAAGTTGTAAAATGGGGCAAAACTCATTTGACAAGTTTCTCACTTAGCAACATAAATGTTGGGCTCAACTGCGATTATAGGGTCATCTGTACACATGTTTTAAAAGACTAGGCTATGGGGTGAACCCACCTTAAATTGTGACTCATTCCTTCACCAAATATAAGAGCTTAGTTGTGTTGGGACAGTAGTTCATCAAACTTTGCGTTTTATGTCACATTATAGCCAACACAATACACACAATAAAGAAGTATCCTTTTCAGTTGTTGTTCCTCAACAGTTGTTAATCAACTCACATCAGCTTTGGAAGAGAAAGATGAGGCTATAATTACCAATGGCCCTGGTTCCTTTCAAGGCTTCTAACCTGATGGCCCTCAGCACGTCCCAAGATAGCAAATTCTCCAGGCAAGTCAAACTCAATGTCAACCAAAATAATGACACACAAGGGAACCTCATTTACAAGGAACGGCTGCCATTTTCCTCAACCCAGAATGAACCATCCCATTCTTAAGATAGCTTTATGCCGGTATGACAGTCATATTCCTTGAACTGGGGAGGGTGCATAGACCTTCAGCTAAACAAAACACAGTTTGGGAATCCAAGCACCAGTGTCAGAAGGGGAAGGGGACAATTACAATCTATTGTAACTTATTATTTATTACCAAGGATGAATGGCTGCACAATCACGAAAAGCTGTTCCAATTCAGGAACAGAGAATAAGACAATGCAGCATTTAAACCAAACCCTAGACATCTATTTTCAAAGATCACCAGTTGGGTTCCCTTCATCTAGGCTTTAAAAAAAAAAAATTGAGTAAAAATGGAAAACAACTTCTATTCCTCTAATACAAAAGAAGAGCAGACAAGGCCCAAAGTTACAGGAGGACCACAACTGAGCCCAACATTTCTGTTGTTGAGACATTTGTTAAGTGAGTTTTGCCTCATTTTACCACCTTGCCATAGTGGGTTAAGTGAATCACTGGGGTTCATAAATTAGTAACCCGGCTGTTCAGTGAATCTGGCTTAACAATTGACTTTGCTAATCAGAAGGTCACAAAAGGGGATCACGCGACCTTGGGACCCAGCAGCGGTCATAAATATGAACCAGTTGCCAAGTGTCTGAATTTTGATCCCATGATTGTGGGGATGCCGCAAAAGGTCGTAACTGTGAAAAACGGTCTCATTTTTCAGTGCCCTTGGAACTTTGAACGGTTGCTAAATTAACCTGCAGAGGACTATCTGTTTCCTCATTACGGTGTAAGGAACTGAGATCGGTTTAAGGAACTGAAATAGTCAGGCTGGAAAGTTAAAACAGAATAAATAATCTTATGATCTAGACAGGCTGAACCTCTGCCATCCTCACGTGAAGCTTGCCAGCCCGCAGCCATCAGCATTCGCATTCTCTTGCCGGCCAACCTGCTCCATCATCTCCTAGAAGCCCAGCAAGGAAGCAAAGAGAGAAAGGCGAGGACTCCACAGGCCTCTTCAGCTCAGAAGCAAGTTGACCCACCCTCAACTTCGGGTCGGAAGCCCCCAAAAGAAAAATCAACCCGGTACAGGTAAGTCCTCAACGTACGACCACAATCGAGCTCCAAAATTTACATTATGCTAAGCCAGGCATCTGTTAAGTGAATTTTGCCCCGTTTTTTGAGGTCACTCCTTGGCCCAGTTGTTAAGTGAATCTGGCTTCCCCGTCGAGTTTGCATCCACCAGTACGCTGATGACACCCAGCTGTACATCTCCACCCCAGGCCACCCCAACGATGCCCTTGAAGTGATGTCCCAGTGCCTGGAGGCTGTGCGAATCTGGATGGGGAGGAACAGGCTCAAGCTCAACCCTTCCAAGACTGAGTGGCTGTGGCTCCGGGCATCCCGATATAGTCAGTTGACTCCATCACTGACTATTGGGGGCGAGTCTTTGGCCCCCACTGAAAGGGCTCGCAATCTGGGAGTCCTCCTGGATAGGCAGCTGTCTTTGGAGGAACATCTGACGGCTGTTACCAGGGGGACCTTTTATCAGGTTCGCCTGATTCGCCAGTTGCGGTCCTTTCTCGATCGGGATTCCTTGTGCACAGTCACTCACGCCCTCGTCACCTCTCGCCTTGACTACTGCAACGCTCTCTACATGGGGCTCCCCTTGAAGAGCACCTGGAGGCTCCAGCTGGTCCAGAATGCAGCAGTGCGGGTAGTGATGGGAGCAACATGGCGCTCCCATGTAACACCGCTCCTGCGCGAGCTGCACTGGCTCCCGGTGGTCTTCCGGGTGCGCTTCAAGGTGTTGGTTATCACCTTTAAAGCACTCCATGGCATAGGGCCTAGCTGTCTGCGAGACCGCCTGCTGCTACCGACGACCTCCCATCAACCCGTGCGCTCCCACAGAGAGGGCCTCCTCAGGGTGCCATCAGCCAAACAATGTAGGCTGGTGGCCCCCAGGGGGAGGGCCTTCTCTGTGGGGGCTCCCACCCTCTGGAATCAGTTGCCCCTGGAGATAAGGAGAATCCATGACCTCAATGCCTTCCATCGTTCCCTGAAAACCCATCTTTTTCAGCAAGCCAGGTTGGCTTAAGAAGAAATTTTTAAATTCTTTTAATTAGTCTGTGATTTTTAACTTTCGGGCCAAAATTTATATATATTTTTAAATGTTTTAATATTTGTATTCTATGTTTTTTATCTTGGCTGTACACCGTCCTCTCCTCAGGGAGAAGGGTGGTATATAAATTGGAAATTAAATTAAATTAAATTAAATCTTAAGGTCACAAAAGGGGATCGCATAGGACCCCGCCGCCGTCATAAATAACGAGTCCGTCGCCGAGCATCTGAATTCTGATCAGGTTAACCACAGGCATACTGTAAGGGTCATGAGCGTGAAAAAAGCGATCACAAGTCACATTTTTTTCCCCCGGCGCCGTCGTCACTTTGAACGGTCACTAAACGAACTATTGTAAGTCGGGGACGTTTGACCGTATTTTAAAGGGAGCAATAGAACCAAGGGGTCTGAAGTGGGGGTGGGGGTGGGCAAAGCACTCCTTTTCCCACCTTTAAAATTGCTTTAAAAAAAAAAAAGAACCGTTGTAAATCGAGGACTAGCTGTACTTCTCCCAGAAACCTATTTAAGGGAAGGACCCCGGCTTAACTCCTCTGAAAACCTCTGCAGAGGCCCAGCTGCCCAGCCCTGGCATGCTGTCCCCCCACTCCCCCCGTCAAGAAGAAAACCCACTGAGAAGACAGAGTCACGATCCTCCCCGCTTGGATCGCCGCGGGGTCTCCCGTCCCCATGCCTCGACATTTCCCAAACCGGGGGGGGGGGAGAAACGAGGGCAACTCCCATTTCCCCATCATTTGGGGGGAGGAGGATTCTTCCCCTCAGCCGGGCCTGCACCGCCTCCCCAACCCCACGAGATGATGGTTCGGGCGGCACCCCCCCATCCTCCTCAGGCGGCGAGGCCTTCCCTCCTCCGTCCCCACTCTCCCTCAGCCAGGCCACAGGGACCGTAGAGCTCCCGCTGCTAAGCGGCCGGGCTCGAGCTGCGAAGCCCCGGAGGGTTGGCGAGGGGACGGCCGCTGTTTCCAGCCCCGCCGGCGGTGGGTTTACCTGTCGCCCGGCGCGTCCCCTGTCCTAAGGTGCGGGCGTGCGCACGCGCACACGCCTCTCCGGCCTCGAGCCCCCGGCAAGACCCGTCGACACTCCCCGAGGCGGAAGTACGACCCGCCGCCACCCCCTCCTCTCAACGTACCCCTCTCCCCGTCCACGCTTGACAGATGCGTCAAGCCGTCCAATCATCAGCGACAGAGCGACGTGACGTTCGAAGAACCCCCCCTCCTCCCCTCTGCTTTCCCCCCCCTCCACTCCGGGCGTGCCCGCCTCGCTCTCCTCCCGCAAGCGGGCCAATGGATCGCGAGGGAAGGGAAAGGGCGGGGATTATGCTAATCAAGAAGCCTGAGGTGCTGGAGTTCCACCCGAGCTTTCGCGCATTGTCTTGCGGACTCGACCTCAAGGCAGCTCTGCTCGGCCAATGGCGTTCTCCCGAAGGGGCGAGGCCATGCAAATGAGATGGGGGAAAGTAATCCCGTCGAGCAGCTCCGGCGCGTCATAAACGGAATGCGGTCGGACCGCTCGTGATCCCCGAAAGCGTTTGGTGAAGAAAGCAGGCGCTGTGCCCCTTTTGCAGGCGTTTCATTTGATTGTTGATGTCCCATCGCCATGACCAGATAGGCATCTTGTGGTTTACAGGAGACCTTCCTCCCACCAGAGATGCTCCAGGTGTGTTGGGACCACAACTCCCAGAATCCCTTGCTGGTATGGCCATCGATTGTGAGAGCTGTAATTCTAATATAGTTCAACGAACAGTTTGTTTAGTGACCATTCAAAGTTACAACAGCATTAAAAAAATTGATTTACCACCGTTTTTCACACTTACAACCTTGACAGTTGACTCACATTTATAACGGTTGCAGTGTCCCGGGGTCATGTGATCCCCTTTTGCGACCTCCTGACAAGCAAAGTCAATGGGGAAGCTAGATTCACTTAACAACCGGGTTACTAATTTATTGACTGTGGTGATTCACTTAACCAATGTGACAAGAATCGTAAAATGGGGCCAGACTCAGCACAGTTCTCACTTAGCAACATAAATTCTGGGCCCAATTGTGGCCGTAGGTTGAGGACCACCTGTGTCACTTTGGCAGAAAGCTGACATAGACTGGGGATTTGTACTTGCGCCTTTGAACTTGGACAAAGAAATATAACTCTGTAACTAATTAATTGAACTAGTAAGCTATCCACAATTGTTTAGATTGAGTTACACACATTTTGTAACATTTGATTGCAAGAGCATTCTTAAATATCCATAGAAGAGAATATTTGCAGGTCAGGGTTGAATTGTGGGGTCCTTAGTGGTCTGAGCCTGGTTGCCTTCTTGTAGACATTTCACTATCCAGCTGTGTACATACATAGACCTCGATTTATAACCACAATTGAGCCCAAAATTTATGTTGCTGAGACATTTCTTAAGAGAGTTGTGCCCTATTCTACGACTTTTCTTGCCACAGTTGTTAAGTGAATCACTGCAATTCTTAGGGACACAGTTGTTAAGTGAATCTAGCTTCCTTCTTGTCAGAAGGTCGCAAAAGGGGATTTATTTATTTATTTATTTTATTAGTCATATTTCTATGCCGCCCACTCTCCGAGGACTCTGAGCTGTTTACAATAATCGACAGTATACTAAATAGCATATTGCCCCCTAACAATCTGGGTCCTCATTTTACCCACCTCGGAAGGATGGAAGGCTGAGTCAACCTTGAGCCGGTGAGATTTGATCCGCTGATCTACTGAACTAGCAGTCAGCTGAAGTAGCTGCAATACTGCACTCTAACCTCTGCGCCACCTCACATGACCACAAACCATTTCAATCATCAGAAATAGGAACTAGTTGCGAAGCATCCACATTTTGATCATGTGACTATGGGGATACTGTAACGTGTGAAAACCAGTCATAAGTCACTTTCTTCTGTGCTGGTGTAACTTTGGTCACTAAACGAATGGTTATAAGTCGAGGGTTACCTGTAACATGGTCAGTGCTTGAAAAGGGTTTGCTCTCATTTTATATACTGGATATATTGTTGCAGTCCTCAACCCTCAAATGGGACTTTGCATCATGTATAGGCCCAGCCACTCCACTTTATGTTTTAAATGATGATTGGCATACTGCAATGTTTGGATGCAGCCACTGAAAAGCCTAGATGGGATTCCTTCCAGAGCAATTCCAGAGAATTGGTGCCTTTACTTACCATACTTTTCAGAGTATAAGACATGCTTTTTTCCCCACTAAAAGAGGGTGAAAATTTGGGTGCGCCTTATACAGTGAAGGTAGCCCCTCCCACCCGCTGGCCATTTTCGGCCTCCGCGTGTCACTGTTTTAGACCTGTTCCAGGCTGCAGGGATTACCACAAACCATCGCCAACTCTGTGCCTCACGTTTTTGGCCTCTGTGCCTCGTGTGTTTGGCCTCCGAACCAGGGGTGAAATCCAGCAGGTTCTGACAGGTTCTAGACAACTGGTAGCAGACATTTTGAGTAGTTCGGAGAACCAGTAGCGGAAATTTTGAGTAGTTCAGAGAACCGGCAAATACCACCTCTAACTGGCCCCAAAGTGGGGTGGGAATAGAGATTATGCAATATCCTTCCCCCGGAGTGGGGTGGAAATGGAGATTTTCCAGTATCCTTCCCCTGCCATGCCCACCAAGCCACGCCACCAAGCCACGCCCACAGAACTGATAGTAAAAAAAATTGAATTTCACCACTGCTTTGAATGCTCCATTTTAGACCTGTTCCAGGCTGCGGGGATCGCCACAGCACATCGCCCCCAATCATTGCCTCCGTGTGTTGCGTTTTCGGCCTCCGCACGCCCCATTTTCAGCCTCCACATGTCACGTTTTCTGGTGGTTCCATGCAGCGGGTATACTCACCTACTAAACTCAGTCAAATGATAGGAGAAAAACACCAAAGGGAGAATAGCGGGTCTGATTGTTCGCTTGCAAATATTTCATTACCCAGCTAGGTAACATCAGCTGTGCACTTGTCAGAATTAGCACTGATAATATTACGTAGTTGGGTAATGAAATGTCTGCAAGCAAACAGCCAAATTCAGAGAGCATTGAGAAAGCCACAATTCAACCCTGAGCTACAGATAATCACTTCTATTGGCAAAGTAATCTTCAAAGAAAATCTATGTAGAGTTTTAAAAGACTGCTATCATACTCTGGAACTAAAATGTGCTATGACTGCACATAGTAGAGAAATACAGAAACTACAGTGATCTAGTGATGGTCAAGAGTTTTGCAGCCCCATTTAAAGGTTGTTATTAGCATTTTTGTCTCACAACAACCAGAACTGTGAACAAATAACAAACTGGGACTCTTATGATGTATCCAGCTCAACTCAAAAAGTAGTCTGCAGGTAGCATTTTAGAATAATTAGAATGTCTATCTAGACATATTTCAAGGACTATTTCAAATCCACTATGCTAAATTCAGGTGCCATTCTATTGTTAGAAGAAATATCCTCTGGGTTCAGCTCCAAGCGGGGAAAAAGACACTGGAAACATGGAGACTGCTTGGAAAGATGGTTTAATGGTGGACAGGATCATATGGTTTGAGTTCCTGAACAGAAAAAGGGGCGAGATACAGCGACTCCCTGGGTTTTATGCTTTCTCTGGCTTTGAACTTCCTGGGGCCCCGAAAGAGTATCCTGATTGGTTGTCAGACTCCCAGGGGGTGGGGGTCTTAGCTAGCCTTTCTGGCTGATATAATCTTCCCAGGTGCCATGTGGTGAGTTTCTGTCCTAGATGGGTCCCATTGTGTTGCAGATGAAGGTCCATTGACAAAGATTGAGTTTCTGCCTCTGGCCCATTAACAAAAGGGTGGGGGCAGGAAGGTGGGAGCTACTTTGTCTTTAAAACATGTTTCTCCATTTCTCAACCAGGGAAACATAATGTTCTGCCTTTTTAATATTTCCTAAAATATTTTATTCTTCTAGGAAAGGGGTGGGTGCAAACCTCCTACACTATGCTTGCATGAAGAATATATTTGGCTTCTAATCTGCCTAAAAAGATTGCTTGTCTTTTTTTTCTTACATCTTAATTGCTGCCTCCCCTCCCCGTCATTAGACGTTCTTTGTATCTCGTTTACTTTTTCCTTGCCAGACTTTTTGATATGTTGCCAGTAAGAACGCTTTAACTTCATCTTGAGAATATTAATGGTTCTAGAAATTGGCCCTGGATTTTTGGGAAGACATTAAAAAAATACAACCCAACCAGAGCAATTGAATTAAAGATGATTGGGGGAGGGATTTGGTTTTTTTTTTTATTGAACGGTTTTCTTCATTTTATACCACATTTTCAATCTTTACAGCACTCCAGTACCAGTATCACGCGTAAGTACAATTAGTTATTTTCATTGTTCTTCCTTACCATTTAAATACATATCTGTTCTCTATATTGTGTCATTATTTGTAACTATATATACATGTATTACTGTTTAACCAGTAGTGAAATCCAATTTTTTTTACTACCAGTTCTGTGGGCGTGGCTTGGTGGATGTGGGCGTGGCTTGGTGGGCGTGGCAGGGGAAGGATACTGCAAAATCTCCATTCTCTCCCCACTCCTGGGGGAAGGATATTGCAAAATCTCCATTCCCTCCCCACTCCTGGGAGAAGGATATTGCAAAATCTCCATTCCCACCCTACTTTCGGGCCAGCCAGAGATGGCATTTCTCCTATCAGAACCTGCTGGATTTCACCCCTGCTTTTAACTTAAAAATACCTCTTAAATTATCTTTATGTTCTTATTCTTTACTTCTATTCTCTTACCAATTATACCATGTGTCCCAAATCAAATAATATTCCGTTTCTCCTCTTTCTTTTATTTCCATTGTTAGCCTGTCCATCTCCACACATTCTAGCACCTTTTTTTATCACCATTCCATCTGAAGGAGTGCTCTCCAATTTTGTGCATATGTAATTCTGGCCACAGTTGTTATGTGCAGTATAATATATTGAATTTTCTTACAATAATTTCCTCTTACTATATCTAATAAAAATAATTCCGGTTTTCACTCAATTTGTTAAAAAAATAAAAATAAATAAAATAAAGATGATTGTAGTAGCATAACATCAATCATCCATCCAGATTTTTCTCTGTATTTCTGAAGACAGAAATCCAAGGAGGTAGTAGTTAATCCAGCATACAACCCAACAAATCAGTTACTGAATGTATTTTAAACAAGAAAAACAGACTTTATCCTATTAAGATTTCCTGCTGGCAAATAACCAATCATGTCATGAGGCAATCAAAGATAATAAATATTCTGTTGAGTTCTACAGAATCTGTGACTGTATGTGTTGTAAACTTCCAATGAAAAGATAATAATTAAAAGTATAAAGAACAAAGGGTAATGTATGAGACAATATATCAACCTGATGGGGGTACTTTATACAAGGGAAAAAATATGAAGAGGCATAGTCAATGAAATAGATTTGTTTAGGAATGGTTGTTTGGACAGAATGAATAACCATGGAACTTCAACACAAATATATGAAGGAAAAGAGAATGTGTTTGAGTAAGGGGAAGATTGAGAATGTTATACATGTTATATAGAATGTTATACAGTCCTTGATTTATGACCACAATTGAACCCCAAATTTATTTTGCTAAGCAAGACAATTGTTACGTGAGTTTTGCCCCATTTTACATTCTTTTGTGCCACAGTCATTAAGTGAACCACTGCAGTTGTTATGTCAGCAAAACGGTTATTAAGTGAATCTGGCTTCCCCATTGACTTTGCTTGTCCGAAGGTCACAAAAAGTGATCACATGACCTCGGGACACTGCAACCGTCACAAATATGAGTCAGTTGACAAGCGTCTGAATTTTGTTCCCGTGACCGTGGGGAGGCTGCAATGGCCGTAAGTGTGAAAAACGGTCATAAGTCACTTGTTTCAGTGCCGTTGTGACTTTGAAAAGTCGCTAAATGAACTCTTATAAGTCAAGGACTGCCTGCAGTTGGATGGAGCTGATAAAACTTTAAAAATAGGCAAGTGGGAAATTTAAAGAGCAGAAGACAACACATTAAATTGTATATGGACATGACAGGAGCAACGATCCATGGTTAGCAAGCAGAGGAATGTTGGAGAAATACAAAGATTATTTAATATTTAACTGAACAACAGAGTTGGCGGGGACCTTGGAGGTCTTCTAGTCCAACCCCCTTCTCAGGCAAGACATGGTTGTCCACTATCTTAAAAAACCCCAGTACTTTATCTCTGGTGAAATTCAAATTTTTTACTACTGATTCTGTGGGCGTGGCTTGGTGGGCGTGGTGTGGCTTGGTGGGCATGGCAGGGGAAAGATACTGCAAAATCTGTACTACCAAGTATCCTTGGTAGTACAGTGGTTTAAAGCACCCTGTTATTAACATCCTTTATATTCCATCCTTTCTAAGGTAGGTTAAATGAGGACCCAGTTTGTGGGGGCAATAAGCTGACTTTGTATAAAAATATACAAAAGTATGAAGGCTATTGCTTAACACATTGTAAGCTGCCCTGAGTCTCCAGAGAAGGGCGGCATATAAATCAAATAATAAAAAAAAAACTCTATTCCCACCCCACTTCAGGGGAAGGATACTGCAAAATCCCCATTCCCTCCCCACTCCTGGGAGAAGGATATTGCAAAATCTCCATTCCCACCCCACTCTGGGGCCAGCCAGACGTGGTATTTGCCGGTTCTCCGAACTGCTCAAAATTCCCGCTACCGGTTCTCTGAACTAATCAAAATTTCCGCTACTGGTTCTCCAGAACCTGTCCGAACCTGCTGGATTTCACCCCTTCTTTGTTTCTTTCTAGTGTTCCTTTTTTCGTGCTGTATGTTCTTTTGCCTTACAATTTCTCACTCTCTTTTTTTTTCTTTCTATTTTTGTTTTAAATATTATCCCTTTACAGTTTTGAAAAGAGACCGATAGGCCTCCCAACTTTGGTTAGATTCTTATGTTAGCCTCATTTAATTTCCTCTCTTTTGTTAATCAGTTACGATAAAAGAAATTTGAAGCAAGGAAAGGAGTAAGGACAGGAGAGGAGGCCCTTCATTAATATTCACAGTACCATCTCACAAGGTCAGCCTTAGTTTTGTCTGTGTGAGTTACTTCTCCAACATGGGAGGGGGGGGGAAAGCTTTGAAACAGCACGATGGTTGTCAGGAGCAAAGGAAAATTTCTAGGAAGAAGGGGGACGTTAGCAGCATTAATTAAGCTGTTAAAAGCCAGGTCAGGTACCATGATAAAAAGAGAAAAAAAAAACCCAGTTAGCTCATTAATGGGGCTCGGAAAAGGAAACTTGATAGCTAACATATAACATTGGGAAACTCTGGAATTTTCTTTGAATTTGCCCTCTTGGAGTGAAGAGAGAGTCAAATGTGGTTACACTTAATAAAACAGGTTATTATCTTGATTGTAGCCTTCTGTTGATGCAACTTATTAACTTATTGTGTTAATGAGTTGCATTAACAGAAGGATACAATCAAGATCAAGTGAGGTACTCATACCACTCTATAAAGCCTTAGTAAGACCAGAGATGGGTTTCAGCAGGTTCTGACCAGTTCTGAAGAACCGGTAGCAGAAATTTTGAGTAGTTCGGAGAACCAGTAGTAAAAATTCTGACTGGCCCCGCCCCCATCTATTCTCTGCCTCCCAAGTCCCAGCTGATCGGGAGGAAATGGGGATTTTGCAGTAACCTTTCCCTGGAGTGGGGTGGGAATGGAGATTTTACAGTATCCTTCCCCTGCCACGCCCACCAAGCCATGCCATGCCCACCAAGCCACACCCACAGAACCGGTAGTAAAAATTTTTGAAACCCATCACTGAGTAAGACCAGTGGTGGGTTCCTCCCAGTTCAGTCCGGTTCAGCCAAGCCGGTAGTGGTGACGATATGACATCACCGAACTGGTTCTCCCCCTCCCACCCCCCCACCCACGTTATTCTTACCTTTTATTTGGTCCCACCCCCAATCTATTGCTGCCTCCTGAGTCCCAGCTGATGACTAGAGGGAAAAAAACTGTTTAAACTCTTGCCCTGGGGCTTCAAAGAGCCGTCCTACAGCTGATCAGTGTTAAAAGCAAACAAATGAGTCGGGTCGTAAGTGCGAGGACCTTCCAGAAATGACTCTGACCAGCTAGCCACGCCCGCCTAGTCACATGACTTCCAAGCCACACCCACAAAATAAGCCACGCCCACAGAACCGGTAATAAAAAAAATTTAGAACCCACCCCTGAGTAAGACTATACCTAGAATACTGCATCCAGTTTTGGTCACCACACTATAAAAAAAGATGTTGAGACTCTAGAAAGAGTGCAGAGAAGTGTAACCAAGGTGATTAGGGGACTGCAGGCTAAAACATATGAAGAACAGTTGCAGTGGTGCGTTGCTCCTGGTTCTCTCCGGTTCTTTAGAACCGGTAGTAAAAGTGGCAGGAGGCTCCACCTACACACCTGGACGTCATATTTGACAATCTGCGCATGTGCAAAAGCGTGCACGTGCTCCCATTGCAAACCAGTAGTAAGTAGAACCCACCTCTGCTGGGTATGTCTAGTCTGATGAAAAGAAGGACCAGGGGAGACATGATAGCAGTCTTCCAATATTTGAGGGACTGCCACAGAGAGGAAAAGGTCAGGCAATTTTCCAAGGCACCAGAAGGCCAGACAAGGAATAATGGATGGAAATTAATCAAAGAGAGATTCAACCTAGAATTAAGGAGGAACTTTCTGACAGTGAGAGCAATCAACCAATGGAACCAATGGAAGTTGCCTTCGGAGCTTCATCACTGGAGGCTTTCAAGAAGAGATTGGACTGCCATTTGTCAGAAACGGTGTAAGGTTCCCTGCTTGGATGGGATGGGGGGTTGGACTAGATGACCTACAAGGTCCCTTGTTAATCTGTTCATTAACTGTATTTTTTGAAAGGAATTGGGGGTCCAACTGGTTCTGCAGCTGGAAATTTTAGTCTCATAAAAAAAAAAAACAAGTCCTGATCAACCAGAGTACAGCAGGATCCTAAAATACATGTGCAAACACCTCTTGTGTAAAATAGTTTGACGGCCTTCAAGTAATACAGGAATTGTTATTTTAAGAATGTTGATTCTGGCCCCTCCTTTCCAAATCACAGTGCAAATAGATGTGATTAGCTATACAAGGTCATAGCTATATAGAAAAATTAGAAAATATTTTTTTTAAAAATAGGATTTCAACCCTTTTGCTCCAGGGCATGCTAAAATCCTGACAAATTGGATAATGTGCACTAAACCAGAAGTGGCAACTCTTCCATGGTGTAGGAGCTAACATCTAGGTTTGCAACATTCTCAAGATGTAAGGAGGGCCATCACGGTGACATAATTAAAGGGACCGTGAGCTTTATAAATAGTCCTTGACTTATGACCCTGTGGGGAGAAATATCCATCTGGTTCAGTTCCAAGCTGGGAGAAAGACACTGGAAACACGGAGGCTGATTGAAAAAATGGTTTATTGATGAAGCAGAACTACATGGGTTTGTGGTTCTGGGCAGCTGGCAAAATGGTGTTGAGAGAGGGTTTTTTTTTTATACCTTCTTTTGTCTTTGCACTTGAGCTTCCTGTTCCTGTGCAAGAACATGTATTCTATTGGCTGTTGTCAGATTCCTATGGGGTCATGTAGGGGTTATGTAGGGGTCATAGCTGGCTCTATAGGCAAAAGAGGAAATGCAAATCCTGTGTGTTTGTCTGAGCTCCCAGGTTTGGTTGAAGTTTGGACTGCTCTGGGGTGATGCAATTTGTGTTCTGAAAGGGTGTTGGACAATTCCTATTGTGGCTTAATGGCTTTGTCATGTGTTGGATCTTGAGTGAGGGTTAATCCTATCATTCTGCCTGTTTTCAGGCTTTGCTGCAAGGAGTTTCAAAATATCCTGTCTTGAATGGATTACCAAATATGCATTTCTAAATGCTGCCTCAGCAGTTTCTGCTTGGTGGCCATTAAGAAAAACTGAGTCTGCTTCCTGCCTCTAAAAAAATATGCCTCTCTATTTCTCATTTAGGGAAATATAATATTCTGCCTTTTTTTTAATATTCCTCAATATATTTCATTCTTCTAAGAGAGTGGGTGCTGACTTTCTACAACCCCAATTGAGTCCCAGATCTGTCGCTCAGCGTGACAGTTGTTAAGAGTTGCTCCATTTTACGACCTTTCTTGCCACAGTTGTTAAGGGAATCACTGTAGTTGTTAAGTTAGTAACATGGTTGTTAAGTGGAATCTGGCTTCCCCAATGATTTTGCTGTCCAAGATTGCAAAAAATGACCCCAGGACATTGCATCCTACAATGGTCGTAAGTTAGTAACATGGTTGTTAAGTGACTCTGGCTTCCTCCATTTATTTTGCTTGTCAGAAGGTCGCAAAAGATAACTCCAGAACACTGCAATGATCATAAATTTGAGTCAGTTGTTAAGCATCTAAATTTTGATCACGTGACTATGGGGATGCTGCTAAGGTCCTACATCACTTTTTCAGTGCCTTTATAACTTTGAACAGTCGCTAAATTGTTGTCAGTTGAGGACTATCTGTATTGGCATTTGCAAGTATTTTAAAAACAATAAAAGCTAAGGGCCCCAATTTGCATTCCTTTTCCCAAGTTTAAAATTGCACTATTTTTTTTTAAATGTACAATGTTAGCGCCCACCCCTCTCCTAGGAAAATGAGATATTTTAGGAAATATTAAAAGGGCAGAATATTTCCCCTAAAAGGGAGGCAGAAACTCAGCCCACACACACCTTTGTCAATGGGCCACTAAAGCCTGGGCCAGTCTATTCTACATAACAAAGATCTACCTCCTTCAGGCAGAGCCATAGTAGGAATTGTCCAAAGCCCTTTCATTACATCATCACCCAGCAAGGCTCAACCAAGCCTGGGACTCAAAAAGGACAACCTACAAAGTTACCCCTGCATGGCCCCATGGGAGTCTGACAACCAATCAGAATACAAGCTCAAATTCAAAAGCCCAGAGAGGGCATAAAACCCAGGCACTCTCAGCATCTCTTCCCTTTTTTTTCTTCTTCACCCAAGATCTTCAAGGCATGTGATTCTGTCCACCATTAAAAATATCTTTCTAAGCAGCCACCGTATTTCCACTGTCTTTCTCCCCACTTGGAACTGAACCAAGAAGGATATTTCTTCCAACAAAAAAAAAAAAAAAAACAGGCAGGGAAGGTATCATTTTAAAGATTAAGGGTCTTAAATGTATGAACTTAGAGCAGCTTTGCAAGAAATTTCCTTCTGGGTTCAGTTCCAAGTGGGGAAAAAGACACTGGAAACATGGAAACTGCTTGGAAAGATGGTTTAATGGTGAACAGGATCACATGGTTTGAGTTCCTGAACTGAAAAGGGTCGAGATGCTGAGCGTGCCTTGGTTTTATGCCCTCTCTGAGCTTTGAACTTCCTGGGGCACAGGAAGAGCATCCTGATTGGTTGTCAGACTCCCAGGGGGTAGGGGTCTTAGCTAGCCTTGCTGGCTGATGTAATCTTCCCAGGTGCCATGTGGTGAGTTTCTGTTGCTAGATTAAGGTGACCAGACGTCCCGCTTTTGGCGGGACAGTCCCGCTTTTGAGCAATTTGTCCCGCGTCCCGCGGCATTTTAAAAAAGTCCCGATTTTTCATTCTGCCTCCTGAATCCCCGCTGATGGCTAGAGGGAAAAAAAACTCTTTAAACTCTTGCCGCGGGGCTTCAAAGGGCCGACCTACAGCTGATCAGTGTTAAAAAAAAAATGAATAGACCCATGCCTGCAAAAATAGAAAAAACGGCCCCTGTTAACAGCTTCCGCTAGGTTAATTAGCTGCAAAAAGCTGCAAAAAGTTCCTGGAGCAGATTCCCCCCCCCCCCCCAGCTATACTGAAAACAAAGGCGAAAGCGAAACTAAACCTGCAACATGACAAAATGAGGCAGAGAGAGATTTCTTTCTTTTTCTTTTTCTTTTTCTTTTTCCTCACCAAAAAAGGTAGGTACAAAACTGCAAACAATGGGAAATTTTGGGCAAAAGAGGAGAGTTCAAGATTTTAAAACACAAAAGGAAAAAAGCTCTATTTAACTAGGGAATTGTAATAATTGAGATACTATTAATAATTGTATATTGTGTTGAAAGCAGAAATGGTAAAGTTGTGGTTTGGAGGAATATATGGGGGAAATTATTTGGTTTATTATTATTGGTAAATATAATTAATTGATTTGTAAGAAATTGGATTGCATGGAAATAATTGGAATATTCATGTTCATATTGATTAATGTACAAAAAAGATAGTTATATAACTAATTGATTTATATTAAAATGTTGAATTTGTATTAAACAACTGTATTACATAATTACATAATTAACCAATGTGAGGATGGATATAAAAATAGATGACAATGGGAAGGGGTATAATATAGAATAGAAGGGAAAAATTGAATTTGATTAAGATTAGAGATGAGGATGAAGGGTAATATTGTTTTTTTAAAAAAATAGATGAGGAATAAATATGGCAAAAAGGAAATATAGAAATTGTAAATTTAATTGAAATGACTAAAGGCTGTTTAAATTTGTGAACCAGCCAAATATTCTGTTCAAAGAAAATACATTGCATGTTTGTATGTGTGTTTCTAATTATTGCTATTTATTCATATTTGTTCTCTTTTATTCTTTAAAGTTTAACAATTCATTCTTAATCTTAATATCTTTATATTTGCTTGGGGTTGGCTTTCTTCCCTTTCATCTTTTTTATTGTACAGCAATCTTTCTCCTCAAACCTACCACCACTCTCTTTTCTTTCCTTCTTACTTTCTCTTCCCCCCACCCTCTTTTTCTCCTCCCTACTTCCTCTTCCTTTCTCCTTCTCCTCCTCTCTTCCTCCCTCTCTTACCCTCACTCCTACTCTAATTTCCATTCCTTCATCCCTCTCTATTGCTGTATCCTTTAATGCATATGGACTACTCAGAGGGCTGAAAAAGTTATTTTTGACTGGTCCTCACACTTTTGACCAGTCCTCGAACTTACGACTGTCCTCACATTTTACGTTTTTGCCCTATCTTGTCACCATGGTGAAGAGAAGCAGTTGTGAAATGAGTGACATGGTTGTTAAGAATACTGCACGGGCATAAATGTGAGGATGGTCATAAGTGTGAGGACCAGTCAAAAGTGTGAGGACCTGTCAGAAATGATTTTTCAGCCCTCTGAGTAGTCCCTATACACATAGCCATGGCCACCCGGTCACATGACCAGCTAGCCACGCCCACCCAGTCACATGGCCTCCAAGCCACGCCCGCACAATAAGTCACGCCCACAATGGTGTCCTTCTTACCAATGTTAAAATCTGTTCACCTTACCCTATACGCATAGCCATGGCCACCCGGTCACATGACCAGCTAGCCACACCCACCCAGTCACATGACCAGCTAGCCACGCCCACCCAGTCACATGACCAGATAGCCACGCCCACAAAATAAGCCACGCCCACAATGTCCCTCTTTACCAATGTTAAAATCTGATCACCTTATGCTAGATGGGTCCTATTGTGTTGCAGATGATGGTCCATGGACAAAGGTGGGGGGGATGAGTGAGCTTGGCTGAGGCCTTAATGGCCCATTGACAAAGGTGCGGGGAGGCAGAAAGCTGCTTTGTCTTTAAAAGATGTTTCTTCATTTCTCATCCAGGAAAGTATAATATTCTGCCTTTTTTAATATTTCCTAAAATATTTCATTCTTCTAGGAGAGGGGTGGGTGCTAACTTCCTACACCTGAACAACACATTAAGTTCAAAACATGGAAAAGCAAAAAAAAAAGTTTTACACAAATAAATGTGATTTGGGGGAAAATGCCATTATATCATATTTTTATCATGGTTTTAGAATTAGACTGTAGGTTAAAGACTGACATGGGTCTTTTGGAGTGGTGAGGTTGGTCTGGAAGGATCCTTATTGAACTCAGCAATGTGCCTGGAGTTTTCTTTTTTTTTTTTTATGGTGTAATCCAGAAAACTGGTTCTGCTGCAGTTTTTACATAACTAGATCAATGGGATTAGAGCCTGGACCATCAATATCTAGCTCTGTAACCCAGTCTCTGGAGCAGGTTTTGTCACTATTCAAAAACAAGTATTTGCATCAACGTCATCACCATGACAATCAAGATTTCAAAAACAAAAAGAATATATAATTTTATTTCAGAGATGGTTAGGAATTGTAAGGTAGACAGGCATCTGTTAGAAGGGACTTTGGAAGTCTTCTAGCCCAGGGGTCTTTAAGATTTGTGGACTTCAACTCCCAGAATTCCTCAGCCAGCAAAGCTTTGCCAACCTTGGCAACTTTAAGATTTGTAGACTTCAACTCCAGCTGGCTGAATTCTGGGAGTTGAAGTCCACAAATCTTAAAGTTGCCAAGGTTGGAGACCCCTGTTCAGAGGTGGTATTCAGCCAGTTCGCATCGGTTTGCGCAAACCGTTGGCAGAATTTTTCCAAGGTTGCCGAACTGGTAGCGATGGCCGGCTGGCCACGCCCCCGAACCGTTCCCCCAGTCGCCGCTCGCTCACCCCGCCCGCCATGTTCGTCGTCGCCATGTTCTACATGCATGCGCATCCCATTGTCTTGCAAGTCCAATGGAATGCGCGTGTGCGAAGAACATGGCAATGACGGTAGCCGCTTTCCAGCAGCGGCGGCTGGCTGGGGGGGGCCGCCAAAAACTCCGGTCAGCTTGCCTTCTGGACTCTGGACCAGCTGCCGCGGAATGTAAGCAGCCCAAACAAAGAGGCGGTGGTGGGGGAGGAAGCGGGGCTAGGGCTGGGACTGCTAAAGGAGGTGAAATAGGGGCAACTGGTGAAGGAAAGGCGGGGGTAGATAGGTGGAAATTCCAAAGATTTTCCTACCTTTTCCTGTGGGCGTGGCTAGATGGGGGTCATGTGACTGAGTGGGCGTGGGCATGAGTTGTCAAGTTGGCCACTCAGTCACATACCCCCTACCTAGTCACACCCACAAACCGGTAGCGAAAATTTTTGAAACCCACCACTGCCCCTGTTCTAGCCCAATCTCCTGCTCAGGCAGAAACCCTGTACTGTTTCAGACACATAGTTATCCAATCTCCTCAGTGATGGAGCCTCCACAACTTCTGAAGGCAAAGCTTTCCCCTGGTTTATTGTTCTGTCAAGAAATTTCTCCTTAATTCCAGGCTGAATGAATGAATGAATGAATGAATGAATGAATGAATAAAACTTTATTACAGTCCTCGACCAGCAATAGACATACAATAAATTAAAAATAATTCTGACATTAATCATGAATAGTAACATCCCTGTTATGTAAATACATAATCTCAAATTGTTAGGGTCATTTCCTACTTTACATGAGTGGAGAGCCGATAAGTATGTGAGTAAATGCATTTTTCCAATAATTGTTATAGATATCTCCAAAAAAATTGGCACCAGTTGACATCTATAATTCTGTAACCAGTTTTTTTCTTGTGGACACAGAATTTTGCCACTGCTCGCGTGGTAGCCGGATTTGAGTCTTGGAGGAGAAAGCCTACATAAAAGTCATCTGTCCTCCCTGGCAATCTCTCTAGTAAGGGGAGAATATATATTGATCTACATACTCTGTATAACTCACAGTACAATAAAACATGTGAAATATCTTCGACTTCTCCTTTTCCACATATGCATACCCATTCTGCCTTTGGTGTTCTCTTGTACCAACCCTGGAGAAGTGCTGAGGGGAGAATATTAAATCTGGCTGTGAAGAAAGCTATTCTTTGTTTTGGTCCTTAATTCTCCTTAATTCCAGGCTGCTTCTCTCGTCGATTAGTTTCCATCCGTTTGCTTCTTCTGCTTTCAGGGACTTTGGCAAATAGGTTGACACCCACCCACCCTCCTCTCCTTTGTGGCAGCCCCTCAAATATTGGCAGCCCCCGAAATATGTGATGCACACACACACAAACACACACACACACGGCTGGCTTTCAAGCTGAAGTTGTTCTTTGTAAAAAATATTTATCTCTGCAAAAGATGCTGGGAAGTTGGGCTCACGCTGCGTTGAAGAAGATCCTGCGGGGAAAACTTTATAAATATTGCAAGTATTTTCACCTGGAGTTTTCATTGGCAGTTCTGAAGTCACGAAGTTCTCAGCAGTTGGTGAATATAACAAACTGAGTGGAGACAGGAAATTAAATCCCTACCTGCAAGATGATAACAAATGTTGAACATCTAACTTGCTAAAACCCCAGTCATTGCCCATTCCTCTATACAACAGATTCTTAGTGATATAGTACAGTTGGTTCTCAATTTACAATAGTTCATTTAGCGACAGTTCAAAGTTACAGCGGCACTGAAAAAAGTAACTTATGGCCTTAGCAGCATCCCCATAGTCACGTAATCAAAATTCAGATGCTTAACAACCAGTGGTGGGTTGCCCCCAGTTCGGACCGGTTCACAAGAACCGGTAGTAAAACTGATGGGAGGCCTGCCCATTGCCCCGGATGTCGGCATCGGCGATCTGCGTACGCGATCCCGTTGCAAACCGCTAGTAAAGGTAAGTAGAACCCACCCCTGTTAACAACTGACCCATATTTATGACCATTGCATTGTCCTGGAGTTATCTTTTGCGACCTTCTGACAAGCAAAATCAATGGAGGAAGCCAGAGTCACTTAACTAATTTAACAACTGCAGTGATTCACTCAACAACTGTGGCAAGAAAGGTCGTAAGGTGGGACAAAGCTCACTTAAGAAATGTCTCACTTTAATTATTTAATTATACATATGATAACAGCAGCACAAATACTATACGCGCAACACTGGAAGAGTAGTGATATACCAACACCAGATAAAGTAATCAATAAAATTATGGAATGTGCGGAATTAGATAGACTCAGAAAGGAATTACAAAATAGGGAAGAACATGACTTTTCCTTAGTATGGGAAAAGTGGTATAGTTGGTTGAAAGATAGGAAAGAGATGAAGCAATAGGAAGTAAACAAAATGACCAAATATAGTATGATGGAAACAAAGAACAGACATAGGTCAACAAAGATCAATATTAGATAGATAAAAGGGAATGACCAAATAAGGAAGAGTCAAAATACAAAGAGAAATGTATATTACAGTTGCGACAAACTGGACATGTGTTGAAATGGGTGTTTATATGTTTTTATGTTTTGTATGTTTCATTGTTCTGTTTAGTTTGTACTTATAAATAAAAATTTGAAAAAAAAAAAGAAATGTCTCACTTAACCACAGAAACTACGGGCTCGCTGTGGTTGTAAATCGAAGACTACCTGTAATTTTAACTCCAGTTGAACTGTTGATCTAACTTGGATTGATCATATGAGGCCAATTTGCATATTTACCTAAGCCCAAATGAGTGATTCACTCATCTTTTAAAGCAAAACTTTGGGAATTTAGGGTGGAGGATGTAAATAATAAAGTTCCACCTTAGTCATGAAAGCTGATTGGGTGACTTTGGTCCAATCACCAGGAGTCGGTGAGTTCTAGTGCCGCTGCAGGCATGAAAGCCAATTGGGTGACTTTGGGCCAGTCCCCTTCTTTCAGCACAGCCCATCTCACAGAGCTATTGCTATGGGGAAAATAGGAAGAGGTATCCCAAAGGTGCTTTTTCAGGAAACAACTGGCTTTTCTTGTTTTTTCTGTGAAGATGTTTTGCATAGCACTTTGCGATGAACACCCTCAAATGGTGTGGGAGTATGAACGGAGTTCCAGAAAAATTGCAAATTACAGGAACCATTTGCACTACTCAGGTGATCCTGAAAACACAGATCAGAGGTGGGGTGCTGCTGGTCCGGACCGGTTCACTCGAACCGGTAGTTCTGATTCTGCGCGGTTCGGAGAACTGGCAAATCAGACCACCGGCTGGCCCCGCCCCTGCCCATTTTTCAGGCCCTTTTTTACAGCCAAAATCGGCCTGAAAATGGCCCAAAAATGCCCACAAAAGAGGCTGTTTTTCGGGCAGTTTTCAGGCTGTTTTTCGGGCAGTTTTCAGGCCTTTTTTCAGGCTGTTTTCAGGCCATTTTTCTGGCCAAAATTGGCTCGAAAAATGGCCTGAAAACAGCCCAAAAAAGGCCTGAAAACAGCCCCAAAATGCCCCAAATTGCCCAAAAAACAGCTTACTCAGCTTCTCTTCCTCTTGCAGCTAGCTTTCCCATAGCTTGACGCAGTCTCTCTCCCTCCCTCCCTCCCTCTCTCTCTCTCTCTCACACACACACACACACACACACACACACGTTGGATCTTTCTTTCCTTCCGCCCCCCCCCACCAGAGACCCTTGAATTCCCTCCCCAACCATGCCTGTCCCATACAGGTACCACCCACATGAATGACGTAGAGTTGGCCATGCCCACTCAGTCACATGACCCACCCAGCCACACCCACCCAGCCAAGAACTGGTTGTTAAAAAATTTGGAGCCCACCACTGACACAGATAAACCTCCAAGTGGCCTCAATGACTCTCTAAAAGGATGCAAATGACCAGCTGTGTGGAAGGTGTATAAATCCTTCCGTTCCCCACCATCCAGTCAGAGCTGAAGAAGCTTCTTGGATGAGAAGGAAAAAGTCTTCAAAGAAAAAAAATAAGTCCAGTTGCCTCCTGAAAAAGCACCTTTGGGACAACCATGACCTGGATGACTGAAAATCTACATAGACCTTGAATATTAGGTATGTTCACTACCTTGAGCTATTTATAAAAACAAGGTGGGATTTTAAAAAATCAAAAATTGTGAAACAATTGCAAAACAAGTTTTGCCGCCCTTGTCTTACCACAGTTGTTAAGTGAATCACTGCAGTTTATTAGTTGTAACCTGGTTGTTAAGTGAATCTGTCTTCCCCATTGGCTTTGCTTGTCAGACAGTCACCAAAAGGGGATCATATGACCAATATGAACCAAATGACAAGCATCTGAATTGTGGTCATGGCGATGTTGCAAAGATTTTTAACTATGAAAAACGTTAAAAAGTAACAGTAAGAGAGTTGGAAGGGACCTTGGAGGTCATCTAGTCCAACCCCCTGCTCACATAGGAGACCTGTACTAGGGATTCGAACTGCCAAACTGCCGACCTTTCTGATCGACAAGCTCAGTGTCTTAGCCGCTGAGCCCCTAGTCATAAGTCACATTTTTCAGTGCCGTTGTAACTTAGGATGGTCACTAAACAGACCGTTGTAAGTCAAGCACTACTTGCATATGAAAGAAAACTTGAAAAGACAGCTGTCTAACTAACTTCTTCTTAGGTAATTTTATCCCAATTCATTTCTTCAATTATTCAGAGGGATACTCTGCGAGTCTGCTCTTGTTAATGCTGCACCGGTTTATTTCCATTTAGCAGAGCCTATTTTTAACCGTCTAAAATACAGCCTTTGAATACTGAGTGCTGCTGCATTATTGGCAGGATAATTTGACTTTAAAATTCGTTTGGGTAACAGCATCCAAGTCTCGACTAGTAAAGGGAGACATCAGTTGCCAAGCTGTGCTTTCAAACTCTCCCACACAGATCCCAGGTTAAAGAAAAATCAAGGCCCTGGGCCTTAATTGCAGGTGGCAGTTGGTGAGAGAGGCAATAAGAAAATGGCAGTTCTTACATGTTCAAAACTCCCTTCTCTGATGTTGAAGAAGAAAAGCAATCGTGCATTAGAATCCTGTTTATGGCATGTGGCTCCAGAATGGACACCCTTCTCCAGAGGAATAAACATCAGATGAAATTAAGTATTGCCCACTTGTCTAAACACCAAAATAGGAGGGAGGGAGGGAGGGAGGGAAAGAAGGAAGGAAGGAAAAGAAAGAGCACGGGGCCCCGTTGCGAACTGGTAATAAAGGTAAGTAGAACCCACCCCTGAGCAAAATGTTTTCAACTGTAAGAAGAAATATCCTTCTAGGTCAGTGATGGCTAACCTTTTTGCCATCGCGTGCCAGGAGAGGGGGTGGGGGAGGTGTGCGCACGTGCCCACACCCATAATTCTATGCACCCCGCCCTGCGCATGCGTGCGCGGCACCCACCCCCTCCCACTCCTGGCACGCGATGGCCCGATAGGCCCATTTTTCCTTCTCACCTGGCTCCAGATCCTCTCTGTGCATCTGGGGAGGGCAAAAACAGCCTTTCCCATTCCCTCGGAGACCCTCTGGAGGCCTGAAACAGCCCATTTCCCAACTCCCGGTGGGACAGGAAGTGACTTTTTTGCTGTCCCCAGTCTCCAGAGCCTCTAGGAGTCTCTAATTCTAACCCTAACCGCCCCCCCCCCCGGCCCTCCGGAGGCAGGAAACAGCCTGTTTCCCTACTTCTGGTGGGCCCAGAAGGCCCGAAAATCAGCTGGCCGGCACGTACATGCACGCCAGAGCTGAACTGGTATGCCCACTGATATGGCTACATGTGCCACCTGTGGTATGCATGCCATAGGTTCGCCATCACAGTTCTAGGTTCAGCTCCATCGGGGAAAAAGACACTGGAAACATGGAGACTGCTTGGAAAGATGGTTTAATGGTGGACAGGATCACATGGTTTGAGTTCCTGAACAGAAAAAAGGCGAGATGCAGCAAGTCCCCGGGTTTTATACCCTCTCTGGCTTTGAACTTTCTGGGGCCCCGAAAGAGTATCCTGACTGGTTGTCAGACTCCCAGGGGGTGGGGGTCTTAGCTAGCCTTGCTGGCTGATGTAATCGTCCCAGGGGCCATGTGGTGAGTTTCTGTTGCTAGATGGGTCCTATTGTGTTGCAGATGATGGTCCATTGACAAAGATTGAGTTTCTGCCTCTGGCCCATTGACAAAGGGTGGTGGCAGGAAGATAGAAGCTGCTTCGTCTTTAAAACATGCTTCTCCATTTCTCATCCAGGAAAAAATAATATTCTGCCTTTTTAATATTTTCTAAAATATTTCATTCTTCTAGGAAAGGGGTGGGTGCTAACTTCCTACACAAGGAAAGAAGAACCAAGCAAATCCAATTGCCTTTTGGAAAAAGCATCTTTGGGGCAACCATGATCTGGATAATTGAGAATCTCAGTAGTCTTTCACTTAGCCAGTCCCCCGGTCTCATTTGCTACTCTGTGTTTGACTGAAAAGTAATCTTGCCTTTGATTTTGCACTGTCATTTTATTCCAGGATTCTAGGACAGAAAGTGGCTGGTATCCCTATCTTTTGTGATAGAATAGAATTCTTTATTGGCCAAGTGTGATTAGACACACAAGGAATTTGTCTTCGGTGCATACGCTCTCAATGTACATAAACATATGTGATAAATCATGATCATAGTCATCATAAATACATTCATCATGAATCATAAGATACAACCAGTAGTGGTTTTCACTTACCTTCGCTACCAGTTTGGGACTGTGAGCGTGATTGTGCATGCGTTTGCTTCTCTCTCGTGTAGCACTTCTGCGCATGCGCAGAGCATCCGTGATGACGTCTGGGTGGGTTGGCAGAGATCTCCCGCCGCTGCTACCTGTTTGCCCAAATCAGGACGAACCGGTAGAAACCCACCACTGGATACAACGCTTAGTGGTAGTCGACTAAGATACTAAATAAGCAATCAAAATCATACTAGGAAACTAAATAAAACAATATAAATCATAAAGATACAAGCAACAAGGTTATAGTCATAAGTAGAAAAGGAGATAGGCAATAGTGTTATGGAATGAAAGACTGAAAAACATTCCTGGGTCAGCTAGATACAGTTTATTGCGCAGGTTCAGAGTCAGATTTGTACCTGAAGTTCTGAACAAAGAAGAGCTCAGATACAACTGCTTTTATATGTTTCCAAGACAAAGGGTTTGGTGAGCTCATGCATTTTTCCATATATGGTTAACATACACTTGTTATATGATAACTGACACTTCCTAATTACTAAACCATTATTTTCTAGTTTATAAGATTATCTTTAGCTTAGACAACCTTCCTTAGTTCTGTAATTACTAATATGGGAGACTTATTGCTGTCCTTAGGCAATAAGTAACTCTTTGTAACATACATGTCTTTGTGTCTTTGACAGCGAGGCCCCTCAGATGTTTTCCATATGGCTGTCCTTCCGTGACAGCTAGGCCTCATCAGAAGATATATTACCAATAATGGGATTTAGCTGATTTTTAATATAATCTCCAAACAAGCACATTTCTCCCTTATAATAATGTGAATAGAGAGCGTCCTTTAGTGTTCATGTAATAAATAAAATTATACTTATACTTATGTAACTGACTCTGTATGATTCCTACTTTATTCACATTATTAGGAAGGATGAGAAGAAGAATAGTAATACAGTCTTAGTATTTAATAGTTAGTAAATAATGTTCTCTGAATTATTATTATTTTTCTTTTCTAAAATTGGAGGAAAGTTAGTGGTCAGATTTGCAGATACCCTGACCCTGACCCCATTTTAAGAATTGCAGTAATTTGGGTTCAATTTTCCAGTAATTTCGCCTGCTTTCTGTTAAGGCTGCTGGAGGGATGAAGAATGATGGGGCACAGGAAGATGAACCAGAATTAAAATGCAATTAAAGAAAGAAAAAAAAAGAAGAGCCGGATTTCAAACCAGAAACAATATCAAACATGCCATATACTTTAAAAAAAGATCAAAGGCGAAACAAGATTGATTTGGGGAGAGTAATGCAAAGATAAAGGGAGAGCTTGAGTAATTTTCCAATAAATATAATGTCTATATTTTACTATAACTTCCTCCCATATCAACCTGGAACAACAGTAATGATACATGATATTAGCCTGGCTTAATACTCTTCTGAAACTTGATCTAAGGCCTTTGAAAAAAAAATAATAATAAAGCTTTTCAAAGGATGCTCTTCATCTTATATCTAATGCATTTATTGGGATACAGGGGAACCAGAAACTTCAAAAGCGTAACTGTTTAGAGCAGTTGTTTCACAACCTTGGCAACTTCAAGATGGGTGGACTTCAACTCCCAGAGTTCCCCAGCCAGTTTGCTCAACCAAACTCAGAGAGTACCAAGGACCCCCAACCTCAGCTACAAATACTCTCTTTCTATTGGTTCGTCTGTGATGACACTTTTTCTCGGTTGCTCTATACTGGTACAGGTAGTCCTTGACTTACAACAGTTCATTCAGTGCCGCTGAAGTGACAACGGCACTGAAAAAAGCGAGTTATGACCAGGGGTGGAATTCAGAAATTTTAGCAGCCAGTTCTCTGCCCGGATGCTGGGTGGGCATGGCCATGGTGGGTGTGGCCTAATCGGCCTCCTGTACTACCGGGGGGGGGGCGTTTTCGCCCTCCCCAGACTCCGGAGGCTTTTCTCAAGCCTCTGGGAGGGCAAAAATGGCCTCCCCCGGGCTCCGGAGGCCAGAAACAGGCCTATTTCGGAACTTCCGGTAGGCCCGTTTTTCGCCCATCCAGAGCCTCCACACAGGCCCTGCACTTACCTGGCATCCAAAACAGGCTGCATGGAGACTCACGGGAGGGGCGAGGCAGGGTTGGCGGGGTCAGCCAGTCCTTGCAACAACCGGTTCGGCGAACCAGATTAAAATTAACAGCTGGTTCGCCCAAACCGGTCAGAACCAGCTGAATCCCACCCCTGGTTATGACTGTTTTTCACACTTACGACCATTGCAGCCATCCCTATGATCACGTGATCCCCTTTGGCGACCTTCTGACAAGCAAAAAACAATGGGGAAGCCAGATTCAGTTAACGACCATGTTACTAACTTAACCACTTCAGTGATTCCCTTAACAAATGAGGCAAGAGAAGTCGCAAAATGGGGCAAAGCTCATTAAGACATTTCTTACATAGCAACATAAATTTGGGGATCAGTTGTGGCTGTATGTTGTAGTCCTTCACTTACAATCATTCATTTAGTGACCAATATTATAATGGAATTGGAAAAAAAATTGACTTCTGACTGGTTTTTACTCTTATGACCACTGCAGCATCCCCAGTGTCATGTGATCAAAATTTGGGCGCTTGGCAACCGGCATTTATTTATGATGGTTACACTGTCCCGGGGTTCATCTGATCACCATTTGCATCCTTCCCAGATGGCTTCTGACAAGCAAAGTCAATGAGGGAAGCTAGGTTTGCTTAACAACCGCATGATTTGCTTAACCACTGTATCAAAAAAGGTCGTAAAATAGGGCACAACTCACTTAACAACTGTCTTGCTTAGCAACAGAAATATTGGGTGCATTTGTGGTCACAAGTCAAGGACTACCTATATATTTAATGTTGTACTATTTTGTACTTGAATATAGAATACAGAATAACGGAGTTGGAGGGGACCTTGGAGGTCTTCGAGTCCAATCCCTTACTCAAGCAGGAAACCCTATACCTGTATATCTATATCTAACAAATGGTTGTCCAATCTCTTCTTAAAAACTTCCAGTGTTGGAGCATCCACAATTTCTGGAGGCAGGTCGTTCCACTGATTAATGGTTCTAAGTGTAGGAAATTTCTCCTTACTTCTAGATTGCTTCTGTCCTTGATTAGTTTCCACCCATTGCTTCTTGTCCTACCATCAGGTGCTCTAGAGAATAGCTTGACTCCCTCTTCTTTGTGGCAGCCCCTGAGATATCGGAACACTGCTATCATGTCACCCCTGGTCAGTGGTGGGATTCAAAAATTTTCACTACCAGTTCTGTGGGTGTGGCTTGGTGGGCGTGGCTTGGTGGGCATGGCAGAAGAAGGATACTGTAAAATCTTCGTTCCCTCCCGATCGGCTGGGACTCGGGAGGCAGAGAATAGATGGGGGCAGGGCCAGTCAGAGGTGGTATTTACTGGTTCTCCAGAACTGGTCAGAACCTGCTGAATACCACTTTTCCCCCGGTTCTTCTTTTCCTTAAACTAGACATACCCAATTCCAACAACCGTTCTTTATATGTTTTAACCTCCAGTTCCCTAATTATAGTTGCTGCTCTTCTCTACACTCTTTCTAAAACCTCACCCTAGAACTGCTTTTAATTGTTTCCTGGTTGTTCACTGCCCAGAGTCATTTGTTTGAGATGGACAGCTATAGAAATTGAATACATAAACAAATAGTTTTGCTTGATTTCTGATGGTTTGAGGGCTGGAAGTCTTGCAGTCTTCCAGATGTCACGCTTCTAATTACTGAAAAAAATGTTTCTGTCGGTTCGGCAGGAGACGAGGACATCAAATCCGTGGAGGATTTCTGTATCAAGATTTTGCTGCTTCCATGATGATTGCAACTACTTTCAAGTCGCCTGGGAATTCAAGAGTCGGTTGGTGAGACGAGCGTAACTTGGTATTAGGATAATCCATTTCTCCCGAGAGAATCAATCACGTCTGTTGACAATCTTTTATGTCTCTTGTATTTCCAGGAGATGAGCTATTCTGTATCGACACACCATCGAGAGACGGTGGGGAAAAAAATAGGTTTGTGTTATGTGTTGCACAGAGCTGTAAAATCCGATTTGCAAGGTCAATAAATTCCTCCAATATGAATCTGACCCAAACTTAATTCATTTTTTGCAGGGTTTTGTTTTTCCCAATGCAAATGTACTTTCGAGATGTCAGTAGGTTTAACAATATGTTTATTTAGATACTATTGCTTCAACTTTTATATACTCATAGATCCGATATATAAGTAGTCCTCGATTTACGACTGTTGGTTTAGTGACTGTCCGGAGTTATAATAGCTCTGAAAAAGTGACCATTTTTCATGGTCACAACTGTTGTAGTCTCTCTGTGGTCACATGATCAAAAGTCAGACTATATCCATGTAAAATTATGATTCTTGGCTTGAAAACAATTTCCTGTATGATTATTGTCCCATCCAGCCTAAGGTAAGAAGGGAGAGCCCAGGAATTTTAAAGTTACCAGCAACAATAAGCAGCTCTAACAATATCTTCTCTACAGCATAGTGATCAAGGCAATTGTTAAAGCAAATTTGCTGACTGACGATTACAGTAAAAAGCCAATAATGTTCAGAAGGTAAGGCAAGGATTATAAGTACATTCAAAGAAAATGAAAGTTTCCAAAACAAAATGCAGGATCAGTCCAAGAGTCAAGAACCAATTTTCCAGGGAGCAGAAAACCAGGACCATAATGAAGATTGAGGTAGGAGACGACCAGGCTGAACCCCCTGTAAGAACCCTAAGACCAGCCATTGACTGAAGTCCATTGACTCTTATCTATTCTCACCTATTCTCCTTGACTGTTCGTAGTGCAGATTCTTGTGTATAGGTAGCATGAAAGTTGTAATACTTTCGTTGGAAGAGATCTTCTGGGTTCAGTTCCAAGTGGGGGGAAAGACACTGGATTCATGGAAGTAAATTGCTTGAAAAGAAGGTTTATTGATGAACAGGATCACATGGCTTGAGATCCTGAGCAGAAAAAGGGACAGAGATGCTGAGAGTGCCTGGGTTTTATGCCCTCTGTTGGGCGTGAGTTTAAATGGAGTCCAGAGGATGGTAGAGGACAGAAAAGCCTGGAGGAACGTTGTCCATGGGACTTCGCAACTAACAACAAAAGAATAGGATAGGATAGGATAGGATAGGATAGGATAGGATAGGATAGGATAGGATAGGATAGGATAGGATAGGAGAACAGAACAGAACAGAACAGAACAGAACAGAACAGAACAGAGCTAGAAGGGACCTTGGAGGTCTTCTAGTCCAGCCTCCTTCCTCAAGCAAGAGAATCCATACCATTTCAGACACCGGTTGTCCAATCTCTTCTTAAAAACCTCCAGTGATGGAGGGCCCACAATTTCTGGAGGCAAGCTGTTCCACTGGTTAATTATCCTCACTGGCAGGAAATTTCTCTTTAATTCCAGGCTGCTTCTCTCCTTGATTGGTTTCCACCCATTGTTTCTTGTCTTGCCCTCAGGTCCTTTGGAAAATAATTTGACCCCCCCTCTTCTTTGTGGCAGCCTCTCAAATACTGGGATACTGCTATCAAGGCACCCCTAATTCTTCTTTTCTTTAGACTCTTCTGAATTACCTTCGTAGCTCTTAAGTACAGGTCATCCTCGATTTACAACAGTTCATTCAGTTGAATGAACCGTTCAAAGTTACGACGACACTGAAAAAAAGTGACTTATGACCATTTTTCACACTTACGACCGTTGCAGCCATCTCCTTGGTTATGTGATCAAAATTCAGACACAACTGATTCATATTTATGACCGTTGCAATGTTTGGGATCATGTGATCACTTTTTGCAACCTTCTGACAAGCAAAATCAATGGGAAAGCCAGATTCACTTAACCGTGTGTCACCGTAACTAATTGCAGCAAGGAAGGTCACAAAACGGGGCAACATTCACTTAATGTCTGTCTCGCTTAGCAACAGAAATGTTGGGCTCAATTGTGGCCGTAAGTTGAGGACTACTTGTAGAGCTTGCTCAAGGAATCCTTAACCAAATTGTTAGCTAGTATGGAATGTAGTTAGGCTGCTAACATACCAAGAAATGTTCAAGGCTGGCTGGAAACTTCCACTTTATTTTTCCACAATGTTCTACCTACTTTTGCTGTCTTTCTCTTTCTTTTTAAGTTGATATAATAAGGATTTGGAGGGACGCGGTGGCTCAGTGGCTAAGATGCTGAGCTTGTCGATCGAAAGATCAGCAGTTCAGTGGTTCAAATCCCTAGTGCCACGTAACGGAGTGATCCCCTGTTATTTGTCCCAGCTTCTGCCAACCTAGCAGTTCGAAAGCACGTAAAAAATGCAAGTAGAAAAATAGGGACCACCTTTGGTGGGAAGGTAACAGCGTTCTGTGCACCTTTGGCGTTTAGTCATGGTGGCCACATGATCACGGAGACGTCTTCAGACAGCGCTGGCTCTTCGGCTTTGAAATGGTGATAAGCACTGCTCCCTAGAGTCAGGAATGACTAGCACATATGTGCGAGGGGAACCTTTACCTTTTTAATAAGGATTTAATTCCTGATTCTGCTGCTTTTTAATTATCTTAATCATGGCTAGATTAACACACATCCACAGTATTTAGATTTCAGCATATTCATTTTTTTCCTCCCCTTTTTGCTAAGCGTTGTTGTAGCTATTTGCTGGCTGACAAGATATAAGTAATAATACATATAGAAAATAGTTACATAACATCACCAATTGCCTTTTGGGATAGAACATCTGGCATCTGAGCTTGCTGTAATGGTGTATAAAATACATTGCATATGTCCTTGAAACAGTAGTTCACGTGTCCTTGTGATGAAGCAATATTATTTATCCCCAAGAGAAATTTCAGAGAAAAAAGAGATAAATCATTTGCACAAACTGTTCTGAAATATTTGGAGATCACGGATGATAAAGGAAATTTGTTTCCTGTCGTAGGAGGAAATTTCAAGAAATGTTGTTTCTATCAAGCGTCAGGAAGAATGACTGAAATAGGTAGGCTGGATTATTAGCTGTTCAGTAGCAACACACGGTGATGAGAAATAATTTGCTTAGCCCTGTTTGTTGAACAAGCCGCTGTGGGTCCAGGGATGGGCTTCAAAAATTTTAGTAATGGGTTCTCTGCCAGGTTGCTGGATAGGCGTGGCCATGGTGGGCGTGACCTAGTCAGCTTCCTGCACCACGGCAAGGGGGGGCATTTTTGCCCTCCCCGGGCTCCGGAGGCTTCCCTCTGTCAGAGGCAATTAGCCCCGTTACCTTCCTGGGGTAATTGCCTGGATCGTGGCATTTTCCTCGTGTATACTTTTGAAAAATAAAACCGGAATACATCTTCTAATTAAACTCATATTTATTGTAAAGAAGAAAATAAAACATCTTACTAATCTAAATAATTAAATTGTTACATTTTGGTAAAGTTCCTACCGACTACTTCTCTGCAGCCAGACTTCTCTTGGCAAGAGAACAAAGAAAAGTGTGAAGTAGAAAGAAAGGAATGCGGATATCGGTAGTTAGTTTACTGATAACAAAATTGGCAAACTACGGAAAGTCTGACAGTCCAGAAATAATGAGCTCAGCTGGTAAATACAAAAACGCAGTGACACCCTCAAGCCTCCAGGAGGGCGAAAACAGCCTCCCCAGGCTCCAGAGGCTGTCTTCCCAAACTTCCGTTTTGCGCCCTCCCTGAGCCTCCGTGCGCTCCCTGCATCCAAAATGGGCCACATGGGGACTCCTGGGAGGGAGTGGGCGGGGCCAGTCAGGAGTGGGATTTGGGGGTTCTCTGAACTGCACAGAATCTTAGCTAGAGGTTCTCCCGAATCCCTGCGAACCCCCAGCAGCAGTGGTGAAATCCAATTTTTTTTACTACTGGTTCTGTGGGTGTGGCTTGGTGGGTGGGTGTGGTGTGGTGTGCTGTGGCTTGTTGGGTGTGGCTTGGTGGGCATGGCAGGGGAAGGATCCTGCAAAATCTCCATTCCCACCCCACTCCAGGGGAAGAATACTGCAAAATCCCCATTCCCTCTCCACTTCTGGATGAAGGATATTGCAAAATCTCCATTCCCACTCCACTCTGGGGCCAAACAGAGGTGGTATTTGCCGGTTCTTGAACTACTCACAATTTCCGCTGCCAGTTCTCTGAACTGCTCAAAATTTCCGCTGCCGGTTCTCCAGAACTTGTCAGAACCTGCTGGATTTCATCCCTGCCCAGCAGCCCACCCCTGTGTGGGCCCCAAATCATGCTAAGCCACAAATCATGTTTCATAAATCATAATGGTTAGGTTTGCACAATGCTTCTATCAAACCAAAGAAAGCATGCTATGCTTTAATGCACTCTTACGAACTAGGCTATGTATTAATCAATAATGCTTGTGTTTGGGCTTAATTATCAGTTGGTTGAGCTCTTCTTTCCTATAAGCCAGAGATCTGCAACCTTAAATACTCAAAGAGCCATTTGGACCCATTTCCCACAGAAAAGAAAACACCGGGAGCCACAAAACCTGGGTGGGCGTGGCTTCCCCAGTCACATGACCCACCCCCAGCCACTCCTACCCAGCCGGTCATTAGGGCAGAGAACCACAAAATCTCTCTCTCCCCTTCCTCCCTCTCTCCCCCCTCCCTCCCTCTCTGTATCTCTCTATGGCTCTCTCTTTCCTCCTCTCTCTGTATTTCTCTGTCTCTGTCCTGGCCGCTTCTCCCATCCCCCATTGTCGCCCTTACCTTTTCAGGCCAGGCGAGGAGTGACTGGGAGGGGAGGGCGAGGGGCGGGGCCAGCCAGTGGTGGGATCACCTACAGGGAGCCACAGCAGAGGGCTCAAAGAGCTGCATGTGGCTCCAGAGCTGCAGGTTGCTGACCCCTGCTATAAACCATGGTTTATTGGATTAATGTACCCACTGAATTTCTTGTGATTTAGTAAAAAAATAATAATGGCTGTTTAAAAAAATGATCCCAGATATTGATATTGAAATGGGTGGGAATTTAATTCTGATTGGAAATCTGACTTAAAATGCTTAATGATACAGAATTAATTGGATTTTTGCTTCCATTTTTTTTTCCACTTTAAAATATTGCACGAAATCAAACATTTTTACATACTAAAGCTGGATGTTAGTTCGGTATCAAAGGACTGCAGTGTTATTTTTTTGCTGATATGGAGATGAGATGTGATATCGGACATAATTTACTTTGTCATCAGATGGTGCTCTATGTATCTATGGCTGTTCTATGTAGAAAGATAAAATAAGGTCAGAAAATAGAGGTCCAGCTGAATGACACATTTGCGGTTTCAGTTTGACAAGGCATCTTCTGTGATGCAAAATATTAATACTCTGGTTTAAATGCAGACATACAGTAGTGGCCAAAATTGTGAAAATCTTTTGGGAAAAGTGTATTTTTGAGGTTTGATGGCTAATAACACCAGGGTTTTTTTGGAGTTTCAAGATAATCATATTCCACTGCTGGAATGGCCTGGGAATAGCCCAGACATTAACCCAATTGAAAATCTATGGAGCCGACTAAAGAAACTTGTTAGTCAGAAGCGACCCAGCAATAAAACCCAGTTAATAGAAGCCATCATTCCATCTTGGTTTCACATTATAAGAGCTGTCTGGTTCACTCCATGGGAAGACGTTGTAAGGCCGTAATTCATGCTAAAGGTTACCCAACTAAGTATTAACTGACATGGTGATAATTTTTGTATATTTTGTTTTTTCTATGGTGATAATTTTTGTATATCTCATTTTTTCTACGTGCTTCACTTTTCTTTTTTATTTGCACTGCATGCAAGCATGTAAAGCCCCATCTGTGCACATGAGGGATCTAGGCAGCATGTGAAACCACACCCCTCCAGTTCACTGAAAAACCGTCCTTCACAGAACCCATCCCTGGGGCGCAAAAAGTTAGGGGCTGCTGTTCTAGTAGATGGACAGCTCTATGTTTAATCCTAATCCTGCTCAATGGGGTTAGACAAGAGAATAAATTTACATTTCTCTTTCTGCCCGGACCAAATAGGAAGAACAGAATGTTTCCATATGAAATTCTTCTCTTTTCTTTAAGTGTTCATCTGTACCCCATCAACTGCTAACTTTTCTCCTGTTCTTTCTATTCCTTCCCCCACCTTTGATCCAGCATATTGATGCTTCCTTCCCTGTCTCTTCTTCAGACCACCTAGCCCTTGGGTCTTACTTGAAGGGCTTAATTCCTCCACCCACCCACCCCACCTTTGATGAGAGTCAAACATCAAAAGAGAATCTGAATAAATGAGGAATCAATAAGAGCAATCCAAAGAGAAAAGCCAGAGCTTTTGTGTAGCTAGGGAAGGAGTGGATGAGGCTTTTGCATTAACAGAAATAGCCAGGAACTCATCCCAAGTAATTATGGCCTCCTGCCTGTCTCCTCATTGAATAGACAGATCCAAAGCTGAACATCTGGGTCGTTAGCTGGCAGACAAGTGGCTTCAATTAAAAAATCTGTTAGGGAAATCAGGGTGAGGAATAGCTAAATCCTTGCCTACTGGATATGTTTGCTCTACTTCTCTGCTGCCCCAGCTCTACCCTGAATCAAGGGATTACAGGGTCGTAAAAAGGGAGGGTTTCTTATGGGGAGGTGGTTAGTTAGTTAGTTAGTTAGTTAGTTAGTTAGTTAGTTAGTTAGTTTATTATATATGTATACCACCCTTCTCCCGAGGGACTCAGGGTGGTGAACAGCCATGGTAAAAACAATGTACAACAAAAATTAAAAGCTTATTAAAATAATTCAATCATTCGGCTAAATTTAAAACATCCAACCAAGATCATTTTAAAACCCCTATCAAAACCCAATTTAAAAAACCTTTATCCTGTCAGTCCAGTCAGGACTACAACTCACAGTCTCCTGGTGATTGTCACCCGGTTGATTTATTACTACCCTGGGTAAATTACTTTGAAGGTCTGCAAACAATGATGTTTAAGACAGCCGTCTAACAGTGGTGGGTTCCTCCCGTTTCGGCCCGGTTCTCCTGAGCTAGTAGCGGTGACGATATGACATCACCAAACTGGTTCTGCCCCCCCCCCATGCCCCCCCTGCGCCCCCCCAACCCCCATGTTATTCTTACCTTTTATTTGGCCCCACCCCCAATCTATTGCTGCCTCCTGAGTCCCAGCTGATGGCTAGAGGGAAAAAATTGTTTAAACTCTTGCCGCGGGGCTTCAAAGGGCCGCCCTACAGCTGATCAGTGTTAAAAAAAAACAAATGAGTAGACCAGTGCCTGCAAAAATACATGAGTAGATAAGTGCCTGCAAAAATACATGAGTAGATCAGTGCCTGCAAAAATAAATGGGTAGACCAGTGCCTGCAAAAATTAAATGGGTAGTTCAGTACAGCTCTGCAAGCAGTTAAAAGCCTTGTAGACCAGTACCTCTGCTAAATCCTAAATAATTGTCACATGACCATCAATCCACGCCCACAAAATAAGCCACACCCACAGAACTGGTAATAAAAAAATGTAGAACCCACCCCTGCTGTCTAATATTAAAATATAAAACAAAAGGGGCATCATTCCCAAGCCTTACTAAGTGTAAATACTGAAATAAAATATTCTAATACCATAGTATAAAAAAATACTTTACTGCATTATTTATTGTTCTGCATCTGTACCATGCTTACTGCAAGCAATACGAGTGTAAAAAATATGTGTGTATCCCATGGCACTTGCCCTTGTTGTGAAGGCTGAGAGAGAAAAGGATGGGGGAAGAAATGTCAAGTAAGAAAAAATATTTTTTTTTGTGGGGGCAGAGATTTATTCTCTGTAAACCCACACACCCTCTGCATTGGAGTCACTATTTAAATCTAATAATTCATCAGCAAAGGAAAAGGGACTTTGATCATCATCATCATCATCCCCTTTGTTTATCATCCTTTTTACGCAGATATCTCTATGATTATGTATGCTAATTTATGGAAGCTATGCCTTTGTACAGTTCTGTCAAGGAGCTTGGTTTAAGGACAGATCACCTCCTGTTCATAGCATCACCATCGATCCTGAGACCATTAAAACATGATCTTCTAAGCATGATGAAAGAGGCAGCTGAACTTTCTATATTCCTAAATGCTTCAACAGCTGCTGAAAGGAACGGAGTGACTTTTGCTTTATGTAGAGAGCACAAGCTGAACCTAAGAGAAGATTTCTTTTATACCCAGATGGGGGAAAAAAATAACACTCTCTTTTTATTATTGAAAATAACTAGATAGGTAGCAGTTTGGATAATGGGAGAAGTGGGTTTCACATAATGTTATCACCGGTTCGCCGCACACCAAAAATGTGCGTGCGCGCCTTCCGTGCAGGCGCTTTGCTCACCTGTGGCTTGCACGCATGCGCGCAGCTTAGAAAACGTGGTTAAATAGGACGGCATAGCGGCCGGGCTTAGAAAACGTGGTTAAATAGGACGGCATAGCACCTGGGCTTAGAAAATGTGGTTAAATAGGACGGTGGCAAGAAAGGTTGTAAAAAGTAGCAAACGTCACTGAACAACCGTCTTGCTTAGCAAGAGAAATGTTGGGTTCAATTGTGGTCATAAGTCAAGGACTAGCTGTCCTTGAAGGGCTGTCACAGAGGAAAGCGGTCTACAGATTCACCAAAGCACCTGAGGGCAGAACAAGTGGAAACTCATTAAAGAGAGACCCAATCTAGAACTAAGGAGAAATTTTCTGACGGTGAGAACAATTAAATTAGTACAACTGCTTGCCTCCGGAAATTGTGGGTGCTCCATCACTGGAGGTTTTCAAGAAGAGATTGGACAGCCAAAATCTCCTGCTTGAGCAAGGGGTTGGACTACAACAGGGGTGTCAAACTCGATTTCATTGAGAGCCACATCAGGGTTATGTTTGATCTCGGAGGGCTGGGGAGGGCGTGGCTGGGGCATGTGGCCAGGGTGGGCGTGGCCAGCTCTCCATCACTCATCAAGACTTCGTTTTTGGCTGCGACAGCCTCCTGCAGCCCTCTGCCAGCGGAAACGGAGGTCAAGAAGGCCACGCGTGGGCCACCCGGGCTCTGTTTTCACAGGCAGAGCAGTGGTGGGTTCCTCCCGGTTCGGCCCGGTTCGGCCGAGTGCCTCCAAAAACAAAATGAGTAGATCGGTACAGCTTTGCAAGCAGTTAAAAGCCTGGTAGACCAGTACCTCTGATAAATCCTAAAGAATTGGCACATGATCATCAAGCCACGCCCACAGAACTGGTAGTAAAAATATTTAGAACCCACCCCTGAGGCAGAGGGCTGCAGGAGGCTGTCGCAACCAAAAACGGAACCCAAGCGGGCTGCGCATAGCCCTCCTGAGCTCCATTTTCACTGGCAAAGGCACCACGGGCTGGTCCTCCCCTGTTTCCAGGGCAGACTCACGGGCCGGATCTAAGCACCCTGTGGGCCAGATCCAGCCCCCGGGCCTTGAGTTTGACACCCCTGGACTAGAAGTTCTCCAAGTCTCCTGCAGCCTATTAGTCTATGTTCTATATACATTGCATTAGCAGAATAGAGATGGAAAGTAGCTAATCCTTCCCCTATTCTGCATTATGAAGAAAACTATTCGGTGGTGTCCATGTTGTGGTCTCCATCAGCAATAAAAACCATATGAAGGATTAACAGAACTGCGAATCCTGCCAACAAGATATCTGGTAACTATAAATTAAGATTCAATCTGAGTTAAGCTTTTGTGAACTGCAGCCTCTAACACATCTCCTTCTTGTCACAGTACATCTGGTTTTTTTCTTTCTTTTCTTTTTTCCTATAAAATTGTGGGCAGAGCTGTGTAATGTTTTGCAGAAACAGATTTATCTACAGTAGCCACGTCTCGCTGAATTTATTTTAAAAAGGTTAGATTTGACACTAACTTTCTTTTTGGTGTTTAATTTAGTGAGTTTTCAAACTGGAATTTAAAAAGCAAGCCTCAGTTTATCAGGGAAACAGTGAGGCTTTGATTTTGGGCAGAAAAGCATTAGTCCACTTTCCCATTGACCTTACAACTGGAGCCTAAGACAGTAAAACACCTTCAGCTGATAAATTCATGCTGCTGACGTGAAAGTAAAATTGGAAATAAGAGAATAACAAGAGTTGGATGGGATCCTGGAGGTCTTCCCATCCAACCCTCTGCTTAGACAGGAAACCCTATACCCGTGATGGCGAACCTATGACAGGTGGCACGTGGAGCCATATCTGTGGGCACGCAAGCGTTGCCCTAGCTCACCTCCAGCTCATTTGCGTGCACCGGCCAGCTGATTTTCGGGTCTTCCGTGCCCACTGGAAGTTGGGAAACGAGCCGTTTCCGGCCTCCAGAGGGCTTCCAGGGGTTTGGGAAGGCTGTTTTTGCCCTCCCCAGGCTCCTAGAAAACCTCTGGAGCCTGGGGAGGGTGAAAAACGGGCCTACCAGGCCCAACGAGCCATTGTGTGCCAAAAGTGGGGGGACTGCAGGAGGGGTCATGCAGGCATGCACGGGGGGGGCGCATTGAAGTGTGGGTGTGGGCACACACACGTGCGACCCTCCCCTCCCCGCACTTTCCCCGCTTTTGGCACGTGACGGCAAAAAGGTTAGCCATCACTGCCCTATACCATTTCAGGCAAATGAATGTCCAGCCTCTTCTTAAAAACCTCCAGTGATGGAGCACCCACAGCTTCTGGAGGCAAGTCATTCCACTGGTTGATTTTTCTCACTGACAGGACATTTCTCCTTAGTTCTCTCCTTGATTAGTTTCCACCCATTGCTTCTTGTCCTGCCTTCAGGTGCTTTGGAGAATAGCTTGACTCCCTCTTCTTTGTGGCAGCCCCTTAAATATTGGAGCACTGCTATCATGTCTCCCCTAGTCCTTCTTTTCCTTAAACTAGACATACCCAGTTCCTGCAACCGTTCTTCATATATTTTAGCCTCCAGTCCCCTAATCATCTTTATTGCTTTTCTCTGCACCAGGGGTGTCAACTCAAGACCCGGGAGCAGGGGTGAAATCCAGCAGGTTCTGACAGGTTCTGAAGAACCGGCAGCGGAAATTTTGAGTAGTTCGGAGAACCGGCAAATACCACCTCTGGCTGGCCCTAGAGTGGGGTGGGAATGGAGATTTTGCAATATCCTTTCCCCAGGAGTGGGGACGGAATGGAGATTTTGCAGTATCCTTCCCCTGCCATGCCCACCAAGCCGTACCATACCATGCCCACCAAGCCATACCGACAGAACAGGTGATAAAAAAATTTGGATTTCACCACTGCCCGGGGGCCAGATCCAGGCCATGGGGTGCTTAAATCTGGCCCACAGAGCCACCCTGGAAACAGCAAAGCACTGGCCTGCAGTGCCTCTGTTAGCTAAAATGGAGCTCGCAAGGGCCACAGGCAGCCCTCCCGAGCTCCATTTTCACTGGCAGAGGGTTGCAGGAGGCTGTCACAGTCGAAAATGGAGCTCGGGAGCCCATTTTCTCTGGCAGACGCTCATGCCCCTGACATGAGCATGGTCGAGCTGGCCACGCCCCCCCACCCCCTCCAAGGTCAAACACAACCTTGAGGCGACCCTCAATGAAATCAAGTTTGACCCCCCAGCTCTGCACTCTTTCTAGAGTCTCAACTTCTTTTTTACATTGTGGTAACCAAAATTAGATGCAGTTTTCCAAATGAGGTCTTACCCAGGCATTATAAAGTTGTATTAACACTTCACAGGATCTTGATTCAGTGGTGGGTTGCTACTGGTTCGCCTCGGATCGGACAAACTAGTAGCGGCAGTGGTGGGAGGCTCCGCCCACCTGCCCGGATGTCTCTGCGCATGCACAGAAACTTCTATGCATGCGCAAAAGTGTTGCATGCGTGCATTAGTATGCGCACCCGTGAGCAAACCTGTAGTGACCGAAATTGAAACCCACTACTGTCTTGATTCTATCCCTCTGTTAATGCAGCCTAGTACTGTGTTGGCTTTTTTGGCAGCTGCAGCACACTGCTGGCTCATATTTAAGCGGTTGTCCGCTAGGACTCCAAGATACCTCTCACAATTACTACTGTTACTACTGTTGATCCAAATACCACATACATTTGGTTTTTCTTGCCTAAATGTAGAACCTTGGTTTTTTCAGCATTGAATTTCATTTTGTTAGATAGGGCCCAGTGTTCAACTCTGTCAAGATCCTTCTATATCTTAACACTATCTTCTGGAGTGTTGGCATCCTTCTCCATTATTTTATTATTTTATTTATTTATTTTTAAATTTGTATACCGCCCTTCTCCCTGAGGACTCAGGGCGGTGAACAGCCAAGTAAAAACATAAACTACAAACATTAAAATACAATTAAAAAGATATATATAAATTTGGCCCCATGATTAAAAACAATAACAGACAATTAAAAACATTTTAAAAAGTGTTAGGCCAGCCCGGCTTGCTGGAAAAAGAAGGTTTTAAAGGCACGGCGGAAGGCACTGAGGTCTTGGATTCTCCTTATCTCAGGGGGCAGCTGATTCCAGAGGGTGGGCGCCCCCACAGAGAAGGCCCTCCCCCTGGGGGTCATCGGCCTACATTGTTTGGCTGATGGCACTCCAAGGAGGCCCTCTCTGGGAGCGCACAGGTCGATAGGAGGCCGTCGGTAGCAGCAGGCGGTCTTGAAGATAACTAGGTCCTATGCCATGGAACGCTTTAAAGGTGATAACCAACACCTTGAAGCGCACCTGGAAGACCACTGGGAGCCAGTGCAGTTCACACAGGAGAGGTGTTGTATGGGAGCGCCATGCGGCTCCTGTGACTACCCACACGGCCACATTCTGGACCAGTTGGAGCCTCCGGGTGCTCTTCAAGGGAAGCCCCATGTAGAGAGCGTTGCAGTAGTCCAGGCGAGAGGTGGCGAAGGCATGAGTGACTGTGCACAGGGAATCCCGATCAAGAAAGGCCGCAACTGGCGAATCAGGCGAACCTGGCTACAGTCGTCAGATGTTCCTCCAAGGACAAGGACAGCTGCGTATCCAGGAGGACTCCCAGATTGCGCGCCCTCTCCGCGGGGGCCAAAGACTCACCCCCGATAGTCAGTGATGGAGTCAACTGACTATATCAGGATGCCGGGAACCACAGCCACTCAGTCTTGGAAGGGTTGAGCTTGAGCCTGTTCCTCCCCATCCAGATCCGCACAGCCTCCAGGCACTGGGACATCACTTCAAGGGCATCCATCAGCCCTAGCAGAGGCTGAATCAGTGTTTCTGAACCTTAGCAACTTTTAAGATATGTAGACTTCAACTCGCAGAGTGCTGGCTGGAGAATTCTGGATGTTGAAATCCATTTATCTAAAAGTTGCCAAGTTTGAGAAATACTGGTCCAAATAAACCACAGCTGATATTTGGCAAAAACACCAGCAAACCCCAATGTGGATGACTGCTACTTTCACCCCAGCAAAAAGTAAATTGCTCCTTGGCTATCCAGGAAGCAGGCTGAGCAGCAGGGTTTATGTGGATTTGACCTGCTGTTTTGAGTGACAGCAGGAAATGACTCACCATTCCATTTTTTTTTTTAATGCAGAAGAGATAACCCGAGATGCCGCACAATCTCATTTGCTTAATTGTTTCAGGATGTCTTTTAAATATTTCATGGCGGTGGGGATGTGGGTTTGTGCTGATAAAAGATTCTGGGTGTAATGGAACTCAGGAGAGAAAGAGGCCACTGACCTCAGCATACTTTCTCTTCTTGTTATCATCTGCCGAGAACATAAACTGGATTTAGAAAGTTCAGATTCCTCAGTTCTGGTTTTACAAGTTGGGGGCACAAGTGAAGAGACAATGAAAACAAAGTTTAAGAGGCAGGTTTTTGGTTTTTTTTTTAAAAAAAGAGGGCCTATTTAGATGTATGTTTTTCCTACGTGGGATAACACAGGGCTTAGGTGTCCCACGGATCCCTCAAAGGAAATCCCACCTGTAATCTAGGAATAGTTCAGCTCACTGCTCCAAATGTTCATAGCTATGCAAAGACTATAGAAAAATGGTCTGCACTTTTAAACAGGGACTAGTTGGATTACTGCAGATCAAAACCACCTAAATAACCAGGTTGGTCCAATATAGGGGTGAAATCCAATTTTTTCCCCCTACCGGTTCTGTGGGCGTGGCTTGCTGGGCATGGCAGGGAAAGGATATTGCAAAATCTCCATTCCCACCTCACTCCAGGGAAAGGATACTGCAAAATCTTCATTCCGTCCCCTCCTGGGGGGAAGGATATTGCAAAATTTCCATTCCCACCCCATACCCAGCCAGAGGTGGTATTTGCCGGTTCTCTGAATTACTCAAAATTTCCGCTACCGGTTCTCCAGAACCTGTTAGAACCTGCTGGATTTCACCGCTGGTCCAATGGTTAAGGTGTTGGTCTAGAAACAAGGAGACCACTTTAGGCATGAGAGACGGCTGGCTAACTTTCAGCCAATCACAAAAAGGCTGTAAATTCTAGTCCCACCTCAGCCATGAAAGCCAGCGGGGTGATTTACAGCCAATCAGCAGGAAACTGAATTCTAGACCCCCCATAGGTATGAAAACCAGTGGGGTGTCTTTGGACCAATCACCAGGAGACTGGGAGTTCTAGTCCCGCCTTAGGCACGAAAACCATCTGGGTGACCTTGGGCCAGTCTCTTAGTCTAACCCATCTCACAGGGTTGTTGTGTTGATGAAAATAGGAGGACGTATATTCATGGCCTTGAGTTACTTGTAAAGCAATAAAGGCAGGATAAAAAAAAATATTTAAAAAATCTAAAAAAGTACTTTTGCTTCACTTTATATTATTTGGAGGGAATATGCAAATATTCACTTTTCTTCCATATTGATTAGGATTTCTAAGCATTGGAAAAAAACACCTATCCTTGCTGGACATTCTTGGATTGCAGCCAATCAGGGGTGGGTTCTACTTACCTCTACTACCGGTTCACAACGGGATCGCGACGCGTTCGCTTCTCTCTCTCACGCGCCTTGCTTCTGCACATGCGCAGATCACCAATGATGATATCCGGGGCAGTGGGTGGGGCCTCTCGCCGGTTTTATTACCGGTTCTTGTGAACCGGTCTGAACCAGGGGCAACCCACCACTGCAGCCAATGTATTAGAACAGTATTTCTCAATCTTGGCCATTTTAAGATGCATGGACTTCAACTTCCAGAATTCCCCAGCTAGCCATGCTGGCTGGGGAATTCTGGGAATTGAAGTGCACACATCTTAAAATGATCCATGTTGAGAAATACTGTATTAGAGGATGTAGAGTATAGAAGAGAGAAGTGGTGAATATATAAAAATCCTGTACTGTTCCAATGACCTTGGTTGACATCTGAAGCTAGTCAATGATATTTGGTTTTCTTGGCTCTGCTGCAATCTAGAAGACCTTGTGAAGGGCAAACAGTTATGATGGTGATCGGTGTCCTTGGTGGATAGTGTCCTTCTTATCTGGATCTCCATATATTTCTTTCTTTTTTTGAGAATGACAGATGGTGTGCCTCTTCCCGGAACACAAAAATACAGGGATTTAAATGTCAAGTCTGCCTTCAAATTCAGTTGCTTTTTTTTTTTAATCCATTTTTTAAGCAACTCCTTAAGTTAAGGAGTTAAGGAATTTAAGAATTAAGGAAGTTAAGAAAACTCTTTAATTTCATAACACATGGACAAACATAACCATAGTTTCAACTGGGAAACTATGAGCTTCCTAGATCAAGTCAAATCCAAAACACGCGAAAATTTCTGGAAGCCCGATACTCAGATTAATTAGTCATTAACAGACACATACAGATAAACAATATCCACGTACTATTCAAAAGAGACAAATCCAAAAGGAAACAGAAAGATCAAAATACCTCTTAAGTTTAACTTTAATGTTAAGTTTCTGCCCCAAAGAACTCAGGTGTTTTTATATCTTCTGTCAGTGTCATGCCCCAGCATATAACTTTTATATACTGTTGTTGCTCTCTATCTCCATCTAGTGGCCAAAGGGATAAATATGCTCCAACATATGATCTTTATATACTGTTGTTGCTCTCTATCCTCATCTAGTGGCCGGAGGGACAAATACCAAGAATATTGTTTGAAGCTGATTCCACCCCTTTATCTATCAGCCTACACTCTCAAAACAAGTGCATGCTGGGAAGCCAGACTCATTTCCTTTAACACCTGGAGAAGACAGAAGCACAAAGAAGCATCCATCTTAATCTGTGGCACATGGCCATCCAAGAACAAACCCACATCCCACACACAGAATCAAGCTGGTTGGATTTAAATTACTTAAATTTATTAATTGTTATGTTCAGCAGTAACTTAATACGGTCTATCTTGTATTTGGTTCTCATTGTACGTATCCCTATTTTCCCGTTTCACCATATCCTGTTCTTTCAATAAAGCATTCAGATTTACGCACACGGTCTGTTTTATTGGAGGATAGGTGGTTTTAGCTGCATGTCGAGCTGCACACAGACTAACGTGTAGTGAGAACAGAACAGTCCATTACTCAGTTAAACTGAAAATCTTAATTTTTTCCTGGATCTGCTGTTGCTTAAATTATGTTATCATGACTTCCTTTTGTGGTATTGATCTTGGACTATTTGTGAACTTGTCAGGCAGAACTGAGATGAAGGAATCAAAGATGTCATGCCAGCTGGATATCTTTGGATCGATCTCTCTCTCACTCAGCCCAACCAACCTCACAAGATTGTTGTTACATAGAGAATATAAGGAGGATTAAGGAGGATTAAGGAGCATTAAGTATGTTTATCACCTTCAGTTATATATAAAAGATAATGTAAAGATAAAGATATATTCCATATCTATCATCCATCCATCCATCCATCCATCCATCCATCCATCCATTCTATCAACTATCTATCATCTCTGTCTCTATCATCTATTTATCATCTATTTATTTGTCTGCCTGCCTATCTCTATATCTATCTATCTATCTATCGACCTACCTACCTACCTACCTACCTATCTATCATCTATCTATCTCTATCTATGCTCTGTCTGCCTATCTATCATCTATCCATCCATCCACCCATCCATCTCTACCTACTGTATCTCTCTATCTATCTATCTATCTATCTATCTATCTATCTATCTATATAAATATTCTATCTATCATCTACCTATCATCTATCTATCATCTATCTATCTATATCTATCATCTATTTATCATCTACCTATTTGTCTGCCTGCCTATCTCTATATCTATCGACTGACCGACCGACCTACTTATCTATCTCTATCTATGCTCTGCCTGCCTATCTATCATCTATCCATCCATCCATCCACCCATCCATCTCTATCTACTCTATCTATCTATCTATCTATCTATCTATCTATCTATCTAATATCACCAGTTAATAAATACTATACTTTTCCTCTAGTGTTTGAATTCGCTGTCTGCAAAGAATAACAGTGGAAGTTAAGAGCCGGAGCGTTTTTCAAGTGTTTATGTTCGTCATGTAGTTTGGAAGTGGCAGAAATTATTCTGGTCACACATTCAGTTTGTTTTCATCACCTCAAAGATGATGCTTCAGATAAACCCCACCAACATGGAGAAGATAATCCAAACAATGAAAAACAGCCATGGTTAGATGCACTTGGGGGCTTTCTTCACAAACAAAGTGGCATACTTGCCTCATACAGATCCAATTTCAGACGTGACTCATTCTTTTGACAAGACAACAAATTGCAGGATGCTGTTTTTTAAAACAAAAAATGCATTGGGGCTTATGTCACCTCTGAGTTAGAATTTACAAAAAACATACTGCAGATGCTTATGTAACAATAAGCATATTGGTAAAATTAGGTATCGTTCTAACCTTGTTCTTAATTCTGGTTTTGTTTTGTTTTTTGGTTAGCCTGTGGTGCGTATGTAGGCCTCCCTGTAGCAACCATTTTGTGACAGTGCCTTCAAAATAATATAAAATATGCCTACCCCAGAGGTGGGTTTCATCAGGTTCTGACCAGTTCTGGGGAACTGGTAGTGGAAATTTTGAGTAGTTAGGAGAACCGGTAAATACCACCTCTGATTGGCCCCGCCCCCAATCTATTCACTGCCTCCCGAGTCCCAGCTGATCGGGAGGAAATGGGGATTTTGTAGTATCCTTCCCCCTGGAATGGGGAGGGAATGGAGATTTTACAGTATCCTTCCCCTGGAGTGGGGAGGGAATGGAGATTTTACAGTATCCTTCCCCTGGAGTGGGGAGGGAATGGAGATTTTACAGTATCCTTCCCCTGCCACGCCCACAAAGCCATGCCCACAAAGCCACGCCCACAGAACCGGTAGTAAAAAATTTGAATCCCACCATTGGCCTACCCCATATAAGTTATATATATATATAAGTTATATATAGTGTGTAGAGACAGCCTTCTTGATGAAAAAGAATGTTTAGATTATAAAGGTAATACGGGATACCTTGCTGATAAAAAGGTAAGTCGACCAGAGTGACCTTGTAGGGGAGCGAGCGATTGCAATAGCACTTATATACCGCATATAGCCCTCTCTAAGCGGTTTACAGAGTCAGCGTACTGCCTCCAACAATCCAGGTCCTCATTTTACTGACCTCAGAAGGATGGAAGTCTGAGTCAACCTTAAGCCTTAAATTCAAAGTTGCAGCGGCACTGAAAAATGTGACTTGTGACCATTTTTCACACTTATGACTGTTGCAGTATCTTCATGTTCATGCAATCAAAATTCAGATGCTGGGCAACTGGTTCAGATTTATGACCGTTGCTGTGTCCTATGGTCTTGTGATCCGCTTTTGTGACCTTCTCACAAGCAAAGTCAATGGGGAAGCCTTAGCAACTCCTTTAACAATAGGATTACTAACTTATACACTGTGGCGAGAAAAGTCGTGAAATGGGGGCAAAACTCATTTAACAAATGTCTCACTTAACGACAGAAATGTCGATCTGGTTTGTGGTCGTAAGGTGAGATCTACCTGTACTGCCTTTTAATTCACTGCAACACCAGGGATGGGCGGCGTAAAAATGTAATAAATAAATCAATAAGAGAAAAAAGACGTTTTATTTTGATCAAAGGACGGCACAGAGCAAGACACTATAATAATTTCTAATAGAGCTTCTCATGTTTTGATATCTGCTTCCTATGTTTTATTCGTCATAACCAATAGTGGGATTCAGCCAGTTCTCTCTGAATCGCGCGAACTGGTAGCGGTGACTGCTGGAGGCTCCGCCCACCCACCCGGATGTAATGTGCAACTACTGCGCATGCACAGAAGGCCATGTGCATGTGCATAGGTTTGCGGGTGCGCTCACATTTGCGAACCGGTAGAGAAGGTAAGTGAATCCCAGCTCTGGACATAACCAAGTGTTTTGTAAACTCTTTGCTCTTTTTTTTTTACCTACCACTATTAATTTACTGTTTTCCCCTCCCTACCCTGGGTTTTAATTTGTCTACGGTCCTGAGCCGCTAGAGATTAAAAGCAGACAGTGACACCCAATGTCCACACGGCAACATAGCTACAAGCCTTTCAGCCTTTTCTAATCTGAAAGGGGCAAGTCGAGTTACTGCTTCTTTACAGACGTATTTGGATCAATAGCCAGTCTTGTCCCGTGCATTTTTTAAAAATAGTGGCACGTCTTTATTTTTGCAAAGGGGAAGGACTTACAAAGTTGTTGGTAGGGACCCCATGTTTTTCATAGCTCATTTTACAGAAGTAAAAGTTACACGTGACGAGCTTATCTATCTCCTTCCTACGTATCTTTAAGCCTGTCTTCCCCAAAACAGTCCTTTCCAATGTGGCGATATTCAGGTCCTTGGAAATTAAAGTCCAACATATTTAAACCCAGTTTGGAGAAAGCTATTTTAGATTGAATTATCTAAGTTTTTCCTAATCTTTCATCTTCCTCCTCCTCCTTTCCTCTTCCTCTTCCTCCTCCTCCTCTTCCTCCTCTTCCTCCTCCTCCTCTTCCTCTTCCTTTTCTCTTCCTCCTTCTTTTCCTCTTCCTCCTCTTCCTCCTCTCCTCGTCCTCCTTCTCTTCCTCGTCCTCGTCCTCTTCTTCCTCCTCCTCCTCTTCCTCCTCCTCCTCCTTCTCTTCCTCTTCCTTTTCTCTTCCTCCTTCTTTTCCTCTTCCTCCTCTCCTCCTCTTCCTTCTCTTCCTCGTCCTCCTCCTCTTCTTCCTTCTCCTCCTCTTCTTCCTCCTCCTCCTTCTCTTCCTCTTCCTTTTCTCTTCCTCCTTCTTTTCCTCTTCCTCCTCTCCTCTTCCTTCTCTTCCTCGTCCTCGTCCTCTTCTTCCTCCTCCTCCTCTTCCTCCTTCTCTTCCTCTTCCTTTTCTCTTCCTCCTTCTTTTCCTCTTCCTCCTCTCCCTCCTCTCCTCGTCCTCCTTCTCTTCCTCCTCCTCCTCCTCTTCTTCCTCCTCCTCCCCCTCCTGAGAAGCCATACAATAAGAAACTCGCCCCATTTTTTCAGCCTCTGCGGCATCCTATATCAACGCAGCAAATTCTTTCTTCCTTTCATCGTTCTTTTGGAAAATGAGTTATAAAATAGATGCGTGGAGCTTCTGCTAGGCTTATCATCAATTATTTTTGCTTTAAAAGTCTCATTTTTGTAGGGCGATTTTTAAAAGAAACCTGTTCCTCCTATTTGCCCCTTCTGTCTTCTCTTTTGCCTTCCACTACCCAGCAGAGTTCTTTCCCCAGAGTTTTCCCATATACAGCTATACAGGGATTACGGGGTCATTAAAAGATGCACACACAAAAATCTCTCATAGAAAAGAGGCTGCTTTTTGCAGAGAGATTGCAAAACTGATAGCTATTTTTGAAAGTGTCTTAGCCACTGAGCCACCGCATCCCTTTTTGTTATTTGTATATCGCTTTTAATTATTAACACATCAGCACTCCCTTTTTTTCGTACATTTGGTGCAGCATCCAGATCAACTGGATTGTTAAACCTAACCCTCAAAGAAAAGATAACCATGGTGCTACTTTTAGGAAAGGAACGTAGAAAAGAAGAAGAAAAAGAAAAGAAATTAGATTGAGGTGGAGGCTGGCTGGCAAGAGTAGCGGATGAGAAAACGAGAATGCTTAAGAAAGTAGTTGAGCCATCAGTATAATATGGCTCTGCTAAATGAGCTAATTCAGACTGCATTAAGAGACACATAATTTCAAAATCACAAGATGTAATAATTCCTCTCTCTTCGATGTTGGCAAGGCTGCGTTTGAAAGAGAGGGTTTTGTTCCGGGCATCACATTTTCAAAAAACTGCCGACAGTTGAGCTCCTTCGGAAAATAATTCATTTGAAAGGAGAAATTCTTCCAGCTCGGATGCTATTAGTTTAATTCTGTCCCTTTCCTAAAGAAAGATGATCTTAAAATGTAATAAGTTCTAAGAAAGGAATCCGGCTTTGTACATCATAATGCAGAGCCTTGTTCTTTCAGATGTTCAGAACAAATCAGCATTGTCATCTCAAAAACATGGTTCTGTCGGTGTGTGAGAGTTCATGAATTGGAATAGACATGGTAACAGGTCAGCCAATGGTGACTGTTTGATGACTCAGACGGCTCGGAGCCTGGGCGTGGCTTAGCTTGACTGTTATGTATAAAAGAGTTGGTTTGTCCTTGCATTATCACTCCTCTGTGTTATATAGTTTCTGTGTATTATATTTCTGTACTTCCGGATTCTGAGTTCTGGTTCTGGCTTCTGCTGTATGGTATTGTATATAAAGAAGCTTCTTATATAAATGAATCCTGCTGAATTGTTTACTTGGGTGCTGGTTGGATCGCTGCAAACTCTAACAGTTTCTAACCTAAAAATTAGAAGTTAATGTGAGAAGACAATCAAACTGAACATAGCCTGAACTTGCAGGTCCAATTCAGAACCATGCATTGGAAGAACAGGAGCCATATACTGTACAAGCAATCCTCAATTTACATCTATTTGTTTACTGTTCGAAGTTACAAAGGCATGGAAAAAAGCGACTTACACTTACAGCAGCCCCACGGTCATGTGATCAGAATTTGGGGGCTTGGCAACTGGCATGTATTTACAACATGTCATGCGATGGACTTAGCGCTCCGTCTCTCTCTCTCTCTCTCTCTCTCTCTCTCTCTCTCTGGGCACAATGAGAATATATCTGCTGAACAAAACTCCACATTGGTGACAGGAAGGGCATCCGGCCATTAAACACTCTGCTAGCTCCATTCAGTTGCCCAGAATCCACCCCGCAAAGAATTATGGGGTCGGTAAAAGATGATGATGATGATGTGATGGAGTTGGCTGAAATGGCAAAATTGACTACTTAGATTAAAGGAAAGAACATAAGTACTTTTGTTTCCACATGGGGACCTCTTCCAAACTTCGTGGTTGATGTGGAAAAGAATGAAAATTTGACTTCGGGTTTTACCGATTAGACTGATAGATCCTTATAGAAATGACTTGTTCATATTATTATGAAAAAGCAAAAAGTTGCGATTTGATGTTAGTGTCTTATTTTACTGTAACAGAGAGAGTCGGAAGTCAGTGCTTTTTTTTCTTCTTTTTCTTATCTTTCCTCACTTCTCCTCGCCTTCATCCCACCCCACCCGATTTTCTATTTATTTTGTATTTTATAATACCTTATAATTCAATTAAAAAATGTTGATTGAACAGTTGCAATGTCTCAGGGTTGTATGACTGCCATTTGCAACCTTCCTATTGGTCTTCTGGCAAGCCAAGTCAACGGTGGGGGTGGGGTGGGGTGGGGGGTGGGTGTAAGCTGAATTTTCTTAATGACCACTGATTCATTTAACAACTACAATGATTCACTGAACTACCCTGGCAAAAAGGTAGCACAATTGGGCACAATTCACTTAACTGTTTTGCTTAACAATGGACATTTTGGTCTCAATATTTTCTTTTATGTACACTGAGAGCATGTGCACCAAGACAAATTCCTTGTGTGTCCAATTACACTTGGCCAATAAAAAATTCTATTCTATTCTATTCTATTCTATTCTATTCTAATCTATTCTATCCTATCCTATCCTATCCTATCCTATCCTATCCTATCCTACTCTACTCTACTCTACTCTACTCTACTCTACTCTACTCAATTGCGGTTGTACATTATGGAATTTCCTATGGTGGAATTAGAGTAAGTAATCAGAGCTGCAAAACCAGCAAATTTGTTTTGAGTCTCAAATGGTGGTTGAAATGGTAGTTACCGCTTTCAATCATGTTCATTCGCAGGACAACATCAGTTGATGTCAGTCTGTATTGATCCAAGAACTCTCTAGCTGGGTCTTACCTGAATGACACTGAGATATTACTCACTTTTTAAAAAAAAACATCGCAGATATGAACTTGCTTCAGGGCAACTGTATTGCTTTTTGTGCATTTATTTTGTACATTTATTGATGTGACTGCCTCTAGACCCATGACATTTTCCCAAACACCATGAAAAGAAGAAGAAGGAGGCCAAGCAGGTGGAAGGAGAATGCCTTCAAGGAAGCAAAGAGAATGTTAATGCGTTAGTTGAATGGAAGCTCTCAAAAACTATTCCTTGCTGTTGACCATGAGTTGCTGTCCTTGAAACATCTTGGTGTCCTCAAAAATCTCAATGCATTATGATGGCTGTTAGGAATATGACTATTACCTAACTTGTTGGGTTGGCAATATATAAACCATTAATGTATGTTTGCATTATATTGTATTGTATTGTATAGCTTTAAGACTGCTATATTGCATCATACTGTGTACTGATTGGTTAGCTCTATTGCCAATGTTCTTATAAGGGAGCTAGAAACATAGCTTGTTCTCTTGGTTGTTCTTGCTCTCTGATATCTCTATCTGACTTACTGTCTTACTGTTTGCAACTCTAGAAGAACTGTTTACTGTGTATGATTAATACGACTGGTAAGAAGACTTTGTTTATTGGACTGTGTAAACTATAACATGACTCAGTATAACTGTGTGGTGACTGTGCTTATTCATAACTACTCTCAACCACTTTCATGTGCACACTGTTGCTATTCAAGGGTTATTCCTTAACAATGGCATATGTGATATAATTAATTTTGAAAGACTAGGTTCAGATCCCAGTTGTGGGGGTTGACTAATTTGAACAATACAATAGGATTCCTAGATGATGATGATGATGATGATGATGATGATGATGATGATTATGATTATTATTATTATTTTGCTCATACAATACATAGAAAGATGACCCAGATGATGGGGGCAATAAGCTGACTTTGTATAAATATACAAAAGTATGAAGGCTATTGCTTAACGCATTGTAAGCCGCCCTGAGTCTCCGGAGAAGGGCGGCATATAAATCAAATTAAAAAAAAAAAAAAAGATGGTTGGAGATGGATTGAGCTCACCTGACACACCATGCTAATGATAGGCAGTTATATATCTGTGGTGTTTTGTGCATGGGGTGAGACAGGTTTAGATCAGATTCCAGCAAGATTGAAGTAGTTGTGGGTTTGTAAGCTAATTATTTCTACCAAAAGAAGATAAAAAAGAAAAAAGGACAAAAACACAAAACAATCAAAATATTAAAAAGGTACATTAAAAAAACCCCACACTACATATACACATATTATCCCTTCTAGTTGAATACAGATTACCCTGTTTCCCCCAAAATAAGACATCCCCTGATAATAAGTCCATTCGGGCTTTTGAGTGCATGGCAATAAGGTCAAGCGCTTATTTCAGGATTCAAAAAAATATAAGACAGGCGCTTATTTTGGGGGAAACACGGTAGTACATTACTACAGCATTAGTTTCCACCCCTTGCAAAACAGGCCCTCTTTAAACTACTAAATCTACTTCTGTATGTCTTCTGTATGTTATATTAGTGACAAAGTAGTTAACAGGAAGAAGAAGAATGCCTAAAACAAAACTAAATTAAATAATCCTTCTTTGATCAGGATCCTCCTTTGATTCCCAGCAAAGTAATTCTCCTTCCCTAGTTAGAGATGTCTCAGAAGCTCTGAAGCCATCTCTCCTATTTTAATAGCTGGTGAAGGTAGCAAGGAGAATGTCACACAATTACATCTTCTGCGCCAGTTGCAGACACTTCTGGAAATAGAAATATTCTCGTTCAATCATGCCCTTTTCACCTCAAAACTGGATCATTGCAATTTGCTCTTCATAGGGCAACCCATGAAGACTATTTGCAAGCTTGAGGTGGTGGATGGTATGCCTCAGTAGCTATGAGAGTACTTATGTTCATTCACAGAACATCACGATTAGGAGAGTTGCAATTGGTTGCCAATCAAGTTTTAGAACTCTACATGGTTTAATGCCTTAACTGTCAACACCGAATTGAACCTGGCAGAAGCCATTTTCCCAGTTTATCGTTGCCACACAATGTGGGAGTGGGAAGGAGCTTGAATGTCTTACTAGACACAACATAGATCTTTCTAGTGGGAACCAAGATCATCTCCCAGGGGACGGAGGAAGGAAGAGAAGAGTGCCTGAGCAATCCACCAATTAACCTAGTTTGCCAATGTGACCAGTGACACTTGGGGAAGGGGTTATTACTGGTTTTAATTATGCTGAAACTGCAGGAAAGATTCAGAGTTGGTTTTCCACTAAGTGTGCCAATATGATGCACCCAATAAAGAAGTTCTTTGAGGAAGCAAGTGGCCTCGGAGTTCTGATTTGCATGGGTTCATTAGTAGGAACCTTGACACAGCCCTTCTAAGGTCTATTAGGAAGGGCTAGTTGAAAGTGGTAAATCTGAACGAATGCCGACTGCAAGGAACTAGTATTTGAGTCTTCTCAGCTTTCATGCTTCAAGCATTACAAGAGTGGAACAGGATATAATAGCTTTTTGGCAGGGGTCTATTCTCTGAGCTTGCTGTTTAGCTTCTGGACATTTTGTTATCAAAGTTGGTAACATCTTCAGCAGGGTTTTGGGTGAAGTGACTGGTTGTTTGTGAGGTGCAAAATTCAACTGGTAAGGGAGGTGGTTGGTTCTGTCGCTGATTGGTGATTCAAGTGGTCCATTTCCTTACTGGTTCATATCAGTGGCGGGTTGCTAACGGTTTGGGCGAACCGGTAGTAGCGGCGTGGGAGGCTCCACCCACCCACCTGGACATCATCAAATATGCTCTGCGCATGGACAGAAGTGGTGACACGAGCAAAGTGTGCGCGAGCGATTCGGTAGCAAAGGTAAGTGGAATCCACCACTGGTTCATATGCTGGCTCAAAGCCAATGTGTTTGTTGATGGATCCCTTGGTAGAGTGTCAGGAAGATAAATAGCATGCTCGGGGAACAGACTGCTGCCAAAACTACAACCCAAGTTACAAATATTCTCAACAATTTCTAACGGTATAATAGCATTCTTTAAATCATGGAGTGAATGTCGTACAAGGCCATTTCTGCTTTTTTCTAGAGTGCAGAGCATCAAAAAATAGATTTCTGGCAGGCCTTGGAGTTTGCAGTGTTTTAAAGGTATTCACCTTGACATTATGTCTTACCCCAACGATGCCCTTGAAGTGATGTCCCGGTGCCTGGAGGCCGTACGGATCTGGATGGGGAGAAACAGGCTCAGGCTCAACCCATCCAAGACCGAGTGGCTGTGGTTTCCGACGTCCCGATATAGTCAGCTGGTGCCATTGCTGACTATTGGGGGTGAATCATTGGCCCCCACGGAAAGGGCTCGCAACTTGGGTGTCCTCCTGGATTCACGGCTGTCTTTAGAAGAGCACGTGATGGCCGTGACCAGGAGGATTTTTCATCAGGTTCGCCTGATCTGCCAGTTGCGTCCCTTTCTAGATCGGGACTCCTTACGCACGGTCACTCATGCCCTTGTCACTTCCCGTCTGGACTATTGTAACGCTCTCTACATGGGACTCCCCTTGAGGTGCACTCGGAGGCTCCAACTGGCGCAGAGTGCGGCCGCGCAGGTGGTGATGGGAGCGATGTGGTGCTCCCATGTAACACCTCTCCTGCGTGAGCTGCACTGGCTCCCGGTGGTCTTCCGAGTGCGCTTCAAGGTTTTGGTTATCACCTTTAGAGCGCTCCATGGCTTAGGACCTGGTTTTTTATGGGACTGCCTGCTACCACCAATAGCCTCCCACCAACCAGTACGCTCCCATAGAGAGGGGCTCCTCCGGGTGCCGTTGGCCAAACAATGTCGACTGGTAGCCCCCAGGGAGAGAGTCTTCTCTGTGGGGGCACCTACTATCTGGAACAAGCTCCCCCCGGAGATACAGAGGATCCCGGATCTGTGTACCTTCCGTCGTGCGCTCAAGACTTTCTTATTTCATCAAGCTGGCCTGACCTAAGTCTTTCCCCTTTTTAAATGGAAGTTTTAAATTTGGTTTTAAATTATTGGAGTTTTAAATTTGTTCAGCCAAATTATTTAATTCGTTTTATTTTATTTTAAATTTTGTATTTATATGTTTTATTTTATGGCTGTTCACCGCCCTGAGTCCTTTGGGAGTAGGGCAGTATATAAATTCAATAAAATAAATAAATAAATAAATAAATAAATAAATAAATAAATAAATAAATGTACTTGATGTTTTTGAAGTATGTGTGTATACACCCACACCCATACACACAGTTTTTGTTGTTGTAATTTTTTATTTTTAAATGACTTGCTGAATAAATTTATTTTACAGTTTTCTGAGCCTTGTTACTGCAATCTACCAGTGGTCTAGATATGGTAGGCTTAATTTTTTAGTCCTAATTTCAGAATACAGTAAATTAGAAAGCAAAAATCCTGTCTATTTTCTCCACCGATGTATAATCTGATACACACTTAATCCTGATTTTACTGAATTCATACAGTTTCTGGCTTTGCAAAACTCATTGAAGTACAAATGGCCCAGGCCCAAAAATACATTAAATATACATATGATAACCATAACCAAGCTTAGCATGTTGCAGGAATGAATCTGCTACCTCTTTACCCGATGTAGTTAAACACGCAATCGGCTTTGGATACTATAAGTGCTATATATAAATCAAATGGCTGAGGCTTGATGAGGTTTCAGTAGTGATCACTCATACATGCATTTCCTGACAGAACAATTAATCAGTGGAACGACTTGCCTCCAGACGTTGTGGCTGCTCCATCATAGAAGGTTTCCAAGAAGAGACCGGACAACCATTTGTCTCAAATCTTTATAGGGTTTCCTGCTTGAGCAAGAGGTTGGATCAGAAGATCTCCAAGGTCCCTTCCAACTCTGTTATTGCTATTTTGCACATATACAACCACACATAAGCAGGCTGTGTTGACACAAATTACTGATCGAGGTCATGAAAGGTTAATACATTGGAACAATGTATTAAACACGGTTAGTGTGACTTTTTTTAAGTTCCTTTTGGCTATGCATAGCATCAAACCCAGGCCATTAAACTGCTCATGGCTTATTTGATTGTCTGTATGGTTTCACTCAGGGGCTGATATTAACCATTCACAGTACTGAATGAGATTACAAGATCTTATTTCCTCTAATCATCTTTTTTCCCCATGACTGGGCCTATTGACAATTCATCAACCTTATCCCAAAGCAAACAGACCAGTCCCACTGGTTGACTTGCTCCTACCGCCTGCTTGAAACTTGCTTGGAGATGCTTGAAAGGCAGAAATAAGGGAGCAGACGGGAAGGGAGAGGAGCAGTGGCTGGCTCTGAAGCTAGCTGAGAGGCCAATGACTGCTCAACCTGACACTGTCCGAAACCAAAGCCTAGCCCCTAGACTCTCAGATTTATTCAGCAATTATTTTCCCAACTTGGCTCCACCCTTCGGAGAAAACTCTTCGTTTTGGCCAGGAGTCAGTCACTTCCGAAGCTGAGCAAAGCAGCTGCTGCAAATAGTAGAGTCAGCCCCCACTCACACACCCCTCCGCATCCTTTCCTCCACTCCTGCCGTTCCCCCTCTTTTCCCCAGTCAGGAGAAGAAGTGGGAGGAAGGCGAAAGGAAAGGCTGAGTTTCAGGGAAAGGGGGGGAAAAACCCTACAATCTCACAGGGAGAAAGAACCGGAAAGCGACGGAAAGAAGAAGAAGAAAAAAACACTAGATTTAAAAAATAAATAAATTATTATTATTTCACTGAGAACTCCAGAAAGAAAAACTGCCGCTTAGGATCGAGGCTTGGCTTAGCGGCCGATCTGCTGAGACCCAGAAAGGAAGAACCGGCTAAGGGCGCAATGCCGAAGCGGCTATCTCCGACTCCCTCCGTCCGTCAGAGGCAAGTCCCGCCAGGTAGAACCGCTCACAGTCCATTGAGTTGGCCGGCTATAATACATGTAAATAATATATAACCCGTTCGCAACTGACGATGGCGCCGCGACTTCGCCCGGGCGTTTGAGTCGCGGAGAGCGCATGGTGCTGAAATGGACAGCTCCTCGAGCGCCCGGGCTCTGAACGATTCGGAGAGCTCGGAGAAAGCGCAGGGAGAAGATTTCGCCCGCCAGTTCTCCACCACCTGGACCATCGCCTTGGCGGTGCTGATGGCTTTGCTGATCGTGGCCACCGTGGTGGGCAACGCACTAGTGATGCTGGCCTTCGTGGTGGACTCCAGCTTGAGGACGCAGAACAATTATTTCCTCCTGAACCTGGCCATCTCCGATTTCCTAGTAGGTAAAGTACCTCACCTGGTTTTCCAATTCTCTTCATGCAGAGATCACCATCAGGTTTAAAGCGTTTTTGGACTCTCGGGGGTTTATTGGGTTGGGTGCCCTTCAGTTTTAACATACAACTCCGGGCATGAGATTGATCATCTGTTCCCCCACTATTCTGAGCTTTGTAATAGGTTTTCAACTCCTCCGGGTTACCAAAGTCGTTGGTCAGGATTTTATTTATTTATTTATTTATTGGTTCGATTTATATGCCACCCTTCTCCGGAGACTCAGGGCGGCTTACAATGCGTTAAGCAGTAGCCTTCATACTTTTGTATATACCTGCTTAGTAGGGATTTCCCCGATTCACCTCTTGGTTGGGTCTCCATTCTGATATATCTGGAGTTGACTCCAAAATCCACCCATATTTGTACCGCTGTCCATCTTCAAAGGAGAATATTTGCAGCTCAAGATTTGAAACGAGGGGTCCTTGATGCTCTCTGAGCTTGGTTGTTTTCTTGCTGATCTTTCATTACCCAAACACTGATGATGTTACCTAGTTTGGGCAATGAAATGTCTGAATAACAGAATAACAGAGTTGGAAGGGACCTTGGAGGTCTTCTAGTCCAAATCCCTGCTCAGGCAGGAAACCTTATACCATTTCAGACAAATGGTTTTCCAATTTCTTCTTAAAAACCTCCAGTGCTGGAGCATCCACAACTTCTGGAGATAAGTGGTTCCACTGGTTGATTGTTCTCACTGTCAGGAAATTTCTCCTTAGTTCCAGGTTGATCATCTTCTTGATTAGTCTGCAAGAAAACAACCAAGCTCAGAGAGGATTAAGGACTCCTCATTGTTGCTGTTCTGCTATGCTCTTGCGTAAGCATGTGAAATTCCTGAACAATTTCACGAAAGCTTGCCAGCAGGCTGTCATTTAACTATGTTCTGCAGATGATTTCTCTGGACACAAGACACACTCAACAGGAAGAGGAAAGGAAGAAATCTTTCAATGTTTTTTGCACCATAAATATTAATGGGTTATTTGTTAGATTTACAGCAATTCTTTACTCCTGAAACAAGGCGGTACACATAATACTGTCTCCTCCAATTTTTTCCCCTTGAGAGAAAGAATGGGTTGAACTGCCCCCAAGTGATTTGGATATATTTGATCTTCTAATCCTGTGATCCCTATACCACAGCCGTTGTTAAAATTGCAAGAGGCTGCAGATGTATTTTTTTGCAGCATCTTTAAAAAGTACAGATTCGGGAAGTTGAAAACTTCAGGTTATAATCCATTTAGAAGTATGTAATAATGTTTATTTATTTTTATTTATGTATTAAATTCATATGCCGTCCATCTCCCCCAAAAGGCGACTCTGGTCAGCTTAAAAAATATGCTTAAATCTTATGAAATAAGCACAGCTGCTCATACATTTCAGAGCTATGAAAATCCTGCCAGCCATGTAAAATATTTTTAAAGCATTGTTAATGATGTTGGAGACTTCCCAAATTCGGGCTATATTAGAAAACCTCAAAAGGTTCTTTCCAACCCTGTAATTCGGAGATGTCAATGGGTGGTAAGCTACAGCTTTCATCAGCCCAAATCCAATTTGGCTACTGGCTATGTTGGCTTGGTTTAGAATTTCTACCCAAATACACATGGATGACATTGAAGTAAGGAGGTCTATGTTGATATAAAAAAAAAAAAGGCAATCAAACCACAAAATCACCCCACCCTACCCCACCCAAATAACCTGTGGGCAGAAATTGAATTTATAACTAATTGAAAGTAATTGGACATTTTTCTTTACTATAGAAACAGTGCTATCTAAAAATGTTGCTTTTTGATCACTTCACAGCTGGATTCAATTTAATCATTTCAACTTAAAATAATACATTGCTTGGGGCACAAAATCCTAAATGGATTGATTTAACAAGAAAGTCCTTACACTTAAAGGACATTAAGTCATTTTCAAACTGTAGCAGACCTATTTAAATCCAGGGTTCTTAAATCTTTTACCCTGCAGGTGGGCACTTCTTGGATATGAAATATGTTTGCATCTATAAAGACATATTTGATTTATATGGAGATGAAAAATGGGGGGGGGGGTAGGACAAACCCAAAGACAGAGATCAGATGTATGAATTGGAAAAATGCTTGGAAAAAGCAAGAGGAAAGTTGAATCTATATCACAAGATATGCCTATTTGAACTCCAACCTGACTCTATTCTTAACTTTCACTAAGGGGAAGCAGGCAGAATAAAAGAACAGCAGAGTGGGAAGGGACCTTCGAAGGTCTTCTAGTCAACCCCCCTGCTCAGGCAGGAACCCTTATACCATTTCAGACAAATGGTTATCCAATCTCTTCTTAAAAACCTCCAGTGATGGAGCACCAACAGCTTCTGAAGGCAATATCATTCCATTGAATAATTGTTCTAATGATCAGGAAATTTCTCCTTATTTCTAGATTGCTTCTCTCCTTGTTTCTTGTTCTGCCTTCAGATATTTTGGCGAAGAGTTTAATTCCCTCTTCTTTATGGCAACCTGTTAGATATTAGAACACTGCTATCATGTCACCCCTAGTCCTCCTTTTCATTAAACAAGACTTTCTTTTTTTCATTGTATTCACTTCCCAGCTGTGGAAGGCTGGAAGTATGCTTTCATTTCACATTCTTTACTGCATTTTATAGACGGATAGCACATAAGGGTTGAAAATAACATTAGAGGCGATCTAACCTCCTACGCACTATGGAAATCCACCATGACAGCATTTCTAAGGAATGGCCATCTAGCTTTTATTTAAACTCCTTCAAGAAAGAATGGTCTATTACCTTCTGATAAAGTTCATTCTGTTGTTTTTATTAGGATTTTCCCCCTTGCTATCCAATTAAAATCTATTTTTTCCTGTAATATAACTTCTATCTCCTAGAACAAATCTAAACAACTCTCATTTTCTACATGATGGCCATTCGAATATTGCAAGACCGCATTATGTCTCTGTTACAGCCTCCTCTTCTGCAGATAAACATATCCAATACCTCCAACTGTTGTTCATAAATTCACCTCTCTGGGCTTCTTATCATTTGGCTGCTTCTCTCCAGGCATTCTCCTCAATGTTCTTCTTCAAATATGGTGCCCAGAACTGGGCACAATATGCCAGGTGTGATCTGATTGATGAAAAATAGGGAGGAAGATGATTTCTCTTGATCTTGATATCATGTTTCTGTCAATGTAGCAGAGGACTGCATTTTCTGCATGTCAATCACACTGCTAGCTCATTTTCAATTCACAATCCACCAAAATATTCAAATCTTTTTTACAAGTAGGATCTCTCCTCCCCCCCCCTCCCCGCCACATCCTGCTATTCCCAATTCTGTCGTCATTGCATTGATTTTTCCTACCCAATGTACAAATTTTTTTCTCATTCTTTGTTGACATTTATTCCATGCACCATTCTTGGAGCTTGCCAGATTGCTTAATTCTTTCTAAAAATGGTATGTTTTCAAACTACTTATGAAATACTGCTAAGTATTGTTTCCCTTGATGGATACCACTCACTTAGATCTGCTTTCCTTAGAAAATTAGAGTTGTTGCTGTTAGTTGTGAAGTTGTGTCCGACCCATTGCGATCTCATGGATAACTTTCCTCCAGGTCTTCCTGTCCTCTACCATCCAGCCACTTCATTCTCTGCCATCCCCTTCTTCTTTTGTCCTCAATCATTCCCAGCATTAGGCTGTTCTCCAGTGAGTCCTTCCTTCTCATTAGGTGGCCAAAGTATTTGAGTTTCATCTTCAGGATCTGGCCTTCTAAAGAGCAGTCAGGGTTGATCTCCTCTAGGACTGACTTGTTTGTTCACCTTGCAGTCCAAGGGACTCGCAGGAGTCTTCTCCAGCACCATAATTCAAAGGCCTCAATTCTTTGACGTTCAGCCTTTCTTATGGTCCAACTTTCACAGCCATACATTGCAACTGGGAAAACCAGTTAAAGAAAAAAGAAAAAAGTTAGAGTAGTCAACAGTTAATGAACATTTTGGCTATTAATTGGATTTCTTATACTCTGGATTTCTTCTGCTGTGGATAATGCATCGTGCAACTCCTTCCTGGGATGACTTCCAGTCCTTCAAGACACAAATGTTCCATGTTCTTCCTTCTTTCTCTGCCATAATAATTAAAAAAAAATATTCCATTGATGAAACAACCATGTTCTTTGTCACTTCACCCAAAAATGTCTTCTACTACTTCATGAAGGCTGAAGAGATCATGAGAACGTCCTGTGCTATCAAGCAGAGATCCATTTGGCCGATATCAGATTTATAGTGTAAAATCTCTAGAAAAACCAGAGTGCCTGTTTTGATAGTCTCAGGATGGAAGCAGAGAGGAAGATTAAGCAAAATAGATCTCACTGCAGAGTTATTTTTTAATACTAGACTAGAACAATATTATGCAAGAATATGAATACCAAAAGGGTGTGAAGCTGGCAGGGGGTTGGCCAAATTATTTAGACGCATCAGGGGTCTTCCCAAATTATCTCTCAGGTATAATAAGCCTTACAATACAATATTTTAATCACACTGAGATTTAATCACACAATAGAACTATGCTATTTGTAGCAGTAATTTGCCTTTAGCTTGGGCTCATGTAATACTGTGAGAAGTTGATTCCAGAAATTTCAGCACTTGGATTCTTTTCAGCCTGATATGTAGATTTTGGCGTTATATAATATACTTTTCTGTATGATTCCTGCATATATAAAAGAGTATTATCGGTGAAAGAGCTGTTAGATGACTGCCTAAAAGGTATATAATTGGTTTTTGCTGCAAAGCTGGGCACAGGTAGGCTGCATGGATTGGAAATTAAGGAATTGAGTTGCTGTAAAATATTCTCTATTTTACATCCAAAAGTTAACAAAGTAAGTGCTAGGAACGTATCCTTTAAGATTGTTCCAGAACAGAGCCACAACTGAAACTGCTGTGTTTTTAATTTTCTTTCTTTTGCCTTCAAATATAGTAAGACCACACCTAGAATACTGCATCCACTTTTGGTCACCACACAATAAAAAAGATGTTGAGACTCTAGAAAGAATGCAGAGAAGAGCAACCACAGGGGACTGGATGCTAAAACATATGATGAATGGTTACAGGAACTGGGAATGGCAAGTCTAGTGAAGAGAAGGACCAGGGGAGACATGATAGCAGTCTTCCAATATTTGAGGGGCTGCCACAGAGAGGACGGGGTTCAAGCTATTTTCTAAGGCACCCGAAGGCCAGACAAGGAATAATGGGTGAAAACTGATCAAGGAGAGATTCAACGTCAAAATAAGGAGAAAATTTCTGACAGTGAGAACAATCAACCAATGAAACAGCTTGCCTTCGGAAGTTGTGGGAGCTTCATCACTGGAAGCTTTCAAAAAGAGATTGGACTGCCATTTGTCAAAAATGGTGTAAGGTCTCCTGCTTGGGTGGGGGGTTGAACTAGACGACCTACAAGGTCCCTTCCAACTCTGATAATCTGATCTGATAAGAGCAATCATATTAGAGTTCTGATGAAGAATGGATAAATATGGAGCAACTGATTCTTTTGGCATCCTCATCCCACAAGTGTGAATTATGCCTCAAAAGAGAATAAACAGAATAAAAGGCTATAAAGATATTGTCAGGAGCAAGAAGTCAGGAACTAGGATAGAGTTAAAAAGCATTGCAAGTTTATTTCATGCTACCTATACACAAGAATCTGATCTACTGTAATTTTACTCTCTGTAATTATTCACTGCTTAAACAAGCATTTCAAAGAGTTTCTTTTCCAGGGTTTGTTTTCTTTGGGGTTAAGTTCTAGGTAAAAAGAAAATCACCTTACCCAATTCCAATCACTGTTCATCTACACCATTCCAGCACATTTGTTGTTTCTTTGGCTGCCCCGGCTTCACGGCAGCCATAATGAGTCCAGCTGGAGAACTGCCACTCTCCGCGACTTGCAGGGTGCCCTTCCTTTCTTCGTCACCCCATAGGGTGATTTTAGCCCCTTGGGCGGCCCTCCAATGAGGAAGATTTGGGGCAAGTTTGCAGAGCCCCGCTCCTGCCGTCTGATCTCATCGTGATGTCAAACCAGGAAGGCAAATTGGTGCCAGATAAGAGTCAACAGACTTTAAGGGGTTTGGAGACTTAGGTCTCTTTTGTGGGGGGTGTAGAGACTCCAGACTGATGATGCATTTTACCCTGCCCTTGAGTTCAGTCTGGTCATCTCCTACCTATATTTTCATATTGGATAAAACCAGCTAGTTTTAGTCAAGAAATTGACAGATGTATTCCAAGATTCTTATATTTCTGCTGTAGTCTTCAAGAAGTCATCCATGTCTAAAGTTTGAGAGTAAGCAAGTTGAGGCAATTGAAGAATATGAGTTATTATCTCTCAAAACACATCCTGTTTCCCCCTTTTCCTGTGAGCCCTTAGTATATATTTGATATTGAAAACATCTTGTCCATTTTAAGCTGTTGAAGGAATGGATTCCAGGATAACCTTTTCCAGCTGGTGGCATCTCAATGGGTTAGTCAATTCCCATTAACACCCAGCCATCTGGAAATTATTTGTGAGCTTAGCCAATTTCAATTGCACCTTTCATTTACAAACTCAAGGTAGCCTACATAGCATTCCCTTATTCCATTTTTCCACACACCAACAACCTTGTGGAGATGGTTAGACTAAGAGAGAGGGACTGGTCTGAGCATAGCTAATAGTGAAATACAACTTAGGTTTTCCTGCTGCTAGTCAAACACTTTCACTGCTGCACTCCGTTGTTCTTGGGCTGAGAGGGAGTGAATTTCTATGTTGGAAAGGGAGACCAGAATGCGAGTCTTCTTACTTCTAGTCCAGCACCTTCACCACTCCAATAGAAGAGAGTATCTGTAGCTCAGGGTTGAGCTGTGGGTTTCCTGATGCTCTCTGAGCTTGGTTATATGTTTGCAGATGTTTCATTACAACAGTAGGTAACAGCAGCAGCAGCATTGATGATGTTACCCTAGTAAGGTAACATCAAGTTACATCAAAATACATCGAAGTAACATCAAAAAGATGGGAGCTTCATCAGTGGAAGCTTTCAAGAAGAGATTGGACTGCCATCTGTCAGAAATGGTGTAGGTTTCTCCGGTGTGGGTGGGGAGGATTGGATTAGACCAGGGGTCGGCAACCTTAAACACTCAAAGAGCCATTTGGACCCATTTCCCACAGAAAACACCGGGAGCCACAAAAACCTTTTGAAATCTAAAATGAAGATCATGCTGCATATATCGTTTTTTTTACCTTTATGCTATGTATAAAAAAACTATAGCATGTTGCATTTATGTAATCAATGAACTGCTACAGAGAAAACAAATTTTTATTTCTGCATGCCACAAAAACATTTTGAACTCTGAAAAAAACAAATGAGTCGAAAAAGCTCACTAAATCGCGTGCCAGAAGGTGTCGCACATTGGCGGTTGTGATGCATGTTTTGAGCAATGGGGAACCGCAGCAGAGGGATGAAAGAGCCACATGCGGCTCCAGAGCCATGGGTTGCTGACCTCTGGACTAGAGGACCTACAAGGTCCCTTCTAACTCTGTTAATCTGTTTTTTAAAAAAGTAAGTGAAGAATAGCAATAGCACTTAGACTTATATACAGCTTTACAGTGCTTTACTATGTCAAGTTTCGAGGGCGTCTCAAATAAATTGCATTTCAAACAAAGTCTTTGATGAAAAAAACTCCCATTTATTAAGCACGACATTCTAACCCGACTCCATCGTAGCCAACACTGACTTCCAGACCCAAAACCCTCCCTTTCCGTTCCCCACTCCCCTGCACTCATTAGCCATCTTCCAAGTCACTCTACCCCTAATCTACTGCTCCAGCTCAAAGGAATTTCCCCCCTCCCATCCCATCTCCTAGGGGATATTATCTCCAGGGAAAATAAGTAGGTGAAAAGTCAAACGTCCCTTTCCAGATGCCTCCGCTTTTCCTTCTTATGTCAGCACTAGAGTAAATGCAGCTTGAAGTGCTGACATCCTACCCTCTCTAAGACGTTTATAGAGTTTATAAAATAAGGACAATTTAGGTCCTCATTTTACCCACCTTGGAAAGATGGAAGGCTGAGTCAACCTTGAGCCTAGTGAGATTCGAATTGCCAAATTGCAGGCAGGCAGCAGGCAGCAGAAGTACCCTGCAGTACTGCACTTTAACCACTGCGCCACCGTGGCTCAAGAAATTAGTGGTTTCATTTCCCGAAACCAGGACACCCATACTAATGGTGTAATCTTATCTACTAATATGTACAAGTGAAAGGATTATTTACAAAACCGGTGTGATGCCATCTCCTTACCTTTGTGTTCCTTCTTTTCACATAATACAATCTTGCTCTTTAATGGATTCAGATGATTGTTGGCCATTGTTTCCCATGTCTTCAAAACATTAAACAGCCTCTTTTCTGAAAGTCTAACAACAACAGCAACAAAATCCTTTTGTTCTCTGGAATTGTCATTTTTTATTCCTTCTTAAATTTTTAAACACTCATGCAGGTTGTTTTTTTATGTCTCATGGCAAAATCGTGTCCAAATTCTTGTTTATGTTGTTTTCAGATCTACTCTGTTGCATATCTTTTTCTGTAACATCTTCTGGGAACAGACAGTTCCCAAGAAGACACATTATTGATTGAAAGTCCTGATGTCAAAAATATCTCTTGAGAGCCATAGCAATAGCAACAGCACTTAAGACTTACAGTATATAGCACTTTACAGTGATTCACAGCCCTCTCTAGCAATTTACAGAGTCAACATATTGCCCCCAACAATCTGGTTCCTTGTTTTACTGACCTCGGAAGGATGGAAAAGTGAGTCAACCTTGAGCCGGTCAGGATCGAACTGCTGGCAGTCGGCAGAGTTAGCCTGCAATACTGCCTTCTAACCACTGCGCTCCCCACGGCTCTTCTTATAAGTTGCTTGTTTTGTTATGTCTCAGAAATCAAAAATACATTCATTCTTTAAAATTAATTTCAAAATCTTAATGTCCATAGTCCAACATGCATACTGGTTGTATCTAATTTCCAAGTTCTGGTGCAAACCTTTTCCGTGTAATATGTGGCAGCATAAGGGACAAGATGGAGCCCTATAGAATACAGGTAGTCCTTAAAATCATTCTTTTACTGCCCTTTTGAAGTTACAATGGCACTGAAAAAGGTAATTTATGACCACCACAGCATCCCTGTGGTCACATGATTAAAATTAAGGCACTTGGCAACCATGATGGTCTCAAAGTTAGGGTTCCAAGTAACACCCCCAACGAAAGAAAACTCTGAGGCTTAAAGTTCCTCAAAGTTCCATTTTATTTATTATTTATTTATTAATTTTATTTCTATACCGCCCTTCTCCCGAAGGAGTCAGGGCGGTGTACAGCCTGATTAAAAGCACAAAGACAGACAAAATTTAAAAATAATTACAATTATTAAATGAATAGGCTCAATTTAAAACCCCAAATTTAAAATCCCATTTTTAAAAACCCAATTAAAATCTTTACCTTGATAGCCCAGCCTGGCGGAACAACAAGGTTTTGAGGGCACAGTGAAATACACCGAGATCAGAGATTTTACGAATATCTGGGGGCAGCTCATTCCAAAGGGCAGGGGCTCCCACAGAGAAGGCCCTCCCCCTGGGTGTCGCCAGCCGACATAATTTGGCCGATGGCACCCTGAGGAGACCCTCTCTGTGGGAGCGGACTGGCTGGTGGGAGGCTATGAAAAAGTTCCATTTTATTAGAGATGTCATATCGGCAAATCTGGGAGAACCCGAATCTGAAAGCTTCCAGATTTTCCCCACCGAAAAGAAAGTCCAACTCTCTTCCCCAGCACCCACATGTCCATCACATGGTCCAATCAAACATCATTCCAACTGGAGATGCCTCCCAGTTCTAGCCTCCCAGGTGCAGGGCAAGTTGTCCTTGACTTCATGAGAAAGGAATGTTATTATGACTATATATCACCCATGCTCCATACAATGCCCCCTCCCAATTTCCCACAGTAGTAAATGTGGCAGGTCTGAAGGCCTAATACAAAAGATGGCTTCCAGGCCTGACAGGCCGTCCCCACCCCCACCCCCCCGGTCAGAAAAGTATGTCCTGAAACAAGATTAGCATAGTGGTTAATCATTCAGTATACTATATACAAATCAGAATGACGGGATCATCATTTGCAACCTTTTCAGGTGACTTCTGATAAGTCAAGTTACGGGAGCTGCATGGTACTCCCACATAACACCTCTCCTGCGTGAGCTGCACTGGCTCCCAGTGGTCTTCCGGGTGCGCTTCAAGGTGTTGGTTATCACCTTTAAAGTGCTCCATGGCATAGGACCTGTATATCTTCGAGACCGCCTGCTGCTACCAATGGCCTCCCACCGACCTGTGCGCTCCCACAGAGAGGGCCTCCTCAGGGTGCCATTGGCCAAGCAATGTAGACTGGTGGCTCCCAGGGGAAGGGCCTTTTCTGTGGGGGCACCTGCCCTCTGGAATCAACTGCCCCCAGAGATACGAAGAATTCAAGACCTCGGTGCTTTCCACCGTGCCCTGAAGACCTATCTTTTTCAGCAAGCTGGGCTGGCTTAACACATTTTAAAATGTTTTTAATAGGTTTGTTATTATTCTTTTAATTTTGGGGCCAAACGCATATATATCTTTTTAACTGTATTTTAATGTTTGTAGCTATGTTTTTTACTTTGGCTGTGCACCGCCCTGAGTCCTTCGGGAGAAGGGCGGTATATAAATTTGATAATAAATAAATAAAATAAATAAGTCAATAAGAGAAGCCAGATTTGCTTAACAACCGTTGGCAAAAAAAGGTCATTAAATTGGGCATGATTCACTTATCAGTCACCTTGCTTACCAATGGAATTTCTGGTCCCAATTATTGTCATAAATCAAGGACTACCTGTAGTAGTTTTTAAAATATTATTTCCGTATTTTCCGGGTGACTTCTGACATCTTCATTTTGCTTAGAGTTCCTTAAGTAGAGAGCATATAAAATATCCTTATCAGATACATTTTAAATATGCGAATCTCAATATTGCTCAGCAGCAGCATTTAACTGAAATATTAATTATATTTCAACATTTCAAGGACTTATTGGAAACACATAATAAACTGATCTTATTCCCCAAACAAAACATGTTCATTCTGACTAATCAATAAGGAAAGTGGACAGCCTTCTGTACACCAACATCAAATATAAAGCCAGATGTTCAGACTAGATTTGGCAGTTGTCTACTTATTGAGTTAGGTTACCAAGGACCTGTGATAGGCAGATCTGGATGTTTGATGGTGTTACCGATATCATCGCAGGATGGAAGCAGGGGTGAAATGCTCCCGGTTCGGACTGGATTGCCCGATCCGGTAGCGATGGAGGCAGGTGGTTCGGAGAACCAGTAGCAAAAATCCCTGCGCCCCCCCCCCCCCGCATGCCCAGCTGAGCCACACAATCATCAGAGGCTTTTTTTTTTTTTACTTTTAAAAGCATTTTTTTCTACAACCTCTTCAGCCAAAAAATGCTTTTAAAAGTAAAAATAAAAAAAGCCTCTGATCATCATGCAGCTCAGCTGGGATCGTCAAAGGCTTTTAAAAGAAAAAAACCCTTTTTTTCTTTTACATACTTCTGACGATGCAAGCTGAGTTGCCTGATCGGCAGAGGTTTTTTAAAAAAGTCTCTGCCGATCAGGGAACTCAGCTGGGATCGTCAGAGCCTTTTGAAAGCAGTTTTTACAACCTCTTCGCCGAAGAGGTTGTAGAAAAAATGGTTTTAAAAGTTAAAAAAAAAATTGGCCACACCCACCCAGTCACCTTACGCCCCCCCACCAAGCCACGCCCACAGAACCGGTAGTAACAAATTTTAGATTTCACCACTGGATGGAAGCTGTTCCAAGTAAAGCTGCCTTCTGCAATTGACTGATGGAGAATTTGTCAATACCAATCGTGTTCAAGTGGTGCTCCAGTTATTTTGAGATTGCATATCCAATGCGTCTCTTACTATTGGTACTACCCTTGCTTGCCTTTGCCACAGTCGTTCTATTTTTATTTGTAGGTCTTTGTATTTTGTTATGTTCTCCAAAGATGATGATGATGATGTTTGGATAGGTACATATAGAAGCATAAGCAAGTCAGATGATAAACATTTGGAGCACAGGAAAAGTTTAATCTTAATTGGGAATCAACTCTTTTCATCAAACAGTGAATCAACTGATTTGCAATTTGCACGACTGCCCTTTGGGTGATTACTAGGGTGGATAAAAATCAATGATTTTTTTAAAACAAATAAAAAAAATCAGATTTTTAAAAATTTAAATCGGATTTTTTTTATTTAAATCGGATTTTTTTGATTTTTATCGAATTTATTTTAATAAAAAACTTTTGGGGTAAAAATCTATCGTAAGAAAGTTTTCTATTTAAGATACATAAATAATTTAGTTTATTCAGCATGAAATGGAGCTTAGTTAGGTAGCATGAGGCTGTATATCCTGCAACACTGGGACTATCGGTGAGTCAACAGTGGGTCAAAGGAGTAGCAGAGATGACAGTTGCTCTCTAAAAAATATGATTTAAATCGAGTTGATTTAAATCAAGCCTTTTTACTAGTGATTTAAATCATGATTTAAATTGTGATTTAAATCAACTCAATTTAAATCAAATCCACCCTGGTGATTACCCCCAAAGTGAAGGTGAAGCAAAGGAGGATTAGTTCAAAGGAAATTGGATGGTCGCCAACATTTCCTTGATCAATTCCACAGATAATTCTCAGTTATATCTTTCATATGTTTCAGCCAGGCAAATATCTTTCCATTCCAACTTTCTGATTAAACAAAATCTTTTACTGCATTCATGGCGTCCTTCTGAATCCTGATTCGTTCTCTCGGCTTGTCCCCACATCTGGTGATCAGATGTCAGAACCAAATGGCTGATGCCGATGGATTTTTATTTTAAGACTGCTGTCTCTAGTGTTATATATAAATCTTGATATCTGGGATACATCTTTATTAGGGGAAATTTGTTATGTTCCTCACATCTATTTGCTCTTTTCAAATGGCATCAGCCTGGGGATTTGAAAGGCTGATGAAGGCAATCAAAAAGTCGAAATGCTGGCTCTCTTCCCAGTTATGGGGTCCTTGGTGTTGAGTTTTCCTGTTTTCTTGCAGATGGTTCATTACCCAATTTGGTAACCAAGCTCAGAGAGCACCAAAGACCCCACGATTCAACCCTGAGCTATAAATATTCTCCTCTATCAGTATCATTTCCCAGCAGAGAAGTAGCAATGCATCTAGAACCTGACATCTAGAGCGCTGGAGAAGAGCTACAGAGGCCTTGGCCAGACTGGAGAAGGAATGTAGCATCGCAGTCTAAGATACAACTCTTGCCTTGACCTGGGGAACCTATCCTGAGCTCTGGATACCAGTTAGTTCTTGATTCCAAAGTATCGTGCAGTCTTGGGCTTGGTGTTCACCATTTTGGCAGTCTTCCTTCTCTGTTGAATGGAAGCTTGAGCTCACCAGTAGCAGACCCAGATGGAACTACTAAGGAAGGTTCTGGTTGTCTCCTTTAATGTCCTATTTGGCTCTGGACCTTGTACTCTAAGGGACCACCTTCTCTTATCTTCATCTTCCTGGCCAACCAGATCGAATAAGATCAACTCCCTCCATTTCCCATCCCTACAGCAATGATACCCAACAGGTCCTAAGAAATGGTATGTTCAGTAGCCACCCCAACACATTGGAATTCTTTCCCAGCAGAGATTTGTTCAGCTTTGTCCTTTTAAGAAGGATAATTTACCAGTAACAATAGAAGAAAGAATGAGTAATTCAGGACAATAGAAGAAAGAATTAGTAATTGAACTGGGGATCCTTAGTGCTTCTCTGAACTTAGTTGTTTTCTTGCAGTACTGATGGAGTTACCTAGTTTTTATTTTTTATTTATTTTTATTTTTTTAATTTGATTTATATGCTGCCCTTCTCCAGAGACTCAGGGCGGCTTACAATGCGTTAAGCAATAGCCTTCATACTTTTGTATATTTTTATACAAAGTCAGCTTATTGCCCCCACAAACTGGGTCCTCATTTAACCTACCTTAGAAAGGATGGAAGGCTGAGTCGACCTTGAGCCTGGTAAGATTCAAACCTGCAGTAATTGCAGGCAGCTGTGTTAATAAGAGGCTGCTTTAAACCACTGTACTACCAAGGCTCTAGTTGGGTAATGAAATGTCTACAAAAAAACAATCAACCTCAAAGAGCATTAAGGACTCCACAGATAATTTATTAATCACATGTCACCCAGGAGGCAGTGTTGTAATTGGAGTTCACCTGTACATGGTGTTCGTATTCCTGAGGAAGGTTCTTTTTTTCATCTTTTTATTTTTATATGTATTTTTTTTTATTTGATTTATATGCCGCCCTTCTCCGGAGACTCAGGGCAGCTTACAATGCGTTAAGCAATAGCCTTCATCCTTTTGTATATTTATACAAAGTCAGCTTATTGCCCCCACAAACTGGGTCCTCATTTAACCTACCTTAGAAAGGATGGAAGGCTGAGTCAACCTTGAGCCTGGTAAGATTCAAACCTGCAGAAATTGCAGGCAGCTGTGTTAATAACAGGGTGCATTAAACCACTGTAGTACCAAGGCTCCTATTTTGGGTTTGAGGGGGCCATTATATTATATATGAGTTCCTCTTAGCTGTCCAGAGCCTTCAGGGATGATCAATATACAGAGATGATAGAGATGATAGGAGAGAGAGGAGGGAGGGGGGGAATGAATAGTGGTCTAGTGGTAAAGACACTTGCCTCCCACTTGGAAGATTGAGAATTCAATCACAGGCTACAGCAGATATTTCTCTCCTAGTGCACAAAGGAAAAAATATTTCCTGTGAACTCCATGTGGTGTCAGGAAGGGCAGCCAACCAGCAAATGCACAGCTCCATCCAGTCACCCCGACTCTAGCTCAAGTTAAGGGATTACAGGGTCATAAAAAGGAAGGATAGATAGACAGAGAGATAAAGAGATAGAGATGATAGAGATGATAGAGATAAAGAGAACGAGAGAGAGTTGAGAAAGAGAGAGGGGGAGAGAGAGAGAGATCCATCTCTGGTAATTGTCATTCCATTCAGCTCTGCTCCCATCTAATCTGACATCTCTTTTCCAGCCTCGGCATGCATGCATTTCTATATCGATGACTGTTTTTACTGTTTCTAGTAGCTGTTCATAGCCCTCCAGAAAAAAATAATGTTTATGATCTTGCTTCAGCCACTCTAGAAAACCTCTACTGATTCCTCTATTCACAAACAGCAGCCTGTCACTCAATACCTAATGTCTCAATGTTATCCTGATTTTTTCCTTACAATTGTTAGAAAGCAACAGACTCTCAACGGATTCAGAATAGAAATAAAAAAAAGAAACACTTTGCTTTCACCGAGCATTTTAATCTCTCTTTCCATTCATGTCAGCAATGAGATAAATCTATTATGAAACCACCTCTCTTGCATAAATAAAGCCTGTGGGCTATTTTGTAAAATTTCACCTCTTGCTGTTTGAAAGGAGGCGTTTGCTTGTTATTAGGTACCCAAAGAAAGAGACATTATTTCTTGAGAAAAGTTTTTTAGCAACTTTGGCCAGATGATTTTCAAACCGCAAATTCCACATTGGGCTTCAAAGGTACTGTCAGACCTGCCCCAGTCTGATCCCTTAGGGAAGAAAAACTCTCGATTCCATTTGGATTGAAGTGAAAAATACTTTTGCTAAGAGATGCTGGCTGTAGTAAAGTCAGGCGGAATCTAAAGTTCCCGTACATCAATACAGAATTAATCCCTCGGTTTCCCCACCCCTCCCACTCATGATTTGTCCGTGTGTAGCCAATCTGACATCATCAAGATGTTTTGGGAAATGCTGGGGTGTTTAGGCTGGTGAAATTCCACTCCCAGGGTAAATGGCCTTGAAGATGCCAGGCACGAACTGCATTCCAAAATGCTCTCCTCTTCTTCAACTGTCAATCCCAAATTCCAACCCTAAAGGTATACAGATTTATTGCTCATTTGTTCCCCTTCCCTTTACCCGTTCTTTGATGGCAAGATACCAGTGAGGCGCTAAGCCGAAGTTGGTGGATTGGATAGGTTCAATGAATGGAGATATAGATAGTCCTCAAATTACGACCACAATTGAGCCCAAAACTTTATGTTGTTAAGCGAGACAGTTGTTAAGTGAGTTTTGCCCCATTTTATGAGCTTTCATGCCGCAGTTGTTAAGTGAATCACTGCAGTTGTGAAGTTGTTAAGTGACTCTGGCTTCCCCATTGACTTTGCTGGTCAGAAGGTCACAGAGGTTGATTGCATGACCCCAGGACACTGCAACCGTCATAACTATGAATCAGTTGCCAAGCATCTGAATTTTATCACGTGACCATGGGGATGCTGCGATGGTCATCAATGTGAAAAGCGGTCATTTTTCAGCGTAACTTTGAACAGCCATTAAGTGAACTGTTGTAAGTCGGGGACTACCTATAATGCAGCATCTTCTTGATTGGCAAATGACAACATTCCAGATGCTTTGTTCAACACGTGAATGAGATGACGGAACTTCACCAGTTAGATCAGGGATGTCCAAACTTGGCACCTTCAAGACTTGTGGACTTCAACTCCCAGAATTCCTCAGCCGGCCATTCCAGACCTGAACTAGACCTTCAAAACAGGTGTTTTTCCAAAAACAATGTCAGTAAGAACATGACTGGGAAACTGTATGAATCAATATGACTATTCTGGGGTGATTGTTCCCCAATAAATGCTGAAGTTTTCTTTGAAACTTTCAGCTCAATATCCATTGTTACCTTTTCTTTTCTATTTTGGTGTTCCTTAACAGATTAACAGAGTTGGAAGGGACCTTAGAGGTCATCTAGTCCAACACCCATCCAAGCAGGAGACCCTACACCATTTCTGACAGATAGCAGTTCAGTCTCTTCTTCAAAGCTTCCAGGGATGAAGCTCCCCCAACTTCTGAAGACAAGCTGTTCTGTTGGTTGATTGCTCTCACTGTCAAAAAATTTCTCCTTATTTGTAGGTTGAATCTCTCCTTGATCAGTTTCCATCCATTATTCCTTGTCTGACCTTTGGAAAATAGCTTGATCCCTTCCTCTCTGTGGCAGCCCCTCAAATATTGGAACACTGCTATGTCTCCCCTGGCCCTTCTCTTCTCTTCACTAGACTAGCCATGCCCAGTTCCTGTAACCGTTCTTCATACGTTTTAGCCTCCAGTCCCCTAATCATCCTGGTTGCTCTTCTCTGCACTCTTTCTAGAGTCTCAACATCTTTTTTTATAGTATGGTAGCCAAAACTGGATGCAGTACTCTAGGTGTGGTCTTACTAAGGCTTTATAGAGTGGAATTAGTACCTCACTTGATCTTGATTTCATCCCTCTATTAATGCAATTTAGTTAATGCATTGGCTTTTTTGGCTGCTGCCACACAGTTAGCTCATAATTAATTGGTTGCCCACTAAGACTCCAAGATCCCTCTCCCAGTCACTGCTATTAAGCCTGCTTTCACCCAGTCTATATGTGTATTGTTGATTCAGTCAGTGTTGATTTTTGGATTGGTTTCTGCAATTTTTTTCCAAGATTTTGAGAACAGTTTTGTTCTTGCCTTCATTTTCCCTGGTTTCAAAAGGATCTACTTGTTCCAATCTTTGTGATATTTTCATGCCTATAACTTCAGTGAACTTTGTTATTGTTAGTTGCAAAGTCATGTCCGACCGATCACGACCCCATGGGCAACATTCCTCCAGGCTTTCCTGCCCTCTACCATCCTCTGGAGTCCATTTAAGATCACGCTGACTGCTTCAGTGACTCCATTCAGCCAACTCGTTCTCTGCCGTCCCCTTCTTCTTTGGCCCTCAATCTTTCCCAGCATTAGGGCTCTTCTCCAGTGAGTCTTTCCTTCTCATTAAGTATTTGAGTTTCATCCTCAGGATCTGGCCTTCTAAAGAGCAATCAGGGTTTATCTCCTCTAGGACTAACCGGTTTGATTGCCTTGCAATCCAAGAGACTCGCAGGAATCTTCTCCAGCACCAGAGTTCAAAGGCCTCAATTCTTTGGCGCTCAGCCTTTCTTATGGTCCAGCTTTCACAGCCATACATTGCAACTGGGAAACCATAGCCTTGACTATACGCACTTTTGTTGGCCGGGTGATTTCTCTGCTTTTTAGTAAGCTATCTAGATTTGCCATAGAGCCTTGGTGGAGTGGCAGACTAAAGCACTGTTAAGTAACACCAGCTGCCTGCAATTACTGCAAGTTCAAATCTCACCAGGCTCAAGGTTGACTCAGCCTTCCATCCTTTCGAGGTAGGTAAAATGAGGAGCCAGTTTGTGGGGGCAATAAGCTGACTTTGTATTAAAAAAGAACACCGCTTGGGGGGGGGGCGAAAGCCCTACTAAGCAGGTATATACAAAAGTATGAAGGCTATTGCTTAACACATTGTAAGCCGCCCTGAGTCTCCAGAAAAGGGCGGCATATAAATCGAACCAATACATAAATAAATAAATAAATAAATAAATAAATAAATAAATAAATAAATAGCTTTCCTCTCCAGAAGCAAGCGTCTTTTAATTTCTTGGCTGCAGTCCCCATCTGCCGTGATCTTGGAACCCAGGAAAATAAAATCTGTCACTACTTCCGTTTCTTCCCCATCTATTGGCCAGGATTCAGTGAACTATCAAAATGTAAATTGGTGTGTATGGGTTTTTTTTAGCCAAAACTAATCAGAGGCCAGGCGTAATAAAGTAACTCATTGTTACAAGAAATTTTGGGGCCAAATATTCCAAAGGACACAGGGCAGCTGCTGGAAGCAGAGGTGAAGTTTACTTGATACAACATAAACATGATAAATATAAATTAAAACAGATGAAATGCTATAATCCCAAGAGTACATCTCCCATCAGTAGAATTAAAACAACAATTTTCTTTAAATATATGGCTGCAAACAATTTTAAGTACCAAGGCTCACTTCTGAGTAAGCAACTACAGCATTGTTCGTAATAGGGAACATTGGGGGACGTTTATTATTTGCTGCATTATGTTTAATGGACTCCATAAATAGGATTGGCTGCCTTGCCAATACTAAATCAAAGGTGAATTGAAAACCAGTAGAGCACTCGGAATCGCAAAACCATTCGCTTAAATTAAAATTATCCTTCATATTGAAACAGCGGAGTTTCTTATAGTTGAGCCATTATCTATCAAATAATGTGAAACTCATAAAACAACTGTCTGAAGCTAAAAGCCAGCAATGAGATGGAAAGATAAAGACACAGCAATAACAGAAGTATTTTCTGACTTTAGGTTCATTTTAAAAGTTGATTCATTTTAGCTCCCTATTTCCACAAAAATATGGGACTGTAAGTGGCCAAAGGTATTGTGGGAACCCAACCCCCCCCCAAAGTGTGAAATATTTTGGGAAATATTAAAAAAGGCAGAATATTATATTTCCCTAAAGGAGAAATGAAGAAACATGTTTTGAGAGGCAGAAAGCAGCCCCCAGTCTTTCTTAACAGATCACAGCAGATGCCAGCACTTAAGGAGATAAAGAGCATATTGAAAGAGGAAGCCAACTATCTAGATGGCTCTATTCATAAGCAAAGCAAATACTGCAGGCAGAAATCCATTCAAGACAGGATATTTCGAAGCTCCTTGCAGCAAAGTTTGACAGCTAACAAAAGCAGAATGGTAGGATTAGTACCGCAGCCCCTCACCCAAGATCCAGCACAGAATGAAAGCCATTAGCCATTAGGGGGAGAACTTTGAATTGGGTGGGGGAAACCCGGGGAACTTCAGAGTCGGTTTTTCACCAGCCGTGCCAATATGACATGCCTAATAAATCTATACTTAGAGGAAACCTCTGGTCTTGGAGTTGTGATTTCATTTGGGCTGTTACTTGGAACCCTGACATTACCTTTGAGACAGTCCTAATTCAAGGACTAGCTGTTCTACTGTATCCAAGGTTCTTTCCCTTACAATCCATGGTTTATCTTTCTTGGGTTACTGCAACCCAATAATCTAGTAGGTTTCTCAGTCCTCGTCACCATGTCATCTGATGACACCTCTACCCAACTGAACACTGAAGAACTGTTATGGAATGATGAGACCAAACATCATTTGTTTGGTCAGCCAGAGTCAGTTTATTGCGCAGTTTCAGAATCAGATTTGTATCTGCAATTCTGAACCAAGAAGAGCTCTGATACAATTGCTTTTATACTTTAACATGACAAAGGATTTGATATGAGCACAGCAACTTTCCACATATGGTTAACATATATTTGTTAAGTGATGATTGATACTTTCATCAGTTTTCTATATTACTAAATTCCTACATTAATTTCTAGTACACGAGATCATCTTAGCTAAACATCCTTTATTAATTTTGTGATTGCTGATGTGTAGGTTAATGGCTGCTTTGGTTAATAAGTGACTCTTGCTTCATATGGATTTCCTTGCAACCGTGGCAGCTTGGTCTCTCAGACGTTATGTATTAAAGAAAAAGGAATTTAGCTGACTTGGTGAAATCTCCAAACAAGCATCTTTCTTTCTTATGATTAGGAGATAAAGAGGGCCCTTCAATGTTCATGTAGCTGACCCTGTATTATCCCCACATTAGAACGGCCATTGTCACCAAAATAGAGGTACCTCCCCTTTTTTTCCCCCCTTTGTCTTTTCTCATTTCCTAGTTTGGGGTTTTATAAATTTTTTTTTTAATTTGATTTATATGCCGCCCTTCTCCGGAGACTCAGGGTGGCTTACAATGTGCTCAGCAATAGCCTTCATCCTTTTGTATATTTTATACAAAGTCAGCTTATTGCCCCCCACAAACTGGGTCCTCAATTTACCTACCTTAGAAAGGATAGAAGGCTGAGTCAACCTTGAGCCTTGGCGAGATTCGAACCTGTAGTAATTGCAGGCAGCTGGTCTTAATAACCAGCTTAATAACAGGGTGCCTTAAACCACTGTACTACCAAGGCTCTTTGGGATTATTATTTAATAGTTTTATTATTTAATAAATTGGGCCTATTATTTAATAATTTTAATTATTTTTAAATTTTGTCTGTCTTTGTGTTTTTAATTAGGCTGTACACCGCCCTGAGTCCTTCGGGAGAAGGGCGGTATAGAAATAAAATAAAATAAAATAAATAAATAAATAAATAGTTCAATTTGCTTTTGTTTTTTTAGTTTCGCCACTTTAATTTAAGAGTTGATTAACATGCCATGACTGATCTTGCAACAAGATCTCAGCAGTTTCTGGAAGAGCCAAGGCAGTGGGAGATGACAGCTAATAAGCAACAACTAGTACTTACCGTTTCATAGGAGATAAATGCCTTGACTTGTATTCAATCCATGCCCTTTGATGCTGTCAGCGGAAAGAAGGTTTGAAAAGCATGAATCACGCTTTTTCATTTCAGGTGCCTTTTGTATTCCACTGTACGTACCCTATGTCCTCACGGGAAGGTGGGCCTTTGGAAAAAGCTTTTGCAAACTCTGGCTGGTGATGGATTATCTGTTGTGTACCACGTCAGTCTTCAATATTGTTCTGATCAGTTATGACCGATTCATCTCCGTGACCAGAGCAGTAAGTTCTATCCTAGCTGTTCAAAAGGTTGACAAATGATTTTGATCTGATGCTGCATTTATCCTCCTCCTCTGCCTCTTCCTTCTCCTTTTTGTTTTCATTATCCTGCCCTTTCTCTGACTTCTCCTCTTCCTCATTGTCTTCTCCTTCCTCCTTCTCTCCTCTTCATCTTCCTCTTCCTCCCTTTCCTTCTCCGTCTTCTTTTCCTTCTCTTCTTCCTCATCCTCCTTCCCTCCCTCTCCTCTTCCTCATCCATCTCTTCTTCCTCCTCCTTCCTCTTCCTCCTCTTCCTCTTTTTCCTTTTCATTATCCTGCCCTTTCTCTGGCTTCTCCTCCTCCTCCACATCTTCTCCCTCCTCCTTCCCTTGTCCGCCTCCTCATTTTCCTCTTGCTCCCTTTCCTTCTCCTTCTCTTCTTCCTCCTCCTCCTCCTCCTGTCCCTTCTTCTCCTTCTCCTTCTCCTTTTCTTCCTCCTCCTCCTCCATTGCACCTTGTTCCAAAATCATAAATCAGTTGCTTCTCTGAAACTCAGTATGAAATATTGACACATTTAATTTTTTTTCCTGTGAACAAAATCAGATCCAAAAACTAGATGGGGAATTTACTACTGTCCCTTTCTTTTGGGAGCAGGCTGCAAGAAAGGGGCAGATCAATCAAAGCTCTTGCAAACACAGATTGAAATTAGATTGTTGTTTTTTAAAAGCCACATGTAGCCTGAAGGTGACAAACTGTCTATCCCAGAACTAGAAAGGTTTGTATATTTGTGCCATCAAATAATTCCAGCTGTTTGGGGCCAGCTGACTAAGGGAAAGAGCTATTACCAAAGAGGTGGGGGAGTGGGAATGAGACAGGAGACCTGCAAGAGATGAAAGAGGAAGAGATTGATGTAGTTCCAAGCCACAGTCAGAGTCAGTAATACAAACTATTTAGAGGAGAATCCAAGCCAGAGCAAAAAGACTCTGGAAAGGAAGCAGTGAAGCTAGTGCTGAGGTAAATACCTTGAAGCTGAATTTCAAATACTTCAGCTGCCTGATGAGAAGCAAGGACTCGTTGGAAGAGACCTCGATGTTAGGAAAGACTGAAGGCAAAAGGAGAATGATGAACGAACATGAATTTGGGCAAACACCAGGAGACAGTGAAGGGCAGGGAGGCTTGGCGTGCTGTGGTCCATGGGATCGCAAAGAGCCAGATACAGCTTAGCAACTGAACAACAAGATAGATGGATATCTATCAGATGGATAGATGATAGATAGATAGATAGATGATAAATAGACACAGAGAGATAGATGATAGATAGACAGAGAGAGAGAGAGAATAAATAGCTAGATAGACATAGACAGACAGATAGGTGCTAGAGATAGATGAGACCGATAGATAGATAGATAGATTTATTTATTTATATTTAATTTATATACCGCCCTTCTCCCGAAGGACTCAGGGCGGTGAACAGCCATAATAAAAACAATGTACAAAAATAAAATTTAAAAGCAAATTAAAATAATTAAATCATAGGCCAAATTTAAAACTCTCATTTTAAAACCAATTTTAAAACCCCATTAAAACCAAATTAAAATCATTTATCCCATCAGAGCGGCTAGATAGATATAGACAATAGCTATAGATGATATAGGGAGGGGGAGGGGGAGAGCCTTCTCTGTGGGGGCACCTACGATCTGGAACGAGCTCCCCCCTGAGATACGGAGGATTCCGGATCTGCGTACCTTCCGTCGCATGCTTAAGACGTTCCTATTCCAACAAGCTGGCCTGACCTAAACTTTCTCCTCTTTTAAATGGGTATTTTAAATTCGGCCTTAAATTATTTGGGGTTTTAATATGGTCAGCCAAATCTATTTAATCTGTTTTATCTCTCTTTTAAATTTTGTACTTTATATGTTTTATTTTATGGCTGTTCACCGCCCTGAGTCCTTCGGGAGTAGGGCGGTATACAAATTTAATAAAATGAAAAAAAAAAATGATAAATAGACAGAGAGATAGATGATAGTCAGAGAGAGGGACAGACAGATAGACAAACGATAGAAATAGATGACAGATAGACAGACAGACTGATAGACGATAGATAGATGATAGATGATAGATAGGTAGGTGGGTAGGTAGGTAGGTAAGTAGATAGATAGATAGATAGATAGATAGATAGATAGATAGATAGATAGATAGATAGACAGACAGACAGACAGACAGACAGACAGACAGACAGACAGATAGATGATAGAAACATCTAAATTCTCTCAGTGAAGAAGAACTGATTAGTACAGTATTCTTGGAGAAGGAATAGAATGAAAATATTGATGCAGCCATTTTCAGCTGAAATTCATTCAGCCAGGAACCTGACCATTCCTTGCTGCTATCGGATTTCTCTACCCCACCTCCAACATTTTCTGATGCAGAAAACAATTTCATACAAAACTGTTCTTCTGGGAATATCCAATTGCAAAGACTTATTTTAGAGGAACACACATCTAAAACATATTGCATTCCGGAAAATAATCACTTGCAGAATATGCATGCATATTACTGGCCTTTGATTGTAACAATAAATGTGATTGGATTTGAATATGCATACATTAAAGTAAATAGACTTTTATATCTTTGTGGAAAAGTGGACTAAATTTTATATTGATGTGGAACTACTGCAGTGATAGGACATACTTTATTTAATATTAGATACAGGTAGTCCTTGACTTATTGAAACCAGAAGCGCCATTGCTAGGCGATGCAGATGTTAACTGAGTCACATTTGATTTTATTATCTTTTTGGTGCAGTCATTAAGTGAATTACACAGTCATTATGGTGGCGCAGTGGTTGGAATATGGTACTGCAGGCTAAGTCACTGTTCACTGCCAGGAGTTCGATCCTGACCGGCTCAAGGTTGACTCAGCCTTCCATCCTTCCGAGGTGGGTAAAATGAGGACCCAGATTATCTGGGGCAATAGGCTGACTCTGTAAACTGCTTAGAGAGGGCTGTAAAGCACTGTAAAACTGTATATAAGTCTAAGTGCTATTGCCATTGCTGTTGCCGTTGCCGTTGCCATTGCCATTGCTATTCTATTCTATTCTATTCTATTCTATTCTATTCTATTCTATTCTATTCTATTCTCTCCCTCTATTCTATTCTATCCTATCCTATTCTATCCTATTATCTCCCTCTATTCTATTCTATTCTATTCTATTCTATTCTATTGCAGGTAGTCTTCGATTTATGACCACCATTGAGCCCAAAATTTATGTTGCTAAGTGAAACATTTGTTAAGTGGGTTCCACCTTATTTTACGAGGGCTGTAAAGCACTGTGAAGCGGTATATAAGTCTAAGTGCTATTGCAATTGCTATTAAGCAAATGACATTGTCATTAAACGAATCCAGCTTCCCACAATGACTTGTTTGTCAGAAGACCCCCTGGGAAGGTTGCAAATGTCAATCACCTGACCCTGGGATGCTGCAAGTGCAGGCTGGCTGACAAGAGCCTGAATCACAATCAAGTGACTGAGGGGGTGCTGCGACGGCCATAAGGGCAAGGACCTGTATAAATCACTTTTTTCCATGCTGTCATAACTTCAAATGAATGGTCATAAGTTAAGGACCACCTGCCAATAGGAAACTGAGTGAAAGCAAAGCAGACACCTAAAGGCCAGTGGTGGGTTTCTACCGGTTCACCCCGGTTCGGGCGAACCAGTAGCAGCAGCAGCAGCGGGAAGCTCCGCCCATCCTCCTGGACGTCATCACGGATGCTCTGCAGAATGCGCAGAAAGTCCGAACCGGTAGTGTAAGGTAAGTGAAGCCCACTACTGCTAAAGGCATCCTTCTTCGATAGGCGGCCCTTCTACTCGCAGCTTTAAATGATTCGTCACTAATGGTACCATTGAGAAACAGTTTGGTCTAGTGCAGAGATGGCTAACCTTTTTGCTGTCGTATGCCAAAAGTGGGGATCATGCGGGGGGGGGGTCACGCATGCATGTGCCCATACCCATAATTTAATGTGCCCCACCCACCCCACATGTACGCGTGACCCCCCGTGCTACCCCCACTTTTGGCACGTGATGGCACAGTGGGCCCGGTAGGCCCGTTTTCCGCCCTCCCCAGGCTCCAGAGGCTTTCTTGGAGCCTGGGGAGGGCAAAAACGGCCTTCCCTCCCCCACCCAGGAGGTCCTCCGGAGGCCGGAAACAGCCCATTTCCCAACTTCAGATGGGCCCAGAAGGCCCGAAAATTAGCTGGCCGGCACGCATATGCGCACTGGAGCTGAGTAGGGCAACACTTGCGTGCCCACAGATACAGCTCCACGTGCCACCTCTGGCACCTGTGCCATAGGTTCGCCATCACGGGTCTAGTGGTTGAGGCATCAGGCTAGAAGCAGGGAGACTGCGAGATCTAGTCCTGACATAAAACCAGTTAGCCCTAGGAAGAAAACCTTCTTAGCCCTAGGAAGATGGCCATGACAAGAACACTGTGGGATCTGTCCAAGTAGTCACTAGGAATGAATACAGATTCAAAGGCAAAAATAAAAATAATAATATAATAAAATAAAATAATAAATTATACCAGTATTAGGGCTAGTTTCAGGCATTAGCCAAATTAACAGGCAGATCCATCCAGGAGCCCCATTTTTAATTTTTAAATTAATTTTTAAAATTGCAATGGAGTTTTTTAAAAAAGAACTTCAGTGGAGACAACCTAAAATGGCCTGGCTAAGGTAAGAAGAAAAGACAAACCACACAGGCACAGAGATTATACTGGGGGGAAAATAGACAGTCACAGCTATGGTAGAGAGTTTGACATTGAAGGAATTAAAATAGCAATCTATTTTGAATGTGTTACTATGCATTACTATGTCATTTTCTCAGCAGTTGGATAGAACTATGTTGTTTTTTTAAAAATATGCCATAGAACGAATTGCATCCTGTTGTCTTTCTAACAGCTGCAAATTCTTTCAGAGTTCACATCTTATCAGGAACTCTGAAGTCCAGCTGGCAGAGGGATTAATGCTCTGTAAGAGGAACCACCAGCCCTCGGCATCCTATTCACTTTATGCACCTTGTCATTTATCCAAGCATACACTCAGCAGCCTTAGTCAGTGACCACATGTGAAAACAGAGAACATAGAATAACAGACATGGAAGGGACCTTGGAGATCTTCTAGTCAGGGGTGGGATCCTATTAGTTAAATAACCGGTTCGCTAGAAGACCTCCAAGGTCCCTCCCAACTTTCTCTTCCCTTCCCTTCCCTTCCCTTCTATTATTCTATTCTATTCTATTCTATTCTATTCTATTCTATTCTATTCTATTCTATTCTATTCTATTCTATTCTATTCTATTCTATTCTATTCTATTCTTCTGTTCTGTTCTTTCTATTCTGTTCTATTCTATTCTATTCTATTCTATTTTCTATTCTATTCTATTCTATTCTATTCTATTCTATTCTATTCTATTCTATTCTATTCTATTCTATTCTACTCTACTCTACTCTATAAAATAAATACATTATTTGTTAAGGTATCAGACTATTCACTGGGTTTGCTATAGGGCAACACCTGTCACCTTCCCAGCAGTGTGCTGCAGCTGCCAAAAAAGCCAACTCAGTCCTAGGCTGCAGAGAGATAGAATCAAGATCACGTGAAGTGTTAGTACTGCTTTATTATGCTTTGGTAAGGCCGCTCCTGAAATATTGCATTTGGTTTTGGTCGCCACAATATAAAAAGATGTTAAGACTCTAGGAAAAGTACAGAGAAGAGCAACAAAGTTGATTAGGGGACTGGAGGCTAAAACATATGAAGAACAGTTGCAGGAACTGGGTATGTCTAGTTTAATGAAAAGAAGGACTAGGGGAGACATGATAGCAGTCTTCCAATATCTCAGGGGCTGCTAAGGGAGTCAAGCTATTCTTCAAAGCACCTGAGGGCAGGACAAGAAGCAATGGCTGGAAACTAATCAAGGAGAGAAGCAATCTGGAACTAAGGAGAAATTTCCTGACAGTTAGAACAATTATTCAGTTAAACAACTTGCCTCCAGAAGTTGTGAATGCTCCAACACTGGAGGTTTTAAAGAAGAGATTGGACAATCATTTGTCTGGAATGATTCCTGCCTGAGCAGAAGTTTGGACTAGAAAACCTCCAAGGTACCTTCCAACTCTGTCATTCTGTTAACGCTAAGTGGCAAGAAAATATTTGACTGGGATAATCAATTGTTTTCCTTTGAACTGAATATCCCTGCAGGAGACGATGTTCTCTAATAAACATGAACTACTTCGTCTTCGGTCTGACCTAAGCGTAGTACATAAAATTATCTGCTACAACATCCTACCTGTCAATGACTACTTCAGCTTCAACCACAACAATACACGAGCACACAATAGATACAAACTCAAGGTAAACTGCTCCAAACTCAATTGCAGAAAATACGACTTCAGCAACAGAGTGGTCAATTCCTGGAATCAGGGGTGGGTTCTAAATTTTTTTACTACCGGTTATGTGGGTGTGGCTTATTTTGTGGGTGTGGCTTGCAGGTCATGTGACTAGGTGGGCGTGGCTAGTTGGCCAGTGTCATTTCTGGAAGGTCCTCGCATTTACGACCAGTCCTCGCACTTACCATCCGACTCATTTGTTTGCTTTTAACACTGATCAGCTGTAGGAAGGCCCTTTGAAGCCCCGCGGCAAGAGTTTAAACATTTTTTTTCCCTCTAGTCATCAGCTGGGACTCAGGAGGCAGCAATAGATTGGGGGTGGGACCAAATAAAAGGTAAGAATAACGTGGGGGGGTGGGAGGGCGGGGGGGAGAACCGGTTCGGTGACGTCATATCATCACCCCTACTGGCTTGGCCGAACTGGACCGAACCGGGAGGAACCCACCACTGCCTGGAATGCACTACCCGACTCTGTAGTTTCTTCCCCAAACCCTCAAAACTTTAACCTTAGACTGTCTACTGTAGACCTCACCCCGTTCCTAAGAGGTCCGTAAAGGGGGCGTGCATAAATGCACCAATGTGCCTACTGTCCTTATTTATTCGTATCCATTTCATGTATTCATAATCATGTTCATACTTATATCTCTTACCTTATACATGCTTGACAAAATAAATAAATAAATAAAAATAAATTGTTTTCCCTTTTCAGGTCTCATACCGAGCCCAGCAAGGAGACATCAAGCGAGCCGTATTCAAGATGGCGATGGTCTGGTTTTTAGCTTTCTTGCTCTACGGACCTGCAATTATCAGCTGGGAATACATATCCGGCCGGAGCACCATTCCCGATGGGGAATGCTATGCGGAATTTTTTTACAACTGGTACTTTCTCATCACGGCCTCCACCCTTGAGTTCTTCACCCCTTTCATCAGTGTGATGTTTTTTAACTTGAGCATCTATTTGAACATACAGAAACGGACCAAAATCCGCCTGGAGGTTCTTCACGACAGCCAAAATTTCGTAGAGGAGACCGAAATGAGCGCGGGGCGCAAGCTTTCCATGAAATGTTGTAAGTGGGAAGAAAAAGATCCAGGAAGTTTGAACCCTCCAAAATGGGACATCCCAGGAGAAGAAGAAGATGCGCGAGGAAACATCAATGCAAAGCGTTCGCGGGACTCCGAGACGGAACCGAAACCTTCTAGCAAAAAGAATTATAAAGACTGCGCAGCCAATCTTTCTTTAGAGAGAGGATTGAAGGTAGCTTCCCAGAATGTGACACAGCGATTCAGGTTGAGTAGGGACAAGAAAGTAGCGAAATCACTAGCGGTTATTGTGGGCATTTTTGGCCTTTGTTGGGCACCGTACACCCTTCTTATGATCATCCGCGCTGCTTGCCATGGTCACTGTATCCCTGTGTATTGGTACGAAGCTTCTTTCTGGCTCTTGTGGGTCAATTCAGCCATCAACCCTGTCCTTTATCCACTCTGTCACTACAGCTTCAGGAGAGCCTTTGTTAAACTCTTGTGCCCAAAGAAACTGAAGATCCAGCCCCATAATTCTCTCCAGAAATGCTGGAAGTAATCTAATTGGGTAGAAGATGTAATCGCATCAAGATTTCTTTGAAGAGGTATTGACAGTAAGAGTTACAAAGGATGAAGAAGATACCAAGTTAACTAGGTGTTGGGTTTGTAACCTTTGATATGTAGACTGGATGTGGCCCTCCAGTTCTCTTTTTCTATCTCTGGAGCCCTCAAATTGCACTGCTGAAAGTTGGCAAAAAAAAAAAAGGTTGAACATCTGTAGGATGAAAAAAAAAAAAAAAAAGTGTGCCGCAACTCTAGTAGACTTAACACACTCCCGGAAGATCTTTAGAACTTGAGTCAAACTTTCTATCTTTTCCAGGGTCATCTTTTCTGTTTAATTCTGTGCAGCCAAAAATGGGTTTCAGACAGGGGTGGGCTGCTGGGGGTTCGCAGGGGTTCGGGAGAACCTCTAGCTAAGATTCTGTACAGTTTGGAGAACCCCCCAAATCCCACTCCTGACTGGCCCGGCCCACCCCATCCCTCCCCTCCCAGGAGTCCCCACGCGGCCCGTTTTGGATGCAGATAAGTGCAGGGCGCGCGCAGAGGCTTGGGGAGGGTGAAAAACGGGCCTACTGGAAGTTCAGGAAGGCCGGAAATGGGCCTGTTTCTGGCCTCCAGAGGGCCTCCAGAGCCTGGGGAGGCCGTTTTCACCCTCCTGGAGGCTTGAGGAAAGCCTCCAGAGCCCGGGGAGGGCAAAGAGCCCTCCCACTGCCATGGTGCAGGAGGCCGACTAAGCCACACCCACCATGACCACGCCCACCCAGCAACCGGGGCAGAGAACCCCTTGCTAAAATTTTTGAAGCCCACCCCTGGTTTCAGATCTGGATACATCCAGTTGAGTTTGAGCAAACATGCATTTAAATATACGGTCTTCAAATCCACATGGTTAAGATTTTCAGATACAAGGAAAGGAAAGAAATGTCCAGCGATGGTCCAACATACAGGTAGCCCTTGATTTATGACTACACCTAAGACTGGAACCTCTGTTGATAAACGATGTGGCCATTAGGTGGGTCTTCCCATGACCGTTACTGATTTTATGATCTTTTTTTGCTGTGATCATTAAGCAAATCTGGCTTTCCCCATTGAGTTTGCTCATGGGAAGCCAGCTGGGAAGGTTGTGAATGGTGATCATGTGACCCTGGGATGCTCCAATTGTCATAAAGACATGCCAGTGGCCAACCACAGTCATGTGACCACAAGGACACAGTGATGGTCGTAAGTGCAAGGACCACTCATGAGTCACTTTTGTCAGCAGAGCTGTAATTTTGAACAGTCACAACCAAATGAATAGTTGTAAGCTGAGGACTAGAGATGAAAGACATTTCTCGTGTCATAGTGGGAAAAATCTGAGCATTGTGGTGGCCTAGTAGTGAAGCTAATCGCCTCCCACTTGGAAGGTTGAGAGTTCAATCCTAGGTAGTGGCAGATATTTCTCTCTCCCCAGGCACAAAGAAAAAAAAATCTGCTGTGAACTCCACATGGTGTCAGGAAGGGCATCCAGCCAGTTAACGCTCAGCTCCATCCAGTCGCCCCGACTCTACCCCAAATTAGTTATGGTATGAGAGTCGTAAAAGGAGAGCTTATAGTGGGGAAAAAAATCTAATAGTAGGGCTGTGTTTGCTTCAACCAAGACTTCGTTCTCATTTATTCAATATCCTAACCAGCACCAGCAAAGTGTCTGTTGGTACAAGTGCAATTACCAGATCATACATGTTAAATTCATTTTAGAATAGAATAGAATAACAGAGTTGGAAGGGACCTTGGAGGTCTTCTAGTCCAACACCCTGATCAGGCAGGAAACCTTATACCAGTGATGTCTAACCTTTTTGTTGTCAATGCCAAAAGCGGGGAGAGCGCAGGGGGGGTCATGCGCGTGCGTGCCCACACCCATAATTCAATGCGCCTTGCCCCCCCACGCATGCACGCGCAACCCCCCACATTCCTCCTGCTTTTGGCACGTGATGGCCCAGTGGGCCCGGTAGGCCCGTTTTTCACACTCCCCAGGCTCCAGAGGCTTTCTTGGAGCCTGGGGAGAGCAAAAACGGCCTTCCCCCCCCCAGAGGCCTTCCAGAGGCCGAAATTCCTGTTTGTGGCGTCCAGAGGGCCTCTGGGGGGAATGGGGAAGGCTGTTTTCACCAGTGGTGGGTTCCTCCCGGTTCAGTCCGGTTCGGCCAAGCCGGTAGCGGTGATGATATGACGTCACCGAACCGGTTCTCCCCCCCCCGCCCTCCCACCCCCCTCACCCACGTTATTCTTACCTTTTATTTGGCCTCACCCCCAATCTATTGCTGCCTCCTGAGTCCCAGCTGATGACTAGAGGGGAAAAAACTGTGTAAACTCTTGCCGCGGGGCTTCAAAGGGCCGTCCTACAGCTGATCAGTGTTAAAAGCAAACAAATGAGTCGGGTCGTAAGTGCGAGGACTGGTCGTAAGTGTGAGGACCTTCCAGAAATGACTCTGATCAGCTAGTCACGCCCACTTAGTCACATGACCTACAAGCCACACCCACAAAATAAGCAACGCCCACAGAACCGGTAGTAAAAAAATTTAGAACCCACCCCTGGTTTTCACCCTCCCCAGGCTCCTAGAAAGCCTCTGGAGCCTGGGGAGAGTGAAAAATGGGCTTCCCTCCCCCGGAGGCCCTCCGGAGGCCAGAAACAGCCTGTTTCCTGACTTCCTGACTAAAAGTACAATTTTCTCTTTTGAGTGTTTTGCTCTGCCCCTTATCCAGCTGTGGACTATGTTGTCTCTTATCTGTTCCCTAAACTCTGGGTCCAATTTCTCAAGGTGATTCGCACATACTGTAGGTCAGTGATGACTAACCTTTTTGCCATTGCGTGCCAAAATCGGGGGGAGCGCGGGGGGGTCACACGCGTGTGTGTTCACACCCATAATTCAATGCGCCCCACCCTCTGCGTGTGCGACCCACCTGCACTCCCACCATTTTTGGCACGTGATGCACATGGCACGTGGGCCCAGTAGGCCCGTTTTCCGCTCTCGAAGTGGGGCAGAGAAGGCGAAAACGGCCTTCCCCTCTCCCCCGTAGGCCCTCTGGAGGCCAGAAACAGCCCATTTCCTGACTTCCGGTAGGCCCAGAAGGCCCAAAAATGAGGTGGCCGGCACACGCATGCATGCTGGAGCTGAGCTAGGGCAACACTCGCGTGCCCAGATATGGCTCCACGTGCCACCTGTCATAGGTTCGCCATCACGGCTATAGGTTCCTTGAGTTACAGCCCAAAATTTCTGTTGTTAAGGTGAGTTTTGCCCCATTTTAAGACTTTTCTTGCTGCAGTTGCTAAGTGAATCGTTGCATTTATGAAGTCAGTAATCTGGTTGTTAAGTGAATCTGGCTTCCCCATTGACTTTTGCTTGTCAGAAGCTGATCACAATAACCCAGGAGACCTGCAGCCATCATAAATATGAGTCAGTTGCCAAGCATCTGAATTTGGATCAAGTGATCAGGGGGATGCTGCAGTGGTCGTAAGTGTGAAAAATAGTCATAAGTCACTTTTTCAGTGCCGTTATAACTTTGAACGGTCCCTAAATGATCTGTTGTAAAACAAGGACTATCTGCATTACATTGATGAGGTGTCTCTTTCCTGGCATGGTCTACTTCAAAATGCTGAGGACATTCCATTATCTTGATGACCCAACTCAGACTTGTTCTATTCCATGATGCTTGAGGGTCAGTTCTGTTGCAAGAGTTGGTCCTTTCACTACTCAGAAGAATGGGCAGTCCTACAGGTAGTCCTCAACGTAGGACCACAATTGAGCCCAAAATTTCTGTTGTTAAGTGAGACACTTGTTAAGTGAGTCTTGCTCCATTTTACGACTTACCACAGTTGTTAAGTGAATCATCGCAATTGATAAATTAGTAATCTGGTTGTTAAGAGAATCTGGCTTCCCTATTGACTTTGCTTGTAGAAGGTTGCAAAAGGGGATCACATAACCCTGGGACGCAGCACCCGTCATAAATATGTACCAGCTGCCAAGCATCTGGATTTTGGTCACATGACTATGGGGATGCCTCAAAGATTGTAACTGTGAAAAATGTTCATAACTCACTTCTTTCAGTGCCGCTGTAATGTTGAACAATCACTAAATGAACTGTTGTAAGACGAGGACTACCTATATTCAAACGTATTTCCTGGCCACATCAATACTGCGGATCATTCTTCATTTTACATCCATTTGGGGCCTGGTGGCTCAGCAGACTGATAGCATTGTGATTAACACCAGCTGCCTGCAATTACTGTAAGTTCGAATCTCACCAGGCTCAAGGTTGACTCAGCCTTCCATCCTTTCTAAGGTAGATAAATTGAGGACCCAGTTTGTGGGGGCAATAAGCTGACTTTGTATAAATATACAAAAGGATGAAGGCTATTGCTTAATGCATTGTAAGCCGCCCTGAGTCTCCAGAGAAGGGCGGCATATAAATCAAATAAAAAAAATAAAATTCAGTGATGTATTTTCCTTCAAAGAAGTCAGGGAAAGTGATTTCAGAATAGCAGTTCCCACTGTTCTTTCAGGGGAGAAATTGAATATTTGAAATGCAGTATTGCTTGCTGTCCAAACTCATTTTGTGTATGTGTGTGTGAGAGAGCGAGAAAGACACAGAGAGCTTGAATTTTATTTCTAGAACAAATGGCAATGTTTACTGTATTTTTCGGGGTATAAGATGCACTTACCCTCCCCCAAAAGAGGGTGAAAATTTGGGTGTGTCTTATACACCGAATGTAGCCAAAAACATGAGGCATGGAGGCGGTGATGGTCTGTGGCAATCCCTGCAGCCACACTGAATACCCACTAGGGGTATTCTGGGAGGCCGTCCACCTGCCAATCAGCTGCTCATGCTGAATCAGAGTTTGCAGCAGCAATCACATTCAGAAAGCAAACACAAGTAACTGATTCAGCAGGATTCAATAACTTCTCTTTATATATAATATAACACATGAAGTAAATCAGTGGTGGGTTTCAAATTTTTTTACTACCGGTTCTGTGGGTGTGGCTTGGTGGATGTGGCATGGCTTGGTGGGCGTGGCATGGCTTGGTGGGCATGGCAGGGGAAGGTTAATGCAAAATCCCCATTTCCTCCCGATCAACTGGGATTTGGGAGGCAGAGAATAGATGGGGGCATAGCCAGTCAGAATTTTTACTACCAGTTCTCCGAACTACTCAAACTTTCCGCTACCGGTTCTCCAGAACTGGTCAGAACCTGCTGAAACCCACCTCTGAAGTAAATATACAATACCAAAAGCAGGTTTTCCAACGTGGTAGTAAATACAAGCAAAACACAAGCAGAGGAGAGGAGTTTCAGTTTTAGTTTCAGAGCTCAGCACAGCATGCAGCTTTAGAACAGTTGTTCTAAAGCTGGCATAGCTGTTTAGAACAGCCATGCCAAGGCTCCTTGCTGTCTCCTTCCTTGTTGCTCACACAGCAAATACTGCTTCAATTTCCAAACAGCCCTCAACCCTCTCACGCACTGACAGGATGCTAGCCAGATGAATACCGATGGATGCTGGTAGGAAGAGGCAGATTTTTTTTTTCTTATTTTCCTCCCCAAAATCTAAGGTGCATCTTATACTCTGGAGCATCTTATACTCCAAAAAATACAGTATTTCTGCCACAAGGACTTCAACCTGCTCTCTCTATTATGGCTGCCATTATGAGCTTCAAGTATAGATTCAACTTACTACCATATTGTTACTTCAAGTTAAGTCAAATATCTTGTCCTGAAAATCTGGAGGACTTTCTTCTGAGCATTATATGTAAAATATATGTTATTCTATTATTATTTTTTTAAAATCGAGAAAAAGCTTTATTAGTAATCATAAAGGGTATTGCAATTTTAAATCACTGCTAGAAATTTCAGCACTGTTTGGACTACCCACTTATCCTCTGTAGGTTAGATAAATATGCTTTCAGCGGCAGACCTAACATTTTGTGTCACGCATGCAATATTTGGTATTGAAAATGGACTCGGTCTGGTGAGGAACTGCATATGGAATTTACTGAGTTTTGGGAACAGTATCATCATATGGAGAATTTTTTGTCCTGCAAGTTTGTCCAGCTTTTAATGTATGCTTTTTATCCTGTACGTTGCCAGTAATCTGTAAGAAATATAATAAAAATATTTTCTTAAATCAATATTCATCCAATTCTTTGTAGAGAAACAGAGCACGGTAAAAGCAAGGAATCCATCTGTAGCCTCATGTAGCCTTCCTTTCTCCAGACGAGGATCAGTTCAAAAGAGTTTTAAAAATGTATTTTTAAGTCTAGTTGCTAGGGAGAAATTAAACTTTGAGTGATAGCTGTCTTTGAAGCAAATTGATCAGGCTCAACTGATGAACTATAGTAGCTCAAGTCAATCAAGTCATAATAAATCTGGAGAGATCAAAGCAACTTCGATAATTATTGTTTTAAAAAGAAGTAAACAGGATTAATAGCATGGGAAAGGGACATCAGAGGTAAAAATGCTTCACCTGCTTCAGAAATAAGCACATTTCTTGACAACTCCTAAGTAACTGTTTATGTGACTAAACACCTGCAGTGATTCACTTAACAATTGCAGCAAGGAAGGTCGTAAAAATGGGGCAAATTTCACTTAACAAATGTCTCACTTAACAACAGAAATTTTGGGCTGAATTGTGGTCGTAAGTTGTGGACTACCTGAATTAGGCCTTATTTGCTTCTCGGCACAAAAATCTAATAATAATCAAATTATTTTTCTGCCTTTTTGTCTCTTCCCATCTTTTTCCTGGCATTAAATGCTAAAGTAAATTTATCTGCATCACCTGTTTTTCAGCCCACAAATGGCACCAAATCCAACCAATCTTTAGAAGCATTCATTTTCCTAAATTAAACTCCAATTAACCTCCTGGCTCCAGTTCCGTGCTTTCTCTGCTTGAAAAAATCGTGGGTATTGACGTATATATCCACGTCCATAAATATGTATCAATTTGAGGGCTTCTGTATAGTTAGTCATGATTTTTCCCCCGTCAAACTAAATACAGGTAGTTCTTAACTGTTAAGCCACAGAACCTGAAAACAGGCTCCAAGCATAAGCCCTAATTGAGAATCTTTCTCTTGATGGTCCCCCACTGTGTTACTTCCAAATAATGAATGGAAGTTCTATACGGCATTCTGAGCCAGATTGGTCCTGTCCACGTTCGTATCTTCTTCACAGCAGGTGGGGCACTGACCAAGGTTCAGTCAATCATTGGCCCTGCTCTGTGCACAACACATATACACAAACTGAAGTCATCATAAACCACAGGTATTGGTCCCATTAAACCTGCAGCATGCAGTCACTTAAAAATACCTTCATAGTCATCTCTGCCATACTTGGCAGAGAGTTAACTGGGAGATTTTCCTGTCGCTGCATCAGTTCAGTCCTTAGAGAAGGGCAGCTTTGAATTCCAGAAAATATATGCTTAAACTGTTACAAAATGTGGATTATATATATTTTTAATTTTGTTGCCTATTTCTGAATACAGACATTGCAGATAATCCTTGATTTACAACCACAACTGAACTCAGAACATCCATCGCTAAGAAAGGAAATATGTTTGCTTCATTTTATAACCTTTTTTTGCCACCGTTGTTAAGTGAATCACTGCAGTTGTTACGTGAATCGTGCAGTCTTTAAGCAAATCTGGCTCCCACCCCCAACTTTGCTTGTTGGAAGCCAGTTGAGGAAGTTACAAATGGTATTCACAGGAACCAGTACAATGCAATTGTCATCAATAATATGTCAGTTGCCAAGTGCTCAACATTTAATCACGTGGCCATGAGGAGGCTGCAACAGTCTTAAATGTGAAAAACTGTCATAAGGAGCTTTATTCAGTGCTGATGTAACTTTGAAGTGTCACCGAACAAACGTTTGTAAGTGAAGGACTACCTGTATTAAGATGACCTTAAAGAGAAAGTGAAAAAAACCTCAGTTACCTGAAGGAAATTGCAAGATGGAAAGGAAACTGAAGTAAAATCTTAACCATAGTCACGGTCACAAGATTTTCAAGTTCTTAGAGGTTTAGAGGCTCTAATAAATTCAATTTCCTGATCCGTTCTTTGACGATCAATACCTAACACTCTTTTTGGTCTTCCGAATTTATTCTGATTCTGATCCAAATTCTATACAGGCAGGGGTGGGGTTCAAATAATTTAACAACTGGTTCTCTGCCCTAATGACCGGCTGGGTGGGCGTGGTCATGGTGGGCGTGGCCAGGGGGTATGACAGGCTGCACTCGGCCTCCTGCACCCCCCGGGAGCAAAAATTGGCCATGGAGGGGGGGGGGACGACGACACGCTACACCCCTCCGCACCCTGTTTTTTAATTTTTATTTATTTATTTATTTTTTAAATTTGATTTATATGCCGCCCTTCTCTGGAGACTCAGGGCGATTTACAATGCATTAAGCAATAGCCTTCATACTTTTGTATATTTTTATACAAAGTCAGTTTATTGCCCCCACAATCTGGGTCCTCAATCTAGGTTTTGGACCTAGTAGGCCTCTCTGCAGCCTCCTGGGAGCGAAAACAGGCTGTGCTGGAGCATGCCGTACCCTCACCCCGTTTTCGGCCTAGGACGCCTCCCTGCAGCCACCTGGGAGTAAAAACGGGCCGTGGGGGGGAACACCGTACCACCCCAATCCATTTTGGGCCTAGTAGGCCTCCCTGCACTTACCTGGGAGCCAAAATGGAGTGCGTGGGGATTCCTGGAAAGGGCAGGGTGGGGCCAGCCAGCAATTTAACTACCGGTTCGCCCGAACTGGCCTAAACCGGCTGAATCCCACCACTGTATACAAGTATGTATACTTCCTGAACGACTGATTGCTCTCACAGGGCAGCAGCCCCAAAAGTTCTCTCTCTTTCTTTTTTCTGCAAAAGAAAAATAACAAACGAAACCCCCACATTTTATAGTATTAGAAATACTATTTTTTTTTCTGATTGTGTCACATATACACCTTGAGTAGAAAATAATAAGAAAGGATTATTAGCCCACACATTAGGAGATCTCAGTGTTCCACCTCAGCGTGTCCAGAAAGCTATCAAGCTACCTTTTTGTTCTCAGCTGCCTCAAATCGCGGTCAAGGAGACATCCTTGCATTTGGATTCTCCCACATCCTTCCCCTTTCAGCATCCTTCTGTCCCTTTGATTCCTAGTTTGTTCTCTCTCCTGATCTGTGATTACTTGCATTGTTTCATTGTTCTGAGTTCATTAGAAGAGACTTCATTAGCTCCAAGTGGGAGGAGAAAGGCCCCTGGCCGAGTGTACTTTTTTCGGAGCTAAATTAAGGAAAGCGTATTTCCACCCAGGATGGTCTTTGAAATGGAGAAGAGGTGTGTCAGGGTGGCAATTAATCCCATTCTGCTTTTGGGTAATTGCACCTTGATTAGAGAATGGATCGTGACCATTTCCTTGAAGTATTCTTTAAGAAAATAAACCCGAAGATATATTTTCTAAGAAAAACTCATTTATTTGTTATAAAGAAAATAAAACATCTTACTAGCTAATTAATTACATCTTGGCAGCGTTCCTGCCGGACCTCTTTTGGCCGGAGAACAAAGAAAAATAGAAGAAAGTGAAAGAATGTGGACATGCGCAGTTAGCTTAGAGATAAGAACTTGGCAAGCTATGGTAAGTCTGAAAGTTCAAAAATAAGAGCTCAGCTGGTAAATACAAAAACGCAGTGACAAGGTGATTATCTTTTCAGCTGCCAGGATCCACATGTCTTCATTGCTTAGGAGATTTCTCCTTGGAAGCTAAATGAGGAGAGAAGTATTGTCAAACTGAGTCTACGTTATTCCTGCCAAGTTTCCGATTATTTTCTTTTCTTTCAAATAAATAAATGGCTTCGCTCTCTACAGGTTTAGATCAGCTGGCACATTATTTTCTTGGCTATATAATAGCTTCGGTAAGCTTTTGTGTCAAGTTTCATGTAGTTATCACTGAATTCATTCATCACACTTAGGTATGATGAAAAAGATATTGGTTTGGGGCATAATAAGAGCTATGAACCAGGGGTGCTATTCAGCCGGTTCTGACAGGTTCTGGAGAACCGGTAGCAGAAATTTTGAGTAGTTCGGAGAACTGGCAAATACCACCTCTGGCTCGCCCCAGAGTGGGGTGGGAATGGAGATTTTGCAATATCCTTCCCCCAGGAGTGCGGTGGGAATGGAGGTTTTGCAATATCCTTCTCCCAGGGGTGGGGTGGGAATGGGGATTTTGCAGTATCCTTCCCCTCGGGTGGGGTGGGAATGGAGGTTTTGCAGGATCCTTCCCCTGGGATGGGGTGGGAATGGTGGTTTTGCAATAACAGTTTACTGAAACTGTTCCAGTATTGTGCATCAATTCCGGTATCAAATGTAAACATTGAACGAATTTTCAGCGTCATGGGAAATTTGTGGACTGACGAACGTAACCGACTGCTTGTACCATTAGTTCGAAGTGACCTTTTATATTTTTTAATATTTCTCAACGTTGTACTGAAATTAAAGAATTATTCCTTAAACACAAAGAATTGATCAAAGCTGCACAATCAAATAAAAAATACACACGACAGCAAAGTAAAATGTAACTTAATATTTTACATACTATTATAATATATTTGATGTTTTGAATTTTAAGTAAAGTTTTGAAGTGATTATTTTAATATGTGTTAAAATGTTTGTAAGAAAATATATAATTTAATTGTAAAAATTGTTTTTATTTTTTTATTACTTAACCACCATCACCACCACCACCACCCCACCACCCCGTTTGTCCGCTATTTTTTGGAAGCAGACCTGGCAACCCTACTTCTCTCTCACCAGAATGTGTCCAGAACATCACCAGAACATTCTGGAGCGAGAGAAGTTCCCGGAGGATGGACGGAATGTAATCCAGATTCCCAGGATGAAGGGACTGCATTCTAGTGCAGCAAGAAACATCCCAGTTCAGATACTTTGTGTGGGAGAAAAGTGAAGACTGCTCTTCCCTAATGATTCTCAGAGTATATACTTTATGGGAGTGGTACGATGGCTCAGTGGTTAAAGACACTGAGTGTGTCATCTGGAAAGCTGACAGTCCAGGTTTGAGACCCGAGCATCACACAATGGGGTGAGCTCCTGTTACTTGCCCCAGCTCCTGCCAACCTAGCAGTTTGAAAGCATGCAAATGTGAGTAGATAAATAAGTACCTGTTGTGGCCCGCCAGCAGAGCTGGTGGCAGACTCGGACAGTAAGGAGGATGGGGAAGAACATGGGCCAGTCCTGGAGTCTGGGGAAGGCTCTAATGAGTGTTCTGCGTCGGAGGTAGAGATGGGGCCAGAGCCATCCGACAGTTATCAGCTACCTTCAGGGTCGAAGATAAGTGGGGCTGAATAACAGCTGGAGCCTGTTCCCAATGTGTGCATGCACAAAACTGCCAGGAGAAGGGAACTGTTAAGGAAAAAGGGCCAACTCAGCAGTAAAGGCACAGATGGATGGTGACTGGCCCCTCCCATAGGGAATAAAGAGCAGTGAAAGGGGAGTGGTGTTTGCAGGAGACAATTAGTTCATTTAATTAGTGTGAAGATCTGTTCCTGACTCTCAGAGACTCCTTGCCAAGTATTTTCTTGTACAGCATTACGTTTGGAAGATATCGGCCTGGCAGCTCTCCAAGCCTGATAAGGTCTGTGGTTGTAAATTCACCCTGGAAAGACTGTTTGCTGGGACTTTGCTGGATGTGAATGAGAGGAATTCACATTAGCTTCATAAAAAGGGGTTTTGTCGGGACAAGGAGTCTGCTTCGTGCTTTTGTGAAGCCTAGGTCAGAACAGTACCACTTCAGTGGGAAGATGCACCTCGGTCGGCCGGCCCCATGACCATGGAAGCATGTTTAGACTATGATAACTCCCTCGGCTAGGAAATGGAGATGAACACTGTCCTTGAGTTGGACATGACTAGACCACTGGTCAGCAACCTACGGCTCTGGAGCTGCATGCGGCTCTTTGGGCCCTCTGCTGTGGCTCCCTGTCAGGTGATCCCACCACTGGCTGGCCCCGTCCCTCGCCCTCCCCTCTCAGTCACTCCTCGTCTGGCCTGAGAAGGTAAGGGTGACGGCGGGGGATGGAGAAGCAGCCAGGGCAGAGACAGAGAGATACAGAGAGAGGGGGGAGAGAGAGAGACATCGAGAGATAAAGAGAGAGAGGGAGAGAAAGGAGAGGGAGGGAGGGGAGAAAGAGATATGTACTACTGCAACGCTCTCTACATGGGGCTCCCCTTGAGGAGCACTCGGTGGCTCCAACTGGTGCAGAATGCGGCCGCGCAGGTACTTATGGGGGTGACATGGCGCTCCAACGTGGCACCTCTCCTGCGCGAGCTGCATTGGCTTCCAGTGGTCTTCCGAGTGCGCTTCAAGGTGTTGGTTCTCATCGTCAAAGCGCTCCATGGCTTAGGACCCGGTTACTTATGAGACCACCTTCTGCCTCCGATAACCTCCCACCGGCCAACACACTCCCACAGAGAGGGCCTCCTCAGGGTGCCGTTTGTCAGGCAATGTCGGCTGGCAAGCCCCCGGGGAAGAGCCTTCTCTGTGCCCTGAAGACTTTTTTATTTCAGCAAGCCGGGCTGGGTTAAAAATCTTTTAATTGGGGAATTTTATGGGCAAGGGGTTTTAAATTGGAGAAGCCAAAGATAATTTAATTTCGTTTTAATGTATTTTAATATTTGTATTGTGTGTTTTTAATTTTGGCTGTTCACCGCCCCAAGTCCTTCGGGAGAGGGGGCGGTATAAAAATTTAATAAATAAATAAATAAAAATAAAATAAATATGTCAAAAGGATTTTGTGGTTCCCTGTGTTTTTTAACAACTGGTTCTCTGCCCTAATGACTGGCTGGGTAGGCGTGGCTAGAGGGGGGGGGTCATGTGACTGGTGGAAGTGAGTGACATCGAGTTGGCCACGCCCACCCAGGTTTTGTGGCTCCCGGTGTTTTCTTTTCTGTGGGAAACGGGTCCAAATGGCTCGTTGAGTATTTAAGGTTGCAGACCCCTGAATTAGACAGAGGAAAACTTTATCTTTAGTTTGCTATAGGTTTGCTATAGATTCTATCTGTAGGTGAGGAACAATAAAGAAAACTGCTTGGAAGAATCACAATGTGTCTTTCTTGTTTTTTTAAGCCTGTCCCCCGATGTGATGAGGCATCAGGCTAGGGTCTGTGTATACACAGGGTGATAGCAGTCGATCTGAACAACTTTTCAATATGCTATTATTAATTAAACGATCATAGCTATTTGTGAGGTTTTTTTTCTACCCATGTTATTTAAGTTTATTTGAAAGATACTCATATGTGGTACAAAAAAATGAAAGCAAAATGGAAAATAACCGTCATGTATAAAAAAAAAAATCAATTTGCAATTGCAATATGTTTTGTCCATCCAGAAATAAGCAGTAACAATTATATGGATTTGGAATATGGGGTTTGGCTAATCATCTCAAGAGTAGGGAGGTTTGTACAATTCAAATGGGTTTTTAATATCATAATGGATGTGTTTGAAAAACATTACAGATTTTTAGCAACAGCTTACATTGACAAGGGGACATTAATGTTCATTTAGTGAAATGCAAAGCGTAGCTAACATTGTTTGCCGAAATGCCAGGCCTTTTATACTGTTTATGAACTCAGCTTTTGAGAATTAACTGTGGATTAATTAAATATAATCATAATTGTTCCCAGCACATAATTAGCAGCCTAAAAAGTCAAATGGAAGTTGTGATTTTTTTCCCCAAGCATACAGCCAATATTATTTCACAGATTAAAGAAATGAGGGAGAAACTCTGCATGTATAAAATTGGACCATGAAATTTAAATCAAACACCTTCCAGAGACATTTCTGCAAGTTTTTGTGCAGGCACTGTATGAGATTCAGGATGTTGTGTTTATGCAGCTTCTTCCATTTAAGAAGACTTTTACAAGTTCACAATGCCGTGAAAAATGAATTAAATGAAACACAACATGCAGAGAAGCAACAAAATGTACCAATAGTTTCTGACAAGTTTAACCAAGCAAATGAGCAAATTAATAAATTAGAGAAAATCCCAATTAAAATGAAGGAAATCGCACGATATATTACTTTTCTACTTTCAGCCTACTGGTGTATATGAGGCAGGGTCCCATCTCTTACCTGCCGTGGTGGCGCAGTGGTTAGAGTGCAGTACTGCAGGCTCCTTCTGCTGACTGCCGGCTGCCTGCAATTTGGCAGTTCAAATCTCACCAGACTCAAAGTTGACTCAGCCTTCCATCCTTCCGAGGCTGGTAAAATGAGGACCCAGATTGTTGGGGGCAATAGGCTGACTCTGTAAACTGCTTGGAGAGGGCTATAAAGCACTAAGTGCTATTGCTGCATTGAAACTACTTTTAGTTGTTCTGTTGTTAAAGTCCTATTTCCCTTCTTCCCTGATGCACATCTTCTCATCTGAACAGTCTATGGCATTTTAGTGACAAGACAGGTAATGATGCTGTCATGTGTGAGGGGAACCTTTATCTTTACAGGTGAACTGTTGTGGAAGAGGGCATCCAGATCCTTCCCAAGGAGCAACAAACCTAAACCAACATGCCTCATGCATGCTTGTGACCCATCTGTCTCCAATTCTAGAATGAACGCAACCATAGTTATTCATGGCTCAGTCTTATTCCATTCAATCCAATTCTACTGTTCTCCATTATAGTAACAAGTTCAGTGGGGTTGAGGCAGTGATGAAAACTGAACTGGTTTGCCACCAGTTTGCTGGCTGTGAATGCACGGTGTGCGCCAAACACGTGGAAAAAGGAGGCTTGGGAAGGTAAGTATAACAGTGGTGGGAAGGAACATCTGTGCTGCACGATTTAGATTGACTAGAAATCAGGATTTCCTGCTTTCTAGCTATTTTAAATCGTGCTGCAGAGCTGATTGTTGGAAATACCAGTTCGGAGGAACCAGTAGGGTTTTTTTTACTACTGGTTCACCCGAACAGGTAGTTTTTATCACTACAGATTTGCCCGAACCGGTGCAAACCAGTAGGATTTCACCACTGTGTTGAGGCCTCTTTCTACATGAATGCATGCATCACCTTTGCTGTTTAATCAGCTATAGAAAAATAAATCGTCATTTGTTTGAGGGAAGTGGGGGGGACAACGATGAAAGAAAGAGCATCACAAATTCCAGAAAAATAAGACCTATAAACCTTCCAAGTACTTCTCAGGTATTGCAAACAAAATTGGAGCGATTATTTTACGTACCATGATTCATTTACAGTTCTGCAAAATATTCTGCCACAGGAAAGTGTTTTAAATTCTAGTGACCCCCCGAGACATCTGAAATGTTTGATTTTAAACTGTATGTTTCGGGGCCTTCATCTTAACTTGGTCATGTTTTAGAATATGCCAAATACTTTTCAAAACCAATTTAGGATATAACATTGAGATCACGGAGCCAGGATTACTGATTTTATGCATGGGAAATATCCTCACTCAAGGTCATGGGAACGAGATATAAAAACAAATAACTATCTTCACATTAATCTATTCAAAGGAATCAGCAGAGTGTAAAACCGTTCAAGAAGAAAAAATATATATATTTCCTGGGAATGTGTATAATCAGCAACAAACTCATTACAAGCTTTCTCCAGTTCTACGGATTGATAGCAGAAACATCCCACAGTGGCCGTTACTTATGGCAGGTTGCAAATACAGGTTGTCCTTGACTTACAACCAGGGGTGAAATGTAAAATGGGTTACTACCAGTTCTGTGGGCGTGGCTTGGTGGTGGGAGTAATGTGACTGGGTGGGAATGGCCAACTTGTTTTTTTTTTTTTTAATTTTCAAAGCATTTTTTATAATGTTTTGAAAAGCCTCTGCCGATCAGGCAACTCAGCTGGGATTGTCAGGGACTTTTCAAAGCATTTTTTTTAACCACCTCTTCGGCCAAAAGGTTGCAGAAAAAAATGCTGTGAAAAGCCTCTGAGGTTCCCGCGTGATCATCAGAGGCTTTTTTTTTTACTTTTAAAAGCATTTTTTCAGCCAAAGAAAAAATGCTTTCAAAAATAATTTTAAAAAGCCTCTGATGATCGCGCGGCTCAGCTGAGCATGGTGGGTGGGGGGCGTAGGGATTTTTGCTACCGGTTCTCCAAACCACCCACTGCCATCGCTGCCGGATCGGGTGATCCGGTCCGAACCGGGAGCATTTCACCCCTGTTTACAACAATTCGTTTAGTGACCGTGCAAGGTTACAACCGCAGTAAAAAAGTTACTTAGGACCAGTTTTCACACTTACGTCTGCTGCAGCATCCCCATCGATTCTGACTAGGTGTTGGGGAGGTGCAGAGGTGGTATTCAGCCGGTTCGCACTAGTTCTGTCAAACCGGTAGTGGCAATTGCGGGTGGGCCCCCCCCTTCCCCCTGCCCCCCCTGCCTCAGCTCCAAGTCATGCTATTTAGGCACGTTTTTGAGGCTGGGCACATGCGTAGAAGGTGCCCGAGCAAGCAAAGCGCATTCACAGGAGGCTTGGCACATGCACAGACAGTGCATGCACGCAGGGGGCGAACCGGTGGTAAAGGTAAGTGAAACCCACCCCTGGGGACTAGGGAGGTAGTTCATAATTCTGGAGAGAAGATACGAGATGAAGGGTCTCTCTGGTGCTCTCCGAGAGTGCTTGTTTTCTTATCTTATCTTATCTATTTAAATTTCTATACCGCCCTTCTCCTTTCGGACTCAGGGCGGTGAACAGCCAAGATAAAAACATCTGTACAAACATCAGTTAAAAAATAAGTTAAAATAATTTATAAAATTTGGCCTATAATTTAAAAACTTGTCAATTAAAATCAATATTAAAATATTAAAACTAATCCTAAAATCAAGACAGACCGGCTAACTGAAAGAAATGAGTTTTTAGGGCCTGACGAAAAATCCGAAGGTCGGAGATCACTCGTATCTCTGGGGGTAGATTGTTCCATAGGGTAGGTGCCACCACAGAGAAGGCTCTCCTCCTGGGGGTCGTCAGCCGGCATTGTCTGGCCGACGGCACCCTGAAGAGGCCCTCTCTGTGGGAGTGAACCGGCCGGTGGGAGGCTATTGGTGGCAGAAGGCGGTCCCGTAAGTACCCTGGCCCTAAGCCATGGAGCGCTTTAAAGGTGATCACCAACACCTTGAAGCGCACCCGGAAGTCCACCGGAAGCCAATGCAGCTCGCGCAGGAGAGGAGTCACATGGGAGCGCCCTGTCGCTCCCATAATCCCCTGCGCAGCCGCATTCTGCACCAGTTGGAGCCTCCGGGTGTACCCCAAGGGGAGCCCCATGTAGAGAGCGTTACAATAGTCCAGACGAGAGGTGACGAGTGCTTGAGTGACCGTGCGTAGGGAGTCCCGGTCCAGAAAGGGGCGCAACTGGCGTATCAGGCGGACCTGACAAAAAGCCCCCCTGGCCACAGCTGTCATATGCCCTTCTAAGGACAGCTGCGCATCCAGGAGGACACCCAAGTTGCGGGCCCTCTCCGTGGGGGCCAATGATTCGCCCCCAATAACCAGTGATGGCGTCAACTGGCTATACCGGGACGCTGGCAGCCACAGCCACTCGGTCTTGGAAGGGTTGAGTCGAAGCCTGTTTCTCCCCATCCAGACCCGCACGGCCTCCAGGCACTGGGACATCACTTCCAAGGCATCATTGGGGTGGTCTGGGGTGGAAATGTACAGCTGAGTATCATCAGCGTACTGATGGAACTCCACCCCAAAACCACGGATGATCTCACCCAGCGGCTTCACATAAATGTTGAACAGAAGGGGCGAGAGGACCGACCCTTGCGGCACCCCACAAACAAGGCGCCTTGGGGCCGACCGCTGCCCCCCTGTCAACACGGATTGCGACCGGTCGGAGAGATAGGAGGAGAACCACCGCAAAACGGTGCCCCCCACTCCCAGTCCCTCCAGCCGGCGCAACATGATACCATGGTCGATGGTATCAAAAGCCGCTGAGAGGTCTAATAGGACCAGGATAGAGGAATAACCCCTATCCCGGGCCCTCCAGAGATCATCCACCAATGCGACCAATGCCGTTTCCGTGCTGTACCCAGGTCTGAAGCCGGACTGGAGCGGATCCAGATAGACAGCTTCATCCAGGTACCGGGGAAGCTGTCGCGCAACCACACTCTCAACAACCTTCGCAATAAAGCGAAGGTTGGAGACTGGACGGTAGTTAGCCAAAACAGCCGGATCCAGGGATGGCTTCTTGAGGAGAGGCCTCACCACCGCCTCTTTCAAGGCGGCCGGCAGGACACCCTCGCTCAAAGAAGCGTTAATAATTCCCTGGAGCCAGCCTCGTGTAACCTCCCGGGAAGCCAGCACCAACCAGGAGGGACACGGGTCCAATAAACATGTGGTTGCGTTCAGCCGCCCCAAGATCCTGTCCACGTCCTCGGGAGCCACAGGATCGAACTCCTCCCAGATAACATTCTCAAGACCTGCCTCAGTCATCTCGTCTGAACTAACCCAGTCGGCGGCCAAGTCTTCCCGAATCTGAGTTATTTTATCATCCAGATACTGTACAAAATCCTCAGCTCGGCCCTGCAAGGGGTCCTCCCGCGCTCCCAGATGGAGAAGGGAGCGGGTCACCCTAAACAGGGCGGCTGGGCGGTTATCTGATGACGCGATAAGAGCGGCAAAATAGCTAGATTTTGCCGCTTTTATCGCCACTAGGTAGGTCTTAATATGAGACCTTACCAGTGTCAAGTCAGACTCGGAACGACTGGCCCTCCAACCGCTCTCTAGGCGTCTTTTCCGGCGCTTCATCTCCCTCAGCTCCTCGGAAAACCAAGGAGCTAAGTGAGTTTGGTGCCGGGTCAGAGGCCGCAAAGGCACGACCCAGTCCAAAGCCCCGGCAGCCGCCCCATCCCAGGCGGCCACCAGGTCATCAGCCGAGTCGTGAGCTAGAGTCTCAGGAAATGGCCCAAGCTCCATCTGGAACCTATCAGGGTCCATCAGGCGCCTGGGGCGGAACCACCTGGTCAGTTCCACCTCCCTGCGACGGGGTACGGCGGTCAGAAAGTCAAGTCGAAGGAGCGAATGATCAGACCATGACAAGGGTTCAATATCTACATCCCCTATATCAAGGCCATTCAACCACTGACCAGAGATAAAAACTAAGTCCAGAGTGTGTCCCCCCATGTGAGTAGGGCCGTGAATTACTTGGGTCAGGTCCATGGCCGTCATGGAAGCCATGAACTCCTGAGCTACCTCAGATGTTTCACCGATGGATGGCAGGTTGAAATCCCCCATGACCACAAGTCTGGGGGTATCAGCCGCCACCTCGGCTATAACATTGAGGAGTTCAGGCAGGGTCGTTGCCACGTGGCAGGGAGCCAGGTACGTGCATCTGCACCCCACGACCCCACTTCACAAAAAGGGACTCACATCCGGCTATCTGAGGTACAGTGGTCTCCCTCGGATCAAGACCTTCTTTTAGAATGACCGCCACCCCCCCCGCCCCTGCCCTGAGCTCTCGGCTGATGAAATGCACGGAAGCCTGATGGGCACATCTCCACGAGGGGAACTCCCCCCTCATGGCCCAACCAGGTCTCCGTGATACCTGCCAGGTCCGCTCCCCCCTCCTGAATAAGATCACAAATGAGGGGGGCTTTATTTACTACGGACCTGGCATTACATAACATCAGCCGGAGACTCGGGCGCTGAGACTCTAAGCAGCCTGGGGAACGGGAAGAGCTAAGGGGACCGGGGCACGGAATCGCTCGAAGATAGCGAGCACGTGCCCCCGCCACATGATCTGGCCCCCTGCTCCCACCATACCTGCCCCTCCCACTCAGCGTGTTAATAGAGAAGCCCTCACTAGAGGGCATTCTAACAGTCCCCTTTCCCCCAGAGTCCACACCCCCAATGGCACCATTAATAGCAGCCGGACTAGTCTCCAACCCCCGTGGGTTTTCCCCCAAACCCACATAACCTCCCCCACCCTCAGAACCCCTTAAAAATCTATTTAAAAAAGTCTTTAAAAAACCCCTCAATCCCTTTTTTGCAACATGCCAAACTTTCTTGCAGAAGTTTCATTACCCAAACTAGGTAACATCATCAGTGCTGTCCCAAAGGTGCTTTTTTTTTTAGGGTTGCCAGGTCTGCTTCCAAAAAATAGCGGACAAGCGGGGGGGGGGGGGGTTTAAGTAGTAAAAAAAATAAAAAAAATTACAATTAAATTATATATTTTCTTACAAGCATTTTAACACGTATTAAAATAATCACTTCAAAACTTTACTTAAAATTCAAAACATCAAAAATGTTATAATAATATGTAAAATATTAAATTACATTTTAATTTCATCATAAAGCTTTTGAATAAAAAAAATGTCCACTATTTGGTGAAAAAAAAATAGTGAACATCATGTGAAAAAAGCGGACTGTCCGCTCAAATAGTGGACACCTGGCAACATTATTTTTTTTAAAGAGGCAACTGGACTTTCTTGTTTTTTCTTTCAAGATGTTTTACTTCTCATCCAAGTTTCTTCAGCTCTGAAGCTTCTTGGCCGAGAAGCGAAATGTCTTCAAAGAAAAAACAAGTCCAGTTGCCACTTGGAGGGGAAAAAGCCCTTTGGGATAACTATGACAACTATGATGCTAACAGAGCCTTGGTAGCGCAGCAGACTAAAGTGCTGTTAAGTAGCACCAGCTGCCTGCAATTACTGCAAGTTCAAATCTCACCAGGCTCAAGGTTGACTCAGCCTTCCATCCTTTTCGATGTAGATAAAATGAGGACCCGGATTGTGGGGGCAATAAGCTGACTTTGTATAAAAAAGAACACCGCTTGTGGGGGGAGGGGAAAGCCCTACTAAGCAGGTATATACAAAAAGTATGAAGGCTATTGCTTAACCCATTGTAAGCCGCCCTGAGTCTCTGTAGAAGGGCGGCATATATAAATCGAACCAATAAACAAATAAATAAATAAAATAAACATCTGCAAGAAAACAACGAACCTCAGGGAGCATCAAGGATCCCTCACTTCAAGCCTGAGCTACAAATATTCTCCTTTATTAGAAGATAAGATGAGAATTTTTATTCAAGAGATCTTTTGGGCAGTCAGCTTGAAAAGGTTGTTCTACCACTTTTGCAAATCAAACCTATAAATTAAGAAATCAAGGGTGACATGAGCTAAAAATGCATAATCCATGCTATTTTTCCCCTCCCTCTTGTTAAATAAGAGTGTCAAGCATGCCCCATTTAAAAGAGGCTTTGTATTGATATTAGCTAGTGCATAATGCAGCTTTGCTCTCCAAATTAAGAATTTTCTTTCATATTAATGATTTCCTCCCCTAAATAATGCACAATACATTCATAATTATTTTTAATCTGGGAACTAAAATTTAATAAATTCATAGCTTTTTTTGGAGGGGATGGGGAAACTTGAAAATTGCAGAGATATAGAGAAAAAAACAGAACACCATTCGTTACCAAAAAAAGTTAAATCAGCAAACTTCTTCTATTTAATGAAAGTGACATTTTGCTGGACTATTTTTTAAAATGAGATAAATGATCAGCCTGCTTGGAGAAAGGAACTTAATAGTGGGACTGAACTTTCTGATTTATATTATTCAAGAAACAAGAGGAAATGAATGGTCCCCAAACAGTATGATTTTATGAATAATATAATCAAAACATGGATATTTTGTCTGTAATATCACAGCTGTCTCATCTATAACCATTGATTTAGCAATTATATTATGCAAATAACCCAGCCTTCTTCCTTGCACAAAATTTGTCCATATTTAAGGAAAAGATTGAGTCATCTGGATTTAATAAACAGCCATACATCTATCAATGGCTGATCAGCATTCAATGCATAACATACAATAACTTTAGATTGTTATGTCCTTCCAAAGGGTAATCAGCATTAATATTAGTATTATCCTGAAAAAGCCATATTTCTCCACCATTGTCCATAGCTTAATCACATTTAAATAGAATAGAATAGAATAACAGAGTTGGAAGGGACCTTGGAGGTCTTCTAGTCCAACCCCCTGCCCAGGCAGGAAACCCTACACCACTTCAGACAAATGGTTATCCAACATCTTCTTAAAAATGTCCAGTGTTGGAGCATTCGCAACTTCTGCAGGCAAGTTGTTCCACTTATTAATTGTTCTAACTGTCAGGAAATTTCTCCTTAGTTCTAAGTTGCTTCTCTCCTTGATGAGTTTCCACCCATTGCTTCTTGTTCTACCCTCAGGTGCTTTGGAAAATAGCTTGACTCCCTCTTCTTTGCGGCAACCCCTGAGATATTGGAACACCGCTATCCTGTCTCCCCTAGTCCTTCTTTTCATTAAATGAGACATACCCAGTTCCTGCAACCAATCTTCATATGTTTTAGCCTCCAGTCCCCTCATCATCTTTGTTGCTCTTCTCTGCACTCTTTCTAGAGTCTCAACCTCTTTTTTACATCGTGGCGACCAAATCTGAATGCAATATTCCAAGTGTGGCCTTACCAAGGCATTACCAAATAAAATAATTCTAATGGTGAATCCCATTAGAAATCTCTCTTATTTGAGTTGGAGAACCAAAAAGAAAAAAAAAATCAATGAGTAAGAGGGTTAGAAAAGAAAGGGAGAACAATTTTTGTTAAGGCACAAATGTATTGAAGATCAGCTCGAGTTTACCAGGACACCACAAACACAATTTCCTTCTGATGAAAACGTTGCCCTCCTTTTTCTCAATTTCCACAAATCACCAAGACATTGCAAGTACAAGTAATCATATTAGAGACAAAATACACCTTAGGCTAAAACAGAGTTAGAAAACTCTACGAACTAGTGAACATATATAGATATTTTTGAGGACATGTTATTGCTGCCAACCTAAATGCTGACCAAGGAGAGGGGACTTCCATATTTACAGAATATCTGGCTTTAAACCAGCAATTAACCTATAGGCACTCTAGGTTAAGATTGAACTGCTTTGCTTCTTTCAAACCTGAATGCTTTTCAACTTGCCAATGAATTGGAGGGCGGGAAAGGGGAAACGGAATGTGGAGAATGCATGCAGAAATCATGAGAGCCTGGAAGCTACCAAGGTCACCACTGCAGGTGCTTGAGAAAGAGATGGCCTGTTCTCATAACAAAAGAACGTCTCATAATTGGACCAGGGGTGGGTTCTACTCAGGGGTAAAATGCTCCCGGTTCGGACCGGATCACTTGATCCGGTAGCAATGGCAGCAGGTGGTTCGGAGAACTGGTAGCAAAAATCCCTGCGGGCCCCCCCCCCCACCATACCCAGCTGAGCCGTACGATCATCAGAGGCTTTTTTTTTTACTTTTAAAAGCATTTTTTCTACAACCTCTTCCGACGAAAAAATGCTTTTAAGAGTAAAAAAAAAAAAAAAAATCCTCTGATGATCGCATGGCTCAGCTGGGATCCTCGGAGGCTTTTCAAAGCATTTTTTTCTGCAACCTCTTGGCCGAAGAGGTGGTTAAAAAAAATGCTTTGAAAAGTCTCTGACGATCCCAGCTGAGTTGCCTGATCGGCAAAGAGGCATTTTTTAAAAAACCTCTCTGATGATCCCAGCTGGGTTGCCTGATCGCCAGAGGCTTTTCAAAGCATTAGAAAAAATGCTTTGAAAAGTTTTTTTTAAAAAAGTTGGCCACACCCACCCGGTCACCTTACCTCCCCCCCACCAAGCCACGCCCATAGAACTGGTAGTAACACATTTTACATTTCACCCCTGGTTCTACTTACCTTTACTACCAGTTCGCAACCAGGAATTAAGACTCATTCAAACATACACACACAAACCCTGCCACAGGTAGTCCTCAACTTATGGCCACAACTGAGCCCAAAATTTCTGTGGCTAAGCAAGACAGTTGTTAAGTGAATTTTACAAGCTTTCTTGCCACAATTGTTAAGTGAATCACTGCAATTGTTAAATCATTCATTTAGTGATTATTTGATGTTACAATGGCACTGAAAAAAAGTGACTGATGACTGTTTTTCACACTTATGACAGTTGCAGCATTTCCGTGGTCACGTGATTAAAAATTTGGACGCTTGGCAATTGGCATGTAGTAAGATGGTTTGAGTGTCCCGGGGTCATCTGATCGCCTTTTGCGACCTTTTGACAAGCAAAGTCAATGGAGAAGCCAAATTCAATTAACAATCATGTTGCTAATTTAGCAACTACTGTGATTCACTTAACAATGAAGGCAAGAAAGGCCATAAAATGGGGCAAAGCAAACTAATGTCTCGCTTAGCAACAGAAGTTTTGGGCTCAATTGTGGTTGTAAGTCGAGAATTACTTGCACTGCTTCTTACAAATTCTTTTTTTTCTTCTTCACACAAAACTTTCAGCTTGTCTGAGAATTGGAAAAGTATTTCTCACAGAATGAGGTATTGTCATTGCAAATTTCATCACTTGTGCCTCACAACAACAGTCTTCAGGTACACAAAATCAGATTCCAAAAGTGATCCCAGGTGATTAAGGGTGGGCTGCTGGGGGTTCACAGGGGTTCAGGAGAACCTCTAGCTAAGATTTTGTGCAGTTCAGAGAACCCACAAATCCCACTCCTGGCTGGCCCCGCCCACCCTGTCCCACCCCTCCCAGGAGTCCCCATGCAGCTCGTTTTGGATGCAGGTAAGTGCAGGGCATGTGTGGAAGCTTGGGAAGGCCGGAAAAGGGCCCATTTCTGGCCTCCAGAGGCCCTCCAGAGCCTGAGTAGGCTGTTTTCGCCCCCCGGAAGCTTGAGAAAAGCCTCTGGAGCCTGGGGAGGGCAAAAATGCCCCCTCCCCATGGTGCAGCAGGCCGCCTAGGCCACGCCCACCCAGCAACCAGTCAGAGAACCCCTTGCTAAAATTTTTGAAGCCCACCCCTGCAAGTGATCCATACTGAATTGGTCCATGATTCAAGTGTTCGGAATAGATTCTCTGATTTTCATATCTATGTATAGCTCTTCTACTTTGCATAACATTGTTCCAGCTCAAGGGGAGAAATTTCTGTCCAATAACATTCTGTCTCACTGTAATAATTTTTCTTGCTGTTTGTAATTCTTCTAAACGAGTCATGCAACCTTTAAAATGCCCTCCTGAATGGGGCTTCGGGATGAACCGTTTTGAAAAAGCTGCGTTTTACAGTTAACATTTTGCAATTTTTTCCTAAAAAAAATAATAATAATGTTCATGTGGAAATCTTGACCTTTAAATGTTTTCATTTAAATGAGACTGCTTTTGACGGCTTGCAACTTTGCTGCCTTTTTCATTATAAGCATTTGAATACAAACATCGTGAAATACAAAACGAAACATTGCAAATAGCATCATCCAAGTTTCTACGAAGTGGAGGGAAATCTGTCTAGAAATCGAAAGCAACTTGTTGGCACATAATGAATCAATTCATCAATCCTAATATTAAAATTTATACATTCATCAATTATAAAAACATGGCAGATATCTTTATTTGTTAAGTTCTGTCTGGGGTTGGTGTTGCTAAGAAGGGATGCTTTTTCTGATAAAATGCTCCTTCAATGCCTCGGAGCTCAAGCGATAATTTTGCTTTACATTAACCAAGTACACAAAGCATTTGCATTCAAGAAATGTTTCCCTGGCAGCAGCGAACCATACAATCTTTGAAATATTAATTCACAGGCGGGACTTTTCCTACCGCTCAGGAAGAATCTTTTGCACACCCTGATGTCCCACAGTTGTATGTGTTTGCATTACACAAAAACTGAAATCCCAAAATGCAGTGTTATGGAATGATGAGACCAAACAACATTCCTGGTCAGCCAGAGACAGTTTATTGCGCAGTTTCAGAATCAGATTTGTGTCTGCAATTCTGAACCCAGAAGAGCTCTGATACAACTGCTTTTATACATATCCAAGACAAAGGATTTTGTGAGCACAGCAGTTTTCCATATATGGTTAACATACATTTGTTACATGATAATTGATACTTTCTAAATTACTAAATTCCTACATTATTTTCTAGTTCATAAGATTATCTTAGCTAAACAACCTTCCTCAGTTCTGTGATTGCTGATGCGTAGATTCATGGCTGCTTTGGATAATAAGTAACTTTTGTTTCATATGGATGTCCTTGCATTCTTGACAACTAGGCCCCTCAGAAAATATATATTACCAAGAAGGGAATTTAGCTGACTTAGTGTAATCTCTAAACAAGCACATTTCTTTCTTATAATAATGTGAATAAAGAGGGTCCTTCAGTGTTCATATAGCTGACCCTGTACTATTCCTACATCATTCACATTAGCAGAACATCCCAGATATGTGAAGATTAAGGAAACAGTACGAAGGAATGTAAGGGGCAAATCTGGGTTAGTGATTTCCATAACCAGTATTCTCTGTGTTTTCTCCCTTATTTATTTATTATGGTATGTATGCATCAGGGGTGGGTTCTACTTACCTTTACTACTGGTTTGCAACGGGGCCGTGCGCGTGCTTCTGCGCACGCGTAGAAGCTTCCTGATGACGTCGGGATCGGTGGGCGGAGCCTCCCGACGGTTTTACTACCGGTTCTTGCGAACCGGTCCGAACCGGGGGCAACCCACCACTGGTATGCATGCATGTATGTATGTATGCATTCATTCATTCAAATTTGTTAGGCTGCTTCCATAAATAATAAATCAATATTAAATAAATAAACCATAAATAAGAGTGCTATCCCAAAACAACTGGAGCACTGAACACCGTCGGCATTGACAAATTCACCATCAGTCAATTGCAGAAGGCAGCTCACATTTGCGAACCAGTAGCAAAGGTAAGTGTATCTCACTACTGGAATGAATGCACAAACGCATGCATATAGAGGCAGCCAAATAAATCTACTTTAGATACCCTCAGTGCTTATCATATTATTATTCAAAAATAAGTTTTAACTGATTCGGAATCCACATTCTTCCTTTAAAAAACTGGCTTTTGAATTTTACTGGTACCTAGCATTTCAATTTTATAATTGCACATATTCCACTAAGTTAACTTTGAAAGGGATAGTATAAGGAAGTGAATTTTCAATTTAAGATGAGTTTCATAAGTAGTAATAGGAAATTGAGTCAGAAACCTGTTTCTGTTAGGGAGATTGCCCTGGAATCTTCAGTCCGAAGGTGAAAATAAATATATTCACACTTCTATAAGTTGAGAAGGAAAAGATATAGAATAACTATAAGCAACCGTAACTGATGCAAAGGATTTTGAATTCCAGGTTGTTCAGGAAGGCAGAAGTGTGATGATTTCATGCTAAGTAACAGAACTGATTAGAACCCACATATTCCCATAATTTAAGTCCAGCTTCTACACCTGATTTTGAGAGACCAGTTTCTGCTCTCTTATCTGGCATGAGAAGAATTGGCCTAACATTGCTGGGAAATAGCTCAGCAGAGAAGATAGGACTTCCCTTTAGGCTTAGGGAGATCAGTGTTTTATTCTACGGACAACTTTTATCCAAACTGACTCTCCTTGGCTTCCCATATCAATGTGACTAATTCGTCTGTCTGTCTGTCTGTCTGTCTGTCTATCTGTCTATCTATCATTTATCAGCGGTGAAATCCCCCCAATTCTATCTGGCTCACTGAACCGGTAGCGCTGGCAGCGGGAGGCTCCAGCCATCCGCTGGGACATCATTACGTCCTGTTTTTTTACTATCTGCGCATGCGCAGAAGGGGCGTGCATGCCCATAGCACAGCATGCTCCTGTTCCCGAACCAGTAGCGAAGGTAAGTGGATTTCACTGCATCTATCTATCTATCTATCTATCTTAAGGTGACCAGATTTTAACATTGGTAAAGAGGGACATTGTGGGCGTGGCTTATTTTGTGGGCATGGCTAGCTGGTCATGTGACTGGGTGGGTGTGGCTAGCTGGTCATGTGACCGGGTGGCCATGGCTATGCGTATAGGGTAAGGTGAACAGATTTTAACATTGGTAAGAAGGACACCATTGTGGGCGTGACTTATTGTGTAGGCGTGGCTTGGAGGCCATGTGACTGGGTGGGCGTGGCTAGCTGGTCATGTGACCGGGTGGCCATGGCTATGTGTATAGGGACTACTCAGAGGGCTGAAAAGTCATTTCTGACAGGTCCTCACACTTTTGACTGGTCCTCACATTTATGACCATCCTCACATTTATGCCCGTGCAGTATTCTTAACAACCATGTCACTCATTTCACAACTGCTTCTCTTCACCATGGTGACAAGATAGGGCAAAAACGTAAAATGTGAGGACAGTCGTAAGTTCGAGGACTGGTCAAAAGTGTGAGGACCAGTCAAAAATAACTTTTTCAGCCCTCTGAGTAGTCCATATGCACAAAAGGACTAACCAGAGGGCTGAAAAAAGTCATTTCTGACAGGTCCTCACACTTTTGACTGGTCCTCACACTTATGACCATCCTCACATTTATGCCCGTGCAGCATTCTTAACAACCATGTCACTCATTTCACAACTGCTTCTCTTCACCATGATGACAAGATAGGGCAAAAATGTAAAATGTGAGGACAGTCATAAATTCGAGGACTGGTCAAAAGTGTGAGGACCAGTCAAAAATAACTTTTTCAGCCCTCTGAGTAGTCCATATGCATTAAAGGATACAGCAATAGAGAGGGATGAAGGAATGGAAATTAGAGTAGGAGTGAGGGTAAGAGAGGGAGGAAGAGAGGAGGAGAAGGAGAAAGGAAGAGGAAGTAGGGAGGAGAAAAAGAGGGTGGGGGAAAGAGAAAGTAAGAAGGAAAGAAAAGAGAGTGGTGGTAGGTTTGAGGAGAAAGATTGCTGTACAATAAAAAAGATGAAAGGAAAGAAAGCCAACCCCAAGCAAATATAAAGATATTAAGATTAAGAATGAATTGTTAAACTTTAAAGAATAAAAGAGAACAAATATGAATAAATAGCAATAATTAGAAACACACATACAAACATGCAATGTATTTTCTTTGAACAGAATATTTGGCTGGTTCACAAATTTAAACAGCGTTTAGTCATTTCAATTAAATTTACAATTTCTATATTTCCTTTTTGCCATATTTATTCCTCATCTATTTTTTTAAAAAAACAATATTACCCTTCATCCTCATCTCTAATCTTAATCAAATTCAATTTTTCCCTTCTATTCTATATTATACCCCTTCCCATTGTCATCTATTTTTATATCCATCCTCACATTGGTTAATTATGTAATTATGTAATACAGTTGTTTAATACAAATTCAACATTTTAATATAAATCAATTAGTTATATAACTATCTTTTTTGTATATTAATCAATATGAACATGAATATTCCAATTATTTCCATGCAATCCAATTTCTTACAAATCAATTAATTATATTTACCAATAATAATAAACCAAATAATTTCCCCCATATATTCCTCCAAACCACAACTTAACCATTTCTGCTTTCAACACAATATACAATTATTAATAGTATCTCAATTATTACAATTCCCTAGTTAAATAGAGCTTTTTTTCTTTTGTGTTTTAAAATCTTGAACTCTCCTCTTTTGCCCAAAATTTCCCATTGTTTGCAGTTTTGTACCTACCTTTTTTGGTGAGGAAAAAGAAAAAGAAAAAGAAAGAAATCTCTCTCTGCCTCATTTTGTCATGTTGCAGGTTTAGTTTTGCTTTCGCCTTTGTTTTCAGTATAGCTGGGGGGGGGGGGAAATCTGCTCCAGGAACTTTTTGCAGCTTTTTGCAGCTAATTAACCTAGCGGAAGCTGTTAACAGGGGCTGTTTTTTCTATTTTTGCAGGCATGGGTCTATTCATTTTTTTTTTAACACTGATCAGCTGTAGGTCGGCCCTTTGAAGCCCCGCGGCAAGAGTTTAAAGAGTTTTTTTTCCCTCTAGCCATCAGCGGGGATTCAGGAGGCAGAATGAAAAATCGGGACTTTTTTAAAACGCCGCGGGACGCGGGACAAATTGCTCAAAAGCGGGACTGTCCCGCCAAAAGCGGGATGTCTGGTCACCTTAATCTATCTATCTATCTATCTATCTATCTATCTATCTATCTATCTATCTATCTATCTCCCTATATCTATCTATCTATCTATCTATCTATCTATCTATCTATCATCTATCTATCTATCATCTATCCATCTATCTATCTAGCTATCTATCCATCCATCCATCTATCTATCTATCACCTATCTATCTATCTATCTATCTATCACCTATCTATCTATCTATCATATCTATCTATCTATCTATCTATCTATCCATCCATCTATCTATCATCTATCTATCTATCTATCTATCTATCACCTATCTATCTATCTATCTATCTATCACCTATCTATCTATCTATCTATCTATCACCTATCTCTCTCTCTCTATCTATCTATCTATCATATCTATCTATCTATCTATCTATCTATCTATCTATCTATCTATCATCTATCTATCTATCATCTATCCAGCTATCTATCTATCCATCCATCCATCTATCTATCTATCTATCACCTATCTATCTATCTATCTATCTATCACCTATCTATCATATCTATCTATCTATCTATCTATCTATCTATCTATTTATCTATCTATCACCTATCTATCTATCTATCTATCTATCATCTATCTATCTATCATCTATCTATCTATCTATCTATCTATCACCTATCTATCTATCTATCTATCATATCTATCTATCTATCTATCTATCTATCCATCCATCTATCTATCATCTATCTATCTATCTATCTATCTATCACCTATCTATCTATCTATCTATCTATCACCTATCTATCTATCTATCTATCACCTATCTCTCTCTCTCTATCTATCTATCTATCATATCTATCTATCTATCTATCTATCTATCTATCATCTATCTATCTATCATCTATCCAGCTATCTATCTATCCATCCATCCATCTATCTATCTATCTATCACCTATCTATCTATCTATCTATCTATCTATCACCTATCTATCATATCTATCTATCTATCTATCTATCTATCTATCTATTTATCTATCTATCACCTATCTATCTATCTATCTATCTATCTATCTATCTATCTATCTATCATCTATCTATCTATCATCTATCTATCTATCTATCTATCTATCTATCACCTATCTATCTATCTATCTATCTATCTATCTATCATCTATCTATCTATCACCTATCTATCTATCTATCATATCTATCTATCTATCTATCTATCACCTATCTATCTATCTATCTATCTATCTATCTATCTATCACCTATCTCTCTCTCTCTCTCTATCTATCTATCATATCTATCTATCTATCTATCTATCTATCTATCTATCTATCTATCTATCTATCATCTATCTATCTATCATCTATCCAGCTATCTATCTATCCATCCATCCATCTATCTATCTATCTATCACCTATCTATCTATCTATCTATCTATCTATCTATCTATCACCTATCTATCATATCTATCTATCTATCTATCTATCTATCTATCTATCTATCTATCTCCCTATATCTATCTATCTATCTATCTATCTATCTATCTATCATCTATCTATCTATCTATCATCTATCCATCTATCTATCTAGCTATCTATCCATCCATCCATCTATCTATCTATCACCTATCTATCTATCTATCTATCACCTATCTATCTATCTATCTATCATATCTATCTATCTATCTATCTATCTATCTATCCATCCATCTATCTATCATCTATCTATCTATCTATCTATCTATCACCTATCTATCTATCTATCACCTATCTATCTATCTATCTATCTATCACCTATCTCTCTCTCTCTCTCTATCTATCTATCATATCTATCTATCTATCTATCTATCTATCTATCTATCTATCATCCATCTATCTATCATCTATCCAGCTATCTATCTATCCATCCATCCATCTATCTATCTATCTATCTATCACCTATCTATCTATCTATCTATCTATCACCTATCTATCATATCTATCTATCTATCTATCTATCTATCTATCTATCTATCTATCTATTTATCTATCTATCACCTATCTATCTATCTATCTATCTATCTATCATCTATCTATCTATCATCTATCTATCTATCTATCTATCACCTATCTATCTATCTATCATCTATCTATCTATCATCTATCTATCTATCACCTATCTATCTATCTATCATATCTATCTATCTATCTATCTATCTATCCATCTATCTATCTATCTATCATCTATCTATCTATCACCTATCTATCTATCTATCTATCTATCACCTATCTATCTATCTATCTATCTATCTATCTATCTATCTATCACCTATCTCTCTCTCTCTCTCTATCTATCTATCATATCTATCTATCTATCTATCTATCTATCTATCTATCATCTATCCAGCTATCTATCTATCCATCCATCCATCTATCTATCTATCTATCACCTATCTATCTATCTATCTATCTATCTATCTATCTATCTATCACCTATCTATCATATCTATCTATCTATCTATCTATCTATCTATCTATCTATCATCTATCACCTATCTATCTATCTATCTATCATCTATCTATCTATCATCTATCTATCTATCTATCTATCTATCTATCTATCTATCTATCTCCTATCTTTATTATTCTTTTATAAATAACTCAAGGCAGCAAGCATACCTAATGCTTCTTCTTCCTCCTATTTTCCCCACAACAACCCTGTGAGCTGGCTTATGCTAAGAAAGGGACTGACCTAAAGTCACCCAGCCAGCTTTCATGCCTAAGGTGGGACTAGAACTCTCAGTCTCCTGGTGATCGGCCCAAAGTCACCCAAATCTCATTAAACTTTTAGCTCTGGTCTAGGGCCATCTCAGTCCACTCTGATCGCTTTTCAGTTGAGATATTTAATAGGAATGTTACTCTAGTATGAAATGCATATATCTATTCTGTACATGGATATTTGCCCTGTATCAAATGTCACCTCTGCAGAATCCAATAAACTATTAGTGGGGGAAAAAATCCTTACCATATTTTCCGGCGTATAAGACGACTGGGCGTATAAGACGACCCTGACTTTTCCTGTTAAAATATAGGGTTTGGGCTATACTCACTGTATAAGACTACCCCTCTTCCAACACACACCAAATAAAAATTAAAAAACATCAACTGGCTCACCCACAATGTAAAAGCTGTGCTAGACCCAAAATGGCCCTTGCAACAAGCAGGAACCTCACACAGCCACAACAAGCCCAAAATGGCCCCTGCAACAAAGGGGAAAAAAACTTACCCAATAGAACAGAGGTCTCCAACCTTGGCAACTTTAAGACTTGTAGACTTCAACTCCCAGAATTCCTCAGCCAGCTTTGTTTTGCTGGCTGAGGAATTCTGGGAGTTGAAGTCCACAACTCCTGCCTGCTTGATTGCAGGCAGGGAGTTGCTTGCTGATGGAATCAATTCAGGCAAGCGAAGCAAGGCAAGCAAGGCAAGCAAAGCAAGCGTTGCGATTAGCAGCTAAGGTAAGCAAGCTGGAGGGGGAAACTTTTTTCCTTTTACATGGCTCTATATGGCTCTGGCATCCCAGGTGAGTTGCCTGATTAGCAGGCAAAGCTGGGATCGTCAGAGCTTGGATCGCCAGAGCCATTTAAGGCTCGTCAGAGTCTTTTCGGCTGGTCTGCCTGGTTACAGGAGAACGACACCCGGCGTATAAGAGGACCCCCGACTTTTGAGAAGATTTTCATGTGTTAAAAAGTCGTCTTATATGCCGGAAAATACGGTAAGTCCAAGGTTTCTGATTGTAGGAACCTTACTGGAGAAGCCAGACAATGAATGCCTCTACAAATCAGCACAGACCTCTATACAAAAGAAGGAAAATAGAACTATACACCAGTTGTTACTGCTTATTGCTCTCTTTCTACTCAGAGAGTAAAAAAAAAACAAAAAACAGAACACCATCATTGACAAAATGGTAGCAATAAATAAGCCATTAAAAAAAATATATGTAAAAATGGCAACTCTAAAGAAATAATTGGCTCTTTTCCTAAGAGCAGATAGAGTAGGGACTCGGCACAAAAGAACATATTGGGAGTAACTCAGGAACAAAAAACAAAACAAAACACTTCTCCTGTGTATTCTTTGTACGAAAATGAAGGCATATTTAAGAAGGCCTAGCTTGTTGTCTTGATTTCCAGACAGGTTCCTACTGAGATAAATAGCCCCCCCAATAGCCAAACCAAGAAGTGGTTTAGCATCAAAGGGAGTACATTAAACTGTGTTGATTACAGCTGGTAATCAGCCATGTTGGACATCTTCAAAGAACCAAGCAAGTTACATGATGAGTACTAACTGAACTGCATCCCGGCTGATGCTTTGGTCTACAAGGATAGGAAAATTAAAATCACCCTCCTGTCAAGCTCCCCTGATGGCCACATAGAAGCATCCATTTATGTTGCTGACAACAGGGTACTAGTGATTTCTCGCTTATCAATTAACCAAAGCTGAATAAACCACATCATGGATCAGTGAAATGCATGAAACAAGTTATGTAATGCTTGCATCTAGATGGCCGCTGAACTTTGAATGAGCTGTGTAAATTTCCTATGGAGTAAAAAATTAATTCTGGGATAAGGATGTTCTCTTTAAGGGGAGGAGGGAGGAGGGAAGGGGAAGGGGAAGGGGAAGGAGAGGAGGAGGAGGAAGAAGAAGAGGAGGAAGAGGAGGAGGAAGAAGAAGAAGAAGAAGAAGAAGAAGAAGAAGAAGAAGAAGAAGAAGAAGAAGAAGAAGAAGAAGAAGAAGAAGAAAGACCAAAAAGTCTTTCGACTTAAATTTTCAGCTCTTACAGAATTTTCTCTGCTTCCAAAATTGAAAAACCAACTTCGGTAAAAGCAAAAAAAAAAAGGGTATCATGGACTACTGACATGAAGTCAGTAGTCCATGATAGATTTTTCTTGGGAAGATCTGGGTCTCATGGAGAAGATCTTACCATTTCCACAATCTAGCCTCAATATCAAAAGATTTTGACAGTCACCTTGAAATAAGTACAGGTAGTCCTCATTTTATAACCATTCAACAGCATTGGAAAAAAAGTGACTTTCAGATAGCAAAAAGACAGCAAAACATGGAAAGTTTGGTTGGGAAAAAGAGGGTTAAGAAGGCTCATCCCTAGCTAATCCCAAAGTCTAGTATTGCAAACAGCTCCTTTGATTCGGCAAGATTCTGTCTACAGGTCAGGAACAATGAAGGAAAGGATGCAAAAGTAACTCCATGTGTCTTTCTTGGGGTGGGGACGGGGGTGGAGGGCAGACAGGCAAATGCCTAAGGCTGCATCTGGAACTGTCGAACTTAAACAATAAAGAGGCAAAGTTTTTAGCAACACATTAAGCCAAAATGCAGCTTGAGTGTTTATATCAAATTGCAAGTCGAGATACTTCAGGTTAGAGAGTTGTATGTCAAAATACTAAATAAATCAATGTAAACGGAGCTAATGGAACATCTAGTGGACTTTGTTTATTAGATGCTTACTCCAGTGGTGGAATTCAAATTTTTTTACTACCAGTTCTGTGGGCGTGGCTTGGTGGGCGTGGTGTGGCTTGGTGGGCATGGCGTGACAGGAGAAGGATACTGCAAAATCTCCATTCCCACTCCACTCCAGGGGAAGGATACTGCAAAATCTCCATTCCCACCCCACTCCAGGGAGAAGGATATTGCAAAATTTCCATTCCCACCCCACTCTGGGGCCAGCCAGAGGTGATATTTGCTGGTTCTCCGAACTACTCAAAATTTCCGCTACCGGTTCCCCAGAACCTGTCAGAACCTGCTGAATTTCACCCCGCTTCCTCTTACCCCCATCCCCAAACCTAACTGAGGCATAAATTTCTAACAAGCCACTTCCTCAGGAGGACTAACACAATCCAAATCATTTTGATTCTCTGCACTTGCCCTTGTTTAACATTCTGAACCTTTGTTGTTCAATATGTCAATGAGAAACAAACTGGAGGCCGAATGGGTAGAATGATTTCACATCCTTTTGTCTATTACAGTGGTTGAAAATACCAGGATATGAAAAGATCCTGATTGGTGAAAACATCTAAAAGATAGAAACTGTCATCATTTCCCTGTTGCCAGAATATTGAGTTAGAGTGGCAAAATACAAGTAGTCCTTGATTTACAACCAATCATTTAGGGACCTTTCAAAGTTACGACGACATGGAGAAAAGTGACTTATGACCATTTTTCACACGTACGACTGTGGCAGCATCCCCAGTGTCATGTCATCAGATTCAGATGCTTGGCAGCGGATTCATATTTATGGTGGTTGCAGTGTCCCAGGGTCATGTCATCCCCTTTTGCGACTTTCTGACAAGCAAAGTCAGTGGGGAAGCCAGATTCACTTAAACAACTGTGTTACTAACTTAACAGTTGAAGTGAGTCGCAGCGCGCATGCGCAGCCAGCAAACCAGTAGTAAACTGGTTCAGATTTCACCACTGGGCATGAGCCATTGCTATTTACAAAGACTGAGCTGAAGAATGTGTTAAAGAGGTTGGCTTTAACTGCTTCATCATTACATTCTTTAACGTTAGGTCCTTTTAGGGGTAAAATGCTCCCGGTTCGGACCGGATCGCCCAATCCGGTAGCGATGGACGCGGATGGTTCAGAGAACTGGTAGCAAAAATCCCTGCCCCACCCCCCATGCCCAGCTGAGCCGCACGATCATCAGAGGCTTTTTTTTTTTTTTACTTTTAAAAGCATTTTTTCGTCGGAAGAGGTTGTAGAAAAAATGCTTTTAAAAGTAAAAAAAAAAGAAGCCTCTGATGATCGTGCAGCTCAGCTGGGATCGTCAGAGGCTTTTCAAAGCATTTTTTTCTGCAACCTTTTGGCCGAAGAGGTGGTTTAAAAAAATGCTTTGAAAAGTCTCTGACGATCGCAGCTGAATTGCCTGATCGGCAGAGAGGCATTTTTTAAAAAGCCTCTCTGACGATCCCAGCTGAGTTGCCTGATCGGCAGAGGCTTTTCAAAGCATTAGAAAAAAATGCTTTGAAAAATTTTTTTTTAAAAAAAGTTGACCACGCCCACCCAGTCACATTACCCCCCCTCCACCAAGCCACGCCCACAGAACCGATAATAACAAATTTTACATTTCACCCCTGTGTGGGATGGGGTCTCCTTCCTGATATTCCTACCTCTTTCCTTTCCAGCTTTTTTCACCATTCTTGCAGGTTACAGAATTAAACAAAAGTGAGGACGGGTAAAACGTGTGGGTTGTTACTCTCAAGGCAGGCAAGCTTGATCAATCAATTCTGCAGCTCAACCGTGATCATAGGTCAGTGTACTTATGGTGAATGGTTTCTGATTTGTGTTTGCTATGATGATTGCTGAGAAGGGCCTAAATAACACCTTTGAGTTGCCCATTGCAGCCCCAATGCGTGTTATTTGCAAAGCAAACATCACAAAAGGTACCCTTGTAAAGATTAACATTTTCTTCCTACTCAATCCGTTGTGTAGCAGCTTGTCAACGCGCTTGTGTCAAAGAGCCAAATGACAAATTAAAATGCCCTTAGACAGCATGAGGATATGTGATACAATCACCGGACTAAACAAAAGAAAAGAAAGTGTTTTCCGTGCTTTTTTTTTTATTATTATATCTAAAGCATAAAAAATAGAGTTAAGCAAAGGTCTATTAGCAGCCACCTATTGATCAGCTTAGCTGCTAGAAATGCATTATTGAGTTTGAGCGAATTGGCTCAAGAACTACAATTGGCAAACAAAGCACATGAAATCAATGCTGCTATACACTGTAAGGTCCCAAAATACACTTGAGTCACCAGAATGCCAAAGAGAGAGACTCAAGACGAGGCTTGCAAAAAAACAGATTTTATTTATGGCCAAAAACAAAATACTGGGTGGAACTATATCCAGAACATACAGATACAATGCATGCGAGGAGATAGCCACACCTTGGGGAAGGTATGGCGTCCTTTTATACCCTCAGAGACGTCAGTTAGTACCCAACTCTGGCCTCCCAATCCAGGCCCGTGCATTCCTTGTTGCCCTGCAAGGGGGAATAGAAACTTCCCAATTAGTCATATTGAGCATTTCTTTGTTTACTCAATTGGCCATTTAGGCCCCCCGGCCTAAAGGCATAATATGTGTATTACAGGAACCTAATGGTTACAGAATCTAGTATACCAGTATATCATATCCTAGTATTATTTATTATATCCTTATTATTGTTTCCCTTCACACGCTTTGTATGTTTCACAATCACTTGCATTGTCTGTTTTGTAATATCAGAAAATCATGGAAACAAACCACAGATTCAGTGAGTGCAGAATCTTTGATAACCTAGAACCGTGATGGAACCGTGATGGCGAACCTATGGCGCGCAGAGCCCTCTCTGCGGACACGCCAGCTGTCGCCCCAGCCCAGTTCTACTGCCTTCCACCAGCCAGCTGGTCTTTGGGTCTCTGCCATGCATGTATGTGAGGGGCACATGCGGGGGGAGATGCAGGAGGCTTTCCAGGCCCAAAACACACCCCCTACGCCCCGTTTTGGGCCTGGAAAGCCTCCTGCACCAACGTAGAAGCCAAAAATGGGGCGCAGGGGGGCTGCACGAGGCCCCCCGTGCCCCATTTTGAGCTTGGAAAGCCTCCTGCACCAACTTGGAAGCCAAAAGGGGGCATGGGGGTGGGGCGCACGTGCAAGTGGGGAGCATGCACCGGGGGCCCCGCATGCGCAGGGGACATATGTGCTTGCAGAGGCGGGGCACATGCGTGGGGCACTCACATTGCATTTTGGGGGCTCTGGCACACGCGCGTGCATTTCAATGTGCACGCATGTGCTTTGGGCACTCGGCACCAAAAAGGTTAACCATCACTGACGTAGAACAACTAAGAGGGGTACCTTTAAAGCGCTCCATCGCTTAGGACCTGGGTACTTGCGGGACCGCCTACTACCACCAATAGCCTCCCACCGGCCGGTACCTCCCATAGAGAGGGGCTCCTCCGGGTGCCGTCGGCCAAACAATGCCTTCTCTGGCATTGGAGAGACTTATCTGTGGGGGCACCTACTATCTGGAACAAGCTCCCCCCAGAGATACGGAGGATCCTGGATCTGCGCACCTTCCGCCGTGCTTTAAAGACCTTATTATTTCACCAGGCGGGCCTGGCCTAATTTTCTCCCTCTTTTATAAAAGATTTTTAATTTTTAAATATTTTTTAGTATTTTATATATTCAATTTTAAAATTGGTTTTAAATAGTTTGGGGTTTTAATTTGTCCGGGCCAAAATTATTTAATTTGATTTTAATTCTATTTTTAAATTTTGTATGTATGTGTTTTATTGTTTGGCTGTGCACTGCCCTGAGTCCTTCGGGAGTAGGGCGGTATAGAAATCAAATCAAATAAAATAAATAAGAGGGGTGCCTCAATTTAGGAAGCAGTATGAAAATAATAACTCGCATACAAATATTCTAAGTGTTTATGTCAAAAGAAAACACTCTGCGTAGATGTTTTATAAAATTCAATATGCGAAAGTATCATTGGCAATCAATCCAGGGGCTGGTTTACACAAAACCTAACTAATGCATTTGCGTGTTGATCACACTCAAGTTGGTCTCCAACAACCTTTCGCATGGGCTATTTTCTCTGCAGTCGTACAGAACTACAAATTAATATAAACAAACCGATGAATTGCTCCTTCCCAATCCAACAAAAGAGGTAGCCATCATGAATAGAAGGAAAGAGATCCTACTAAGCAGTAAAAAAAGATAGCATAGTTCTTGACATACGACTGTAAAGGAGCCTGCCTTTTATGGTTGTAAGTTGTGACGGTCGTAAATGGGGTTAGTCCAACTGATTTTACAATCTTTTGCCTGGCAGTCATTAAAGCAATAATCGTAAAGTGGTTGTTGAAGTCATTAAGCAAATGCTTGACACGCTATGGGTGTAGTTTTGCTGAAAACCTGGAAATAAATGCCAATTTTGGCAAAACTGCAGTCACGTGACTGCAGGATATTGTTAATAACAATAGCAATAGCACTTAGCAATAGTGCTTAGACTTATATGCTGCTTCATAGTGCTTCACAGCCCTCTCCAAGCGCTTTACAGAACATATTGCCCCCAACAATCTGGGTCCTCATTTTACTGACCTCAGAAAGATGGAAGGCTGAGTCAACCTTGAGCCGGTCAGGATCGAACTGCTGGCAGTCGGCAGAGTCAAGCTGCAATACTGCATTCTAACCACCACAGCACCACAATTCTTAAAGGCTGTAAGTGCAGCCAGTTGCTGAATGTCCCAAATTCAGTCATGTGACTGGTCATAAGTCGAGGATTACTTGTACAAATTTTATTACCAAGCCTAGATCTGAGGGTGAAAATGGTTGTTGCACTGATCCTTAACCCAAGAGTAAAAAATTTGATTCAGGTATTATAACAGCAGTACCTCATAATTTCCCCAGGGGGAAGGAAGAAATCCATCTGGCATGTAAAACGTTACCATTACCTGCTTGAAGTACTTCAAACTCAGTAAAGAATATTTTGGCCAAGCCTTCAGAAATTCTATTTATGCAATAACTCTTTATATATCTTATCTTGTCTTTTTATGTACACAGAGAGCATATGCACCAAAGACAAATTCCTTGTGTGTCCAATCACACTTGGCCAAAGGAGAATTTTATCTACCTATATAGCAGTGTTTCTCAACCTTGGTAGTTTGAAGATGGGTGGACTTCAACTCCCAGAATCCCCCAGCCAGCACTTCCAAGCTTCCAAGGTTGAGAAACACTGCTATATATGAACATAAGTTCCCAAAATTCAGACGCTTGCAAATGGCCTGCATTTATGAAGATTGCAGTGTCTCAGAGTCAAATGATTAACATATTGCAATCTTCTGACAAGCAAGGTGAATAGGGAAGCTGGATTCATTTAACAGTCGTGTTTCTTGCTGAACAACTACAGTGATTCACTTAACAACTGTGACAAGAAAGGTTGTAAAATGGAGCAAAACTCAATTAATGACTGCCTTGCTTAGCAACAGACATTTTGGGCTCAATTGTGATTTTATGTCATGTACCTGTTTCCTCTCGTCTGAAAGGCGTTTTTTAAAACCCTTTTGTGCTACATGGTGGATCAATGTGTATATAGCATATTGTACTTGGACATTTGCCAAATGCAAATTGCTATCAGGGGATAATAAGTCTTAGCCCATGCAGTTTATAATTTAAGACCTGGCACAGAAAAATAAAGAAGAAAATAGGAATTGGACAAATATATAGATCTTCTTGTTTTGATATCCTTGTTTTGAGATCTAGTTACTGATTTTGTGAAACTGGGACCTGGGAGTGAAGAAATCGTGAGCAGGTTTTAGAAGGTGTGATTTGAAGAAAGAGGAAAATGCTTTGGCATTCCAGAATTCTCTCCTGTAAGTTCTTCCATGATTGAGGGTTAAAAGGCAGTAAGAAAATTAAGCAAGAATTTCCTGGAGGACATCAAGACCTTGGCTGCACGGTCTGTCTTCTCCACCTCTAAAAGGCAACATCTGTACCTGCCATTGATGACTGCCCAGAAATTACAAGTGGCACAAAATGTGGTAATGAGATTTTTAAGCTGCACAGAGTTTGGGGACATTATAAATAATGATCCTAAAACTTAAATGTCAGTCATCTATTTAATTCTGGGGTGGTTTTGACCTCTTGGCTCCACATCTGCTTTCAGAATGTAAGCAGAATCGCAAAGTTTATTTTTCTGAAAAAGACACCTTCCGTTCATGTTTTGCTCTATGTGTACAGAGGTAGATTTGTGAAATGTTAGATATAGTCAACTCTGAATAGAGAATAAAATCTCACCAGGGAAAAAAAAATAGGCTAAAATGATATACACGAAGCATTAGATATATGCAATGATTAGACAAAAAGAATATAATAATGATTAAAGTGATTTAATCATTCTACAGCTCTGCTTTTCTTTACCACTTGTAACTTCCTAATAGTGAGGGCAATTAACCCTCACTGCTGAGAGGCTTGCCTCTCCTGCTCAAGCAGGAGACCTTATACCAGGGGTGTCAAACTCAAGGCCCGCGGGATGCTTAGATCTGGCTGGCCTGGAAATATCAAAGGACCGGCCCATAGTGCCTCTGTCAGCCAAAATGGGCTGCGGGACGGGGACGGAACGGGACACAGCCCCACCACCCCGCAACCCGTTTTTGCCCGGCAGAGTACTGCAGGAGAACTGGCTTGGACCAGATTACTATTATGTGGCCTCAAATAAGTGCCTGATCTGGATAGAAAACAAGCAACATCCTATGTTAATACTACAGTTTAATGCCAGATTTTACATACTGTAGGTCCATTTAATCTACAATCTATTCTGTATTCTATTCTGTATCTGTTAATTGACAGCCATTTCTATCCACTATCCTGGAAATTTACCTCTGCTGTTAGATCTTGTATTATCATGTTATTTATGCTATTGTATTTTTATTATTAGTTGAATAATAAAAAAATACAATAGTATAAATAGATTTTCTGCCTGGAAAATCAATTTACTATTAAAAAAATGGGGTATAAATTTAGAAATAGAAGTTTAGTGGAATATGAAAAATAAGTAATGTTTGCCGGTAATATCTGGTAGAAGAGATAGGAAAATGGTCATAGTAAAGAACTGTGGAAAAAAAGGAGAAAAAATGCATCTTGAGCCTGTGTCAAACGCCCACCATGACCACACCCACCATGACCATGCCCAAATCTAGCCACCACTATCACCCCCAGGCTTCTGAGGTCAAACACATCCCTGATGTGGCCCTCAATGAAATTGAGTCTGACACCCCTGCCCTATACCATTTCAGACAAATGGTTATCCAACATCTTCTTAAAAATTTCCAGTGTTGGAGCATCCACAACTTCTGGAGGCAAGTGGTTCCACTGATTATTTGTTCTAACTGGCAGAAAATTCCTCCTTAGTTCTAAGTTGCTTCTCTCCTTGATGAGTTTCCACCCATTGCTTCTTGTCCTGCCTTCAGGTGCTTTGGAGAATAGCTTGACTGCCTCTTCTTTGTGGCAGCCCCTGAGATGTTGGAATACTGCTATCATGTCACCCCTAGTCCTTCTTTTCCCTAGACTAGCCATACCCAGTTTCTTACAGATAGTGCTTGACTTATGACCATTCATAGTTATGAATGACCTCCCCAGAAGTACTTACAAGGTTCTGAAGTTCTAACAGCAATCCACCCGCTATCTCATGACTAAGTTTTGATTGCTTGGCAACTGGCCCATATTTATAGCTGTTTGCAGTGTCCCACGCTCACATGATATTTTATAACATTTTTGACAAAAACCAGCATTTACTTCTGGTTTTCCGCAAAACCAGTCCATAGCGAACTATTGGTTCCCTTAACTACTGCAGTGGTTGCTTTAGGACCACTGTGTTCACCAAACAACTCACACAAACACACACACACAGTTGTAAAATTGAGTTGGGCATGTCAAAGACCTGCTTTAATAACTGCCATGACTTACAACTGTAACGCACATGCTATATGTTGACTACTTACACTCTATTCTACCTTGCTGAGTGAAACAACCTTAGAAATAAGTCTGTTGTCCTATTGAAATGATAGTAATTTATAGATAATGTAATAGGAGGTTTGTCAGTGTTGCTCACAGCAGGTGCAAGAAAAACTAGTAAGTATTGGTATTGAATTATTGTATGGGAGCCAGCCATCTTTCTCCACCTGCTATTTTAATTAACAATGATTAATCAAACTTTCCGCCCTGACATTTTCCACCAAGGAAGGAAGGAAGCAGAATCAACAAAAACATGTTCCTTACAAAATAAAAGAACACTCCGGTGAATAGCAAAAAGCACCTTTTATTCTTTCCATACTGCACAGCATTTTGTCGTCTTCTAACAGACAACTAAGCAATTTAACTTGACAGTATGAAGGCTTTTTTTGTTTTTCAAAAGGTAAATACTAAAATGCACTCGGTCACGCCTTCCAATTCTGCCCCCCCCAACTATCGACCAAGGAAGCGACTTGCCTTTGCTTTTCGCTGGGTGAATATTTTTTGTAGATATGCTCCATAGCCGTTGAGAAGAGTGGCAAAATTTCAAGAGAAATTTTGATGCCAATCAAGGGCAGCGTGAGTGCCTATTAGGTTGGGCTATCTGGGTGTCCTTTTTGTGACCAGATGCCTTCCTGCATGAGAGGATAGCCTCTTAAATGTTATCATTGGAGAGATGTAGTTTGTCTAGAAACCATCTCTCTCTCTACTAGCCTTAGTAATTACTTTAGACAAAACAGGATGCGCTGTAAGGAACCAATCCATGATTTTCATGTCTGTCTACATTTATATCTACTGCTAGATATAGGCAGATGGAAGCCAAGACTTGAGGAACCTTCCCCAATACTCAGTGCCAGTTGTTGGACCTACCTGTAGTAGAAAACTTTAGCATTGGTACCTATGTCCGTATCACCAGTAGCTTCACCTGCACTAGGCTAACTCATTGCCGACTGCCAGCAGTTTGATCCTGACCGGCTCAAGGTTGACTCAGCCTTCCATCCTTCTGAGGTGGGTAAAATGAGGACCCAGATTGTTGGGGGCAATAGACTGATTTTGTAAACCACTTAGAGAGGGCTGTAAAGCACTGTGAAGCGGTATATAAGTCTAAGTGCTATTGCTATTGAATTCATGCAGCGCAGCATACATGAAAAATGCAATTGGTGCATAATGCAGATAGCAACCTATTGGCAGGTAAGAACCACTGGAACCATAGAATGGAACAATGTTGCAGGTGCTACATTGTTTGCCAAGAGGCTTCTGAATATAGTTCAAAGTGCTGGTCATAATTTGCTCGTTTTCTGAAACCCTTAGGCACTTCCGGTTTGAAAGGATTAGCTGGTAACATCACCATTGCCTGGGGACTCCCTTTATATCCGTTAATATGCCCACCAAAGTGGTACCTATTTATCCACTCGCGATTACTTGCTTTCAAATTGCTAGGTTGGCAGGAGCTGGAGTGAATGATGGGAGCTCACTCTGTTACACCGCAGCAGTTTGGGTCTTGAACGCCGGCTCGTCATGCAGTATCCTAACCACATGAGCAACCATACTCTTGATCATCACTTACAAACCCTACAAGTCCCAAAGGTGCTTTTTTCTAAAAGGCAACTGGACTTTGTTTTTACTTGAAGACGTTTTGCTTCTTGTCAAAGAAGCTTCTTTGGTTCTGACCGAATGGTAGAGGATGGAAGAATTTACATTCCTTGCAGTCATGTGATTATTAGCACTCTTTCTGAGGATCATGGAGGCCACCCTCAGTCACCTGAATAACGCAAATGGATGTGGAGTCTTCTTGGAACTGCTGAAAGGGCTGTTGTAAAAAGAAGATAAGTGGGGTCATATCCTTCCCCCTCTGTTGAGAGAGGGCTGTTCTTAATTTAATTGCCCCTTTTGACCTTTCAAACTAGTGGTCCTCTCTGTCCAGAATGTGGACTCTGTCATTTTCAAAAGTGACCTTTATCTTTCAAATGCAGATGGACTGCTAAATCTTGTCCTGATGTGTTTGTTCTTCTATGTGCCATGCATTTGTGAAATGGTTGTTTTATTTCTCCAATGTACAGATCTGTACACATCTCACTGCATTGTACTGCATATATCACATTGCTCAGTTTGTATCTGGGTGTCTTATCCTGGGGAGGACAAGCTTCTGCCTTAGTGTATTTTTGAGTTTCAAGTGTGTATGTATATTGTGTTGGTTGTCACCTATAACAAATTGGCACCCAGATAGGTTCAGGAGAGCCTGACCCAAAGAGAAATGGTTCATCCAATGCAGACACCCAGACATGGGATACTCAGAGTCCTTTCCTCCCCTTGGAAGATAACAATCCCAATAATGCATGTAGCCCCTTAGGAAAATTAACTGCCCAACCCTGATTTACATTGTTGTTTGGGAAGGATCATTATTATCATTACTACCAAGGGCCTTGGTAGTACAGTGGTCTAAAGCACCCTGTTATTAACACAGCTGCCTGCAATTACTGCAGGTTCGAATCTTACCAGGCTCAAGGTTGACTCAGCCTTCCATCCTTTCTAAGGTAGGTTAAATGAGGACCCAGTTTGTGGGGGCAATAAGCTGACTTTGTATAAAATATACAAAAGTATGAAGGCTATTGCTTAACGCATTGTAAGGCGCCCTGAGTCTCCGGAGAACTATCTGGTGTTTATAAGAATTTCTAAACTGCACGGACTCCAAGTGGAATTGATAGTACAGAAATGCCATAATAAATGAACATACCTTTATTAAATTATTGAATATTCCTTTAATTAAATTATGCCCTGTAGATCTCAATAGGCTTAAGAACATTTCACTTTCTGGTGGACTCAACTTTTGTTTCGTTTATTGTTTGGGCAGACTGACCATTCTTTCTTATCTGCTTCTACAGCACTCTGCTGGTGGGGCTCTGTGTATCTCCTTATAACATTAACGAATAAAAAGCAATTTCATTCTGCTTGTAGAGACTATCATCTTCCTGTCCATGCTCGAACTCCAAATGTCCTTCCTATCTCAATGTGATAATGGAAGAGTTCTGTTACTACCATTTCATTGGCTTGCGAACCTGTTCTTTTTCTGATTTCAGATAATCATCATAGAGTTCTCTCAGATGCACCAACAATTCCTCCAGATTTTCTCCTGTCAGAGCAGAGAGTGGGATGACTCTCTGCTTCAGTTGCTCCTTAAGGAAAGGCAAGTTGTTTTTGGATTCCGGAAGGTCAAACTTATTTGCAACAATGGCATGAGGCATCTTTGACAAGCCAACTTTATACTGTTCCAGTTCATACTTCAAGGCTTCCAAATGAGCCCAGGGCTCAGCCACAGAGAGATCCAACACAAAGAGGAGAAAGCAGCAGCGTTCTATATGTCTCAGAAAGGCCAAACCAAGTCCCCGATCTTCATGGGCTCCTTTTATTATTCCAGGGATATCTACAACTGCAAAATAAGACAACAACAGATCAATAAAATTCTGGTTGTTGGGAGAATGATACAAAGAGGGAAACCGCCTGGGGGGAAAAATCAGCATCTGGATAGCTGGAACAGTTTTACAGGCCATGGAAATTATTAAAAAGAAAAATAAAAAAATTCCCAGAATCCTTGTTCAAGAGCAAGAATTCCCAGAATTCTTGTTCAAGAGGTAATGATAGAAAGTTGGCTGTGTTGGCATGATTTTTTCCCCCCGCCAGAGAAGCCCATCAAAGTTCTCCAGAACTCTAGGATTCCATGGAACACTGTTTGAAATCCTAGAGGACTGTGGGGCAGCTGGATACCCTCACGCTCAGGATCCCTTGATTAGTTTGCAGCTAACATACGAGAGACACTCAAAACACTTTCAATTTTTTCAAGATCCAATCTGGGTTGGTCACGGGGACCAGAAGTGCTGCCAAGCCCTCGCCTCTTAAGTACTTTATAAACTGGTGGCAGCACAAGCAAACAACAACCAAAGACTTAATAGCCAGCTATCAAAAACCCCAATCACCATCCAAAAAACCACTTACAACAGGCACCATATAAATACCACACACAGAACAGCCCAAAGCACGCACTCTGCTAGAGAGAAGTTCCCTGAGGATGGACTCCAGCACAAGTTCGAAGGCTTGAAAGACTAAACCTCTGGTCCGAGTGACTGACCCAGATTCAATCCTGCAATATTATCCTTGGACACGTATATTCGCCTTCATCTGTGACTTTCAATTTTTTTTTTTACGGGCACTTCATTCCTTTCTTTTACATTTCTTTTTATTCTTTTCCAATCTTGGGTCATGAAAAAGGGTGATCTGCAGTTAAGCTTTCTTACCCATCCACACTTAGCACAAACTTTAGCTCTTACAAAGAGATATCTCTGTCACAAAATGCTTTATTTTTTTTACCCAGAAGGAAATAATACCATGAAGGTCATTTTAAAAAAAAAAATAGAAGGAAACATAAAGGTGTACCTGCAATCTGCTCGTAATCTTCATAGTGAACAATGCCTACGTGAGGATTCAGGGTTGTGAATGGGTAAGGAGCCACAGCGGGTTTTGCTCTGGAGATTGCTCGCAAGAGGGACGATTTCCCAGCATTGGGGAATCCAATCTGGAATTAACAATCCAGTTTGAAAGGGAGATACTGTAACTTTTGCCTTCAACATTACATTTAATTCTATTGGCAAGATAGAACACAAATTTAGCAACTTTCATATTTTTTTCTTGTTTTAACTACTGTATTTTTCGGAGAATAAGACACACTCCCCCCACCCTAAAAGAGGGTGGAAATGTTGGTGTATCTTATACCCTCTGCGCATCCCGTTTTTGCGAAAAACACCATTTTTGGCCTCCCAAACCCCCTACGCATCACGTTTTTGCCCTCCCCAGGCCCATTTGTCGCAAAAACAGGGTGCACAGAGGGTTTGGGAGGCCTACAGAGTGCTCCTGGGGGCCAGGAGGACTTTTTATCAGGTTCGCCTGATTCGCCAGTTGCGTCCCTTTCTGGATCGGGACTCGTTACGCACGGTCACTCACGCCCTTGTCACCTCACGCCTGGATTACTGTAATGCTCTCTACATGGGGCTCCCCTTGAGAAGCACCCGGAGGCTCCAACTGGTCCAGAATGCGGCTGCGCGGGTGGTGATGGGAGCAATGTGGCGCTCTCATGTAACCCCCCTCCTGCGCGAGCTGCACTGGCTCCCGGTGGTCTTCCGGGTGCGCTTCAAGGTTTTGGTTACTATCTTTAGAGCGCTCCATGGCTCAGGACCAGGGTACTTATGAGACCGCCTCCTGCCACCAATAGCCTCTCACCGACCAGTTCGCTCCCATAGAGAGGGACTACTCAGGGTGCCGTCGGCCAAACAATGTCGACTGACGGCCCCCAGGGGGAGAGCCTTTTCTGTGGGGGCACCTACCATCTGGAACGGGCTTCCCCCGGAGTTACGAAACATCCAAGACTTACGCATATTCTGCCGTGCCCTGAAAACGTTTCTATTCCAACAAGCTGGTCTGGCCTAACTCTCCCTTTTTAATTGGCTTTTAAATTGGCTTTTAAATCAGGTTTTAGACCTCTTTTAGATAAATTTGGATGTTTTAATCTTTGAGCCAAATTACTTAATCTGTTTTTTAATAGTTTTTAACTTCTATATGTATTTGTATTTATTATGGCTGTTCACCGCCCTGAGTCCTTTGGGAGTAGGGCGGTATACAAATATGAAAAATAAATAAATAAATAAAAAACTATTTTTTTTTTCTTGTTTTCCTCTTCAAAATATTGGTGCGTCTTATACTCTGGTGCGTCTTATAGTCCAAAAAATACGGTATATTTGATTTAAAGATCTTGTTAATCTAGATCAGGGATATCAAACTCGCAGCCCATAGGCCGGATGCATCATACGTTGGCCACAGTCACCCCCAGTTTAGTGAAGGGGAAAAGTCGTGATAGGTCACGTGATAACGTGATGATGCAAGTTTGACACCCCTGACCTAGGTGGACTAGATTAAATTCAGCCAAATAACATTTAAATAAATAAAAATGTAGACGCTTCATCCCTTCAGCCATTTGTTTTACAGGCTGAAAAACATAATACAGGTAGTCCTTGACTTGCAACCATTCACTTAGTAAGCGTTCAAAATGACAACAGCACTGGAAAAAGTGACATGACCATTTTTTCCACATCCCCACAGTGACGTGATCAAAATTTGGGTGCTTGGCAACTGGCATGTGTTGAGGAAGGTTGCAGTGTCCTGGGGTCATGTGGTATCATTTGCAACTTTCCCAGTCAGCTTCCTCAAAGTCAAATGGGGAAAGCCAGATTCACTTAACAACCATACGATTTACTTAACAACTGTTATGATTTGCTTAATGATTGTGGCAAAAATGTCATAAAACGGGGCTCAACGCACTTAATCTGCCTTGCTTAGCAATATAAATTTTAGTCTCAGTTGTGGTCATAAGTCGAGGACTACCTGTAATGGCAAAAGAAGGCAATGCCACCTGCCTTCCCACTCCCAAGTTACCTGGCTGTTATTAGTCTGATCGTCAATTGTCTCTAAGCCAGGAATTTCAAAGTAATACTCAACAAGCAGATCTTATGAATTATGTGTCATCAGGTTCTTGTCAATTCTTAGCGATCACATAAATTTTCCCCATCTGTCCCTAACTTGGTTTTTCAATTTGGGGAAGGAGGCACCTAATGATTCCAAAGAGTCAGTGGTGGGACTTGAATAACTTAACAACCAGTTCTCTAGTTGAGTAGGTGTGGGTCTACTCAGAGTAGGCGTGGGTCTACTAATTGGGTGGGTCATGTCACTCATCACACCCAGCCCCGCCTCCTGGCCACTCGCCTCAAAAGCAGAGATAGGATTCAGCTGGTTGGGGCTAATCCCGCCACTGGCTTGCCCCGCCCGTTTTTGGCCCGAAAAACGGCCCAGAAAACAGGCCGAAAAACGAGCAGGGGTAGGGTCAGTCAGTGGTGGGATTTGCCGGTTCACCAAACTGTGCAGAATCTTAACTACCGGTTCACCTGAACCAGTGCGAACTGGCAGCAGCCCACCTCTGCAAGGAGTACATTTTTTAAACCTGCATACATACCTCCCATGTTCCAACATTCCTGGTTTAACATAAAGATTTGTTTCTTCAGAGTTAACTCTCATACTGAAAAACAAACAAGCACACTTACCATCCCTGCATGGCCCACAGTTTTGAGCTCCAAATGAAGGGACCTTTCCTCACCCAGTTCTCCAGGAGTCGCAGTTGTTGGTGCTCGGTTGTCATTAGCCAGAAAGAAACGGTTGCCTTTGCCCCCAGCTCCACCATAGACTGCAACGTATTCTTCCCCGGGAAGGTTGAGATCAGCTACAATCTTAGTTCCTTCCTTAATCATGGTACCAATAGGTACCTACAAAACAAAGATAAATTTAAGTAAAATAGAGCGAAGAATTGACCATCCTTGGCTGTTTGCTCCCATCTGTGAGCAAACAGCTGCTCAGCAGTCTTCCAAAGGACATTAGCCATTCAGCTTTTACAAACTCAAAATTTTGACCATCTAACAACAAGTCTCAACAACTTACCTTAATATAAAGGGGCCTGCCAGCTGCTCCATAACAGTTTTTGCTTCCTCCCCTTTCCCCACTGAAGCCTCTATAAAATGAGTGGACATAGGCCAAGGATTTGATTTGCCGGTCCACTGTAAAAAATAAAACATTTCAATTCAACACGTAACGATGAATTCTTTTTTTAAAGAAAAAAAACCTGTGTTGATTAATTATGAATCAACAAACTGATTCCTGGATAGGAGCGCATCACAAATGCCAAATCTTTTATTTTTATTTTATACCAAATGCTGATTATACCATCTGTTTCTTACCTTCTGATATACCTGCTGTTCTTTTCCCTAAATGACAAAAGTGCTCATATAAACTTTTGCAAAGATAACTTTATGATCACCAACTTCAAAATATTAAATTACTGTACTTAGGCAGACAAACTGCAATTCATATTTTTATTGTATTCACTAGCAATTCTCATTAATTTCAACCACAGTATAATTCATGAAAATTCCCATTGTTTTAGCAGTTAAATTCTCAACATTCCCATTTATGTGGGAATTAAACCAAAGTACATATGTTAAAACATACTTTGATGTGTTCTTTTATTTTACCTCATTTATTTACATATTTATAAATATGTAGTGGGCTTGTAGGCCATTTTAATCAGAACAGACTGTAAGCAGTTTTATTATTGTATGTATTTGTGTGTGTGTAGAACAGAACAGAACAGAACAGAATTCTTTATTGTCCAAGTGTGATTGGACACACAAGGAATTTGTCTTGGTGCATATACTCTCAGTGTACATAAAAGAAAAGATACATTCGTCAAGAATCATAAGGTACAACACTGAAAAGCTCTGTACTAGAGATGGTAACCTTCTTACCTTTAAATATAACATGTCCCCCATCTCCCCCATCTCCCCCATCTGGACCTCCAAATTCTTTTCTAGGTTCACTGAGAAAACAAGCGATACCATCTCCTCCTTTCCCTCCTATCACACGAACCTTTCGATGATCGATGAAATATCGACTCTGGAATGGGGAGAGACATTATTCAGAGATGCTAATCATTTGTGAAGTTTAAAAGTTTCTTTCTTACAAGAAAACATTTAGCAGTCCCCAAACAACTTCACTGAAAAAAATATCAGTTTGTTCCTGTTTCATTTTCAGCTCTTCTACCTTGCTACAATACAAGAATCATTTCTGATATTTATTCGTTTTCAAAAAAAAAAAAAAAAAAAGAAGAGATGAGTATTTGTTACATGACAATTAGCAAAAAAATAAAAAAAAAACACTGAAAAAATATTTTAGGTTTTTAAAAGAATGCTGGCTTCTTCTATGAACAAAATACAGATGGCCAGCTATATGTTGAACTGTGTTCCTACCTTAAATACAGGTAGTCCTCAACTTGCAACAGTTCATTTAATGACTGTTCAAAGTTACAACAGTCCTGAAAAAAGTTACAACCATTTTTCACACTTATGACCGTTGCAGCATCCCCATGGTCACGTGATCAAAATTAAGATGCTTGGCAACTGACTCATATTTATGAGTGTCCCGGGGTCACGTGATCCTCTTTTGCGACCCTCTAACAAGCAAAGTCAATGGGGAAGTCAGATTCACTTAACAACCGTGCCACTAACTTAACAGCTGCAGTGATTCATTTAACAACTGTGGCAAGAAAGGTTATAAAATTGGGTAAAATTCACTTAACTAGTGTCTTACTCAACAACATAAATTTTGGGCTCAATTGTGATTGTAAGTTGAGGACTACTTATACATCCTTTCTCAAATTTGCATAGCATCACCAAGTGGTGAAACTGAAAATTGCTGCAGTATTCAGTACCATATTATTTAGACTCATACGACATGCCTCCTTTGTGTACTTGCTGTTGCCAAAAGGATTTATAAAATCAACAATTTGAAATCTCTCACATGAGCCAAAGTTCACTAAGAGACCTCTCTCCTGAGAAAGAGGGATTTATTCAGTAACAATTAATATAACTTTGGGACTCAGAAGAGTTGTCCACTTTTATAGTCAGAGCCTAGTAGCACGCTGCAGCTCACAAAAGCATGCTTTTTAATAAAATGTGTTAGTTGGAAAAAGGGCTACTACAGTTCTTCTGGTTTTTGGCTACTACAGACCAACACAGTTCTATGATATTCCAAATGAAACAAACCAATGATACAATCTACCTACAAGATCAGCACTAATAAAACCTAAAATGAAAGCTGGTTTTGTATATTTCACTTTTTTTATATTTGAATTCAAAAGCTAGGATATTATAGAACACTATATCAAAAGGTGTTAAGTGAATGCCAGATGAATAGTGGATGAATTTAGGTTAGTCACTATTATCCTATTTGTTATCTCATAATATTGCTGCAAGATTAAAAGAGAGAACAACGTATATTGTGTTCCAAAGAAAAAAGAATAGGGTGCAAATTCAACAAATGATATACTGCTCAAAAAAATAAAGGGAACACAAGAAGACATCCGAGATCTGAATGAATGAAATAGCCTTATTAAATACTTTGTTCTTTACAAACAATAGTTTATACACTGCTCAAACACCTAAAGGGAACACAAAACTACTGTATGTAACAAACAAAGTATTTAATAAGGCTATTTCATTCATTCAGATCTCGGATGTCTTCTGCTTGTGTTCCCTTTATTTTTTTGAGCAATGTATATATAACAATTTTCATTCATAGGAAAATCCCAAATTCAGTAGATTATGTATGTACAGAATGCCTTAAATCTATCTATACAATTCTACACCTTAAACAGAGGAGAACATTTGTGTGCAAGGGATATTGAAAACATGTGTCAGGATTCTCATCTAAATGCTTAAATCGTAATTTAATTATTTTTATTTTTTCATAAATTTGTGCTTTCTGGAAGAAATAAGAGACTTTAAAAATAGTTAAGAAAAAATTACAGATTACATATTTGTAATTAATCCAAACATTTGTTTACTTTACCAACTTCTTCTCAGATAGATTTCCTTTACAGGTTTTCCGCGATTTTGAACATTGTGTGTTTGTTGTGCTAAGGCTCCTGTGCCAGTTTTTAATCTGCTTTTGCAGTAAACAACTATGCATTTGGGAATAAACTGGCCTTCGCTGATTTTCCAAACAAGCTCTGACTATTATTTGTAGCATATTGCCTAGAAGGAAAAGAAAACATTAAGGGGCAGAGAAAAAGGTGGTAACTAAGATATGCCAAAGAGCATACATATATTGCACCACATCTGGAACAAAAATGAGCTGCTCTTTCTTAGAAAGATCAGTTGCTTCCATTTTTGATTTTCAGTGGTTGGTTAGGAAAAACTTTCAGAACAGCCTTCTCAAAAAAAATTGTTATTGTTGTGGAACTTGACACAGAAAGGTAAAATAGGCCAGTTATATGTAAAATACATATTTAAAAGAAACTCTTTTCCTCCATCTCCAGCAACTGTTTAGTATGAACTTTATGCCAGGCGTCCTTAAGTCTTGCAGAAGTAGCAAAAGAGGGGGGGAGGGGGGACGACGACATAATCTACGATTGAAATATTAAGATAAATGGATAGGTTTAAAAGTTTTCGTTGGTTCAAAAGCAGCAGGATTATCCCTCACTTAGCCTTAGTGTGGCTAAGCAAACCCCTTTTCTTTTCTCTCATTTTCTCTCGAGCCTTGGTAGCGCAGCAGACTAAAGCACTGTTAAGTAACACCAACTGCCTGCAATTACTGCAAATTCGAATCTCACCAGGCTCAAGGTTGACTCAGCCTTCCATCCTTTCGAGGTAGGTAAAATGAGGACCCAGTTTGTGGGGGCAGTAAACTGACTTTGTATAAAAAAGAACACCGCTTTGGGGATGGGGGTGGGGGTGAAAGCCCTACTAAGCAGGTATATACAAAAGTATGAAGGCTATTCCTTAACTGAGTCTCTGGAAAAGGGCGGCATATAAAATCGAACCAATAAATAAATAAATTCACGCGTATACTATTTCTGGGCAAAAGGGCTCCAAGTTCCTCCGACAGAGATTATTTCAGCCATCTTTACACCCCTGCAAGGTAGGCCAGTGTTTCCCAACCTCAGCAACTTTGAAAAGGAGTGGACTTCCAATTCCCAAGTTATTGTTAAGGCTGAGGTTCAGATAGCTGGAGGTAGGCCGGGGTTACCTGGGAAGCCTCAAATCCCCTCAAAAGAGGGAATAAAAGCAGAGGTCTTCAAACTTGGCAGCTTTAAGACTTGTGGACTTCAACTCCCAGAATTCTCCAGCCAGCTATGCTGGCTGGAGAATTCTGGGAGTTGAAGTCCACAAGTCTTAAAGCTGCCAAGTTTGAAGACCTCTGTAATAAAGGGAGGCAGAAGGAGAACACGTCTGACAGCATCTCACCTCCACACGTGCTGCCTCATCTCTCATCTCCCGAGACCTCCTCCCCCACATGACACTCAAAATGAAAACTGGGAGCCTGCCCTCCACCCCATTCGACTCTCCTTTGGCTTACTGGAGCTCCTCTGCTTTTACAGCGCCTCAGTTTCGTCCCCGCTCCCCCGCTCCCTCCATAGAACAAGGGACGGGGTAGACACGAGACTGCCGAGGTCGTTGAAACTTTCCCGCTTCATTCACGCGCAGCTGTTTCCTGAGGAGCCTTCTTGCCCCAGTTCCAGGGCTCGGCGTCGCGCGCCGTGACGTCAAAAGTCGCGCATCCAGGAAGGGACGGCCAAGAAAGAGAAAGCGGGGGTGGGGGGTGGGGGGCGAAACGGAGATTTCCTGCGCAGGCGCAGATCCAAAGCGCAGGAAGAAGTGACAGGAGGGGAAAAGCTGTGGAGTCGGTATATGACACGCGTACGCAGGCGCAGTTTGGTGCTAGAAAGGTTTCAACGGTCGCGCGGAGCTGCTTTTCCTCCTCTCTTCCCTCCCGCCCCATTTCTCTCGGGAAATGGGATTGGAGGGAAAGAAGCAGGCGAGGCGTTGTGAGTGGATAAGAAAAGCCCCCGAGGTGGGACTAGGAGAAGTGGGGAGGAGCTTTGTCAAGGCGGAGGTCTTGTTTCAGGAAAGGAAGCTGCTCAGATTGGCAGAATTTGATAGCAAAGGAAGCATTACTAAGTGTTTCCTATTAATTCTGCCAGGGTTTCTCAGCTTTGGCAACTGTTAAGATATGTGGACTTCAACTCCCAGAATTCCCTAGTCACTATTGGAATTCTGGGAGTTGAAGTCCACATTTAAAGATGCCAGGGCTGAGAAACACTACTTTATGTACATTTAATTATTTGGGGTGGGGAGGACTAGCGTTTGTCACTCCAGCTAGGTAGCAGGCCACTATGACACAGTTGCGAGAAAGCTAGCAGCTATTTGGATGGGAGACCACTAGGAAATTCTAGTGGTCTCCCATCCAAATAGCAGCTAGCGGCTGGACTATAAATAGCAGCTAGAAATCCTAGTGGTCTCCCATCCAAATCCTTCCAGGATTGGTCTCCCAACCTGGAAGAAAGTGGTGGCAAAACCATTGACTTCTTCAGAATGGAATGCCTGTAGATACTTTGGACCGACTCCCAGAAATCCCTGATTCACCCACACAAACTAGCCTGTTAGGCAAACTCCATGAATTACCTTTATAGTTCAGGGGATGCATTTATACAACATGCTAACCTGTGGTTAAATGAGACGCACTGTATTGAATTCAACCCTAATTTTTTGCGCTAATTATACCGAACTGGGTTTGTATAAAGTCACAGCAATGTGTAGCCAAAGTTAGTTGGCTAGTGATTCACACAACCTAGCAAACACCCATTTCGCTTATCTGGGATTAAGAAATTGTACGTACAGTGCTGTTTGATCAACCGCAAGTAAACTATGGCTTAATTTGTTATCTGCTTGCAGTTTGGGAAACCATTATAAAACTATGGTTTGGAAGGTTACACAAATATGCCCGCTAATATTTTTCCCACAAAGGATATTGGTGAAGGCAAGAAAAAGCAGCTGAAAGCAGGATAGGATAGAGATTTTGCAACCTGGCTGTAGCAGATCTGCAGATAAAGAGAACCGTAAGTTCAGTGAAGAGCCAGAGAGAGAAATTCTTATCCTTCCACTTCACTCATCTGATGGCCCTATGCAAGGGCAGACAACCACCATTTACCCAGAGGAAAAATGCACAATTATTATTTAATTTATATTTTGCCTTTATCTATATATACAAAAGCAAAAACCACTCATGCCATAATCACAAAATCTCCAGAACCGTAAAGCTTACAAACTTGAAAAATTTGCCACGTATGTGGGGCAAGGCTGAGGGAGAGAAGGGGATAGGATAAGGGAGGCTTCTGTGGGGCAAGGCTGAGGGAGAGAAGGGGAGAGGAGAGGCCGATCGTAATTACTCATTAATTTTCAAGCTGTGTCGATTTATCAAGCCCCATCACCTAGTTTCGTAGCGAAGCATGGGTATCCAGCTAGTTATTATTATAAACAACTCAAGGTGGCGAACACATCTAATACTCCCTTCTTCCTCCTATTTTCTCCACAATAACAACCCTGTGAGGTGAGTTGGGCTGAGGCAGTGACTGGCCTCACCCAACCGGTTTTTATGCCTAGCCTAGTGATTGACCCAAAGACAGCCATGTGGCTGTCATGCCTAAGGCGGGACTAAAACTCAGTTTCCTGGTGATTGGCCCAAAAACAACCTTCTTGCAGTCATACCTAAGGTGGGACTAGAACTCACTGTCTCCTGGTGATTGGCCCAAAGATAACCATCTGGCTGTCATGCCGAACTCACAGTCTCCTGATGATTGGCCCAAAGTCACCTAGCCATTTTCCACCTCTAAGGTGGAACTAGAACTCACGGTCTCTTGCTTTCTAGCCTGGTGCCTTAACCACTAGACCAAACTGTCCTCAAACCACTCCCAGTCCACCGCAGAGGCAGTCTTCATTGTGTGAAGCCCCCTCTCCCATGAGAATGAAATATTTTGGGGGATATTAAAGAGGCAGTATATTATAATTATCCAAAGGAGAAGTGGAGAAATATGTTCTTAAAGCAGCCCTAGTCTTCCTGCCATAGGAAAACAGCCTCGAGCAGAAGAGACTGGTCTTTTGGAATGGAGATTTTGTATCCATTCAGAAAGACTGGGCCAATCTATTCATAGATTGGCCCATATTCATTTTTAATCAAATTAAAAAAAATAAACAAAACGCCTTCAGCCACAAGCTCCCACAGAAGGCTGGAGCTGGTGAGATTAAAAAAAGTAGAAAAACCAAAGAGTCCTAAAAATCTACATTCCCGCATCCAAATACTAAGGACAGGACATGACCTTTAGGACATAATAGGATTTACCTACCAACATTAGAATAGCAAAAGACACAAGGCTCACTACTTTGCACAACCCCCCTGGGGCATCTCAATCACCAAACTCTATAGAACCCTATAAAAATCCACCCACTCACCCAGCCAATTGGTCAGACACCCCAGACACATGTTGCTGTCACTAAAGTTCCTGGCATCCAAATAAACAGAGACCTCCTTTCCATGTGGTCTGCCTCCCATTTTATTTTCAGCGTCTTTCTCCCAGCTTGAAACCGGACCAGATTTTTCTTCCAACATCTTTTTTGTGGTTGTTATAAATCAGAAGTATTTTTTTCCCCACTTCCCACTGGCCTGTCACAAGGAACTAATGGAGGGAAAACTGTGTGATGTATTGTTTATGTGTGGGTGGCCAGGAATGCACTTAGCTTCCCATTCAATGACTGCGGTGGTATCTTAAAAAGATCTGTCACTCCCACACTGTACTGGACTAAGTTAATAATATTTAAAAGAACAATGGTATGTATTGCCAGTATGCTAGTTTGAAAAAGATGGTCAGTTTCTCAAAGCTACCACAATACTCATTATCAATCTGCTTCCAGTTCTCCTAGTATGAATAGATACAATGACCAGGTGGTCTATAGGAAAAGAGACCTATATCTAAATTTAAACTGAGGACAATTATGCACTTAGCCCTGTAATTAATTAAGACCCAATTAACCTATTATAGCGATGGCCTAGGATTCCCTCTCTCAACCCTGCTTAGATCAGTTTTCTTAACCTTGCCAACTTTAAAAATGTGTGGATTTAAACTTCCAGAATTCTCCTGGGGCATTCTGGGGGTTGAAGTCTACACGTCTTGAAGTTGGCAAAGCTGAAAATCACTAAGATGCTACTCTTGCAAAATCATTTATGTTCTCCGAATCTTTCTTTTGGATGCTGCCTTAAGGCTTTTTCTGCTGGCATAATTTTTGGTTGATTTTGATCGTTCTTTAGTGAGTCCTTTGCAAAGTTTTTATACTAAAAGGCAACATGTGCAAACAGATTAGTTAAATAACCCAGATAAGTGTCCTTTAGTGTTTTTCAAATTTGCAACTTCAACTTTTGGAATCTCCCAGCCAGCATACAGTCTGGAGAATTTTGAGAGTTGAAGTCTACACATCTTAAAGTTGCCAAGTTTTTTTTTTTAAAAAAAACTGCTTTAGACCAAGTGCAACCCCAGGTTCAGTGCAGGTATCTGATAAAAGCATCCCAAATAGCTGTCTAACCTCCATTTCAAAGAACCTTCTCTTTCCCCAGAAATATGACTAGTAATTCTGTCACCTTGCAGAGATGTTGGAAATTCTAGGAATACACATTTTTCTGCTCCAGATGACACTTCTGAAAGTTATTCCACTTAAAAGAGAAATGGTTGAAGCCTGACCTCGATCATTATCATTTTACATCTTCAAAAGTGACATTGATGCCTTTTTTCTCATGCAATGATCTTTACTTGAAATATTTCCCGATTATAAATAGAACGTAGTTTATGTATCATTTTCATTAAATCTGCAATTAAAAAAAACCAAAACAAAGACAAAGACTTCAAATATGATTACACCAGTCCTTTTAAAAGTCTTTCCGTCATACGAAAAAGTGCCGTGACTTGGCTTCACAATCCAGTCTTTTAAACTTAAAAGTGTATTTTAACATTCTGTATTACAAAACAGAAAATATGGTACAAGTAAGTAATGAAACTGTTAAAATGCTGGCATTGCCTCGTTTTCACATCAATACATAAAAATCACCACACGTTAAGTTATCTTGTTATTAACAGTTAGAAATATTAACACTAAATATCAAGTATAAATCAGGAAATAATGTACAAACTATTTCCAAAGCGCGTTTTTCAAATACAATTTATATACAACATTCAAGAAATTCTTAATGTAAGACATTTCCAACAGATGCTATGTTGCTGTTTGCAGGTGTTTAAATGCTGCTGTGGCTTTTTCCAAAGTGGTTTTCAGCAATGCTAGAAAAAAACAATATCCACAGAAGAAACAAATATTAAAGCTGGTAAAAAAAAAGCAATGTAGGTTGTACCTTTTTGGATATCCACACTTCCAACATAAAAGCAGTTATTTTCCTACTAATCCTCCAGTGGTATTTAAGAAGCATTGTGCACAGCAGTGTTTCTCAAAATTGACATCGAGATGTAGGGACTTCAACTCCCAGAATTCCCTAGCCAGCATGGCTGACTAAGGAATTCTGGGAGTTGAAGTCCATGCCTTTTAAAGTCACATTTGAGAAACACTGGTCCACAGTTATTGAGCCATCTCCCCTCAAGCGGTCGTAACTACTGTCAGAAGAATAATTTGGGGTTCCAATTTAAGCCAGAATTGAAGAAATAAATTAAGAAATAATAAATAAAAATGAGGTCCAGATAGCTGTGAGGAAAGAAGAAATATTTATTCCTAAAAGCAAAGAGTTTGTCTTTAGAACAGCTGAAGAAAAATGGGGTAGTTTTATCGGGGGGGGGGGGGGGGAGGCTTGTCCTAGATGTGGAAGTGTCTATGTCCTGATTCTAGGGGGACCCTTGAAGGGCATCTGTGTGTATGTATGTCATCTATGATGTTTATTCTTGTGGATCTGCAGTTCTGCTGGGATACCTAATGTAATTAACTTTGTGTTTACAGACCTTAACCTTTGATATGTGGATTAGGTCTGGCTAACTTATTTTGGGGGGGGGGGGGTTGAGGAAGTTATATTTTTCCCCTCCCATTTGCTATTTTTACTTGATTAACTTAGTTTCAGTTTGACTGTCACCTATCTAGTGGAGACACTGATTCTCATTTCATTGTGGATTCTGTTAATATTTTAAGGGAAGATGGAAAAAGTGCAAAGAATAAACTATATTTTGATCCAAACTTCTCACACTGCTCAAATCTTGGCTGATCTTGAAAAAAAAACCCCTAAGCAGACTTGAGCTTGGGTAGTACGTGGATGGGAGACAACCAGGATGACAGTCTAGACTGGGAAGTTGATGAAACCATCCCGAAAGAAGACAATGCAGACTATCCCATATATTTGCCAAGAAAACAGCCAGGAGCTGTCCATGAATTCATCCTGGGATTTAGCTTTGTTTCAACTAAAATAATGGTGCAGTTTTCACTCCCTCCCTCAACACAAAGAGCCAAAGGAAATGCCAGAAGTAGCTGCAGGTTAGTACATTCAATTGCTCTTTTCAACAACTTTTAGCAGGCATTGTCTGCAACTAGGCCAACACAGAGATTGTGGTGGGAGAAACAGTACCATAAAGCAGAATATATTAGAGAGTTTTAGTTGATCCTAGTGCCGTGATGGCAAACCTATGGCACGCGTGCCGGAAGTGACGCACCGAACCATCTCTCGGGGCACACCAGCCGTCACTTGTTGCTCTTCTGGATTCCGACGAGCACATGTGTGCTGGCCAGCTGGTCTCCGTGTGCACGGGAGTGCCGTAAACGGGAGGAGCAGCTCCCTGGTACGCATGGGCGTGCCGGGAAGCTGAGCTTCCAGTTTCTGGTGCACACATGCACGCCATCCAGCTGGTTTTTGCGGGCGTACGTGTGCCAGAAACCAGAAGACAAGGTGACTGGTGCCAGGGAGCTGTTCTTCCGGTTTCCGGCGCTCCCCCACCAGGGAGCTCCTATTCCGGTTTCCGGAGCTCCCCCACGCACACACGTGCGCTCCCGTTTCGGCACTTGGTGCTGAAAAGGTTTGCCAACACTGTCCTAGTGGAAACTTTTTTTCAAAGGAAAAAAAAAATAGGAATACATTATTCCAGCTCTTAAAATGCCGGGGAGGGTGTTATAATTTTTTTAAATATTTACTTTCCTATTTGTAGCACTAGATATAGCCGGGATTTTCTTTAATTGATAACTAATTAATGGGTTGTTATCCAAGCTCCTTTGGATGGGAAGTAGAGGAAAAGAACATAACACTGGGCAAGAACATTATTTTGTACGTACCCTTTATTATTATTATTTTTTTATAACCACTAACTTAGTATCTAAATAGTTTTGCTATTGATATTCTTATCCATAGACGAGAAGCCATAAGTGTTGAGATTTTGTGGGGTGGGGATGTCTCATCTGTACTTTTCAGAGATTAATTTTTTTAAATTAATTTTTCTCCCTGTAAATCTCTGCGGCACAGTCTAAAACAGGGGTCTCCAACCTTGGCAATTTTAAGACTTGTAGATTTCAACTCCCAGAATTCCTCAGCCAGAAAAGCTTTGCTGGCTGAGGAATTTTAGGAGTTGAAGTCCACAAATCTGAAAGTTGCTAAGGTTTGGAGACCCCTGGTCTAAAACATTCAAAGCGAAAGCATATTGAAAATAAGGCTTTAAAGAATACAATGTGACTCTGGAATTCTTCAAACATAGTTTGTTAAATCTGCTTTGTATTCTTCTGAGGATACAACATTACAAACTTTTTTGAAGACAATTCTATACATACCAACTTATGACTCAGTTCACCCACTGCTAAACAAAGAATCTTGAGTTGAGGAGCATTTTAAAAAAAAATCTGCATTTTGGCCTTCCAGAGTGCAAATGAGGACCCAGTTTGTGGGGGCAATAAGCTGACTTTGTATAAAATATACAAAAGTATGAAGGCTATTGCTTAACACATTGTAAGCCGCCCTGAGTCTCCGGAGAAGGGCGGCATATAAATCAAATTAAAAAAGTAAATAAAATAAATATATGTCCTGGTAATATTGTTGACTGTCAGAAAAAGATCAGTGGGTTGGTTTTTTGGGGGAGTGGGTGGGTTAACTAAGGTGAAAATACACAGGATAAATGTGTATTTTAATACACAATAATTTTAAACTGCTGGGGGGAAAAAACCTCAAAATCACAGTATGAAAATTAAGCAGTTTTTGCTAAAAGCTCAATGTACATTTGTCTATGGAGATTCTCAGTTACCCAGGTTAAAAGTGCTTGGGAATGAAAGGAATATAAATCCTTCCCTTCTCCACCATTCAATCAGAACTGAGGAAGCTTCTTGGATGAAAAGTGAAACATCTTCAATTAAATACTTTTCAGAATACCTTGGGCCCGATTAGAATCTAAAAGGAGACCAATGCATTTCAAAGGAATTGCACGTGGAATAATTGAAACACATCTGGGTTCGGATATTCCGATGCCAAACCAGTTGGATGAACAGAAAGCAAGAGATATATTCAGTGATGTGCTTGTCACACAACCCACAAACATCTTCCAGCTGCTTGGCGGTCCATCAGATCCAAAGGATGCTAGGTTGTCAATGATCTTATGAAAAAAATAATAATCATCCAGTCAACAAAAGCTGTATGACCTCTTGGTTTCTCAAACAGTTTTCGTACGTCAAAGAGGAAGTGGGAAGAAGTGACGGAAGAATCTCTGCAAGGATTATTAACAACGGCACCAAAATGTACCAGACCGTTCAAACATTGCCTCGTTGCCAGTACTGTAATGCACTGTTCCATATCCAGCATGAAATGAATACTATTTCACATACAAACGCTTCTTTGTGCTACAGCGGTATCCAACATCTTACGATCCATCAATCATCAATCATTTAAAAAGAAGAAGAAGAAAAAAAAAAGGCTTGCCCATACATCCAAGTTCCAAAAAAATGGACATAAATATTGAAACAAATTTGACACAGGCGCTTGTCATTTTATTGCTGATAGTTTCCATACTGGCCCTGTTAAACAATGGGAAAGTGAATAAGAGAGAGAAATTAATGTAAATACCGTATTTTTTGTACTATAAGACGCACCTGACTATAAGATGCACCTGACTATAAGATGCACATAAATTTAGAAGAGGAAAACAACAAAAAAACTTTTGGGACCTCCCTTTTTTTCGGTCCTTTTTCGGCCCTTTTCCAAAAAAGGCCCGTTTTTGAGACTTTTTTTCAGCCCGTTTTTGAGGCTTTTTTTGGCCCATTTTCAAGGCTTTTTTTGGCCCATTTTCAAGGCTTTTTTTGGCCCATTTTCAAGGCTTTTTTTGGCCCGTTTTCAAGGCTTTTTTCCAGTGGTGAGTTTCTCCTGTCCAGTTCTATAGAACCGGTAATAAAACCTGTGGGAGGCTCTGCCTACCTCGCACAATGTCATCATTGGTGATCTGCGCATGTGCAGAAGAGTGAGCGAGTGAGTGAAGCGAGCGCACATGTGCGATCCCACTGTGAACCAGTAGTAAAGGTAAGTGGAACCCACCCCTGCTTTTTTCGGTCTGTTTTTTCAGAAAATGGGCTGAAAAGAGCCTCGGAAATAGGCCGAAAAAAGGCCTGAAAAAGCCTGAAAAAAGACCTGAAAATGGGACATGCGGAGGCCAAAAAACAACCGGTGGGTGGGCGGGGCTTTGGCAATATTCAGTCTATAAGTTGCAGTTGGGAGACAAAAAAGTGCAACTTATAGTCCAAAAAACACATTTCTACACATAGTATTAAGTACGCCCTCCTTTTCCATTAGAGAATTTAAGGACGGCAAAGAAAAACTTTCCGAATATCTGTCAGATTTTCTCAAAAGCAAACAAGAAGGGCAAAGAGATAATCTTCTTCACGCTTAGAGTTGATAAAGATTAGGAAAAATACCTGAAGGGAGAACAGAAGAAAAATTCAAGCAAGAACAGGTAACCTTTGACTTACAACCATTTGTTTAGTGACTGTTTGAAATTACAATAGAACTGAAAAAAGTGACAAGAGCATTTTTCAAACTTATGACCATTACAGCATCCCCACGGTCACGCGAACAAAATCCAAAGGCTTGGCAACTGACTCATATTTATGACAGCTGCAGTGTCATGTGATACCCTTTTGTGATTTTCTGACAACCCTATTCCTAACTTAACAATTGTGGCAAGAAAAGCCATACAATGGGGCAAAACCCACTTAACAACTGTCTTGCTTAGCAACAGAAATTTTGGGCTCAACTGTGGTCTTAAGTCGAGGACTGCCTGTACTGATCGTTTCTCAAATACCAGGTCCATCTTTGAGGCCACAGATACCAAAACGCCCTTTCTCTTAAAAAAAAAAAATCCTTCAAATTTCATTAGTTCTTGGTGATTTTTCTTTCAAGAAACCTTGCTTGCAATCCATTTTCATCTTTTAAAGAGGTCATCCTTCTGGCTTTAGTTTTGGAAGCTCACAGACACCCTACTTGGAATATTGTGGGTGCAATGCTGTTTGACCCCCTTGAGTGAAATGAAAGTAAATTTCACTAAATATTTCAGAGAAAACATAACATTACCTTAAAAACACAGTAGAAGTGTTCTCAACACAGGGCAGATTCTCTGCCCTGAAAACAAGTAGCTGAAGCAAATCAGTCTTAAAAGTAAAGGTAAAGGCTCCCCTCGCACATATGTGCTAGTTGTTCCCGACTCTAGGGGGCGGTGCTTATCTCCGTTTCAAAGCCGAAGAGCCAGCGCTGTCCAAAGACGTCTCCGTGGTCATGTGGCCGGCATGACTCAACGCCAAAGGCACACGGAATGCTGTTCCCTTCCTACCAAAGATGGTCCCTTTTTTCTACTTGCATTTTTTACGTGGTTTCGAACTGCTAGGTTGGCAGAAGCTGGGACAAGTAATGGGAGCTCACCCCGTTACGCGGCACTAGGGATTCGAACTGCTGAATTGCCAACCTTTTGATCTACAAGCTCAGTATCAAAGCCAGTGAGGCACCACGTTCTAATCGGTCTCATTTCCCAACTATTTCTGTAAAGCTCCCCTACCTGGAGCTTCCCAATACCTTTTCCGTCTACGATTCTCATTTTGTCCAGCCTAACGTTTCTCATGTCAGTTCCATCCCTTCCCAGCTTACCTGTTCATAGCCGTAAGACCTCTGTTGCTGGGCAGATGGTCCGGTTTGTGAAGCTCTGTAGCTTCCATACTGTTGGCCCTGTCCCTGTTGGTAGCTAGAATACTGTGATGACGTTCCTTGGGCAGGTCCTGGAAAAAACATACAAAAACAGCAGAAGTCTTGACAAGAGTTCAAAATCCCAAATTGTGAGTTCTTTGGGTTTTTTTGCTGATTTTCTGTGACCGGTTTTCTTTTCATAGTTTTATCAATCAGAAGGTTTGGCAGAAAGAACCGGGAAGCTGCAATTTCTCACCAATCTTTGAAACAGGTCGAGCGCGTGGCCAGAGAGAGGAAAGTTGAGGAAAAGTAACACATTGTACTTGAAAGTGAAGCACTCTTCACATAATCAAATCGAATCGAATCGAATCGAATAGTTGGAAGGGACCTTGGAGGTCTTCTAGTCCAACCCCCTGCCCAGGCAGGAAACCCTAAACCACTTCAGACAAATGGTTATCCAACATCTTAAAAATTTCCAGTGTTGGAGCATTCACAACTTCTGCAGGCAAATAGTCAGTAAAGTATGGTTGCTTACGGACCAAGTGGGGAGAGCAGTAATGAAGGTTATTTTAAGTAAAGCAAACACATAAGTGCCCAGCTTAACAACTCTCATGACTTGCAACCATAATGGGCCGGCTCCATTACATACAGGTGGTCCTTCACTTACGACCACAACCGAGACCAAAATTTCTGGCTAAGCGAGATACTTGTTAAGTGAGTTTTGCCCCATTTTATGACCTTCCTTGCCAGAGTTAAGTGAATCAATGCAGTTGTTAAGTTAGTACCACGGTTGTTAAGTGAATCTGGCTTCCCCATTGGTTTTGTTTGTCAAAAGGTCGCACAAAGTGCTTACATGACCCCAGGGCACTGCAATCGGCATAAATATGAGTCGATTGCCAGGCATCTGAATTTTGATTGCATGACCATGGAGATGATGAAAAACGGTCGTAAGTCACTTTTTCAATTTCTCTCCAACCTTTGTTGTAATTTCAAACGGTCACTAAACAAACTGTTGTAAGTCGAGGACTACTTGTTCTAAAAGCCAGTGTCAACACTGAAGCTGACCTGATCGCAGCCATTTTGAGGCTTCACACTGGAGCTGAGGGTTAGGGATGGAAGGGAATAGAGATAGCTGAAGTTTTGTAGCCAAAATAAAACACCTTCCCCTGGGAACCAAGGACATTCTAACACCTGGCTGGAGAAAGGAGGAGCGATGTTACCAGGCAACTGGACGGGAACCTTGATTGGACCATGTGACTGTCTGGGGAAGGGAAAAAACTTTTACTTTTAATTAGGTGAAAACTGCGGGAATCTTCAGAGTTGGTTTTCACCAGAACTGTGCCAATATGATATATCCAATAAAACTATTATTTGAGGAATCTACTTGCCTCGGAGGTTTGTTTGCTATGGGTGTATTACTTGGAAGCCTGACAGCCAGAACTCTTGCTCCTAAGGAACATTTCCTGAACCTCAATCTTTATTGAAAGTGTCTCTTCTGCTCCTTAATCTGTCTTTCTTCAACTTCTAGTTGCTCTTGCGAAGTCACCTCAGGCTTTTGATTGCTGGTCTGGAATTCAGTTCTGGAGTAAAGGACTTCCTTCTAAGCTCTTCCAGCTATCTATCTTTGAGGCTCTTTCCATGGACTTGACATGCTTTTTGTTCCAGTTACGAGGCGAGAACCCCCTGAAGGTTTCACTTTGTGTGAAAGGCTTGATCTGAGTTGCAACCATTAGCTCTGTGTTAACTCTCTTTATGCACCAAATTTCTTTACAGCCAAGCTAATTGCAGCAGTTAGAATCGATGTGCTAATTCACTGAGGTTATTGTTCAGCCTTGAACTAAAAACTGGAGTGTTCAGTTTAGTCTGGGCTGGTGTGCAAGTCTCCCCTCAGAGTCCAATCTTACTGGGTAACCTGCCTTCCAGTTGTGATGGAATGGGGAATGGGACAACTTGCCACAGCCAACTTGCTGCGGCCAACTCACCACAGGACAACTCACCGCAGGACAACTCGCTGCAGGACAGTTTAACAATTCAATTGAATTATTTAAAATAAATACAAAAAACGTTTCAATTTTTGTCATTCACATTTCATTCCGTCCTTCCTTTGGCATCCTTTCTTTAATGAGTCTATCCCACCATTTCTTTGATATTAGTGTAACTCTTGTCCAGCAGTGAGTTGGCCATGGCAAGTTGATAGTGGTGAGTTGACCGTGGTGAGTTAGCCATAGTGGGTTGGCCGTCAAGTTGGCTGTGGTGAGTTAGCCATGGTGAGTTGGCTATGACGAGTTGGCCATGGCGAGTTGACCATGGCGAGTTGGCCATGGTGTGTTAGCCATGGCGAGTTGGCCATGGTGAGTTAGCCATGGTGAGTTGGCCATGATGAGTTGGCCATGGTGAGTTGGCCATGATGAGTTGGCTATGACGAGTTGGCCATGGTGAGTTGGCCATCAAGTTGGCCGTGGCGAGTTAGCTGTAGTGAGTTGGCCATAGTGAGTTGGCCCTGGCAAATTGGCCTTGGCGAATTGTCATAGACCCGATGGGAGGTAGTCCTCGAATTAAATCTACAATTGAGCCCAACATTTCCACTGCTAAGCAAGACAACCCCATTTCGCAATCTTTTTTCCATGGTTGTTAAGATAATCATTGCAGCTGTTAAATGAGCCACGTGGTTGTTGAGTGAATCTGGCTACTCCACTGACTTTTGCTTGTCAGAAGCCAGCTGTGAAGGTCACAAATGGTGATCATACGATCCCAGGACAGTGCAAACACCATAAATACATGCCAGTTGCCAAGCGCCTGAATTTTGATCACGTGACCATGAGAATGCAACAGCCGTAAGTGTGAGAATCAGTCATAAGTCATTTTTTTCAGGGCTATTGTAACTCTGAAAGGTCACTCAACGAATGCTTATAAGTTGAGTATTGCCTGTATTGAATACATCATTGGACACCTATACACCAAACCACCAAGAAACAAGCCACATCTGAATCTGGTCAGTCTTCCTCAGCACAATCTGGTGTGAAGACACAAGGGTTCTGGGGACAGACCTTGTTAAGCATTTCTCCCCGTCTTCCTAAGAAACTGAAGTCAGAATTGACATTTTCTGGCCAACAAAAATGCACAATGGGGGATTTACTCACCATATCCTTGTTGCTGTCCTGGATAACTTTGTTGATTTGAGTATTGCTGTTGGGAATATGTTTGCTGCTGGGCAGCTCCTTGCTGGTATCCGGCTTGTTGCTGGCTGTATTGGGAATTCCCTAAAGACAACAGAACAGCACAATGGATTGGCAGGATTATAATATACACAAGGAAGGTCAGCATATACATTCCATTTCTCTAGTGTAACACAGGAACACAGCAACAGCATAAGAGTATAGCACACAAGCCAACAAAAGCCCTTCCAAACATCCTAAGCCAGTGATGGCTAACCTTTTTGCCATCACGTGCCAGGAGGGGGGGGGCGGGGGAGGTTCACGCATATGCGTGACCACACCCATAATTCTATGCGCCCCGCCCTGCGCGTGCAACCCCCCCCCGTGCTCCTGGCACGCAATGGCCCGTAGGCCCGTTTTCCTTGATTACCTGGCTCCAGATCCTCTCTATGCATCTGGGGAGGGTGAAAACAGCCTTCCCCACCTCCTTGGAGGCCCTCCGGAGGCCTGAAACAGCCCATTTCCCAACTCCCAGTTGGACAGGAAGTGATGTTTTTTTGCTGTCCCCAGCCTCCACAGATTCCTAGAGAGGCTAGGTCGAGTTGGCCATGCCCTCCATGGCCACGCCCATCCCCGACCCTCCGAGGTCAAACACAACCTTGATGCGACCCTCAATGAAATCGAGTTTGACACTCCTGCTCTAAGACTGCCTCCACCAACACTGACAGGCAGGATATCAGAATATAAACTGACAGCAAACCGCAGTCCTTACTAGCACTGATGATGTTACCTAGTTTGGGTAAGGAAACGTCTGCAAGAAAACAAGTGAGCTCAGAGAGCACCAAGCACGTCTCACACAGGAACATCTGTTATTCATTTAAAATACAGATGTTTATAGAGGTTTGTGTGAATGTTTACTCTTTACCTACTTACTTGTTTATACTGTAACATTTACATGTGCAAAGGAGAACGGTGGAGTGGCAAGTGGCTGTGAATTGCCTACCCCTGCAACATGCAGAAACCATACTTCATTACGGCAATTTAAAGGCGTGATTGCATTTTGGAAAATTGACTTGATTTGCAAGATCGCTGATCCCCCTACCTCCTTCGTAGTAGTGCTGTGTGGAATCTTCAAATGATCGATCATAGCTTTGCTCAGAATAAGACGACTGCTGATACGCATAGTCACCGTGGCCTATTTTCAGATAACAAAAAAATAAATAAAAGACAGTTATGTCAGAAACAGAGTTTTTAAAAAATATTTCTGTGCATTAGAAAAGGAAGAGGCATACGACATGGGGTAAAAAGGAGAAAGGAGCCTTTATGCTACATTTTTATCTTGATTTTTTTTTTTTGCATCGAACTATTTACAGTTTGTTTGACAGCATTCTAGGCTTTGGAGTTTGCTGCTACAAACTCTTTTAAGAGACTCTTTGCACTCTTTTACAAACTGCAATTTTCCACAGAAAAAGGAAAAGCGAATACATTTCTCTAAGATGATTAGGGGATTGGAGGCTGAAATATATGAAGATCGGTTGCAGGAACTGGGTATGTCTAGTTTAATGAAAAGAAGGACTAGGGGAGACATGATAGCAGTCTTCCAATATCTCAGGGGCTGCCACAAAGAAGAAGGGGTCAAGCTATTCTCCAAAGCACCTGAGGGCAGGACAAGAAGCAATGGGTGGAAACTAATCAAGGAGAGAAGCAACTTAGAACTAAGGAGAAATTTCCTGACAGTGAGAACAATTAATCAGTGGAATAACTTGCCTCCAGAAGTTGTGAATGCTCTAATACTGGAAGTTTTTAAGAAGATGTTGGATAACCATTTGTCTGAAGTGGGGTAGGGTTTCCTGCCTAAGCAGGGGGTTGGACTAGAAGACCTCTAAGGTCCCTTCCAACTCTGTTTTTCTATTTCTATTTCTATTTCTATTTCTATTTCTATTTCTATTTCTATTTCTTTCTATTTCTATTTCTATTTCTATTTCTATTTCTATTTCTATTCCTAGTCTATTCTTTCAGGTCAGAACCTCTAGTTTATCATTTTCTTTTATGTTCTAAGCCTCTTGCCATTCAGTGACACGTGGGCATATGTCTCTCTCTGTTCGGCACCATTACCGTCAGGATAATATTGCTGGTTCATAGGTTCTGAGGATCCTTGCCCATGACTGTACTGCTCACTGTAGTATTCCTCCTGACCCATGTACTGCTGAGAAGAACCTGAAAGACACAGAAAATATAAACAACAGTCTGCAGCACTGAAAATTCTTACATTGGGATTAGAGTTGAAAAGGTGTTCCCACAACGCGAACCTTAGCCTATTTTTATAGGCAACTGAAGGATATCAATAAGTCAGATCATGGAACTCGGTGAGAGTTTTTTTACACTCACCTTGCTGTGAAGCTCGATAAGAGCCCATTGGCCGCTGCCCCATAAGGCTGTTCCCTTGATTACTCTGGCTCATCATGGCAATGGAAGACTGCCCTTGGTAATGTTGGGTTCCCGCTTGCGGGGAGTTGTAATGTGATGTTGCTGCTTGCTGGTGAATCATGGAAACTGCAACATAAAGAAATGCAAGATGGGTTCCCATGACACGCTTAACTTGGCTGCTGAATTAACCCAGTTTCTGAGTTTGCACAAAGTCCATTAAACCCATTAATTGAACTAAGACTGCTTGGGTTGACCAAACATGCTAAGTTCCAGAGAAAGGAACCAATAGTATTAACACCCTAGATCCCTCTCACAGTTACTACTGCTGAGCCAGGTACTCGACAGAGTTGGAAGGGACCTTGTAGGTCATCTAGTCCAACCCCGCCACCCAAGCAGGAGACCCTACACCATTTCTGACAGATGGCAGTCCAGTCTCTTCTTGAAAGCTTCCAGGGATGAAGCTCCCACAACTTCCGAAGGCAACTTCTGTTCCATTGGTTGATGGCTCTCACTGATAAAAAATTCCTCCTTATTTCCAGGTTGAATCTCTCCTTGTTCAGTTTCCATCCATTATACCTTGTCTGGCCTTTGGGTGCCTTGGAAAATACCTTGACCCCTTATTTGGAAAATAGGTCGACCCCCTAGCCTAAATATTCCTATTCTAGACTTCTGCATTTGCTTTTTCCTCCCTAACAGCCGAGGTGGCACAGTGGTTAGAGTGCAGTACTGCAGCTACTTCAGCTGACTGCTAATTCAGCAGATCTGCAGATCAAATCTCACTCCAGGTTGACTCAGCCTTCCATCCTTCCGAGGTGGGTAAAATGAGGACCCAGATTGTTGGGGGCAATATGCTATTTAGTATACTGTCTTTGGTTTAAGCCGCCCAGAGTCCTCGGAGAGTGGGCAGCATAGAAATATGACTAATAAAATAAATAAATAAATAAATAAATAAATAAATAAATAAATAAATAAATAAATAAATAAATAAATAAATAAATAAAATAAATAAAATAAATAAAATAAATAAAATAAATAAAATAAATAAAATAAAATAAAATAAAATAAAATAAAATAAAATAAAATAATTGCAGGACATTTACTTTTCTCACCACTGCACTGTATCTTGTTGGGTGGTTTCATTAATGAATTAATGCCATGAGTTGATTGCAATTATTGAAAGGCAAGGGTGGGCACTTGTAAACCAAAGAGGCTGCACTGGTCAAAGCAGGGCAAAGGGCAAAGGTTAAGTCAACTGTACCTGGGTTGGATTGCATGCTGAGATTTGCTCGCGAGACGTAGTTGCCGATCGATCCCTGGCCTTGCATGGCAACGCTCTGTGATGCAGGCACCGTGTGGCTATAACTGGGCCCAGTTCCATGGCTACTGAGAGTCATGCTCAGGGAAGTCGTGGGCATAGTACTCTGGCCTGACTGCTGCATAGACACATGGTTGGGACCTAGGTAGAAAGCAAGCAGAAAGAGGGGGGAAAAAATAGACGTTCCAGTCTGCAAAACATACTTTTTGATCAACTGCAGTGTCTGCATTATTATTTATTTAGCGTACAGTTGGTCACACACAGTATTAAAACACTTCATTTTTATAGGTTAAAAACAATTAAAACAATAAAAAAGCAGTAAGAAAACCTAAGAGGAAAACAGAAATAACATTTCAAAGTTTAATGTCGAGTTTGGAGATCCAGTCAGTAGCTGCCGTTGTTATGCAGAGGAAGTCCCTAGAATCTCCTGGATACCTTCTGTTAGGGCATTCCCTCACTATGTGCTGGATAGTCTGTCGAGGGGCCCCGCAATCACATTGTGCTGAAGGTGTCTTTCCCCATTTATACAGGGAGTCAGCACACACCCCATGAGTTGTTCTAATTCTATTATATGTCACCCATATGTGTCGGGGTAGGCTAAATCCTGGAGGTATACTACTAGGACTGATATGCTCGGAGACATCTTGGGGGGAACAGTGTCTGCAAAGAAGGGGCAACAAAACAAAACAAAGCAAAAAAACAAAAACAAAACACAAATTTTGTATTACTTTCTCTGGGTCTCCCCCAATTCCTTGTAACATAATCCTTCTTGAGTTGCGGAGCCTGATCTCTTGACTCACTTTTTAAATGTCTTTAAAGGCGCTTCTCTTGGACAGACTTTTAATTATTGATCATCTAAATTCATTCTTAATGTTTTAGTTGTATGGCTTTCATCTTTTTATGGTAAATGGCAAGTAACTAGAGTAGATCTGTATGCAAAATGCATGTTGTTTTCTTCCTTCATTTTATTGTTTCTTGCTTTGGGATGTTAGATGCCCAGAATTATTTGGGAATTCAAGAGGCCTCTAAACTAGATAGATTAGATAGATAGATAGATAGATAGATAGATAGATAGATAGATAGATAGATAGATAGATATAGACAGACAGACAGACAGATAGACATAAATAGAGAGATATAATAGAGAGATGAGACAGACAGACAGTGAGACAGACAGACAGATATACAGTAGATATAGAGATAGAAATAGAGATAGATGATAGACACAGACAGACATGTAGACATATAATAAAGTTAGATGAGAGAGAGGCAGATAGAGAGATAGAGACAGACAAACAGACACCATAGATAGGCAGGCAGGCAGGCAGATACAGAAATAACAAAACAGCGACAATAATATCCTAGGACTGTGATCCCTGAAAGGTTATACAATAACAAATTGTTAAATCTTCGTAATTTCTTTAGGAATTATTTTCCACCCCTTTTCTCCCAAACACAAACATTTTCTGGAATATTCTTGCAATGCAATGAAAGGAGAAACGGCTCAGCACTGATTCTGAAACTGGATCAACATTTTCACCCTTAGCTTCCCACATTCTGGGCATCCTGCAACCGTGGGGAAAGTGGTGGTTGCAGAATCCTAGCTGTCGCTATATGAGCTGAAATCACGCAAACGTTTATTTCCATGGTTTCAGAAATACATTAAACCAGCCGTGTTACTCAACCGTAGCCACCTGGACTTCATCTCCCAGAATACCCCAGCCAGCTCTAAATATTCAACCTTGATTAGTTGTAAAACCCCGCTCCAAGCACCCGTGATGCAGTTGCCAGGCAACCGTGGACCACTTACCATTGCTAATCTGACTCTGCATGAGAGACGATGTTGGAAGCCCCGTGCTGATTGCATCACTGAGATTGCTCTGTGAATGGAGAGACTGATTGGAGGCACTCTGACTCATTCCAGCTGGGCCGAGGTTCATGTTTTGTGTTGGTGGCTGTGAGATAGGAACAAAAAGACATTTCTTAAAGGAGCTGGGGGAGTTTCTTTCTTTCTTTCTAGATGGATGGATGGACCGATACAACTGATACTCAGGTAGGTTGACTTACAACCACAATTGAGCCCACAATTTATGTTGTTAAGTGAGGCATTTGTTAGTTTTGCCACATTTTATGACCTTTCTTGCCTCAGTTGTTAAGTGAATCATTGCAGTTGATAAACTAGTAACCCGGTTGTTAAGTGACTCTCACTTCCCCATTGACTTTCCTTGTCAAAGGTCGCAAAATTGGATCACGTGATCTCAGGACACTGCAATCGTCATAAAATACATGCCACTTGCCAAGCATCTAATTTTTGATCATGTGATCGTAGGGATGTTGCAAAGGTCGTAACTCTGAAAAATGATCATAAGTTACTTCTTTCAGTGCTGTTGTAACTTTGAAGGGTCACTAAATGAACTGCTGTATGTTGAGGACTACCTGTAGTTAGATGCCCATCTCACCATCATGACTCTAGATCAGGGGTGTCAAACTGGCGGCCTATGGGCCAGATGTGTCACACACAGGCCATGCCCACCCCAGTTCCATGAATGGGAAAAATATCATGAAAACATCAAGTGATGACAATGTGACACTGGGAGTTTGACACCTGAGCTCTAGATAGCTCACTAAAAAACTTAAAACCAAAAGAATGAATGACAATGAAAGCAATAGACAAATCATCATCATTATCATAAGAGCTGTTGTGGTGCAGTTGTTAGAATGCAGTACCGCAGGCTACTTCTGATCACAGGCTGCCTGCAATTTGGCAGTTCAAATCTCACCAGGCTCAAGGTTATTATTTATTAATTTATTTTATTAAATAATATTAATAATATTAATATTAATATTATAATTAATAATTATTAATTAATAATAGAAATAATATTTCTATGTCGCTCACTCTCCGAGGACTCTGGGCGGCTTACAACAATCGACAGTATACTAAATAGCATATTGCCCCAACAATCTGGGTCCTCATTTTACCCACCTTGGAAGGATGGAAGGCTAAGTCAACTTTGAGCCTGTGAGATTTGATCTGCTGATCTGCTGAACTAGCAGTCAGCTGAAGTAGCTGCAGTACAGCACTCTAACCACTGCGCCACCTCGGCTCAGCCTTCCATCCTTCCGAGGTCTGTAAAATGAGGACCCAGATTGTTGGGGGCAACAATCTCACCAGGCTCAAGGCTGACTCTGTAAACCGGTGAGAGAGGGCTGTAAAGCATCTGTGAAGCGGTATATAAGTCTAAGTGCTATTGCTATCATCATCATCATCTAGGTCTGTAATGGTGAACCTAGAGCACGCGTGCCACAGGTGGCACGCAGAGCCCTCTCTGTGGGCACATGAGCTGTCATCCCAGCTCAGCTCCGCCACACATGCACTGGCCAGTTGATTTTTGGATCTCTGCTGCACATGCGTGGGGGGCGGCGTGCATGCAGGAGATGCGTGCGCAGGGGTGGGGTGCAATGCAGGGTGTGCATGTGCATATGCGGGGGTGAATCGCATGCAGGGGGTTGCACTTGCATGCACGGGCGGTGCACAGGGGGGGTTGTGTGTACATGCACAGGGGCGGGGCACACACAGGTATGCACACATGTGTGGGGGTGTGGAGGGGTGGGGTGCAGGGGGCATGCACGCATTGCATTATGGGTGAGCCAGCGCTTTCGGCACTTCGCGCTGAAAAGATTAGCCATCACTGTTCTAGGTTTAACGCTTTACAGAAGGCCAATAAGGTGGGGGATGCTGTTTTAGGGGAAACAACAGAGGAGACATAACTCCTAGGTGCCACTAGATGGCACTGTCTAATAGATGGAAGCCAGAGGACATCGATTTTGACAGTTCTAGTATGGCAAATAAGGACAGAGAGAGATGGTCTGCAAATAACCTGGTTCTGGGCTATGCAGGGCTTTATAAGTGATTACCAGCACTTTGAACTTGCACTTTCCTGATAGGCAGGGTGGCTCACAGAGGCGTTACATGGCCATGTTGTGAAGTATGGGTTCTTGGAGCTCCCTGAACTTGGTTGTTGTCTTGCAAACGTTTCATTACCTAACAAGGTAACATCATCAGTGTGTCATTGGTGCGCTGATGATGTTATCTAGTTTAAGTAATGAAACAGTCTGCAAGATAACGACCAAGCTCAGAGAGCACCAAGGACCCTTTATTTCAAATATTCTCCTTTATCGGATCAATTGTGTGTTCTCAGTTGCTCCAATGTACAGGTATAAATCATACCCCACATCTCTTCGCCCACAACACAAAAAAAATTAATTCCACTTCAACCCACACATCAGGTGTGTTTCTGGTTGTTTCCCCACCTCCCATAAAGCCCAACCAAAGGATGAGACTTCTTTTTAATGGCTTCATTCAGCAATAAACCTGGCTTGATTTACGTACATGCGGATACTTACAGCAGGCAGCAAGGACTGCATATTCTGATTAGAGTCTGCTATGGTGGCCAAGTAAACCAGATTTCTGTGTAAGATTTGTTGGTATCTATAGACAAAAAAAAAACAAAACAAAAAAACAACAGCATATATCTGAGAAAAAGAAACTGTGTTGGAAACATTTCTCCTTTTAAACCTGCATCTGAACTTGGTCATTTTTTCTTTAACATTCCAAACATTTTTGTCACCATCAAATCCAAAAAAAAACCCCACCCTCACCTGCTTAACTCTAATAAGCAGCAATAGTTAGCATTTATTCTGAAACTGCTAAAATGTCACCTCAAGAATCAAAAGTGTTTGATGCATTGCATTTTTGATCCTTGTAACTATCGTGTTTCCCCAAAAATAAGATCCTGTCTTATATTTTTTTGAACCCCGAAATAAGCGCTTGGCCTTATTTTCGGGGAGGTCTTATTATTTTGGGGCATGTGGAGGAAACCAGAGGAAATGGCGGGGACCGGCTGCGCGTGCATTTAAATATTTTTTGGGAGGGCTTTTTTGGGGGGGAGGGGCTTATTTTAGTGCATGCACTCAAAAGCCCGATTAGGCTTATTATCAGGGGATGTGTTATTTTTGGGGAAACAGAGTAATTCCTTTATTTTTGCATCGAAACTGTTGCCTGACACACTCATCTTTGTTCTATATTACATAATATGAAAGCTAAAGAGTCAGTTATTAAGGGTTCCTTACTCTCTGAGCTTGGTTGTTTTCTTGCAGACATTTCATTTTCCAACTAGGTAACATCATCAATGTTATCATTGGTGCACTGATGAGATTACCTAGTTTGGATAATGAAACGACTGCAAGAAAACCACCAAGCTCAGAGAGCACTAAGGACCCCTCATGTCAGCCCTGAGCTACTAATATTCTCCTCCATCTTTCAGTTAATAAAAACAGAGGGGTTGCTTTGCAGAGACAGAATCAGACACAGCATTAATACATCCAGTGCAGAGGTATTTTTCCAAAACACACTGAATTTTGAGAGGGGTTAGGGGCTTAAAATGTATGCTAAATATTCCTGGATGATAGCAGTCCGTGAAATGAAATCCACCTGAAACGTGACGGTGCAAGAGGGAAGGGAAAAGCACCAGAAATTTCTGCAGTTTGAGAGATGCAGCCTGTCAGAATGGGATGAACTAATTTGGCTGTGCATTTCATTACACCAGGGGTCCTCAAACTTGGCAGCTTTAAGATTTGTGGACTTCAACTCCCAGAATTCTCCATCTGGAAATTAAAGTCCACAAGTCTTAAAGCTGCCAAGTTTGAAGACCTCTGCATTACACTGTGCTTTGTTGTCTGCTGAACCCAAATGGAAGTTACACAATGACTAAGCTCAAATGGGTTTGGCAATTTGGGGTTCAGCTTCGGTTGAGAGACCAGCCGTTGCTTTTTAACCCGTTGGGTGGTTTTAACCTGTTAACCTGTTGGGTGACCCCAAATTTCATTCATAGGTGTAGCACAAATATAAAACAAATGTCAGACCAAATAATGAGGGGTGGCTGAAAACAATCACCTCTACAGACGAATGCTTTAAAGAGCAGGGGGTCTCCAGACTTGGCCAATTTAAGACTTGTGGACTTCAACTCCCAGAATTCCTCAGCCAGCAGGCTAGCTCAGGAATTCCCCAGAATTCCCACAGCTGTCTGAGGAATTCTGGGAGTTGAAGTTCAATTTGTCAAGTTTGGAGACCTCTTCATTAGAGGCAGGGGAGTCTATGGAGGAGAGTAAAAGAAATCAAGATAACTGCCATAGTATATACAAGAAACAGGGCATGGGAAATGTGATTGCAGCCATCTTGACTTTTTTGACCCCTCAACTCCCACTATTTAGAACAATGTGAAGATCTGTGGCTAACAACAAAGAAATTGTAGATGTTCTCCATGTTAACAATAATAAAATTATTCTTTTCATCAGCTGACAGTTGGCCAGGAAATGACAAACTCATCCTATTATTTTAGCATCAACCTTATAAATCCATACTCACTGAGTACATTCTGCTGTTTTGCCCTTGCTCTGATAGTCCATGATGCACTGTATCAGATGGTGATTTTCATCCAACATCTGGATTTAAAAACAACAAAAGAGATCCGGCCATTACTGATTGAAACATAGCTGAGAAACCTCCTTTGATCCTGCTAAAACTTTTGATACTCCTTGCACCGTCTTTATGCATTAAGTACTATTAACAATTATAAGCAATTAGCAAAAGCAGTGGAATAATATTTGTATGAACGGGAATGAAATGTTTCACCATCATCTAAATTAATTTTAATTTTTAAATTTGATTTATCTTGCCTATATTTTTATATCAAACATTCCCACCTGTTTTCACCAGCACCAGTTTTCAACCCAGTGAGATGGGTTGAGTTAGGAGGAGGAACTGGAAAAAGACTTGTGGGAAAAAAATGGAACTTTGATGTTATATAGGCTGACAACAGCAAAAACACTCTGTGCACAAAAAATGGAAGGGCACTTCAATTCTCACAATGGACAAATGGCTGCAAAAATTGATGAAGTTACCATAGCAGAAATAGTTAAATTGACCGCTTTGATAAAGGGAAAAAAACATACCGGTAAGTACTTTTGTTTCTACTGGGAAACCACTTCTGGACTTTGTGCTTGAGGTGGAAAAAAAAAACATCTTTGATTTTGGGTTTTACTGATTAGAAGAAATAGGGAGCTGTTGTTATAGAAATAGGGGGCCTGGATAGCTCAACAGACAGAGCTCTGTAATTTAACACCAGCTGTCTGCAATTAAAGTAAGATCAAATCTCACCAGGCTCAAGGTTGACTCAGCCTTCCATCCTTTCTCAGGTAGGTAAATTGAGGACCCAGTTTGTGGGGGCAATAAGCTGACTTTGTATAAATATACAAAAGTATGAAGGCTATTGCTTAACGCATTCTAAGCCGCCCTGAGTCTCCAGAGAAAGGCGGCATATAAATCAAATTTTTAAAAAAATGGCTAGTTTATACTATTATGTAAAAGTAAAAAGTTGAGGTTTGATGTTATTGTCTTATTCTTCTGCATGAAAGAGCTTTGAAGTCAATGCCTTTTTTTCTTTTTTCCCCCTTCTTTTCTCTTCTTCTCCTTTCTCCTTCCCCTCCCTTATTTTTCCTATTAATTGCTTTTGTATTTTATATTATAAACAGAGCAGGGGTGAAATGCTCCCGCTTCGGACCGGATCACCCGATCCGGTAGCAATGGCAGCGGGTGATTCGGAGAACCGGTAGCAAAAATCCCTGCCCCCCCTCCCATGCCCAGCTGAGCCGCGCAATCATCAGAGGCTTTTTTTTTTTTTTTACTTTTAAAAGCATTTTTTCTACAACCTCTTTGGCTAAAAAAATGCTTTTAAAAGTAAAAAAAAAAGCCTCTGATGATCACATGGCTCAGCTGGGATTGTCAGAGGCTTTTAAAAGCATTTTTTTCTGTAACCTCTTCGGCCAAAGAGGTTGTAGAAAAAAATGCTTTTAAAAGTAAAAAAAAAAAAGTTGGCCATGCCCACCCAGTCGCATTAGCCCCCCCCAAGCCATGCCCACAGAACTGGTAATAACAAATTTTACATTTCATCCCTGAAACAGAGGTAGTATTCAGCCGATTCTGACGAGTTCACCTGAACCGGTAGCGGAAATCACGGGTGGCCCTGCCCACCTGCCCTGGCTCTATGCCATCCTATTTAGGCACGTTTTTGAGGCCAGGTACATGCATGGAAGGCTGGGTGCATGCACGGAAGGCCGAGCACATGCGCAGAAGGGAGGCGCATGCACAAACCAGGCGCGCACTCATGAAGCGAGGATGGACGAACCGGTAGTAAAATAATCCAAAACCCACTGTTGATTATAAACTAATAAAACATGTAAATTTTGAATTTTTTTTTTGAAAGGTCGGCAGTTCAGCGGTTCGAATCCCTAGTGCCGCATAATGGGGTGAGTTCCTGTTACTTGTCCCAGCTTCTGCCAACCTAGCAGTTTGAAAGCATGTAAAAAATGCAAGTAGAAAAATAGGGACCACCTTTGGTGGGAAGGTAACAGTGTTCCGTGCACCTTTGGCATTTAGTCATGCCGGCCACATGACCACGGAGACGGCTTCAGACAGCGCTGGCTCTTTGGCTTTGAAATGGAGATGAGCACTGCCCCCTAGGGTCGGGAATGACTAGCACGCATGTGCGAGGGGAATCTTTACTTTTTACCTTATTACAGGATATCAGACTTGTGTTAAGCATATTAAAACAAGCTAAGGTTCTACGTAATGTGTGAATCCAGTCTCAAAGCAAAATACATGTAAAACACATCCATCAATTGTAAGAGAATACAATACATGAATTGTATTCACATTTCAATATGAATAAAATGCAGGGAAAAAATGTTGAAAAAAGCAACCGTGAGTCTTGTAAAAATTCAAGACCATTTTCCTAGCCTAGCTTAATAAACGGCTGTATTCACAGGACACACTGAATAACAAGCTAAAGATTTCAGCATTTTAGGTTAGCATGTTAAGCTCCAGGTGTGGTGGTGGTGGTCACGGAGAGCAAAAAAAAATGTGTTAGTTCCATAAATCACAGCTGAGTTAATCAAACAGACTAGAGTGTGTGCAAACATGGCTTTTTATGTATAAACCCAAACAAGGCATGGTAGTAATTGGGCAATTTGCCACTTTGATGTCATCTTTAAGAGCTACGCTTCCTTTTCTGTAGCAGTCAATGGAGTTGTTCCAAAGATGCTTTTTTTGTTTTTTCCTTGAAGACATTTCGCTTCTCATCCAAGAAGAGTCTTCAGTTCTGTCAACACTGTCAGAACTTGAAGAAGCTTCTTTGATTTTTTTTTGAGCAAACTATGACCTGGTGGATGGAAAATCTTCATAGATGTCCATGGAGTTATTTGTTACAGGATCCAATCTGGGTCAGTGACCAGGAGTAGCAGCTTAGTCTTCTGAGCTTTTGGACTTGTGCTGGAGCCCATCCTCAGGGAGCTTCCCAAAGCACACGTTCTGGTAGAGAGAAGTTCCCTAAAGATGGGCTCCAGCACGAGTCCGAAAGCTCGGAAGATTAAATCTCTGGTCCCGGTGACTGACCCAGATTGAATCCTGCAACATTATTCTGGGACACGTATATTTGCTTTCATTTGAGAATTATTTCATAAAAAAATAAAAATAAAAGCATTCCCTTGATGACTTGAATGAGATTGCCATAACTTCTCCTCCGTGTCTGGGATAGATTCTGACCTTATTAACAATAGTCCTTAGTGTAAAGGTAAAAGTAAAGGTTCCCCTCGCACATATGTGCTAGTCGTTTCTGACTCTAGGGGGCGGTGCTCATCTCCGTTTCAAAGCCGAAGAGCCAGAGCTGTCTGAAAACATCTCCATGGTCATGTGGCCGGCATGACTCAATGCCAAAGGCGCACGGAACGCTGTCACCTTCCCACCAAAGGTGATCCCTATTTTTCTACTTGCATTTTTTACGTGCTTTCAAACTGCTAGGTTGGCAGAAGCTGGGACAAGTAACAGGAGCTCACCCCGTTACGCGGCGCTAGGGATTCGAACCGCTGAACTGCCGACCTTTTGATCGACAAGCTCAGCATCTTAGCCACTGAATCCTTAGTGTATAGATATCCTTTTAGTGACCGTTCAAAGTTACAACAGCACTGAAAAAGTGACTTATGACCGGTTTTCACACTTATGACCATTACATCCTCATGGTCATGTGATCAAAATTCAAGTGCTTGGCCACTGGGATACATTTATGACAGATACACCGTCCCAGGATCATGTGATCACACCACTTGTAACCTTCCTAGCCAACTTTCAACAAGCAAAATCAATGGAGGAAGCCAGATTCGCTTAACAACCACATGATTCACTTAAGAACTGCAGTGATTTGCTTAAAAAGGTTGTAAAATGTGGAATGATGTGGGGTGCTGAAACAGCCGTAAAATGAAGCCTGGTTGCCAAGCATCAGTGTGATCATGATTTAAGGGTAGGGTGGCCATTGGCGCTTCAAATCCGGTTCGGAATAACCCGTTTGTAGGTCTGAATAGTCATAATCTTGAACGGTCGCTAAGTGACCCCGTCGTAAGTTGAGAACTACCTATAGTATATCCATTGCAATGGATCTGCTCACTTTGGCTAACAAAATGTGGCTAAGGATACCTAGAAAATGAAGCATGGGCCTTTTTTTGTAATTCTGGGGATGAATGTCCGTGTGGCTTTCAATCAGAATAGAGCTAGCAGGGACCATGGAGGTCTTCTAGTCCAGCCCCCTGCTCAAGCAGGAGACCCCTATAGCATTTCAGACAAGTGGCTGTCCAGTCTCTTCTTAAAAACTTCCAGTGATGAAGCACCCGCGGCTTCTGAAAGCAAGCTGTCCCACTGGTTAATCGTCCTCACTGTTAGGAAGTTTCTCCTTAATTCCAGGTTGCTTCTCTCCTTGAGTAGTTTCCATCCATTGCTTCTTGTCCTGCCTCCTGGTGCTTTGGAGAATAGGCTGACCCCCTTTGTGGCAGCCCCTCAAATACTGGACTACTGCTATCATGTCTCCCCCTTGTCCTTCTTTTCTCTAGACTAGCCATACCCAGTTACTACAACCGTTCTTCATATGTTTTAGTCTCCAAGCCTTTAATCATGCTTTAGTTGCTTTTCTTTGCAATTTTTCCAAAGTCTCCGCATCTTTTTTGTAATGTGGTGACCAAAACTGGAAGCAGTATTCCAAGTGTGCTCTTACTAAGGTTTTATAAAACGGTATTCATATTTCACGTGATCTTGATTCTATGCCTCTGTATATACAACCAAGGATTGTATTAGCTGTTTTGGCTGAAGCAGTTCGTGCCCAAATTAAGCCATGTCTCTTTTTTTGGTCGGGGAGCAGGGTGAGCTGCAGAGAGCATGGAGGAGGAATTTTTTTCTGGAGGGGACGGGGAACAAAGGATGGCACCACCCAATCGTGTCCTGTTCATCTCATTAAATCACTCTGGGGTCCCTGCACGTTTTCTTTTAAAACGTGGGCCATTCTAAACACAACTGGCAGATTTGGTGACAGGTTTGTTTTCTCGAATCACAATTCTCCAATGCACAAAAGAGTATTGTTTAACCATTGTTTCAACGAAGCAGAGCAAAACGACTTGATGCCAAAGAAGTAATTGCTTATCTTTTGATACGTGTGCGTGCCTTCAAATCAGGGTTGATTCCTGGTGACTGCCTGGACAAGCTTCTACACCCTTTTTACCTCCTTCCTAGGGCTGAGACTATGGTGCTGGAGAAGACTCCTGCGAGTCCCTTGGACTGCAAGGCGATCAAACCGGTCAGTCCTAGAGGAGATCAACCCTGACTGCTCTTTAGAAGGCCAGATCCTGAAGATGAAATTCAAATACTTTGGCCACCTAATGAGAAGGAAGGACTCACTGGAGAAGAGCCTAATGCTGGGAAAGATTGAGGGCAAAGGAAGAATGGGACGGCAGAGAACGAGGTGGCTGGATGGAGTCACTGAAGCAGTTGGCGTGAGGTTAAATGGACTCCAGAGGATGGTAGAGGACAGGAAGACCTGGAGGAACATTGTCCATGGGGTCGCGATGGGTCAGACACGACTTTGCAACTAACAACAAGGGATGAGAGAGAAGGACTGGCCCAAGATCACCCAGCTAGCTTTGTGCCTAAAATAGAACTGGAACTCCAAAGCCCACTGTAACAACATCGCCAAAAAGGCATTAAGAGTTGTAAACCTAATCTTGCGTAGCTTCATCTCCGGTAATATCACACTACTAACCAGAGTATACAAAACATTTGCTAGACCAATTCTCGAATATAGCTCATCTGTCTGGAACCCGCACTGCATATTGGACATTAATACAATTGAACGTGTCCAGAAAATTTCACAAGAAGAGTCTTCCACTCCTCTGTTTGCAACTAAATACCTTATGCCACCAGACTTGAAATTCTGGGCTTAGAAAACTTAGAACTACGCCGCCTTCGGTATGACCTAAGCGTAGCTCATAAAATCATCTGCTACAATGTCCTTCCTGTCAATGTCTACTTCAGCTTCAGCCACGACAATACACGAGCACACAATAGAGACAAACTTAAAGTGAACCACTGCAAACTGAATTGCAAAAAATATGACTTCAGCAACAGAGTGGTCAAGGCCTGGAATGCACTACCTGACTCTGTGGTTTCTTCCCCAAACCCCCAAAACTTTAATCTTAGACTGTCTACTGTTGACCTCACCCCATTCCTAAGGAGGTCTGTAAGGGGTGTGCATAAGCGCACCAGCGTGCCTACCGTCCCTGTCCTAAGGTTTCTTCTATTTGTATCTATTTTATGTATGCAATCCATGCTTATACTTATTACCAAATACGTTCTTGAGAAACATAAATAAATAAAAAATAAAATAGTTTCCAGTCTGGTGCCTTAATCACTACAGAAGAAATAAAGGATGCTAGGTCACTAGAACAAAGATATACATGTAGTTTTCCACTTACAACCATTCATTTAGTGACTGTTCAAAGTGGCACTGAAAAAAAATGACTTATGGCCATTTCTCACACTTGCGACCATTACAGCAATCCCTATGTAATCAAAATCCGGAGGCTTGGCAACTGGTTCATATTTATGACGGTTGCCTTTTACTTGTGAATTGGCCCATTACTCAGCCGGTGGCAATACTCCATTCAATTTCCACTTATTGCATTTCCTCTTTCAGATCGTGACCATTCTGGGTTGTGACAGCTCCTTAATGGCTGTCTTCCTTCGCCGACGAGTCGAAGACTAACGCCGGCACTTCAGGGAACTTGCTCATTCCCTATCCATGCCAGCCAGTGTCTTCTTTCTTCGCTGTCTCCACAGGACAGCTATGATCCCTGGGGATCCCCAAAATCGGCTAGGATATTGATGTTCTCCTGGAGACCCAGAATCCACACCGTATCGCCTGATGCCGGCCACGCCCCCTCTCCACTCTCTGACAAGTAGAGTCAATGGGGAAATCAGATTCACTTAACAATTGTGTTACTAACTTAACAACTGCCGTGATTCACTTAATGACCGTGGCAAGAAAGGTTGTAAAATGGGTCAAAACTCAGTTGACAACTATCTCACTGAGTGACAGAAATTTTGCGGTCGTAAGTCAAGGACTACCTATAAACAAGAATGCTATTGAGGTGTAACATTTGAGGTGGTGAATCAGGACACTCCTAATCCAACCGGAGGCGCAGAGACTGGATGGATGACTTTGGCCAGTCAATCCTTTTCCTGTGAACTAGGAAACTAAAGACAAAATCTATAATCCAACTAGATTAGACCAGCATAGTAGATTACAGTCAGTAATCTTCAATAAAGATGACTTCATCCTGCACAAGACTGATTCCAGCCGATAATAGTAAGAATCAGATCTGGGATGATTTTTCTTTTAAATGCTGTCAGCTGCCATCTCACGTTTGATAGGGCTTTGTTAATCGTTACCATGTGTTCACAGTCTTTCATGGACTCGGGGGAGTGTGGATGGGAAGGAGAAAAACTTGAGGGGGTAAAGTGAAAGTTTTAATTGCTGTACCTTCCTGAGACACTGCTTCAAGGTCCCCCGGCAGGGGAAAAAAAAAAACCAGCTGCATACATATGGAATGACCTTCTGTAAACATCTTGCTTCAACCAGATTGGATAAGGTGGAGGTGTCAGCGATGGGAGGCAATTAAGGGAGGGAAAAGTTGAACTTAGGTGCATGATTCTCAGTTCTGGCTATGCATTACTGCAATACACTTGACTTCTAATAAATAAAACTGTACCTTTCTCAACAAATGGAGCCAAGTATCATTTCTATTTAGGAGTACAAGCTTTAGTAAGTCTGACAAGTATGTGAGACTCTAGAAAGAGTGCAGAGAAGAGCAACCAAAATGATTAGGGGACTGGAGACTAAAATATATGATGAATGGTTGCAGGAACTGGGCATGGGTGGTCGAGTGAAGAGAAGGACCAGGGGAGACAGGATAGCAGTCTTCCTATAGTTGAGGGGCTGCCACAGAGAGGAAGGGATCAAGCTATTTTTCAAAGCACCTGAAGGCCAGACAAGGAATAATGGATGGAAATTGAACAAGGAGAGATTCAACCTGGAAATAAGGAGAAATTTTCTGACAATGAGAACAATCAACCAATGGAACAGTAGTTGCCTTCAGAAGTTGTGGGAGCTTCATCCCTGGAAGCTTTCAAGAAGAGACTGGACTGCCATCTGTCAGAAATGGTGCAGGGTCTCCTGCTTGGGTGGCGGGGGGTTGGACTAAATGACCTACAAGGTCTCTTCCAACTCGTCTGTTAATTTGTTAAAACATTTTGCAGCACAGGAAAACAGATTGGTCCCTGACTGACTTGTCTGCGACGGCACGGGGTTTGGACCAGAAGACTTTCAAAGTCCCTTCCAACCTGCTGCTCCATCCTCTTCCTCACGTTCCTCCACCTGATTCTCCATCCTCTTTCTCATCTTCGTCCACCTCGTGGTCAAACACCAGGATAAAAAACAATGTCAAGGCTTTTCTTGCAAGATTCCGAAAACACCTTCTCGGGTCGTCGTCATCGTGGCCGAGGATCCTGGGAGATGTATTCTCTCGGCACATCCGAAGAGAGCCCAATGGACCATCATTGCTCCGGGGGAGGCAGGCCTGCTGGAGGGTGGGCATTGAAAATCCCGGGTATTGTTTAAGCCTCAAGCAGATCCAGGCTGGCCAGTAGCTTTGAGTAAGGACCAGCTCCTTCCTTGGGAAACAAGGCTGGATAACATCTGGACTGGAGGGACCTCGCTATGCTGTCCCAAACTCGCCCAGGGAAAAAGCACCTGCCTTTTACATTTTTTTGCAGATTAACAGAGTTGGAAGGGACCTTGTAGGTCATCTAGTCCAACCCCCCACCCAAGCAGGAGACCCTACACCATTTCTGACAGATGGCAGTCCAGTATCTTCTTGAAAGCTTCCAAGCGATGAAGCTGCCACAACTTCCGAAGACAACTTCTGTTCCATTGATTGATGGTTCTCACTGTCAGAAAATTTCTCCTTATTTGTAGGTTGAATCTCTCCGTGTTCAGTTTCCATCTATTATTCCTTGTCTGGCCTTCGGGCGCTTTGGAAAATAGAAAATAGGTGCCTAGTTCTTTCCTTACTCCGATCTGGAGAGGATTCAGTTCCCATCCAGAAGCGGGTACCCACCCTATCCCTGTTCATTCTCCTTCCCAGACCAGCCTTTAGGGATTTCCGGCCCGGAATGAATGAATGAATGAATGAATGAATGAATGAATAAATAAAAAGAACGAAAGAAAGAGGGCAGCCTTACAGAGTAAGAGAAGACAAGACGATTCCCCTCAAAAGACAACCCGATAGGAAATCTACCTCCAACTCTTCCCCACACCCGGCGGGGTGCTCGCCACCGCTGCACGCGTTTTCCACCCGCCAACAATAATAAAGCCTCCCTCCCCTCCAATCACCCATTCCGACAACCGCCGCTCTTCGCGTGAAATCCACACACAGACACACGCACACACCGTTGATCCCCGAGCCTTCTTTCCCCCCCCAAAAAAAAGAAGATGCGTCGTGTGTGTGTGGGAGAGAGAGAGGGGGGGGGCTGCTTCTCAACCCAACCCGCTCCCCTTTTTTCCTCCTTGTCTCCCGCCCCGCAAGCCTGGAGCGCTGTCAAAAAGCGACGCGCCCCGGGTCCGACGCCGCGGCCCGAGCTCGAGCCCCGCCGGCTCTGCAAATGCGCCCCGTTAGCGGAAAACCTCTCAGACCGGCAAAGGGGGGGGGGTGGGGATAGGAGAAAATCAAGCCAGCCTGCCAAAAATAATAATAATAAAAAAAAGGGTGGGTTTCGAGAGGGTTTTGCACGAGCTCGGGAGCCCTTCGGCTTTGTTCTCTCTGCCTTTGGCCCCGTCTTTGCAGCTGCTGCAGCTACAGCAGCTTCCTTTGCAAACGCCCGTTGGAGCCGAGGAGGAAGAGGAGGAAGATGATGCATCTCCGGCTGCTGAACTGCATCGGGGAAGCTGGATGCACGCCCCTCGCCCCCCCTCCCTCTCTCCCTGGGATACCCACGGCTGGTGGTCCCTATTAAAACACCCCTTCCTCTCCTTTCCTCCTCCTCCCTCCCCCGTTTTCTTTTTTTTAATATATATAGATATAGATAGATATAGATGGCTTTATTTCTCGTTACCTTCTGGATAGTTTGCTGGGTGACCTCTCCTTTGCCTCTCGGGCGTGCAGAAGCAAAGGCAACCGACATGGTTGGGCTTGGGGTGGTGATGGTGGTGGTGGTGGTGGCGGCGTCCGCTTGCCTTTTCCGACCAGACGGGTCAGGCATGCAGGGCTTTGCCGGGTTGTCCTAATCTTGTTATGATCTGGCCGCTATTAGTCGTGCAAAAAAAAAAAAAGGAAAAGGAAAAAAGAAGAGAGGGGGGGGCAGCCTCCGCCGCAGTGCATGAGGAGGGGAGCCCGAGGAAATGGTACAATCTGCGCCTCGCCACCAGCCTGCGGCATTGCACCAATGCAGCCCCCCCCCCCCTTTTTTTTTTACCTGGACGCTTCTGCAACGCCAAGGCAAAGGCGGAGAGGCAGCCGACTGAGCTGGGGCGAAGGGAGAGAGAGAGAGAGAGCGGCGGCCGAGCCACCTGAGCGGCTTTGCCTCCACCTCCTCCTCCTCTTCCCCCCTCCTCCTTTCTCCAAATCCACCTTCCCCTCCTCCCCTTCGCCCTGCACATGGTGCATCCCTGTTGTCGGCTTTCCTGTCGCGAGCGAATCGCATCTCTTCCCCTGATTTTGCCAATAAGAGCATCTCGCTGCGCCAAGTGCGTAGTAGGGGAGGTGGGGGGGGATGGGGGGGGAGAAAAGAAGGGCAGCGCTACGCCAAGTGCGTGGGAGCGGCAGGTGGAAAGGCAGGAGAGGAGAAGACGCGCGCGTACGTTATCTGCGTAGCGTCAGCCAGCTTCCCCGGCTGCTGACTTGCCCCGTTACCTCGCCTAAGCTATTAGAGTACCAGGAAGCCCGATACGCTTCTTTTATGTATTGGGCTGACAGGCTGGTTTACGCCTCAGCCAGCTGGCCAATCCCGTTCAACCGGCCAAGAGCGTCGGCAACGGGGATAGGTCGAGCCGCTTACGGCTGCCAGTACGTGCTTGACGTAAGGCCCCTCTTCTTTTCTCCTCCTCCTTCCCTCCCTCCCACACGAATGCGGGTAAGCGCCTGGGATAAAAGCGGAGGAACCGGCGTAGGAGTGCTGCGTGAATAGCGTGCTGCGCGCGGCATCGGGGAAGCTCCGGCGCATGCGCGCTGAGGGAAGGTGACGGTGCTGTTTTGAAGGGGGAGATCTCGCGCGGCTGTTGCTTCCTTTCATTCTCGGCTCCGGTCGGCGCTTTTTTTGTCGTCTCGCCGCTGTCATGAGTTACGACCGGGCCATCACCGTTTTCTCCCCGGACGGGCACCTGTTTCAGGTTGAATATGCCCAGGAAGCCGTGAAGAAAGGCTCCACCGCGGTAAAGAAAAGGCGCGCCTGAGGGAATTGTGAGGGGTGGGGGCTGGAAAGGGCCTCGGTCGCGCGGAGCAGAGACGCGTTGAACTCCAACTCCCATCACTCCCAGCCGGCAAAGCTCCCCCCGCCCACTGGCAGAACAGGCCCAATGTTCTCCGGCTCCAGCCCCGGGCCTCGGTCTTGTCCCTCGTGGACCAGGCCCGTCCCGTCTCGTCCCATCCGAGCGCTGCCCTGAACTTTCCCATCGATTTGCTGAGGAAAGGCGCTACTTTAGAAGGCCCGACTCTGACAAGATACAAGAACTAGCGAGTTGGAAGGGACCTTGGAGGTCTTCTAGTCCAACCCTCTGCTCTAAACTGGAGACAGACTCGGCCTATATACCATTCCGGACAAATGGCAGTCCGGTTGCTTCTTTTTTTTTAAAAAAAAATTTTTTTTTAATTAAACATTTTTTTAAAAACAAACAAAAGGAAAACTTTAACACTTTTTCTGTTTCAACAGTTTCGCATTCGACAAAAATTATACATTTTTCCCTCTCTTATTTCTACTATATCATTTATACATATACTTCTAATCTTTGTTTATTTACATATCAATAATACCCATGTACCCACTTTCATTTCTACAATTTTTGTTTCCTCATATTAACAATTATACTTCAACTCCTATTTCTACCGTTTAATTTTTCCCTTCCTTTTATCTCTCCTCCAACCATTCATACCATTTCTCCCACACTAAGTAATATTCTGTTTCCTTCGTTAATTTATCCATCTCTGCACATTCCAAAACTTTTTCTAATCAGATTTTCTTCGGATGGTATATTGTCATTTTTCCAATTTTTCAGATTGCTTCTTAAGCCCAATTCTAGAGGCTCCTTGGAATGGGCAGAGCATTTTAATAATAATAATAATAATAATAATAATAATAATAATAATAATAATAATAATAATAATAATAATAATAATAATAATCAGAACAGCTTAAATCCTCTGATGATACCTTAACAGTTCCTAGGTCCTTGGCTAGGACTCGAGCTGCTGAGCTATTAACCAGCCTCAAAGGCTGTGAATCTCACTAAAGATTAACCAATAATAATAATAAGAGAAGATTTGTAAATAAAACGCCAAAAGTTTTTGGTGAAAAGACGCACTTCAAGACCGTTCTTGAACTGTAACAATGAGAGAGGCCTTTTTCCAATAAAGGCCTCTTTTGGAGCTAGGCAAGATGGGCCTCCTTTTCAGGCACTTTGGGATTGGATTTCCCAGAATTCTCAGCAAGGAGGGCCTCGACTTTTGGCTGTATACATCTGGTGGGGGTACAGGTCAAGGGCAAGGTGATTTTGATAGTTAAACCCGTAAGATGTGGGTACAGGTGTACAAGTATAGCACAAGTATTATATACATGTGTTCCCACAGTATACAATGCCATGAGTTTTGCTTTGTAAGCTTTGTTGTGCACATCTAATGAATTGTCTGGATTTTGCTTTAATGTTGTAGGTAGCTTGGGGTGACTTCACCAACTGTGATACAGGCCATTGTGGGTTGGTGTGATGTTAGCAGGGGTCAGAGAAAAGGAGTGGGGGAGGCTATATGAGAAATTCTTTTGCTTCTTTGGGTTCATCCTCTGAGGATATTGTTTTATATTGAAGGGGTTAAATAAAGTTAGGTTTGTTGTTGTCACATTTTCTATCCTGCAGAGAATTTAGGATTGTTCTCCAAAAGCTAAATAATTTAAAGGGAAACAGAAAGTGAAACAAAGATGCTTGGTGAAGCTTATCTATCTGGCAAGAACTTTTTCATTTTTCCAGTACTGTACTTTTTTTAAAAAAAAAGCTGTTTGCTTATGTTTTAAGCAGGGTGGATTTGATTTAAATCAAGTCAATTTAGATCACGATTTAAATCATGATTTAAATCACTAGTAAAAAAGCTTGATTTAAAATTAATCGATTTAAATCATAATTTTTAAGGAGCAACTTGTCATTTCTCTCCCACAGTGGTTCCTCCTCTAACCCACTGTTGACTCACCAACAGTCCCAATATCGCAGAATATTCAGCCTCATGCTACATAACTAAGCTCCATTTCATGCTGAATAAACTAAATTATTAATGTATCTTAAATAGAAAACTATATTTAGATGGATTTTTATTCTAACAGCATTTTATTAAAATAAATTTGATAAAAAAGATCCAATTTTTTTTATTTTAAAAAAATCTATTTTTAAACACCCTGGTTTTAAGCTTTAATGTATAACATTTTACTTTTATTTAGTTATAAACATTCCTGAAATAGAAGGCGGTAGGTTCTTAATGGAATAATGAAACTAATGTGAGGTCCAGAAATGAGTATAACATTGTTCATTTGTGGTGGGACAGGCCTAGACAATCCATAGAAAGGATTGATAGAAAAGAAAATATTGATTGAAGGAGATCAGAAAAGAGACTATAGTTAAAAAATTAAGGAACAGGAATTTCAGATTGAGGAGGCAGGCTTTTTCAAGGAGTTAAAGATATTAGAGATCCTGTCAATCACTGAATTGAATGTGAATAATGTACAATAGTTCTGGTTAAAAGTTGGAAGAATTAAAACCTCTATAGAAAGAGGGGCTTTAAAGAATGTTAACCTTGTTTATTAAGTAAAGCGATATAAAAAGGTAAATGTGGCTGAGTGAAATAAAGTATTTGTGCCTAGAATAAGCAGTTGAATTGCTGGATATGAGCAAACAGGTATAGCAAGTGTGTATATGCAATCCTACATTGCCTCATTGTAGCCTGTGTTTTTTAAGATTAAAAAAAAATAATTGAGGCAAGTTGCCTTAAAGTAATATGATGGGCCTGGATTTACTTATAGGAAGATGGAATTTTGAATGAAAGACATTTTAGATTAAATCAGTATATTTTTCCTTGTGTATTTGCTTTCTTTACTTGAGAAATTGTACTGGACTTAGTTTTAAAAGTAAAGAGAAGTTCAGAATGTTCATTGCTTTTCTCAGTCTCTCTTGAGGAAAATGCTGAAAGATAGATATCAAATTCAAGTAAAAAAAACTGCTAGGGAAAAATCACTAAAGTTTTGGAATGGGATACAAGATTAAATTGAAATTCAGGAAAAAGGAGATGCTGCTCGTTAGTAAGAAAATAAACTAGAATTGACATTCAGCATCTGGGTAGGACAAGCCCAGTCCTCAGATCTCACTGTATTTGCTGGGGAGATCTGAATATGGAATATGTCTGCCATTAAAGGTAGTATACTAGATGTATACTAGGATATACCTTCCTGAATCAATCAGATTTGGCAAATCCTGCTTAGTTAAGTTATTCTCCTGACTGCTGCAACAGGTTTGATGAGTGATTGTCCTTGAAAGGTGTCTAAAAGTTGCAATTGCAAGTAAGCTGCTAACCAATGGGCGATATGGGAGTCATAGAATGATCATACAGAAAGTTTTGTACCAGATGCTTGTTGCTTACCAGGCACAATTTAAAGATTCGGTGTACCGGTAACCTCTCCTGTGATGTTAGAATGAAAGGAGAGGCCTCTTTGAAAATATTCTCATTATCAGTGAGAGATTTCTTGCCTGTAGTAGGTGGCATTTTTGACATTGTTCCCAGACGTTAGAATGTAAGAGATGCCTTGGGACCCTATTTTTTCATCATCTTAAAAAAAACTGTAAAGGCATCTGTCTTTTGAAGAAAGGCGCCTTCATCTTACTTTTTTCCCCTGATCTCATATTGTTTTTTAAAAAATTGTCTTGAATATTCACTAGATTAGAAAAGTATGATATACAACAAGTAAAATAAAGTTGGTATAGGTGGCTGCTATAATTCTTTTTGATTGGTTGTGCTGGCTGGGGTTGATCAGAATTGAATTCCATAGCAGGGTGGGCACACATATGGTTGCTTATTGGAGATAATGCAATGGTTGTAGGAATGGTTTTTGAATATATTTGTGTTACCAGTTAAAACCAATGAGAAATATTGTCATACATGTTAAAATGCAAATTTTCATATCAAATAATATTTAGCAACAAAGTTATTTTGATTCAAATTTTGTCTAGGATAATTAAAGTTCCAGGTTCAATCTAAGTAGGCACCTCCCCTGGTTGAATAGGGAATGATTCTAGTCTGAAATTATAAAAAGGCATTTGTTTTGCTATTGACATTTTTTAAAAAATCCCTAATATATGGGGAAGATGCTTGATATGGTGCTTAATCCTTCATTTCATATTACAGGTTGGAGTGCGAGGAAAAGATATTGTAGTTCTTGGCGTGGAGAAAAAATCTGTGGCGAAACTGCAAGATGAGAGAACTGTCCGAAAGATCTGTGCCCTTGATGATAATGTCTGCATGGCTTTTGCAGGTACTCTGAGGATGGATTTTCTTAATACTGTACAGCCTTTTCCCAATTTCACTTTTTTTAGATGTGTGAGACTATAAATCTAAGAATTCTTAGCCAGTGCATTCCTTGCTACAAAGGCTAGAAATTACTCTTCCGGTGGAACTTTTTAACATTATTATTTACAAAGAATCTCAACAAATTAAAAATATTGGGCTAGGAAAAAAAATCTGGGGATTCCTTCTCTTCAAGTGTTCTGAAAACATCCTAATGAAGGACTGTTTTCTTTATCCTTCAGGTCAATTTTAAATCTCTTTTTTTTAAAAAAAAAAGTACTTTAAAATTAATTGTTACAATCAGTTTTTGAAATCCAAATTTTTATAAGCAAATGGTATTCTACTTTGAATGTTGAGGAATGAATATATATATATATATATATATATATATATATATATATATATGGTTCAGAAATGTCATTTTTCTATCAATGGAAATGTAATTATTTTGACGTGAATATGACAGTGTCATTCTTCTGTCAGATATTTCAGTAGCAGTGTTTATTTCCCTATTTTACTCTGCCCACCACTCCTCCCACCTGGTGGGGGTGGATTTAATAGGAATAAAACTGCTGTTAGAACACTATGTGCTCTAGAGATTATTGAAATTAAGTTTTCCTGATTTTATCAATCAGGTTAGCCAGCCCTGAAAGGCAGAATTCAATAGCTCTGATTCATTTTTTTACTTAACAATCAGATTTAGGGGTACAACACTCCTTGTTTTATTTCTTTTTCTAAACTAAACAATCTTCTTAACAATCTGACCTGAGGAATGGCAGTCACAAAATGTCAGGTTAATCTTTCCTCTGTCCTTTTTCATTCAAAATCATCACAGGGAAACTCATAAGATACCATAATGAAAGTTTACTGGGAATACACAAAACATATATCCACAAAAATCAAAAGAATTTTTCCCCCTGGAACATAGGATGAACATAGGCATAAAATATTCATTTAACCAGCTTACTAAAGTAGAAATATTTTTATCTGCCTATTTTGCTAAAGGCAAATTTTAATATTTTGAACTATTGTTTCCAGGTCTTACCGCAGATGCCCGGATAGTTATAAATAGAGCCCGAGTGGAATGTCAAAGCCATAGACTCACAGTTGAAGATCCAGTCACTGTGGAATATATTACACGTTATATCGCTAGCCTGAAGCAGGTATGTATATTTTTTTAAAAGGCCATACTCATTGCTTGGTTTTGTTGCAAACTTTGGGCAAAAATGGAATATAATATAGCTGCTTTTATTGGCCAAAAATAAAGTCTAGTTTTTTTCTCCCAAAGGTAATGAAAGATAGTAGGAAATAATGTTTCCTATTACAGTTATTAGATACTATGTTTGATTTTCTTTTTACAGCTTTACATACAGGTAGTCCTCTACTCGTAATAGTTCATTTAATGATCGTTCAAAATTACAACATCACTGAAAAAAGTGACATGACCATTTTTCACACTTATAACTGTTGTAGCGTACTCATGGTCATGTGATCAAAATTCAGACACTTGGCAACTGACTCATATTTATGATCTTTGCAATGTGCTGGGATCGTGTGATCCCCTTTTACAATCTTCTGACAAGCAAAGTCAATGGGGAAGCAGTTCATTTAACAACCGTGCTACTAACTTATCTGCAATGATTCACTTAACAACTGTGCCAAGAAAGATTGTAAAATGGGGCAAAGCTCACTTAGCAACAGTTACCGTAGTTCTATTTTCATAACACCTTTTTTTTTTCCTCAGCGATATACCCAGAGTAATGGCCGCAGACCTTTTGGTATTTCTGCCCTTATTGTAGGGTTTGATTTTGATGGAACTCCGAGGCTATATCAGACTGACCCTTCTGGCACTTACCATGCTTGGAAGGTGAGTTGACCTATTAGATTTTGTGAAAATGAAAATGAAGGAGCACTTAAATCCTATAAGTAAAGCTTTCCATCAGATTAATTCACACTCTCATAATCTATGGAAGATTAGAAAGTATTAAACAGTTTAACCTAACTTTATATTTCTGATTCCTTTGTCTCCAATTCTGGATTAGATATCATTCCCTTTTTAAAAACTGCTTAGCCGTACTATAATTCAAAATCGTACATTCCCTATTATTCACAATCCACGTATTTTCCTGCATTTATTTATATGGAGAAACCAGTGTTAGACTAGGTTCGTGCATCATACTAACCACAATGTGACTGGTTTGGTTTAACAAGATATGTGAACCCTGCAGAGTGAAACATGGTTAAGCAAATTAGTTCTTTGTTTAGGATTTAATGGGCTACTAGAAAAGTAGCCCCAAGGCAAGATAGGTGGCAAATTTAATTAATAAATGAATACATTTTAAAATGAAAGCTAATCAATGTGGAAACAACAGCCAAAATGTCACAAAATAATTTATAGCAACTATGGTTAAAGTTCTATTGTCATTTGCATTCTCTTATTTGTAGGGGTGTCTTCTTTTTGATATTGATAGCACTGTAGAACTTCCCAGTCAACAATTGGAATTACCTCATTCTTGTTAAAAATATTTGTTTAGATATAGAAAATTCACATGGTTGCCCATCTTACATAGGAACTCCGGGTCGCCAACAATATGAAGAAGAGGAATACAGTAACTTTTAAAACTCAACCCCTGACCAAATAATTAAAAGAATCGTAGTACAATAGCAAAGGCACAATATAATAAACTGAACCACACAAACCACACTTGCAGTGGGTTTCCCTAAAAGCTAGCTGTTTGAGAAGGACAGAGGTGATGGGGTCTTAAGGGAACCTGTTACATAGGACAGGCATCATAATATTGTGGCCCTGTCTTGCTGCAAAATATTTTTGTCTGATTTCCCTAGACCCTAAAATATGGAGGAGTAGATTAATTTCAGGGTGAGGTATGCAGTAATTGGACCTGGAATATAGCCATCAATAGGCTTTGTCGCTTTGTGGAAAAAATAACTTCTATCTTTCACTAAGAATATTGCATGTCGGGGGACTGTTTATGTTAATTGGGGTCATAGTGTCTGATAATCGTTATTAGCTGGAGGCATTTTAGGCTCTCGGATGAAAGATTTAAATATGTAAATATTTCATTGACATTTTTCATCATTTTGCCAAGCTTTGCAAAGTATATTTCTTATCCTAGGCTAATGCAATTGGCAGAGGAGCAAAATCCGTGCGGGAATTTCTGGAGAAAAATTATACTGATGAAGCCATTGAAACTGATGATCTGACAATTAAACTTGTTATCAAAGCCCTTCTTGAAGTAAGTGTCAACATTTGAATTGTTCCTAACTTGATTAGTTTGATAATTAACAAGCTAAATAGTGCCCTAATAATTTAATATACTTTAATTTCATTCAGTAAAATTAAGAGCCAGAATTCTTTGCCTGGTTCTAAGACTGATTTGGAAGAAACACATTTTTTTCTGGGTGTTCTAAATTTATTAGATTGAAGCACTCTTAGATTTGTCATGCAGTTCAAATGAGACGTCATCTTCTTTCATTGCAAAAAAAATTCTCAATTGTAACACATTTGTAAGGAAATTGTTTTTCTGAATTTCCGCAATTTAAGGTTGTACAGTCTGGTGGAAAAAATATTGAGCTGGCTGTTATGAGAAGAAACCAACCTCTCAAGGTAAGCTGACTTAAGTAATATTAATTTATTACTGGGTTGCTATAGCATGGTTTTTAGTTGCTTGGAAAGAGCACTGTGCTTGAAATGTAATGGATTCCTAATAAATAATATAGATAACTGGTATCTATACATGATACCGTACTTCTGAAGCCTAATTAAAGGAATATTTCATTACAATCCATTCTGTTTCACTCATTCCATTTTATTCCTAAATTCATATATACACGAAAGCAGAGGTTTTTCAAACGATAACTTAAAGATGCGTGGATTTCAACTCCCAGAATTCCTCAGCCAAATCCCCAGAACTCTAGAAACTCAGGTCCACACTGCTTAAAATCCCGCAGTTAAAAAAATACTGTGCTATATAATAGTGGTCCCCAACCTTTTGGGTGCCAGGGATTGGTTCCATTGAGGACATGTTTTCTGCAGCCTGTAGAGGGCGTGGTGACATGTGCTGTTTGGATCCTGCACATGTGCAAATGGGGCTTTGCTCGCTTGCATGACCCAGTTCCTGGCAGGCCTTGGACCGGTGACAGTCTGGAGCCCAGGGGTTGGGGACCTTTGCTATAGAATATTATAAATGCAATGTGAAATTTTGCCTCAATTGAAAAAAAATTTCGCACACCAATTTTGTTGGTGTGTTAACAGCAGCATCCTTGCCCTAACAGGACTAGAAAAGATGGGGCTGAATAAAATAGGTAATGGGTTTATCTGTCTTTCCCTTAACCTGGCTTGCTTAACTGCGCCATTATTCTCTGCTTATTACCATTGGATCAATAAGAATCCTTCAGAGGATGAGAGAATTTGTTAGGGAACAGGCCACACTGAAACATCTTACGTAATATTTGAAACTGACCAATTGATGGTATTTTCATCACTTCCCTTTAGATACTGAGCCCTGATGAAATTGAAAAATATGTTGCTGAAATTGAAAAAGAGAAAGAAGAGAATGAGAAGAAGAAACAGAAGAAAACTACAACATGATGAATGAATTTCTTTAGTTTTGGTTTTTAAATCAATCATGAGTCTGTATAAATATGTAAGCATTCTATTTCCTTGTTCTCTGCCCCTTTTAAGAGGTCTACAATAAACCACCTGTTTTTTTAAGCTTGTTACTAGAAGAGGCTCCATTCTTATATGTGTATGTGTATATATATACACTTACATATATATATATATATATAAGCCAGACTGCAATAATACCAGAGTTTTTCTAAACAGAAATAGAAAATGTTTTCATAACTTGTTCAGGAATCCACAATTTGACATAGAAGATACCTTTTATTACTAATTGTTCTATTACTGTTTATCACCACTGCTGCATTGCTAATGTTTCTGTTCCAGTTTGTTAAAATTCATCAGGGTAATGATTGACAAAGCCTAAAATTGCTGAAACCTCACTCCAGCATAATGTGGAAATGGTTCGTACTTCAATTTTGCACTTAAAATACAAAAGATAAAATGTAAACTTCTGATCTCTGTTGAACATTTGACAGTAGATCTCTGTGTGAATTGATTTCTAACTGCATGGCAGTAAATTTCAATAAAATCATTTTGGCAGGTAGTAGAAATTCTCATAGATTCAGGATGGGACCAGGGTTGTAATGTCACCCTGAAATTATGAAAATGTTACCGTAGTCTTGCTTTTTCAAAAAATACATTGGAGTTGAACCCTTTTCTTACAAGCTAATCTGGTTTTGTTCCTTTGTCAGTTCCAGACAATCATCAAAGTCACGGGAGTTATAATCCAAAACTTCAAAGTGTTGGCAAACATACATATCAAATGGTATATTTTGTGGGAGGATGCAATATGGTGAAAAATATTTGCATATAGAACAATTGGAACATAGGGAGTGTTAAGTTGAATCATTGGAAAAAGGGGTTTTTCTCTCATTTAGAGCAAATAAGCATTTCAGCAAAGATTTTTTTTAATCTGTCCCTTGAATTATGGTCCTTTGTGATTTTGCAGCCCAGATAAAATAATGTAAGGTAGAAGACGGGCTAAGTCAAGATTCACAGGTCTGAACCACTCCCTGTGGCTGTGTACATGTGCTGGAGCAGTGGTTCTCAACCTTCCTAATGTCGCGACCCTTTAATACAGTTCCTCATGTTGTGGTGACCCCCAACCAGGGGTGGGTTCTAAATTTTTTTACTACCGGTTCTGTGGATGTGGCTTATTTTGTGGGCGTGGCTTGGAGGTCATGTGACTGGGTGGGTGTGGCTAGCTGGTCATGTGACCGGGTGGCCATGGCTATGTGTATAGGGACTACTCAGAGGGCTGAAAAAAGTCATTTCTGACAGATCCTCGCACTTTTGACTGGTCCTCACACTTATGACCATCCTCACATTTATGCCCGTGCAGCATTCTTAACAACCATGTCACTCATTTCACAACTGCTTCTTTTCACGTGATAAGTGAAATGGTGATAAGTGATGGTGATAAGATAGGGCAAAAAATGTAAAATGTGAGGATAGTCGTAAATTCGAGATCTGGTCAAAAGTGCAAGGACCAGTCAAAAATAACTTTTTCAGCCCTCTGAGTAGTCCATGTGCACAAAAGGACTACCCAGAGAGCTGAAAAAAGTGATTTCTGACAGGTCCTCACACTTTTGACCGGTCTTCGCACTTACGACTGGTCATCATTTATGCCCATTGTAGCATTCTTAACAACCGTGTCACTCATTTCACAACTGCTTCTCTTCACCATGGTGACAAGACAGGGCAAAAACGTAAAATGTGAGGACATCGTAAGTTCGAGGACTGGTCAAAAGTGCGAGGACCAGTCAGAAATAACTTTTTCAGCCCTCTGAGTAGTCCATATGCATAAAAGGATACAGCAATAGAGAGGGATGAAGGAAGGGAAGGGAAATTAGAGCAGGAGTGAGGGTAAGAGAGGGAGGAAGAGAGGAGGAGAAGGAGAAAGGAAGAGGAAGTAGGGAGGAGAAGAAGCGGGGGAGGAAGAGAAAGTAAGAAGGAAAGAAAAGAGAGGTGGTAGGTTTGAGGAGAAAGATTGCTGTACAATAAAAAAGATGAAAGGGAAGAAAGCCAACCCCAAACAAATATAAATATTATTAAGATAAAGAATGAATTGTTAAACTTTAAAGAATAAAAGAGAACAAATATGAATAAATAACAATAATTAGAAACACACATACAAACATACAATGTATTTTCTTTGAACAGAGTATTTGGCCGGTTCACAAATTTAAATAGTGTTTAGTCATTTCAATTAAATTTACAATTTTTATATTTCCTTTTTGCCATATTTATTCATCTATTTTTGTAAAAAACCAATATTACCCTTCATCCTCATCTCTAATCTTAATCAAATTCAATTTTTCCCTTCTATATTATACCCCTTCCCATTGTCATCTATTTTTATATCCATCCTCACATTGGTTAATTATGTAATATTACAGTTGTTTAATATAAATTCAACATTTTAATATAAATCAATTAGTTATATAACTACCTTTTTTGTATATTAATATGAACATGAATATTCCAATTATTTCCATGCAATCCAATTTCTTACAAATCAATTAATTATATTTACCAATAATAATAAACCAAATAATTTCCCCCATATATTCCTCCAAACCACAACTTAACCATTTCAGCTTTCAATACAATATACAATTAATAGTATCTCAATTATTACAATTCCCTAGTTAAATAGAGCTTTTTTTCTTTTGTGTTTTAAAATCTTGAACTCTCCTCTTTTTCCCTAAATTTCCCATTGCTTGCACCTACCTTTTTTGGTGAGGAAAAAGAAATCTGCCTGCCTAATTTTCCAACGTTGCAGCAACAGCAAAGCCAACAGCCTGCTTTACTTTCAGTTTCATTTTTCAGCATAGCTAGGGGGGAAAAAAAATCTCTCCAGCAAGCAGCAGAGCCCTGAGCAAAACAGCTGAGAGCAAATCAGCTGAGAGTCGGGAGCCGATCTAATCAAGGGCTAATTAGCCTATGCTGAAGTTCCGCGGGCCAATAAAATTATAAAAAAACACCGAACCATTTGTTAAATTGCTGACTCGCCCGTCCCTCTCCTACCATTATTTATTAGCAATAAATAGTGGTGCAGAGGGGCAGGGCAATGGGCGGAACCCCCTAGAACCGGCAGAATCCCACCACTGGCTCTAGGGCGGCCCTTTGAAGCCCCACGGCAAGAATTTAAACAGTTTTTTTTCCTCTAGCCATCAGGTGGGACTCAGGAGGCAGCAATACATTGGGAGTGGGCGGGGTAAGCGAACGGCCGGCGATCCAACAGAGCAGAGAGTGAGGGTGAGTGAAGGCGTGGGGGGGGCGAGAGAGGGCTTTGGCGACCCCTGTGAAATGGCCGTTCAACCCCCAAAGGGGTCGCGACCCCCAGGTTGAGAACCGCTGCTCTAGAGCCTCTGTAGGAGCCTGGGGAGGGCAAAAACGGCTTCCCCCCCCCCGGAGGTTGAGAACCGCTGTGCTGGAGAATACTTGTGAGCCTTTGAAAGGTGGTGTCAAGATCCCGACTAACGAACCCAAGCAAATCAGAACTTGGAGACTGAGGTCTTCCTCAAATAACTTTTTTATTGGATACCATCATAGTGGCACGATCAAATGGAAAACCAACTCTGAATGTTTCCCACGATTTCAGTATAATTAAAATAGGAAATAACTCCCTTCCCAAATGTCACAGGTCACGTTGGCCAATTAGGTTAATTGGCGGGCTCTCCAGGCACTCCTTCCCGTCTCTATCCACCACCTGTAAAGATGACCTTGGTTCCCATGAGAAAATTGTGTTTTGTCTAATGTATTTCATCCTTTCCCCTCCCGTGCGTGGAACAGGAATAGCAAAATGGCTTATGCCAAGTTCGATTCGAAGTTAACAGGTAGTACACTAGTGCAAAATTCACTAAGATTCAGAGACTCGGATATAGTAATTGTAATAAATGGAAAAGTAATTTTCAAGTTCAGTATAGGTGTTCCACATTATTTAAAAACTGAAGATACTTGGCTTCTGAAGTGATGGCAGGATGCTTCTATTACGAGTGATACTTTCAGAGCAAGTACGTAGTTTTAAGGGGTGTGTTTCTAATGGATTTTCATTTATCAATATTCATACTTAACTGCCAATTACCAAATTCAAGGAAATGTGCCTTAACATTATGAACACCCCAGTGTCGCAGCCTACTTATCTCTAAAGTTCAAATGGAATGTGTTAGCAATATTGTGCAAGCAAGAGGCTATTGCTCTGTTATAAAAGACACAGATCCCCCCTGGAAGTATCGCATATATAGCCAGGACTGGAAAGTTGATATGCTGCAGAACCAGTATCAATAAGAATAGTTTACATGGGGCAAATGTTGACTTCTTTGCAAGATAAATTACTATCTTCACAGAACATCTAGGGATGTCTAAATCATCCAACCTCTAATTTGAATTTGTCAAAAAATCTGAGTTGCAAAATCAGATTTAGCCATTTTCAATATTCAGGAAGTGTATGGCAGAAATCCATCAAAATTTCAAAACTGTTCAAAGACACTCAGTGGATCTTGTCTATTTTGTTCAATTACATGCAGGGGGTCTGCTTTGCAAGGATATTTTCCCCCCTTTTAAGCAACCATTTTGCTCTTCTTTCAGATGGTCCCTACAAACTGCAATGTATAGCAGAAGGTTATGTTTTGCAAGACACGAACGTTAAGTATTTAAAAATGGCAAACGGCAGCTTCAGATTGGTTTCCCTAAAAGGACACCCAATCCATTTTTCATGATTGCTAAAATTTTATTTTCCAAGCCTTTCAGCATCTCTTATCCAGGCAGAAGTATTTACATTTCAAAATAGAGATTAAGAAGCGAGTGGCTAGGCTCCCAGGAGAAAATGTTGAAACTTCAGCAATAAAGAACAAATGACATGCGGTTAACATATTACTTGTATGAAAGTGCTTTTGAAATAAGCAGACAATGTGTGTGCATGCGCATGTGTTTTTTCTTAACTCGAGAAACCATGTATCTAATTCTGGGCGTCGTCCTAAATGCAGCATCATCCTGGTTTGCAAGTTGTCTAACCTTTTGATTGAAAACTTTTTTAAAAAAACCAAAAAGCAGAGAACAGTTAAACATTTACATGTTTATTTATAATTACAATTTATATGACTCCATAATGCGACCTCATCACAACGTGTCACTCTTTGCAATGAAGGCCTACAAAAAAAAAAAAAAAACTAAAGCTTTACACCAACTTAATAATGCAAGACCTAGGGGGAGCCATGGAAATGGGGGTGGCGGGGAGGAGACGCAGCCTCCACTATGGAAGCCTTTCAACTGAATATTTCTACAAGGTAACAAAAGTGGCACAAACCTATTACTAAAGGCTTTTACCCATTTCCATGCAAGTGTATAATCCCTGTGTGCTCATATCCTCCACAACTATTTTAAAAACACACCAAAAAAAAACGAAACAAAACTATAAGTTGGGGGACATTATGAAGAGCAACTGAGTTTACTGAATCCACCCAAGCTTCATTTAGAAGTTGCATCTCGCATTTTGAGAGAACGTGAAGCTTGGAACTTTTCCCCCCTTTAAATCAGAGAGATAAAAAAAGATCCCTCAAGATTTGCTGAAAGGGCATGATGTGTACATTTTAAGCCTTCTTCGCCTACAGAAAATCCGCAGTGGTGTAGAACGGCTCATCATTAGAAAATCGACAACGGCATTCATCCCGGATCAGTTTTGAGATACTAATTCTTCTGAGAGGGGTGACCAGCACTCCAAGCAACTCTGCAGCGTGTAAAACTCCAGAGAAAAGATTTCTCAAGCGGCAACTCAAGAATTACAGATAACATGGTGGGCGACAAATCCCATCACTACATCACACACACAACATGTTTGCACTAGAATTGGTTTCTAGACATCAAAACAATTGCTCCAAAGGCGGGGAAGGAAGGTGAAGAGAAAAGCATAGAAGTCAGAAGAAAAAGACCAGCAGACTTGTCCGTTCTCCAAATTTAAGTTGCTGGTTTCGGGGTGGTTTTTTTTTTTTTTTGTGGAAGAGTTCAGAATTGCATCGCTTTCTTTAGGAACAGAACAAGTACTCCTCCCCGTGCTCAACTACAACAGCGCTAGAATTTAAGCAGCAGCACAGGTTACTTGCAAAAGACCCTCGCCCGCAAAAAGAAAAATTGAGAGAGAAAAAACAAAACTTGAACCGGTGGTTCCCGAGTGCGCTCCTATTGAAGTAATCCCAGTGCTCCCATCTGCTGTGACAGTAGCAATAATCCCATCGGAATTCAGGCTTGTGAAGATAAAAGTTTCATTCACCCATCCTTTTTTAAGTGCAGCAAGTCTGTATTGTTCCCTCCTTCCTATGTACATGACTTCATAGCGATGTGGCTGAAAGCTCTAAAATAAAACAGACATGTTTTTTTTTTCTTCCAAATATACAATAAATTTGTTATTAAATTTGTTTGCTGTCCATCTCGTTGCAAGTTGACTCTTTATCTATTTACCTTGCTCTGTTGGATGCTTGTTTACTTCAAATGAATAATAAAGGGGTGGAGGCATATGGTAAACTTTTTCACAAGTAAAAACAGGAGAATGTGAGGGCATCGGTTGTTTATGATTCCCAGACATGTCTGAAATGGTACAGGCCTGGTCTCCTGCTTGAGAAAGGGGATGGACTAGAAGACCTCCAAGGTCCCTTCCAACTCTGTTTTGATTGTTTGAAATACACTTGAAGTATTTTAAGTTCTAAAGGTTAACTAGGTACAGGTAGTCCTCCACTTATGACTGGTCACTTAAGTGACTGACTGAAGCTACAGCAGACGTCCCAAAAGTTGCAAGTAAGATCCAATGGCCACCCTCACTTCCGATCATGTGATTGCATTTTGGGTGCCTGGCAATTGGCCCACATTTCTGACCATTTGCAGCATCCCACGGTCGTGCAACCATGATTTATGACATTTCCACCAAAACCTAGCATTTTCTTCTGGCATAAAATGTTCCGTAGTAAGCAGTGGTTTGCTTAATGACAGTGAAATTTGCTTAATGTATTCGCTTAATGATCACCACAAATAAAGGTCATAAAATCAGGCAATCCACTTTATGACCATCAAAAATTTTTAACCATAATGGGCAGGTTCTATTACGGTCATAAATTGAGGATTACAAAACCCTTGAAAAATTCTGCCTGCAAAAAAAGCTTGCACCACCATAAAAGCAAATATTTCACTACTTTAAATACCTCCTCCAAAGAGTCTAATCATTAGTTTTGAGGAACAGACTCATTATGAGCAAACCATTTAATTTTCTTTATTTATCCCAGCTGCTCTAAGAAAGATGAAACTAAAATACTTTAATTTTGTAACTTGCCTGCAGAATTCAAACTCTTCCAGTGCCAACTCTGGGAGTAGCCTGACTTCGCCGCACGGCTCCAGACCCCCTTCCACCACGAAATCCCCCACGAAAACTGCGGCCACGGAGAAATCGCCCAGAAACACCAAAGGTCTCTGTGTTCAGCTTCCGTTCTTCAGCCCACGTTGTACGCCGTGAACTAAAGAACAAAAGTAACCAGTTTTCCTGTTACAGTCAAGTTCTCTCTAACTTTCTGCTGTAAAACTCTTGTCTCAAGCAAAGACTAAGACTAAAGTCATCGCATCATTTCCCACACAAAAACTCTCACAAAATATCCTATAAAATGTGATTATGATTGTAAATTATTCCAAATCATATTGCTGTTACTGAGATTTCCAAAGCACATAGATCAAGTAATTCAGAAGGATGAATTAGGGATAAAGGATTCAGTAACCAAGCAGCAGTATTTATGAGTTTTGTTTCGGCCAAGAATATGTTATATACATTGTTTTTTTCTGCTTCCCTCTATCATTAAAATCTTAACTGAAGGCAGAACTTGGTAAAAGTTAAAAAACAAGGATATCAAGAACCCCAAAGAATAGAGTTTCTAAACATTTTGGATTCCCATCACACAAAAATGAGATTAAGGCTCAAATCCAAGGATTTCTACCAAGTTTTTGGTTGATCAAGTTCTTTTGGTCTCAAATTTCTTTTTTAACACCATCTATGATTGCTTATCAAACTTTAAACCTTAAGTACTGTAGAGTACTTTAGAGGCTAAAAAATGCTTTTAAGATTTTTCAAGCATGGCTTCAATAATCTGGTAAGGGCTGTAGGTAAAATCTACAATATAGTACAAAATTGAGAAAGGCATTCATTTGCAACTGAAAAAGGACCAGGGACTGCAGATTTAAGGACATTCATTTGTTGAAAAGCAAATTTCTGCTCAATATACCAGGATAACCAGGCAAAAACAGTATTACACTGACAGAATTAGTGTGGAAGAGATAAAATAAAGCTGCTAGAGTTCTGTTACCTAGACTTCAGTTCTGATGAGATGTTATCAAAGAAGGATTTTGTTTTGTCGTAATAGCAGTTGGGTCCCAGTAGATCTTCATCTGGGTTGCCATCACAATTTTCAGCAGCCACAGTAGGCTCTCCCTTGTCTTCTCCGGTGTCAACTTTATCATCTGATGGAGAAGGGGAGAGAGAGAAGGAATAGTTATTTTAAATGTGCGTATACAATGACATGCTATACTGTTACTAGATCAGGGGTCTCCAAACTTGGCAATTTTAAGACTCATGGACTTCAGCTCCCAGAATCCCTCAGCCAATATAAGCTGCCAAGTGTAGACACTCCTGTACTGGATGTTTTCTTTCATCCACACCAAGGAGGAAACTGGAATACAATAAACAGCCAAAATGCTAACCCTTGAAATTAAGTTTCTTCCTGAATTCTTTATCCAATTCTTCTCGGTTGAACTGTGCATTGGCGCTTTCAAAGTCAAAGTCACCTTCAAACTTGATTGTATTCTCTTTCACGGCAGCTGGTCGATTCTGTCCCCTGGAACGATTCCTAGTTCTTCTATTTCCTAAACAGAAGATGTTACAATCTTCTAGTGAGAATTCATTTAATTTTAGACAAAGCAAGGCTTGACCTTACATGCTCCTTGCTCAAGGCAATGCATGATGCTGTGTTGTTCGACATCATTTGAATTCCACAGAAGTGATGCCATCAAGCTGGCTGATCTGGTACTTCTCATTCTATTAGGCTTGCCTGGCATGAATACCTAGAATTTGATGGAGATCGCCTTACACTCAGCAGAAGACATCCATCAAATCAGAAGCTTCAGGAAATTTTGCTTCTGAATCTTGTTTATACAGATAGTCCTCGACTTACCACTATACTTTTAGTGACTGTTCAAAGTTACAACAGCACTGGAAAAAGTAACATGACTGTTTTTCACGCTTACGACAGTTGCAGCATCCCCATGATTATATGATCAAAATTCAGATGCTTGGCAACTGGCATGTATTTATGACGGTGGTAGTGTCCTGGGGTCATGTGATCCCCTTTTGTGCCCTTAAGACAATGGGGAAGCCAAATTCACTTAACAACTGCAGTGATTCACTTAATGACTGTGGCAAGAAAGGTCATAAAATGAGGCAAATCTCACTTAACAACTGTCTTGCCTTAACAGTGGAAATTTTGGGCTCAACTCTGGTCATAAGTTGAGAGCTACCTGTATTGCAACATAGTGAAAAATAATTCTATTTAATTTAGAAATATTTTACTTAATTTCTACTCTATTGAACATTACAGAAATACTGGTAAATTGTTGCATTCTAATTCATTTTACATTGTGACTTAGATTTGAAATATTTCTCCTAGACCAGATAGCTTCCTCAGCTAATGCTGCTAAAGTCATATCACTCCATAAGACTTCAGGTCCTTGTGGACTATTCTGATGTCCTTTCACTTTAATTCTTTTAGTTTTTCATGCATAGAGATGTTGAACTCTTCTAGCCTTCAACTGAAATAGGAGTATACTGAATTAATTTGGAGCAATTAATCTTGATTCTATGAAAGATTGCATTACAGCAGTAATGCAGAAGAGGGCAATTCAGTTGCTTTAAAGAATTAAATTCAATTACTTTGGACAATTTACAATCAGGTAACATACCTGATCTCCTCCTCTGGGGCCTTCTATTCTCATCATTCACCTGCCCTTGCGTTTGCACAGGTGGTGGGTCAACTATATCTAAGACAAAATAGGAAAACCTGTTCACTCCATATAGCCAAGATGCTGAAAGGCAACAGCAGATGGTAGTTCCAATTACTATTAATTTAAAACGCTGGCATATTGTCTGAAGGAAAAGATTTCAGTACCATTTGTCTTGTGATTCTGCTGAATCTGACGTGTGTTGCGTTGAATTGCTGGAGGAGCTTTGACTGCCTTTTTGGGATTCAAGCTGTTATCCAGCGGGCCAGTCTGAACAGCCTGCTCCACCATTGGACTTTTGCGCACTGAATGAACAGATGGAAAAGCAGCACCTGAGAGAAACCAAGCAACGTCAGTAACCCCTGCATTTGTTCGGACCAAACTTGATTTGTGCTCAGGGGCCTTGGCTCCCCTCAATCCTGTCAAAAGATTTTGAAACAGAATCTTCTCCTGAAAGAGGCTTACTTAGGAAGCATTAGCGATTGACCAAAAACACTGCACAGATGGTGATGCTACAAGACACAAATTCAATTTTCCTATAGTTCTTGAATAGTAGCAAATTTCAACAGGTTACTTGAAATAAATTTCGCTGCACGTATTTCACACCAAACCAGATTGGTTCTCAGATTTAGATGAAAATCACACCCTCTGAATCTTTGGGAAGAAAGTCTGAAAGCTAAGCTCTTTCACACAGAAATGTGACTACTGACATAATTAAAAGATCTGGTTCACACACATCACAACGAAGTTGAAGTGTGTTCTTTTGACTAAGTTACAATTGACTGTGTAAGTGCCACATGCTAAGCCGAAACCAAACAAATAATATTGCTGAGAATGACATATGAATGTACCCACATTTACAAAAAGTTAGCTGCTCGATTGTCAGGTGATTATGATCATGGATTCCTCACCATATTGACACAGGCAGCTAGTAGCAAAGCTCAAAGGTACCAGTATAAAAGCATACCAACTTCAGACTTGTGGGATTTGCTAGCAGATTGGACCTGTCCATCCAGCAGCAAATCTACAAGTTAAAAGCAGCAAATCTAAACATTCCATAATAATTTGGTTCAATGGAAAACACGGCTTTTCCTGGGAGAGCACACATTCCAGCTTTTACCAGAATTGGTGTGTTTCAGAAAATCTTTAGCCTGATTATCAGTTTACCTGAGAAAACAGTTTCTAATATAAATACTATAGCAAGTCATTTGCTATAGTATTTCCACTCAAACATGCAAAATTTAGAATAGCTGTGAGAAATTTGTTTTAAAAGAAAACTCAACAAAGCCTCCATGAGGAAAGCGACAAGCTTTCAGCCTATATGTCTGTAAAAAAAATTAGGACCTGACCTCAAGAAGGTATGAAAAGCCTTTGAGGGGGAGGAATGAACCAGTAAAGACTTAGAAAAGCAGCTACAATAGTTCAGAGATTGTTTCTTGACCTGGCCTATCTCAAGGAGCTGACAAGTCCTCTTGACAAGTATTAAGCTTTATATCTAGTATTGTTTTCTGGCTATTTAACACTGACAACAACAGAAGCACGGCAAGATCAAGGTTCCTCCTAAACACACACGAAGCCTCTGTTTTGGAAGGAAAATAAAGCATGCAGATACAGGGGTCCCTGTAGTTCAACTGCAGAATTCAATTAACAGAATATATAACTCTCTCCTTTTATCTATGATTAAGTTCATCTCCTCTTTCCCATCAAATATTCCATTACTGTGATGCTGATTGAAACATCAAATACGAGAAAACATATAGATAGATAGATAGATAGGTAGGTAGGTAGATAGATAGATAGATAGATAGATAGATAGATAGATAGATAGATTAGAATCATCCATAAACCTTGTCTGGGTCCCATATATCTTTAAAAAAAAACATACTGTAATTGTATTTGAAACTAACTCACACAGTAGGCAATCAAACAGAGATATGCATTTCCACAGTAAGATGAAGTCCAACCACTTTGTAACTAAATAATTGACAATTAGATCTGAACCATGAATTCTGATTTCTGTAGGTATATGCTGAGGCACACATATTTCATTACTGCTTGAAACAGTAAAATATATATATTTATGTAATGCTTGTGTTATGTCAAAACCTCTTGAAACCTTTTTTAAGTGGCCCTGAAGGAGAAAAAAAAATTCTAGAGCTGCAAATTAATTTCTAAGATGCCGAACTGACAAATAACATTACCCTTTCTGAATATCCACTGCAAGTATTTCAGAAAATGTCTATTACTGCTTAAAAGCCACTCACACAGCTTCCCCCAAATCCTCAAATATGATTCTGAGGAGAATTGCAACTTCAAATACTTCCTCCATCACTGCTTTAGACAATCCAAAATTCAAAAGGAAGTATGAAGGAAATGCCACCCCGACCAAGCGTTAACTAAGTTCAAGGCTACTCAAGAAAATGCACAAAAATGCATTCAGAAAGCACAGAATAATATAATCACCTGAAGAAAACTAGAAGCACAACTCCCTGAAGAAAATCTTACTACAGAAACGTTCAAAATACGGAACAAAGAGACTGCTCCTTGTCCTCTCCTTCCCAACTTTTGCCCACCATTGCTGAACCCTGGCCTCATAGGTTTGTCACAGAATTCAAGCAAGGCCCATCAACTAGTCAGGATGCTGAATTCACCAGGCCAGAATTTATCTGGGGAAAACATTTTACCAAATGTAAACTGCTGTATTCCAACACCACTCGGGAATTCATAAGATATGCCCATGAACAATGGATTGCCTTGTGGATGTCCTATCATCTGCCAATATACTAAATATTATAGGAATAATTTTCTCCCAGCTTTAATTTGTAATTTCCCCCCTCTTCTCTTAGTTGCACAGGTAGGACTTTTTTGCAAAGTGGAAGGCTTCCAAATCTGCAACAGCTCATTCTCCATGTGTTTATGCTCCCAAATTTCTCTGTTTCCACCCTGCACTATCCCTTCAGTCTAGTTTTCACCTAAGAACATTAAATGAGTGGCTAAGAAGCGAGTTCCTGTTCATCTACCCATCTGATACCTGGAGCAGGTACACCAAGGCTTTCAGAAACAAGACTACTGAGGTAATTCTTGCACATGTTACTTTGTACAGGAAGAAAGGTTTTTTTTTAAAAAAAACAAAGCTTCTGCAAACACCATGCAATTCTTCTAATACTTGGAATCCTCAAGCTGCTGTTACCCTTAGAAGACAGCAGATGTGGCTCTGATGACAAGTCAGGCTCTGAAACTGGCTGAGGAGATGAAGAAGTGCTAGGACTGGAAGCAGCTGCTGATGCTGGAGGGCTTACCAGCTTCTCTAGAAAGACAGACAAGGGAGGAGAAGAAAAAGCAGAGGAGGAGACTGGTGAGACACACGGCAGTACTGACATCCAGACGACTGAGGAGAGAAGGTTTAAGCAGCTAACATATTCTTAAAAGTTCTGAAACTTGGAAGAATGTGACCAGGGAACAAGACAGATCTTGTTAAGTTGCCCACCATCAGATATACATTACACATTGTATGCTAACTTTATGCAGAAATGGCTTAAAAAGTGACAGAAATGAAGAAATGGACAAAAAAAATGAATATGTCATTTAACACTGAATAATTTATTTTTCCTGAACGAATATATGAATAACCTTTAATTTTCTCACTGCTCAGAATTCTAACCTGTGTGTTTCCAAAAATGTTAATGTTCATGTAGAAAATAGAGTCCAACATTCATCCACCCCTACAAAAACCCAAGAGTAACTGCTCAGATGCACTGAAAAGAGGAAGGAATCCTAAGAAATGTTCAACTGATATTCATTAATTTGTACATTTTACTTACATATACCATCCAGTCAGTAGCCTGTCTAAAAATGGATTAGTTGAACAAACTTCACTTAATAATCTTGTTTAAAACCAGTAAAAAGTTAAAGTTTAACACTGGTTTTTGCAAAGCTAAAGTTTTACTTTCAATTTAGCAAAGGTCCAAATTCAATGTATCTTTAAGCCTAATTTTCACTCTATATATCAGTCAGTGCCAAGGTGGGAAGTCTTCAGATTAGAGAGTTATATGATGAAATATTTTCCCACAATAATGATACAATTTTTTTAAATGCTTTTCTTATTCATCAATATGTATTTCTCCCTCAGAAGAATATTCTCTGCAGACATGTAGCCCACCATTAAATGGTGCAGCCCAGAGACTGATCATCTCAGCAACAGGAAGGTCTTTGTTACTCACCTAAACCAAGAGATGCTGCATATTGTTGGCCAATTAAAGAATTGGCAGCAAGCTGACTGTAGGACGACATCCCTCTGAAAGGACTATAAGGCACATGAGGTTGAAAAGAAGATGCAGACGCAGAGCTCAGAGATGACTGCAAAAAGTGAATGTGAGACAATTAGCAAAAAGAAGAAAACAATATGGATGACGGTACAAAAATTTCTTACATGCTTTAAGAAATGCAAAGATTAATACATATTATGCCATTGTTGGTTTAATCATGGTTTCTCAAGAAGCCAAAGTGGTCTAGCTGCTAAATACGTTTAATATCAAGCTGGCAGGCAGCATAACATCTGGTTGATAACTTTAAATCTGATGATGATGTGAAAAGAATAGTATCATGAGAAAAAAAGGAAAATCCTTTTAACAATCAATTTACAAATCAAATGGGGAAAGATTCATTCAGCTGTATAACACGACCAGGATGGATAAAAATCGATGATTTTTTTTTAAAAAAAATCAAAATCGGATTTTTAAAATTTGAATCAGATTTTTTAAAATTTAAATCAGATTTTTTTTATTTTTATCAAATTTATTTTAATAAAATGCTTTTGGAGTAAAAATCTAGTTTTCTGTTTAAGATACATTAATAATTTAATTTATTCAGTATGAAATGGAGCTTAGTTATGTAGCATGAGGCTGTATATTCTGCAATATTGTGACTGTCGGTAAATCAATAGCGTGTCAGAGGAGGACCTGCTGCGGGACAGAAATGACAGTTGCTCTTTAAAAATTATGATTTAAATCGAGTTGATTTAAATCAAGCCTTTTTACTATGATTTAAATCGTGATTTAAATAGACTTGATTTAAATCAAATCCACTCTGAACACGACCAATTTTCCACATGAAGATGAAGATGAAAACCAAATGACTCTAATCCAAATTATGGATTATTATCTTAATAAAGAGATCCACAGTTGGGGTAGTGGTTAGAAACTGGGAGACTGAATTCTAGTTCTGCCTTAGATAGGTAATCATCTGGAAGGTTCTAGGCCAGTTCTTCACTCTCAACCCTAGGAAGGTGGCAATAGCAAACTATTTCCCAAAATCAAGAAAACTACAGGGACTCATCCAGGCAGCTACCAGAAGTCAAGACTGATTTGAAGACACCCTGAATGTCTTAGTAAAAGCCATCTTCTATATAGTCTTCACAAATCATAGTCATGAGAATAGATCTTCCTGCCTCACCGTCTCCTTCAAAACCTAGCACTATGTAATGCTAATAATGTTACTTTTTGGAGGGACACTTTTTGTCCATTGATAGATTTACAAGATTTTAGTTTCTAATGTGTCCATTACTATTTATCTGTTAAATAACCAATCCTCAATGTGTTTCATTTTTGGATTCTAAGACCTAATTATTGAACAGGAGTGCTTTGGCTAAGCATCCAGAGATAGCAGTCAAACTTCTTTATAAAACTATGTGGTTCCATCACACTAGCCAGGCAGCAAATCAGAAAAAGCCCACATGCTGTTAAATATTAATATAATAATTTTCCCATTGTTGGAGGGAGAGAGGTGGTCTTAAGATTTGGAATAACAAACTTGATTGAATATAAATACATTTCAACCAAATATGTCTGGGATCAGTACTGCCATTATGCTTAGAACATGATCAGATGGATTTCACCTTAACTCCCATTTCAGTATCAATGTTTGCAAATGAGTACATCCTAAAACATGGCTAACAGCAGTTAAACTAAAACACTTCACGTTGACTGCGTTCATAAAGCATTTTTAATGTTGGCACCAACTTTACCCATTTTCTGTTTATTTCAATACACTAAACCATAAATTAATCAAATGGATTAGGTATCACAACAGAATAAACCACAAAAAAAAAATAAATCCAAGAGGAACACTGACTAAGGATAACATTCTTATGGAAATGCAGTTTGCTAAATTTTAAGCTGTCCTCAGTAAGCACTGTACATAAAGTGTCATTATATTTTAGATTTAAACAGCCATTGCAGTTTATTAACTATAGTTGATTTATCATGGAGTGCAAACTAAGTAGTATCTGAAATTATTAACGTACTGGAAACAATGGCAACTTACTCAAATAGTAGTCAAAACATTTGAAAAACCTTAAAACTCAGGAGGTTTCCTGTTTTCATTTATATGCTCCTAAAACAAGGGAAATCCAACATACATCTGTACTCAAATCTGAATGTTCCGATTTTTTTAAATGGCTAGTCCTATTTTTGTTTAAATAAGACTAGGGTCTAACCAAACCAATTTGCAGAAATGGCTATGTTGAAATATGCCCTAGTTACATCAGTAAAATCTTTACCAAGGGCTATTTTTCAAATGAGTTCAGACAGAAACACTGGCCAAAGACTGACGTTAATTAGCCAATGATAGGGAACACCTGATTTCCATGTTACAAATAACTCACTATCCTGTTCTAGTCAAGCTACCTAAAATATTTCCCCATTAGGATCTGTCCGAGTTGTAAATTCATTGGGAGGGACCCCATTTATACCATCACAACTGGGGACATCCTTGGTGGAAATGGATGAGATAATCAGCCCTCCATTCTTCTGAGATCGGTAAAATGAGAACCCAGATTGTTGGAGGCAATATGCTGACTCTGTAAACTGCTGTAAAGCACTGTGGAGTAATATATAAATCTCTTCCCAATCACACTCTAGTGTTTTGGAATAACAAGAAGTTTTTTGCTTCCATTTCTGTTATCATTGTGCTAGACCGAATAAACAGGTCTTAATAAGATTACTAATATACTATTGTAGTTAAGTTGTTTGCGTTTGTTTTCATTTTCTACTTCACTTACACTTCTATTGTTCTTCCCCTTGCATACTGTATCAGAAAGCTATGACACCAATTTAACTTAGAAAACATATCAAGCAATAATAGAGCTGTTCTCACTGAATTAAAATTTATCAATAGGACCAGTTGATTTATATATGCCTACTAAGGGTGGTTTATACTGTTCGACATTCCCAAAGAGATACAAGGTGAAATGCTTATCCGTTCCAGAAGGAATTTCTTACCTGGACAATAGCAGGATCTTGAGGCAGATTATGCTGTGCTTTCGGAGGCTCACATACAGTGATATCTTTAATGTCACTCCCTCGGAAGATGATATATTCATAAACTTCTTCCCTCGGAGGAGCAGGGCGGTCTGTGGGACGATCTTCTGTTCCAAATGAGCGCACTTTGAAGAAAGACTTAAGCATTAGTATTTGAACTCGAACTCGATACCTGTTTCACATCATTTTTATATACATATCGTCTTTTTTTTGGCTATATGCTTTGAGCTACACTATCAATTCTCAAAATAGGAATTAGTATTCATAGAATAAAGTATTTGTAGCTCAGGGTTGAACTGTGGCGCTCTGAGCTTGGTGGTTTTCTTGCAGGAGTTTCATTACTAAACTAGGTAACGTCATCAGTGCAAGTTAGTATTTTTTAAGAACTTATACTGACTGACCTGGTTACCAAGTGGTCCAACTTGTTAGTACTTGTTGACCGATATTATAGGCTGTCTCTTGCCTCTCGTTTACACTATATTATTGCTTTGGAACTCAGATAACTCCTGCGAAGGAAAATTTATTAACTGATAATTTCTCAAGTTTTTCTAATCCAAAGAATAATGGAAGAAACTTATTTTTCTTCCATGTATCCTCCCCCAAATTGTGGCCGAGTGACAGGACATCCTGGGTGTCCTGTTTAATGTTCTCTCCAAGAAGCTTATCCAGCACTTACGCTGATAGAATGTGAGCTATTTTTAAGCCATATTTTGAGAGTATACATTAAATGACTAACTTTACAGTCACAATTGAGTCCAATGTTTTTGTTGCTAAGTGAGACATTTGTTAAGTGAATTTTGCCCCCTTTTATAGTGGGCACACACTTATTTAAGTGAATCATGGCAGTTGTTAAGTTAATAATAGTTGTTAAATGAATCCAGCTTCCCCATTGTCTTTGCTTGTCAGAAGGTCACAGGAGGTGATCATATGACCCTGGGGCATTGCAAGCATCATAAATATGAACCAGTTGCCAAGCATCCAGATTTTGATCACGTGACCATGGAGATGCTACAACGGTTGTGTGAAAAATGGTCGTAAGTCACTTTTTTCAGTGCCACTGTAACTTCAAATGGTCATTGAATCAACTGTTGTATGTCAAGGGCTACCTGTACAATTATGGTCTTACACTAAGCATTCTAAAGGCAGGAACTATCCAATATGTTTTCAGCATTAGGCAGAGAGATTTCATTTTCCAAACGCTTTATATTATTTTTTTCTTCCTGAACAATAAATATTTCATTTATAATGTCATATTTTAAAAAATGAACTGGCTGGAAATACTTATTAAAAAATACTACATAAATGTACTATATAAGGATACAACAACACTGTTTTAATACAAGCAGCAATGCTGTTTTGTATGAGTGGTCCAAAAATTAAAACATATCAAGTTTCTCTCATGTTTCAAATAAATAGATTACTCAAAATTATACTTGAATGTTTTTCACTAACATTGCTCACTTGCAGGAATGAAACCATATAATTTAGGGCTGAAGAAAGAAGTAAACCAAATATTGAAGTAATTCATCCCTTGGTTTTTTTTTTAAATCATGCCTATCCACCCCTATGGAATGGAGCAATTAGCAAGGAAGTTTGATACTGAGAAAAATGCAAAATGTTTATTCAACACAAAGCAAAAAAAAAAACCTCTAGCATTTTTTAAGACAGTAATTCTCAATCCCAAGACCTGTGTAGTTTTCAATGGGAGAGGAAGGAGAAACATGACATTTGGACAGGAAGATCAAGGAGTTGTTCCATACAGAAAAAAAGTATAGCCTAATAATAGGATTCACTTTTTGGAGTACAAAAATTACATGTGTATTAGGCTGAACTGAATCAAATTAGCAGAACTGCATTCTCATGGCAGGAGATTCCTTTGTTTTCACTACAACTGACAAGCTTCCTCATTCATCCACATTTGTTGCTGCCAGATTAAAGCTAGAGGTCTAGTTATATGTTCAAGGTATGCCTCTGTACCAGTTAACAACTGTGTAACTCTTCAGATGCAGCCAATTTTTTTTTAAAGCAGTACCTCTTTTATTACCTTCCTAAGCATAATCATAGCACAGGAGTTCTCAACTTAAGACAATTAAGCCTGGAATTTTAGTCATAAATCATTGTGATCATTAAGCGATACATTCATGTGACAGCCTCACTTAACTACAAGCCCAGTTCTCCCCACTGCGTTGTTAAGCAACTGCACAGGAGTGCCTCAGTGTGGGGGAGGCCTTGGAAGGCCCGGCACTCAGAAACCTGTCATGGTTCGAGAGGCCTCACGTGGGCCTCCTACTCATCTCCACCAACTCCCTAGACATGTGGGTTCTCCTTGCACCATCATGCCTGGGTCCCTGGTGCTGCTGACAGATGTGCCCAGTTGATGTGAGGCTCAGATAGAAAGCTAGCAAAGGCAATCTTCCTCAGAGGCAAATCCTTCTCAAGGCTGACCAGGAATAGAAAGTTGGCCAGCAAAATGATGGGACAGGAGGAGGTGGGACAGGGAGAAGGCTCAGGCCTCTTGGGACTAGCAGGAGGAAGAAAGAGACTTGCACATCAATGGCCCTAGATCAGGGTTCCCCAACCCCTGGGTCTATGGACCGGCACCAGTCCGCGGCATGCCAGAAACAGAGCCGTACAAACAAGCAAAGCCCCATCTGCAGGATGCAGGCAGCTCACGAAAACACGCTCCCTCCGGTCCGCAGAAAAACCTCTCTCCACAGAACCGGTCCCTGGTACCCCAAAGGTTGGGGTCTACTGTCTTAGATGACTGATGCCTTCCAGCCCACAATGGGGAGGAGTTGCAGAACTCCCAAAGTTGCAGGAGCATGCATGCTGCCAAATGCTCTCATTTTAATCATGTGACCGGGGACAGTGCACCATTTGGAATTTGGGGCATGGGCCATAAGTCCCATTGTTCAGCTCATCCTAAATTAGAATAGTCACTGAATGATCAATTTTAATTCCAAGTCAAGGACATGTTATTCTCATATGCTATTGCCTCTATTAGGAAGAATGGCACCATGGGTAACCAAAGCACTTTTGATTTTGGTGCACATTCTGCACTAGATGAAGCCCTACACAGAATGTATAATAGTAATAATAATAGCCTTTATTGTCATTGTACATCATGTATACAACGAAATTGCTTAATGTATTATAATCCTCCAATTGGGAGGTCATTAGGACATGACTGACTGAGCAGACTTCCTGGTCCAGGAAGGGTTGCAACCTACAACACAACCCAAAGCTGTGCAAAGATCTCTTAAACATGGCTACCTCTTGCTCCCCTCAGGAGCTGTGAATCCAGAGGGCCCCAAAACCCAAAGTCACTCTGTCTTATTTTTGAAGGAGATCTAAATTGCAATATCCTTTATTAAAAAGTACATAACATTTTTTTGGCTTTGATAAAAATACAGAATCAGAGTCCTCCCCCCCCCCCCTTTCTAGAAATAAAGATTAATTTCAAGAGCTGAAGAAGCTTCTTGGGTGAGAAGGGAAGCTTCTTCAAAGAAAAACAAGAAAGTCCATTTGCCTCTTGAAAAAAGCACCTTTGGGACAACCATGACCTGGATGATTGTGAATCTCCATAGATGATTAATTTCAAACTTAGTTTAAGAACATAACATTTAGATGGACCAATCCTCCTGCTGCAGGTTCTACTTTTAAAGTTCCTTCAGGATCAAAAGGTACATTGTTAAAGCAATCAAAGTTAAATGAAGATTTGCAAACAGATTTCATCGTTCTTCAGTGACTATACAGTATTTTATTTTTGCACACTCCTTTCTTTGGGGAGGAAGTTACAAATCAATTTCTTACGTCCTGTTAGGAATCAGGCTCCCAGTGGCACCAACACTATTTGGCCACTAGAGGACTTTGCAGCATTCAGCACCAAATCTACTTCTATTCCCCTCCCCCCCCCAAAAAAAACCAAAAAAAAAACAGGTAGATTTACAGTCCTACAGAATTCTTGTTTAGCAAAGATGTGATTCTGGAATCTTTGAAGTGGTGCTAGTCTAGCACACGCAGAAGAGATAATGGGTCAATTTCTAAAGGCAACTGAGGAGCCTGTTGCTGCCATTTCAAAAGGACTTTATGCCCTCTTCTGTTACCACATTGCATTTCTCAGTACATATAGTCCTCGACCTACAACCATTCATTTAGTCACTATTCAGAGTTATGAAGACACAGAAAAAAAGTAATGTACAAGCATTGCAGCATCCCCAGAGTAATCAAAATTGGCAACTAGCATTTACGATTACGATGGTTGCAGCAGCCTGGGGTCATGTCATTGTCATATGAAACCCAGCCAGTTTCTGACAAGCTAAGTTAATGGGGAAAGGTAGCTTAGCTTAATGACCACATGATTCACCTAACAACAACAGTAAAATCAGTTGTAACTCACTTAACAGCCACCTTGCTTAGCAACAGAAATTCTGGTCCCAACTGTGGTTGTAAATTGAGGGTTACCTCTATCTGGATTTGCTTTCTTCTTTTACATATCTCACATCTCTCACATATAATGTGTGAGTTTTGCTTCTCACACATTATAAATCTTTAGAAAATATTAATGGAAAGGGACTAACTCGCTTTTCTTCTCCATTTGTGTTTTGGGTCTCAATAACTTTTCTTAATTAAACAGAAGAATCGTTCATTCTTTGGAGGATTTTATTTTCACCATTTTGTAACAGAATCAACAACAGCTTCATTGGGAGAAGCTTATTTAACAGTATACAAAATGACTCCCTACCTAGAATGGATTCTAAGGCACCAATTTTTTTTCCTCTTCATTTTTAGCTTGCTTTTATATAACACTTCATTTTGGAGTTATTTAGTGTTCAAATATTAAGGACTGCATTAAGGGTCCCAAACATCCTCTGTAGTTCAAAAAGTGCATTTTTCCCGTTGCAAGATCTACAGGAAGCTAGGAATAATTGGCAAATTTCAGCCACTTCCTAAAGGGATTTGACTTTCTGCATTACTGGAAGCTAGTGCCTATGACAGAAACAATGCTTGTAAAGTTTTGCCTAGTTTTACCCTTGCCAAAATTTCAGTTAAAAAGAGCTTTGCTTCAAACTGACCTAGGTCCTAGGTAATTCCTTCCATATAAAAGCTCAGCAGTGATCATACCAAGGTTTTTCAACCTTGGCAGCTTTAAGATGTGTGGAGTTCAATTCCCAGAATTCATCAGGCAGAAATCCACATATCTTACAAGTTTGCCAAGGTTGAGAAACACTGGATCATACAGATTCCTTTTCTGAAAAGACCCCTGCCTATACTCTTGCAGGAATAAAGGGCACAGGATTGATATTACGGATTCATTCTGCTATAATATGGATGATGGAATTCTGGCGTAAGTTACTGTCTACATTGTTTCCAAAGGATGGGGGACTTCTTCATAGTTCCCGTCTCTATTTTAATCCAGTTGCCATTTTATCTGAATATGGGGTAAGCCCTTCTTTGTTCATCAATCCAGGATACTAAACCAGCTGCCAGCAATTGGTGGACCTAGGCAAACATGCAATTGCTACCTCCAGTCCCAAAGACATTTATGATTTATTTAAAAACTTTGGCACTCCAGATGACCATTCAATTCACCTCTATGGACAGGCAGATTCTGGCCACATCATGGTCTAAATTATTTCACTATTCTAAAATCATAAATTCCAACAGGCAGTATGCAAAACTGCTAGCAACTCTTTCCCACAAGGCTTCTGGAATTTAGGCATGAAACTCTGTAAATAGTCTAGTGCGTTACAATAAAGGATTAAAAATCCTAAACAATGTCATCAATTCTTTTCTGCTGGTATTTTAAATGGTGCCATCTCACAGACATTAATAACTCCAGGAATCTGGGTCAAGTCAATGCTGTCAGCTGTTATATAAAGTTGCAACAACTTTGAGAGATAAGAAAATTATGAGAGCCTTTCACAATTTAGGGCAGGACCCCGCCATCCTGAGGCTACAGACTGGTATCGGACCGTGGCCTGTTAGGAACCAGGCCGCACAAGCAGCAGGTGACCAAGTGAAGCTTCCTCTGTGCATGCACAGGATCTAGGCTGCATGCGAACCCATCCCCCCTCCCAGTCCATGGAAAAATTGTCTTTCACAAAACTGATCCCTGGTGAGAGAAAGGATGGGGACTGCTGATTTAGGGGACTTGTTTCTTTTGCAGTAGCTTGTGCTTGATCTGGGTAACCAGCTAAAAGTTTCTCAACTTTCTCCCCATTACGTAACATTATTAACATTATGTTCTATCAACCTGTCCAGGACTAGAGCAACCATTTAGCTAAGCCAGGCTGATTTTGTTGTAGTAGTTAAGGTGCTGGTGTAGAAACCAGGAGACTGAGTTCTAGTTCCGCCTTCGCATGAAAACCAGTTGGTTGATTTTAGGTTAGACACTCTCTCAACCCAACCCACCTCACAGGGTTGTTGTTGTGAGGAAAATAGGAGGAGAAAAGAGTATTATGTTGCCATCTTGAATTACATTAAGAAACAAGATGTTCTGGCAATGGCATCTACAATCCTTGCTCTGTCTCTGCAGAAAAAGCTAATTCAAAATCCTTGGTGCTCTCTAAGCATTCAGTCTATCTTTCTTCAACTTAATCTTTGTAGTACCTAAGTCTGTTTCTGCCTTTCCTGCAACCATGCTGCATTTCTCTTTTATCTTGGAAATCTTTCAAAAGTGCATTTTAAATCTGTTACATTGCTCCTCCAACTTTTTATACTATTCATTCAATCTCCATTTATTTACACCACAAAGGTCATACACCTTGAACAGGATTTTCTTGCTAATATGTCAGGATTCTACCCCCAACAAAAGAAAACTCCGAGGCTTGAGTTTCCTCAAAGTTCCATTTTATTACAGATGTTATATTGGTACATCTGGGAAAACCTGAATTTGAAAGTTTCCAGACTTTCCCCACCCAAAGGAAAGTTCAAGTCCCTGCCCAACACCCACAAGTCCATCACATGGTCCAATCAAAGCACTATCCCAACTGGAGATGTCTCCCAGTTCTAGCCCTTCAGGTGAAGGGCAAGATGTCCTTGACTCTCTGAGAAAAGAATGTTGTTATGACGATATATCACCTGGCTCCATACAATCCCCCCTCCCAAGTTTCCCACAGTAGTAAATGTGGCAGGCCTGAAGGCCCAACAAAAAAGATGGCTTCCAGGCCTGACAGCTTGTGTGACCTTATTTTAATGCAATATTAGAAAATGCTTCCTTCATTGGAGGCCATGGTGATTTAGTTCTGAATTTCTTATAGACATACATTTTTTCAAAGATCCCTTTTCCATTTTAATTTTTTTCCTCTAACATAAATGATGGGGGAATGCTTTTACAGTTGCTTCTGAACCAATCCAGGTTCCCTCAGCTTTTCCTCACTAGAACAAAAGAAAACCAGTATTACTACACAAAAATGCTTCACAACTCCAGGTAACTCCACCAAACAGCAAAGCTACCAACTATAAGGCTTCACAACTCTGATTATTTTTTTCTAGTGGCAAAATGTAAAACATTCTAGAATGCTATAAATATTCCCACCCTGTACATCATAGTTAAAAAACATTTCTCCACCTCTCTCACAATTTACATCCTGTAGCTAACTGTTAAAAGCCAGAGCTGCTAAAAATCAAACACTCTCAGAGTTAAAAGAAAACCTACTTGTGGGTATAATCTGAACTTGAAAGAGCTTTTGTCTTAACCAATCAAAAGGAGAAATGGAGTATGGTTCCTTAGGCATCATATATTTTAATTCCAGAATATGGCACTAAGAAACTAAACTGCCAAAGGGAGACAGATCAGCAAATTGGGGACAGAGAATAAAGTTGAGGAAAGCCACACATTACTCAAACAGACTCAATATCAAGCAAGCAAATCATCCATACCTTTGCCACAATGAATGCTATTCAGTAAAGTTTAAAACTGATTTGAAAACAATCAAAAGACAGGAAAGAAGACACCCATTCTTGGAGGATCTTAACTAAAGAATATTCTCAAAAGTTCTGGCTGACTTTTCACATAGACTTTAAAGCTAAAAAAGCATTCTAGCAAACTTAGCATTATAGTTCTAGCAATCCACACTATTAACAACAAAGCAATTCCCATTTTTTTCCAAAATGACATGTATCAGCACATCAAAGACAGAACAAGTTGATCCAGTGTTTTCAACATGACACCCACTCTGCTTACATGTACACAGTATGCATTAATCAGTACTTGAGTTTGCATATATTCTCCACAAAACAGTACTGTTTAAATTTTAAGTCACCTTCTTATTCTAAGCCACAAAATAATAAAACTGGCTCAAAATGGAAAGCCAACATTACAAAGCTCTGGATCTCTTATCCTGCCTCTCCTTGTATGGGACTTCAGTGCTATATTGTGCCTTTGTGCTATCTTAGAGAAGTGTCATTTTAACTGTAGCTTTGCTTACTGGGCAATAATATTGTGGAAAATTTTAATTTTAATTTATAGGTTTCCATTAAATCATCGTTCAAAGTTTTTTCACAGTTCTCTTGATTTTTCTCTCAAGTGGGAGGGGAGAGAGGTGAATAAAACAGAATATTCATTGTTGCTTAGCTAAGTTCACAAGGCCCATAAACAGAGCAAATGGATAAAATGGCCAACTACTACTTTTGGGAGTGCAGTTATGCTATTAACAATGGAACAGGGGCTGGTAACAGACAGAGACTATCTTGTTTTCCAGAATAAAATGCATTTTATAAACAACCAGTCCACAAAAGAGTGTGAGTATTTTGCCACATATGCTTCTAGGGACAATTCTGAAACTGCCCAACATAAACAGCATTATAGCCATTTAGTGTGGAACATCCATACTTTTTTTCTTTTGGAAATAGAAACCTTCTACCCATACACATACAATGGAAAATTTTCCAACACTACAATTTGCTTTTACTGAAGTCAAACAATATGAGGATCCAATATGCTTATGAGACTTGGAAATAGCAGTTAAAGAATTGCTCACACAACTTGCTTGGCCATTGTTCACAAAATTACAGCCAAATGAAGCAACACACCTGCTAAACTTGCATGACAGACCCAACCCTAAACCATTCAGAACCAGATCCATAGTGGTTGATGTTATTAGTTGCAAAGTCGTGTCTAAAAACCATGACCGCAGCTTTTACTACACTTCTCTTCACAGATCCCCCGCCCCCCCCAAAAAAATCCCTTGGGCACAGAGACCAGAGAATCACTGGAAGCTCACCAATCCCCCCCACTCTTCAGAACCCAGAGTAGTCTTAAAAGGAGGAGGGAAGCCCTCCCTCCGCAAACCTCTTTCCTGACCATGAAATTGGGCTCAAAGAAGCAGGTTGCATGCAGCGGGGGTGTTCCCCATATTCACACCCACCCACCTACCCAAAAAAATAACCCTTAGGAGGATGCAAATTGCTTTTTTGTTCCCTACAAACACGGCCCGGGAATTCAAACTACCTTCTCCTTTTCCAATACCGACTTGCAAATGTCTCGTTTAATGGCTCCTCCAACTCTGGAAGGCCAAAAAAAAAAAAAAAAAGCCCCGTGGGAAGGTTCTCCCTTCTTTTACGCTTTCTCCCCCTACCCACCTCCGGGTCTCACTCACTCCCATCCTGGGGGCCTTTTTACCTCCTTTGCAAACTGCGCCCGGCTCTCCCTTTTGCAGGTCTGCGGCGCGCGTGCCCCTTTAAAGGGATGCGGACCCAGAGCCCGCTGGCGGCTCCACGCTCTCCTCCTCCTTCCCCCCCCCCCCGTTTGCAACCCATCTGCGGCCCTGCCGCCTCGGAGCCCCAACAACAATCCCCACCACCACCACCAGCCGCGCTCGCGTGTCCCTCCCTCCCATTCCCCCCCCCGGGGCAAAAGCGGGGGGAAACAGAAGAAAGAGCCGCGCGAGGGAAGCGAAGCCAAATGCCGCGCCGCCGCCGTCGTCCTGCGCCATCGGCTCTCTCCCCCCTCCCCTTCTCCCGTCCAAGCCGCTCGGGAGCAACCGGACCCAGGCGGCGTTCCCACCTCCCTCAGGAGTGTGTTGGGAGGTGGGGACGGGCAGGAGGCTGAGGAAAAAAGGCGTCCCTATTCGTCGTCCGCCGCCCCCCCCATTTCCCTCAGGCGTGCCCCGCCGCGGCCGCCCCCCCCCCCGCCTGCCCGCCGCCTCAGGCCCTACCCTTGGCGAGGGCGACGGTAGAGTTGTCGGTGTCGATGGTGTAGAGGATGCCCTCGTAGCGGATCTGCGCTTTGGAGATGAGGCTTATCTTGCTCCCGATATACGGCGTGCCCGAGCTCATGGCGTCGGCGGAGGGGGGGGGCCGTCGGCCGAGCTGGGGGGAGTGGGTGGGGAGGCCTGGAAGGCGGCGGCCCCCGACGCAGTCCGGCGGCCGGGCCTGGCCTGGCCTGACGAGCTGGGGCTGCTGAGGAGAAGCGGCGGTGGGTGGGAGGGAGGGAGTGCCGCAAGAGGCGACCCGGAGAAGCGCCCCCACTCCCACGGAGTAAGGCGTCGTCTTGGGCGTTCTTCGTCCTCCTCCGTCGCACCTCCCCGCGGCTGACAGGCTGTCTCGGTGGCACGCGCGCCCTGCCGGGATAGAGAGAGAGAGAGAGACCGACCCCACCGGTCGCGCCTCCGCAGCGGACTGAGAAAGAAACCCCCTGCCGGCCGCTCCTTTTATAGACCGCGCGGGCAGATTTGCGGGAGGCGGAGAGAAAGGAACGAAGCGAAGACGGCGGCGGAGGGGAGGGTGGGGTGAGGGGAGGGCGAGAGAGGAGAGAAGGCGGGAGGGGCCAAGAGGAGAAGGGCGGAGCCACGCAGGCGCCTCGGGCTGTCCGCGCGCGCGCGCCGGCCGGCTGAGAGGAGGAGCGGGAGGAGAAAGGGGCGGGGAGAAAGCGGGTAGGCGAGCTCGTTTGAGAAGGGAGGGGGGAAGCGGAGGGGGGTGTCACGTGACGGTCCAGCTGCTGCCGTTTTGCAACGTGGGAGGGAAAGGTGGGGGGAGGGAATTTCTCCGGCGATGTTTGGAGCGCAGGAACCTGTTTTGCTGAACTGCGGAGTCTCTCCTCCTAACCCAGTTTTTTTTTCCCCTCACACCCCTAAAACAACAACAACAACAGCAGCAACAAAAAGGCGTGCAATTCCCCAAAACGCAAGCACACAAATTTAAGCGTGGTCAGCGAATGGGCGCAAGCTACGGCGTGCTAGTTAAGGAGATCGTGGCCTTAACTGGGTTATCTTTCTAGCAACTGGATTAGCCCAAATGTCTTTTCCTGCGGGGTTAAAGGAAAATATGGGTTGCTCGGTCAACCCTTTGATTCCTGGGGTTTGCGTGATGAAAGCAGGGACGCGGCGTCAGGTTTGCTCAACCCGCCAAGCTCAAAAGGCTCAGCCGGTTTGTAAGCTGGGTGGATTCCCTGCACTGGTGTTCAGGTGAAAGGAGCTTGTCAGATTCTGCTGGAAAAATAATAAATAAATAAATAAATAAAAGTCCGGGTAGGTGGTGAGGTACTATTTGATGGTGTAATTTACAACGCAGCTTCTTTCAGCATACTGGAGTTGTCGACTATTGTTACGACCTTTTCTCCTGAGCTAATTCAGCCAAATGTGGTTTATTTAATGCAGTTTAGTTAAACAAGTTAATTTACCCAAGCAACATTTTTATATTAAGAGTCAGTTATAATTAACATTTTAAGGTAGGTAAGAAATGAAGTATATCTTCTGGGAGTTGCAAAAGTAGAATCAAGCATTTTGGAAGAATGAGTGTGTTTGGTGTTTGTATGTATATCCTTTCTGTGTGTGCATGTGTGCGTGTGGGTATACACACACACATTACAAAAATAGACCTGTATTACATCTGTAGACAAGGACCAGAAGACATGGCTGATATATACAGTATATGACATTGGTGATGATGTAATGGTGTCAAGTGACAGCAGCATCCGGAAGGTATATGGAGAAGATGGAAAAGTACCAGGCCTGAAGGAGGAACTGGAGAGGATGTGGAATCTCAAAGCCAAAATGGTCCCAGTAGCAGTAGGAGCACTTGGGGCTGTGACTCCTAATCTGAGCAAGTGTCTGCAACAGATCCCAGAAACGACCCTCAAACTCCCATGTCCCCCTGGAAGAGGACTCAGGATTGCAGAAAACACAGACCACCTGGGTGAGAAGGGATTTCTATAAATATAAAATTCAAGGTAACAAACATAATACTCTTTGCTGTTCTTATTTTCCACACAGCAACAACCCTCTGAAGTGAGTTGGGAGAGAATAATTGGCCCAAAGTTACCAAGAGGTCTAGAATTTACAGTCTCTAGGTTTCTAAGGCAGTATCTTCACACCAACATCAAACTGACAATTGACCAAAATCCATATTTTTAATTTTTTTTGCTTTAATTTATATGCCGCCCTTCTCCGGAGACTCAGGGCGGCTTACAATGCATTAAGCAATAGCCTTCATACTTCTGTATATTTATACAAAGTCAGTTTATTGCCCCCACAATCTGGGTCCTCATTTCACCTACCTTTGAAAGGATGGAAGGCTGAGTCAACCTTGAGCCTGGTGAGATTTGAACTTGCAGTAATTGCAAGCAGCAGATGTTAATAACAATGCTTTAGTCCACTGTACTACAGGCTCCTTTAAATTCAGTTTGCTTCAACAGATGACCAAAGAACATGTACCATTTCCTTAATGTTATTTTTTATAATTTATAAAATGATCAATGGAATTTGAAGCTGTTTTGCATTAATTGATTCCCAGATAATATAAACTGTTAACATTGGAATAAGACGTGTTAGAAATAGGTGGGATTGTCTATATAATATTTCCACCCATCCCAGAAGAATGAAAGTTTAGTTGGAAATACATCTGCAATGTCCAATTTTTAAAGGGTAGTTATGTTAATCTTTTGCAGGAAAACAATCTTGTACAGTACTTTAAATGCTAATTTGTAAGAACATCTTTTGTGGATGAATAATAATCAGCCAGGCACATTGGCTGCACTTATCTAAAATGCTAACTTTAAAGTGTGTTTAATAAATATATAGGATTTCATGGTATATATTTTCCCTCTATTCACACTTCTTAAATGAAGTTTGCAGAATCACAATATACTTTATCACAAATCTCAGGGCAAAAAGTTTCATGCTATGGGGAAGTTGTGGGTGTCTCTATATTTGATAACTAAGCTTTTATGGGGTTGCAAATCACCTAAGATCCAGTTTAGGTGAAGGTTGTCAATTCTACATGAAAAAAAAGTCTTTAGAGGCATATGTAAACATTTGTCAATCAATTTGGAACCATCTGATTTGATCTGACATCAATTCAGCTTTAAGATTTGCTTTGAAGAGATGATTCAAATTTTCTTTGAATCAAATCTTTGGACTGGGCTAATAGCTTTACCATGTGTTGTGTAAATACAGAAAATAGGTTGGATCTAGTTTTAATACATTTTAGAAAGGTAGTTTGTACATTGAAATCAGTGGGATTTAGCAACATCTTCAACCAGGGCTTAGCATTAGGTATAAAAAAGATCACTATTTTAGCTTGTTGCAGAAAAAAGTCAATACTATTTTACTAATGGCAGTAGAGGGACAAAATAGTTTTCTTCCCACAAAATTCAGTGAGTATGAGTTTTACCACTAGCCAAGAAACAATGTTTTTGTTCAAAATGGCAGTGACCACCTGATTTCCTTCTCAAATCCTTTTACTGGTGGGATGAACATACTAGCACTTAGCAATAGTGCTTAGACTCTTCTATACTGCTTCACAGTGCTTTTTACAGCCCTCTCTAAGCGGTTTACAGAGTCAGCATATTGCCCCCAACAATCTGGGTCTTCATTTTACCGACCTCGGAAGGATGGAAGGCTGAGTCAACCTTGAGCCTGGTGAGATTCGAACTGCATTCTAACCACTGCGCCATTGTGGCTCATACTAGGTTGGTGGTCTATTTTTGAACAATCATGAAACATATTTTTCAACTTTTTTTGAGCACTGTTTATTTTGGTTGTATCTAGTTTTGGTTGTATCCAGCTGTATTGGGTTTGAAATTCTGAGAACTGAAGTCCAATAATCCACCAGAGTGGGAGATCGTTAAAATACAGTAGTGGCCAAAATTGTGGAAACCATTTGGGAAAACTGTATTTTTGAGGTTTGGTAGCTAATAACACCACTTTTTTTTTTTTTTTTGGAGTTTCAAGATAATCATATTCCACTGCTAGAATGGCCTGGGAATTGCCCAGACCTTAACTCACTTGAAAATCTATGGAGCCAACTAAAGAAACTTGTTAGTCAAAAGCGACCCAGCAATAAAACCCAGTTAATAGAAGCAATCATAATAATAATTGTTTCACATTATAACAGCTGCAGAACTAAAAGACTTGGTTCACTCCATGGGAAGATGTTGTAAGACCGTCATTCATGCTAAAGGTTACCCAACTAAGTATTAACTGACATGGTGATAATTTTTGTATATCTTGTTTTTTCTATAGTGATAATTTTTGTATATCTCATTTTTTTCTACGTGTTTCACTTTTCTTCTTTATACTGTAACTGGTGTTCTAATAGCAAATCCTTCATAAAAGTTATTGCATTACGTTCTTGATTAAATTATCTTTCCATTGATATATAATTTTATGGTACTCCTCCTCCCCAAAAAATTGTGGTGTTAACTAGTTTTAGAAAATATACTTTTCCCAAAAGGTTTCCATAATTTTGGCCACTACTCTGTCTGTCTGTCTGTCTGTCTATCTATCTATCTATCTATCTATCTATCTATCTATCTATCTATCTACAGTATCTATAATATCTATGTCTGTTTGTTTGTCTGTCTATCTATCTACCAGGGTGGATAAAAATCAATGATTTTTTTAAAAAAATCAAAAAAATCAGATTTTTTTATTTAAATCCGATTTTTTTGATTTTTATCGAATTTATTTTAATAAAAAACTTTTGGGGTAAAAATCTATCGTAAGATAGTTTTCTATTTAAGATACATAAATAATTTAGTTTATTCAGCATGAAATAGAGCTTAGTTATGTAGCATGAGGCTGTATATTCTGCAACACTGGGACTATCGGTGAGTCAACAGTGGGTCAAAGAAGTAGCAGAGATGACAGTTCCTCTTTAACAATTATGATTTAAATTGGGTTGATTTAAATCAAGCCTTTTTACTAGTGATTTAAATCATGATTTAAATTGTGATTTAAATCAACTCGATTTAAATCAAATCCACCCTGCTATCTACACTATCTATAATTTATCTATCTATCTATCTATCATACATACACACACACACACACACATATATACATATACATATACATATATATATATATATATATATATATATATATATATATATATATCACTGACCTTGAAGAGTAGGTTGTATTGACCCTCAATAGCAAAACAGGAGACTTATTAAGTCACATCTCATAGCAGACATAGATTCCATGGGGTTAAATGGAACCTAAGATTGACAAGAGTGGCAATTCACCTGGACTGTACGTAGCAGACTACATCATAACCCCTCTTAAATAGGCTATTTAGCTGCAGAGACAGCAGCAAACAGAATTTTGTCTTCCATCAATTAACATCTGTGAAGCAGATGGTGAGGGACTAAGTGCAGATTCTCTTTCTCCCTAATAAGTTCCATCTGCAATTATACGTTACCATGATGTCTCCAGAAAAAAAAAGTGTTTAATATTAAATTTATAATCCCCCTCCTTGCTTCTCTAAGCACTCAATAATTGAAGCAAAATCTAGAACGTTAAGGTGAAATCAGTATTGTAAGGGAAAAAAAAATAGTTAAAAACTGGTCAGAGATATGTCCTTGCCAATTTCCTAAACATGGAGAGAATGGGGGTCAATGTCCCTCTCTGAACTTTTTGGGGACTATCCAAGAGAAGACCTCTTCATTCAACCAGGGGACATTTTCAAAGGGGCCATTAGGCTAGTTCCAAAAAGGTTCACAGCAGAAGTAATTCCCCAGATAAGTTCTATACTGTTTATTGTTTAAAGGTAAGTAACAAATTCCTTAAATTATGCCTGGCAGGCAACCAACCAACACAGTCAATCTTTAAGTTCCCCAAAATCACTACACCTTGCACTGGTTAACAGCCTAGCCACTGCATTTTTCACTACATGTAATTTAGAAATCCTCAAGGCTTAGCCCCACGAGAAATGGATTACAGCAGTCAAAGGCTTGATCAGGATTTCAGTCATATCAAAATAAGGTTGAATGCATTGCCTGTTGAGTCCTATATTAACTATTTGTTATGACAACCTTGGGAGCTATCTATATGTTGATTGTAGATTTGACCTGAGCATTCCTCACCTTTCTCACTTAAATTCTTACTGGGGCTCTGAGATGTAAACTCTGGGTTAGCAACCTGGCAAATAAATTGGATTCCAGAGTAAAACAATCAAGGTGCTGAGAATTTCTGTAGGGTTTTTCCTAGCCACTTTCAATAAATCTTGTTAAAAGAAACTCTGAATCTTATTTTCGGCTAAAGTGGGTTGCCAAGAGTTTGACACTGCAGTTATGGAGAGCAGAAACTGGGTAACATTTGGCTTGAGTTAATTTATCCTGCAAACATGCAGAGTGAGGCTTCTAGAATTTTTTAAATAATTCCTTAATAATAACTTCATTCCGCATCATGTGACTGGAACAAAAAAGAGGAAGGGGCCATAGAATGGAGGAATCATCAACATCCTGAGTCCCTTGTCCCACTGCCCCACCTATAGGGTGATATACAATATACTATGTACTGTATTTTTCTTTGTACTTTTGAAATAATCCAACCCATTTTTTTTATTTGAATTTTTGTTTGTTAGCATATCCTTCTGCATGAAATTTAGTTCCATTATGTTCTGGGGGAGTCAGCCTACTAATGAACAGGTGGATGGACTAAAACAAATTTTAGAGCCCATTATATATATATATTCCAAAATTACGTTGGGTTGCAAAAAATAATTTAAAAAAAAGAAACTGGAAATATTGCTAACTGAAGTTGTAATGTGATTTGGGTGTTTGGAAGGTTGTGTGGACCTGAGCAATTGCCTTAATTCAATAAACCATGAAACTGTTAACCATGAATTAATGTGTTATTCAAACACAAGTGTATTTTCAAAACATATTATTTTGGTTATTTAATGCAGGGGTCTCCAACCTTGGCAACTTTAAGACTTGTGGACTTCAACTCCCAGAATTCCTCAGTCAGCAAAGTATTGACTAGGTTATCCCGTCACACATTTGATTCCTTAACCATAGTAAAGTAGTTATTCCGTGATTAAGCACAGAATGCTGGTAAGTACAATAATTTGAAATCATGGCTTTCTTGATGTCCCGTACTACTTCATTCTAAGTAGAAATGGTGGCCACTAAGTTCAGATAACAAAGCCATGGAAAACCCACTTATCCTGGTTCAACAGCCATGTAGGGTAATAAGGGCAGAGTGATTCAATGCAGTGGTGAAATTCAATTTTTTTTACTACCAGTTTTGTGGGTGTGGCTTGGTGAACGTGGTGTGGCTTGGTGGGCATGGCAGGGGAAGGATACTGCAAAATCCCCATTCTCTCCCCACTCCTGGGGACGGATATTGCAAAATCTCCATTCCCACCCAACTCTGGGGCCAGCCAGAGGTGGTATTTGCCAGTTCTCTGAACTACTCAAAATTTCCGCTACCGGTTCTCCAGAACCTGTCAGAATCTGCTGGATTTCACCCCTGATTCAATGTCATTCTCAATTCTCAGGATTTCAAAAAAATCTCATAATAGTGGTTATCCTCTTTTTCTCTCAGATGATCAGATTGTTAATCCTTGACTGCTATCAATAGTAGTAGAAAGTTTGTCATTTCATATCCCAAATTTATTGCGATGAGTAGTTCCCATTTTGGAAAAGACAAGCCAAGAGATTTTACTGCCTGATAGCAAGAAATCCAAACTGCTCCCTTGTGGTAGCAAATTACCATGCAAACAAATTTATGTGTTCTTTAATTACACTTCCAAATACAGTATACTATGATAAAGAGACTGGTAGAACAAGCTATGTGTCCTGATCTTTTACTATTATAGGTTACAGTAGTGGAATGGCTTAAGTCAGAGGTGGGTTTCAGCAGGTTCTGACCAGTTCTGGAGAACCGGTAGCTGAAATTTTGAGTAGTTCGGAGAACTACTAGTAGAATTTTTACTACTAGGTAGTAAAAATTATGACTGGCCCTGCCCCATCTATTCTTTGCCTCCCAAGTCCCAGCTGATTGGGAGGGAATGGGGATTTTGCAGTAACCTTCCCCTGGACCGGGGTGGGAATGGAGATTTTTCAGTATCCTTCCCCTGCCATGCCCACCAAGCCACGCCCACAGAACCGGTAGTAAAAAAATTTGAAACCCACCACTGGCTTAAGTTGATTAATGGCTTAAGTGTAATTGGAAATTAATGATTAAAGTTATAATCTGATTATTTGATTAGTCCTTTCTAGGATATAAGGCTTTATTGGGTTCAACATGGAAAGGGAAACATGTTTGCTTTTCAAATATATTCAAAATCTAGGGAGAAAGATTGTTATAGATAAGCAGATCCTAACACCTCTCCTATCTGATTCCCTGCTATCAAATTGGAAACAATTGTTAGCAACCACATGGATGAAAATTATCCAGCACGATTTATCTCCAACCTGGTCCTTTCATATGTTCCACCAGTGCATCCTTCACTGCTGCAATGAAGCCCATTCAATTTGTTGTTGAACATTTACTTTTCTGCTCAAGCAAGATCTCCAACTCTTTCTGTTATGCTTCCTTTCTTTAATTCCACTTTCCCCAGCATTTTAAACTCATCAGATATGGGCAGACTTCTCAACTTTTCCCATCATAGATTTCTTGGGGAAGTCTTTGCATAAAGCGTTCATGATATAATAATTTGCACATTTTGGAAGGGAGGCAGAGACACCTCAGTTAATTTATTCTATAAATCATCTATTGGTTTCCTTGGCTATCTATGGTGTTCTCAGGAAAATAAATCACAAATATTCCAAACATCAATTATTTTTCTATCCTGCTTTTTCAAAGTCAACTTTTATTTCCATACGGCAGCAGAGGGAAAGCCATTATCAGTTGTAGCTTCCAATGGTTACTAAACAAACTGTTGTAAGTCGAGGACTACCTATAATGACTAAAGTGCTGGTCTAACTTTGTCTTTTAGTGTAGAAGAAATTGGGAATATTCTTTCAGACATTGTTTCTTAACCTCAGCAACTTTATTTATTTATTTATTTGTTTGTTTGTTCAACTTGTATGCCGCCTTTCTTCAAAGACTCAAGGCGTCTTACAATGCATTTAAAAACATATATAAAACTTTAAGATGCATGGACTTCAACTTCCAGGATTCCCCAGGCAACTATCATGAGAAATATGGCAGCTGGTTCATATTTATGCTGGCTGCCTGAGGAATTCTGGGAGTCAAAGTCTACCCATTGCTGAGGTTGAAAAACACTGCTCTAAGATATCTTGGGTGACGAATTTCAGCATACTCCTTCCATCTTTGGATAAAATACTTAGAATAACAGTTGGAAAGGACCTTGGAAATCTTCTAGTCCAGGAGTCTCCAACCTTGGCAGTTTTAAGACTTGTGGACTTCAACTCCCAGAATTCTTCAGCCAGCTTTGCTTGGGAATTCTGGGAGTTGAAGTCCACAAGTCTTAAAGCTGCCAAGGTTGGAGATCCCTGATCTAGTCCAACCCCCTGCTTAGGCAGGAAACCCTACACCACTTCAGACAAATGGTTATCCAATCTCTTCTTTAAAACTTCCAGTGTTTGAGCATTCACAACTTCTGGAGGCAAATTGTTCCACTGATTTAATTGTTCTAACTCTCAGGAAATTTATCCTGAGTTCTAGGTTGCTTCTCTCCTTGATTAGTTTCCACCCATTGCTTTTGTCCTGCCCTCAGGTGCTTTGGAGAATAGCTTGACTCCCTCTCTTCTTTGTGGCAGCCCCCTGAGATATTAGGACACTGCTATCATGTTACCCCTACTCCTTTTTATCAAACTAGACATACCCAATTCCAGCAGCAGTTCTTTATATGTTTTAACTTCCAGTCCTTTAATCATCTTTGTTGCTCTTCTCTGCACTCTTTCTAGAGTCTCCACATCTTTTTTACATTGTGGCGACCAAAACTGGATGCAATATTCCAAGGATGGCCTTACCAAGGCATTATAAAGTGATATTAGCACTTCACGTGATCTTGATACACGTGTCCTTTCATATTCTTCCATTTTCCCCATCTATGATTTGCTGCTGAAGTGCATGTTCAGTTTTCATAGGTTGCCTTGAGGGATGGAATGGTAGGAATGTTGCTATGGAGACACAAGTCTATGTCACCATGTGTCATCATTGTTGTGGGTCATTTCCCTTCATTTCCCAGTGGATGTTATTGGGTACCTTTTTGTAGACACTCCTGGTAGATCTGTGGAAACCAGAGAGGGAGCTTCCCTTCAAATTATTTAAGCAGTACCGAAGGGACAGCTTAATATCTATCCTGTTGTTTCTCATACATGGGATTTTTCCTTCTCCACACTACTGCGTGATTTGAACATGCCAATAAAAAGAATGTTACATCCACTGACAGCTCTATGCATTTTGCTACTCCTAATAACATGTTAGGAACATTATTAATCATGCCCTCAAATATTAAGATTTTTTAAATTAAAAAAAATAGTATATTTAGGGGTTATCTTTAAAATTATTTGTAGTAATTAAAAAATAATCAACCTGCTTAATTCATAAGAGTTGTTTTCGTTTATTAAGCATTAGCTGAATTTCCCACATATTCATTTGACTTTTAGGCATTATATTTTTAAAATTGCAGTTATTAACCAATGCTACAAGAAATAAACACAGATCATGTTTTTTATTTACCCATAGCAGCCTATACCACTACATTGTTCCCCCTTTCTGCCCATTATTAAATGTGTGGGTTTTTTTTAAATCTCCCTTATACAGAGCTTCAATTGTAATTGCTGACCATTGGAAGTATTGTGATAACTGAATTGAAAAAGAGCCAATAAAAGAGAATATTTGTAATTCAGGGTTGAAATGAAGGATCCTTGGTGCTCTCTGAGCTGGCTTGTTTTCTTGCAGACTTTCATTACCTAAACCAGGTAACATCATCAACGCTGACTGTCTCACTGAAAAAGAACATGAAGAGATTTAAGTTAAACCACCCATGTTAGTAGCGAGAGCTGTTAGTGCTAGTGAAGTATAACAAGGTACTATAAAATAAATACGTTTGTATTTCAACATCATCTTATTTTGGTGAGATAAGACATAACAGTTCGATCAGTCTCCCATCTTTGCAGTTGTTGGCTTGATTGGTGAAAGTAATAGCATTTAATTTACAGTTTAATGACTTGCCTTTAGATATTTACATGGATTGAAATAATAGAAAAATTTACACAGATAATAGTTTAAATAATTTATGTGGATCAATCAAGCCATTTTTTAAAAGGCAAGGTATAAAAAGTGAAGTTAAATACCAATCATTCGTAACAAAACCATAAGCTAACCGATTGTACAACAGATGTCACAGCCACCGACCTTTGCAAGGGGATCAGGAGTGAAGCTCCATTCTTTTGCTTTAATAAAAAGAGCTCAGGAATAACTTTGTCATATTTGACTCCACAGCTAGATTCTGAAAACTTGGTGTCTGGTTGCCAGTGTAAATGATTATTAAAGGAGAAGGGCAAAACTCGAAGATTGAAATTGCCTACCGAGAGCTGGTATATCCTCATTGTCCTTGCTTCCAGAAAATAGGAAGCTGGGAATTCCCCCCCCCCTTTGGAAAATTGCTTGTAGTTGTTCCAGAGTTGAAGCATCTCCAGATAAGGTCTGCGAAGTTCCATTGAGATTCAGGATCCAGAATGAGTTCACACATCCCACCAAACCAATATTTTTTCCATTAGTTGGTTTTGCAAGCTGTGTCAGCTGATTCCATTATTTTTTTGTAAATGATGGTTTATGACCTAAAGCAGTGATGGCGAACTTTTTCAGCACCAAGTGCTGAAAAGGGAGCGTGCACATGTCTGGACCGCTGTTGTGGCCCGTCAGCGGCCTGTGCAAATTGTAGATGATTCTGACAGCAAGGAGGCTGGTGTGCTGCACCAGCAGCCTGGGCAGCTGGTACTCGAGTCAGACAATGAGGAGGCTGGAGAAGATGTGGTGCCAGAGGCAGGGATTCAGCCAGGGCCTTCAGAACCTCCAGAAGCTCCTTTAAGTGAAGAGGATGAAGAGGAGCCTCTTCTTGATGCATGGGCGCGCAGAGCTGCCAAAAGGCAGGATTGGCTCCTCAGGAGGAGGTCTCCTTGAGAGTAAGGCTTGGGGCTCATTGGCCACTCCCTTAGCCTATTTAAGGAGGAAGACCGACTGAAGCAAGTTGTAGGGAACAACTTTAGTTCTTTCTCCTTCGCGTCTGGATTCTCTGCAAATTGCTCCTGGACTTTCTGCCAACCTTAGTAAGATTGTGATTACTTTATCTTTGGTTTCTTGTAGGCTGTTAAGAAAGTTTCTTAACAGCCTTTGTTTGGAAAAGACTAACTTATTTTAGTAAATTTAAGTTTTGTACAAACTTTGTGTGTACTGTGTTCTTTGGGGTCCGTAGCTGGGGCAGAACAACCGCAACACAGAAGAGGAGCTGCCCAGGGCGCATGTGCGCGCCCAAAAATGAACTTCCGGTTTCAGCTAATGAACTTCCGGATTCAACCAGCTACTCTTCTGAGTTTCTGGCGCGGATGCACATGCGACGATCAACTGGCCGGCGCGCATATTCACGGAGGAAATATTCACGCAGCTGGTCTTCCATACCAGTTTCCGACACTGCCGCCTGCAAAAAGGCCAGCTGATCATCACGCATGCATGCACGCCAGAAACCCAGAAGAGGAACGGGTGACGCCGCACATGCCAAGCAACATGGCTCCGTGTGCCACTTCGGGCACGCATGCCGTAGGTTCGCCATCACAGACCTAAAATGTTTTATGACAACCAGCTGGGGCTTGTTCCATAACTTAGTGGGATGCAAGTATAAGTTATTTTCTTTTTGTCATCTTGCCTTACGAGATGTAGCTTTATTACAGATTTTCTAACCAGTGAAGTCATCAAAATTCTCATAAGGGTGGAATTAGGGACTTCTTTCTTTCTTTCTTTCTTTCTTTCTTTCTTTCTTTCTTTCTTTCTTTCTTTATTTGTCGAGTATGCATTAGATAATATATGTATTATCGAATGCGTTCTTGACAAATAAAAGTATAAGCATGAACTGAATACATAAAATGAATACAATTAAAGGGAACATTAGGACAGGGACGGTAGGCACACTGGTGCTCACACTATTATTCTGCTGGGACATATAGGTAGTCCTCAGTTTATGACCATTAGCGACCACTCAAAAGTTAGGATGGTCCTGAAAATAGTGACTTATAATTGATCCTTGACAATTGGTCCAACTTCGCCTGTCGTAGCATTCGTTAAGTCACACGATCGCAATTTGGGCATTTGGCAACCAGCATCCTGGTGTCATGTGATCACAGTTGCAAATTTCCCACCCAGCTTCTGACAAGCAAAGTCAATGGGGGAAGCTGGATTTGCTTAATGACAGCATGATTCACTTAATGACCTCAACAAAAAAGTTGTAAAATTGGGCACAAATCGCTTATCGAATGCATTACAGGTAATCCTCGACTTGGGACCACAATTGAGCCCAAAATTTATGTTGCTAAGTGAGAAATTTGTTGAGCGTGTTTTGCCCCATTTTACGTCTTTTCTTGCCACAGTTGTTAAATGAATCACTGCGGTTGATAAATTAGTAACCCGGTTGTTAAGTGAATCTGGCTTCCCCCTTGATTTTGCTTGTTGGAAGGTTGCAAAAGGGGATCATACGACCCCAGAACACTGCAATGGTCATAAATATGAAACAGTTGCCAACCATCTGAATTTTGATCACATGATCATGGGGATGCTGCAGAGGTCGTACCTGTGAAAAAGTCACTTTTTTCAGTGCCATTGTAACTTTGAATGGTCACTAAATGAACTGTTGTAAGTCGAGGGCTACCTATACTTAGCGATGGACATTCCAGTCTCAATTGTGGTCATTTAGTTGATGACTACCTGTAGGAGATTGTTACCAGAAGAGAAGGTGTTGATAGACAATTTGTGCTGTGTAAATTTGAAAGCCGGAAGCAAGCAACCTGAAGAAATTGGTTTTCTTCCTCTCCTGCCTGCTGTAATTGTGAAAACACGGTATCTCCGTGATGGCGAACCTATGGCATGTGTGCGAGGTGGCACGTAGAGCCCTCTCTGCGGGCACATGCGCCGTCGCCCGAGGTCAGATCTCCATGGCATTTCTTTCATGAGCTCCTGTTTCCCTGCAAATGACGAAACAGAAGCTCATGAAAGAAAAAGATCTTACCTCTTGCTGCGCTGCCGGTGTTGGGATGACCCACCTCCCTCCGGCCAGCTGGTCTTCGGGTCTCTGCTGCACATGCACACATGTCCATGTATGTCCGTGCATGTGAGCATGTCTGCACATGTGTGCGTTCACACACATGTGTGCACCTTTCAGTTTGGACATACGCGCAGACGCAGTTTGGGCACTTGGTGTCTAAAAGGTTCGCCATCACTGCGCTATCCTATTCGCTTTTTCTAGACATGTCGTGGTTCTATGTACACATTTAGATTATGCACAAATAAAAGCGATGCTAGAGGCATAAGCAATATTTTGTAGCTGTAACAATCGGCAGCTAAGAAAGTGAGAGAGACTAGGTACACTCTGTGGTCTTCCGCTTGAAAGAAATAAAAGAATCACTGGCTTAGTGAGCACTAATATTTGCTGTTGACTTTGGAGGTTGACTTAATGGTTTAAATAGGAAAAGTCAGATTTAAAATTTAGCCGATTGTGACTTATTCCTCAATGTTTTAATGTGCAGGTGGTTTTTGACTTACAATCTGCATGTAACGCACTCAGAGGTGGTTTTCAGCTGGTTCGGATCGGTTCGGGCAAACCAGTAGTGGCGACCTGCGGGTGGGGGTGCCCGTCCACCCGCCCAGGCACAATCCCGTCCTATATCACTGTGTTTTTGACTGCAAATACATGTGGATGGCGCATGTGAGCGAATTGCCATGTTGTTGACATTGCATGCATGCGTGGACGGCACGCGCGAGTGAATTGCTGTGTTTCCAGTGCTGGGCGAACCAGTTGCTACAGTATGTGAATCCCACCTCTGAACGCGCTCTACATGGAACTTCCCTTGAAGAGCATCCAGAAGTAGCAAACTGCATTGTTTTGTGCAGACCCCGGTGTGCACATGTATTATCTCTCCTGCGGGAGCTGCATTGGCTGCCGATTTGCTTCCAGGTGCAATTCAAGATGCTGGTTGTCACCTTTAAAGCCCTTCATGGCTTGGGACCAGGTTATCTGAGGAACTGTCTCTTGCCGGTCATATCTACCTGACCCATCAGAGCAGGGAGGCAGGGAATGTTGCAGGTCCCATCCCTGAAGGAGATACACCTGGTGGGACCCAGAAGAAGGGCCTTCTCTGTGGTGGCTCTTCTGACTGGAACATCATCCCCCCAGAGATTAGAATGGCCCCCACTCTAATACTGTTCCAGAGGGCACTGAAGACCTGGTTCTGCCAGCGGGCCTGGGGAACCCAGAGCGGGATGGACCCCATTAAATGGCTCATGTGATCTGCTGTCACTGGGGTGGGGGTGAGTGGGGGTGTGGTTTTATAATATTAATCTGTGGGGGCACCTACCCTCTGGAATCAGTTGCCCCCAGAGATAAAGAGAATCCATGACCTCAGTGCCTTCCGCCGTGCCCTTAAAACCTTCTTGTTCCAACAAGCCGGGCTGGCCTAACTCTTTTTAAGTGTTTTTAATTGTTTTTGTTTATTGTTTTAATTAATGGGGCCAAATTTATATATATTTTTAACTGTATTTTAATATTTGTATTTGATGTTTTTATTTGGCTGTTCACCGCCCTGAGTCCTCAGGGAGAAGGGCGGTATACAAGTTCAAAAATAAAATAAAATAAAAAATAAAATAAAATTTATTATATGACTCTTCTTTTATTAATTTTATGGGGTTTATATGAGGTTTTATATTCTGTAAGCTGCCTTGAGTGGCCATGTGCGAATAGGCGGCAATATAAATTCCCTAAATAAATAATAAATAAAAGTCACAATTGAAATCCATACACATATATATTACTTTGGTCATGAAAGAAGAAAATCCTGTTAACGCTATACAGGTAGACCTCGATTGACGACAATTGAGCCCAACATTTCTGTTGGTAAGGTAGACATCAATTAACTGAATTTTGCTCCATTTTACAACATTTTCTTGCCACAATTGTTAAGCGAATCGCTGCAATTGTTAAGCTGGTAACACTGTTGTTAAGGGAATCTGGTTTTCCCGCTGATTTTGCTTGTCAGAGGTGATCAAGTGACAACCCCCCCCCCGAGAACACTGCAACCATCATAAATATGAGCCAATTGCCAAGCAGCCGAATTTTGATCATGTGACCATGGGGATGCTGCAACGGTTGTAAGGGTGAAAATCTTTTTTCAGTGCTGTTATAACTTCAAACAGTCACTAAATGAACTGTTGTGCAGCAAGATTAGTATACGCACACAAATGGGAGGACACTTCGATTCCTACTATTGAAGAAATGTCCATCTGGGTTCAGTTCCAAATGGGGAGAAGACACTGGAAACATGGAGACTGCTTGAAAAGATGGTTTAATGATAGACAGGACCACATGGTTTTGAGGTCCTGGGCAAAAAAGCACATGGGAGAGAGAGAGAGAGAGGGAGGGAGGGAGGGAGGGGGGAGAGAGAGATTGTTGGGCTCTGAATTTGAGTTTGTAATCTGATTGATTGTCAGACTCCCCATGGGGCCATGCAGGGATAACTTTGCAGGTTGTTTTTTGAGTCCCAAGCTTGGTTGAATCTTGCTGGGTGATGTAATCTCCCCAGGTGCCATGTGGTGAGTTCTGTTGCTAGATGGGTAGAGGGCTAATCTTATCTTTGTTGGATGTTGGGTGAGGGCATTTGCCTATGAATAGACCAGGCGTGAAATCCAGCAGGTTCTGACAGGTTCTGGAGAACCGGTAGTGGAAATTTTGAGCAGTTCGGATATCCAGGAAATACCACCTCTGTCTGCCCCCAGAGTCAGGTGGGAATGGGGATTTTGCAGTATCCTTCCCCTGGAGTGGGGTGGGAATGGAGATTTTGCAGTATCCTTCCCATGCCACACCCACCAAGCCACACCACACCCACTAAGCCATGCCCACAGAACCGGTAGTAAAAAAATTTGAATTTCACCACTGGAATAGACCTAGCTATCTCTTAAGTGCTGACATCTTCTGTGGGCTATTGCGAGTGAGTCTGCTTCCTGCCTAAAAAAACATGTTTCTCCATTTCCCAACCAGGGAGGTATAATATTCTGACTTTTTAATATTTCCAAAATATTTCATTCTTCTAGAAAAGGGGTGGGTGCTAACTTCCTTCACTACCTTGGACGAATGGCTGCAGAAGCTGATGGCTGAAATGGAAAAATTGACCTTTTTGATTAAAGAAAAGAATATAAGTGCTTTTGTTTCCACATGGAGACCACTTCTGAACTTTATGGTTGAAGTGGAAAAGAATGAAACTTTGATTTTGGGCTTTACTGATTAGATTGATAGAGCCTTATAGAAAGGGCTAGTTTATATTATTATGAAAAAAATCAAAAAGTTGTGGTTTGATGTTAATGGTAAGGTGACCAGACATCCCGCTTTTGGCGGGACAGTCCCGCTTTTGAACAATTTGTCCCGCATCCCGCAGCGTTTTAAAAAAGTCCCGATTTTTGAAAAGAATGCACGGCGCAGTGGTGGGTTGCTCCCGGCTGCCTCCTGAGTCCCAGCTGATGGCTAGAGGGAAAAAAACTGTTTAAACTCTTGCCGCGGGGCTTCAAAGGGGCGCCCTACAGCTGATCAGTGTTAAAAGAAAACAAATGAGTAGACCCATGCCTGCAAAAATAGAAAAAACAGCCCCTTAAAGCTTCAGCATAGGTTAATTAGCACAAGTTGATTAGATCTGCTTCCCGACTCTCAGCTGATTTGCTCTCAGCTGTTTTGCTCAGGTCTCTGTAGTTGCCAGCTGCAGAGTGCTGGAGATTTTTTCCCCCTAACTATGCTTTAAAAGCGAAACTGGAAGTAAAGCAGGGTCCTTGCTGCAACGTGGCAAAATGAGGCACAGAGAGATTTCTTTTTCTTTTTCTTCACCAAAAAGGTAGGTGCAAAACTGCAAACAATGGGAAATTTAGGGCAAAAGAGGAGAGTTCAAGATATTAAAACACAAAAGAAAAAAAGCTCTATTTAACTAGGGAATTGTAATAATTGAGATACTATTAATTGTATATTGTGTTGAAAACAGAAATGGTTAAGTTGTGGTTTGGAGGAATATATGGGGCAAATTATTTGGTTTATTATTATTGATAAATATAATTAATTGATTTGTAAGAAATTGGATTGCATGGAATTAATTGGAATATTCATATTCATATTGATTAATATACAAAAAAGATAGTTATATAACTAATTTATATTAAAATGTTGAATTTGTATTAAACAACTGCATTACATAATTACATAATTAACCAATGTGAGGATGGATATAAAAATAGATGACAATGGGAAGGGGTATAATATAGAATAGAAAGGAAAAATTGAATTTGATTTAGATTAGAGATGAGGATGAAGGGTAATATTGGTTTTTTAAAAAAATAGATGAGGAATAAATATGGCAAAAAGGAAATATAGAAATTGTAAATTTAATTGAAATGACTAAACACTGTTTAAATTTGTGAACCAGCCAAATATTCTGTTCAAAGAAAATACATTGTATGTTTGTATATGTGTTTCTAATTATTGCTATTTATTCATATTTGTTCTCTTTTATTCTTTAAAGTTTAACAATTCATTCTTTATCTTAATATCTTTATATTTGTTTGGGGTTGGCTTTCTTTCCTTTCATCTTTTTTTTGTACAGCAATCTTTCTCCTCAAACCTACCACCTCTCTCTTTTCTTTCCTTCTTATTTTCTCTTCCCCCCCTTCTTCTCCTCCCTACTTCCTCTTCCTTTCTCCTTTTCCTCCTCTCTTCCTCCCTCTCTTACCCTCACTCCTACTCTAATTTCCCTTCCCTTCCTTCATCCCTCTCTATTGCTGTATCCTTTTATGCATATGGACTACTCAGAGGGCTGAAAAAGTTATTTTTGACTGGTCTGGTCCTCACACTTTTGACCAGTCCTCGAACTTACGACTGTCCTCACATTTTACATTTTTGCCCTATCTTGTCATCATGGTGAAGAGAAGCAGTTGTGAAATGAGTGACATGGTTGTTAAGAATGCTGCACGGGCATAAATGTGAGGATGGTCATAAGTATGAGGACCAGTCAAAAGTGCGAGGACCTGTCAGAAATGACTTTTTTCAGCCCTCTGGTTAGTCCTTTTGTGCATATGGACTACTCAGAGGGCTGAAAATTTTTTACTAGATGAGGATAGAGCAGAGACCATAGCAAAAAATCAGTTAAGCATTTGGGAAAAAAATTTAGGATACAGCATTAATTTCAATGATTGGGAGATAGCTTGGAACAGGAATTACAAAATAACCAAATCGGCAACATTCAGAGAAAATCATTACAAAATGTTACATAGGTGGTACCTAGCTCCGGACAGGCTGGCGAAAATATTCCCAAACCTCTCTGCTACATGTTGGAAATGTGGTAAAACGGTCGGCACCTTCTATCATCTTTGGTGGACTTGTCCTGAGACTAAAAAGTTCTGGCTAAAGATTCGACTCTGGCTCTCTGAAATAACGGGACAGGAGATAGCCCTGGCCCCGGAATCCTTTCTCTTAGGTATGACCGAAGATAGTCTTAACAATAACAAAACCCAACTTGTAATTCAAATCACAACCGCGGCTAGACTAGCTTTTGCGAAACTCTGGAAAAATAAATCCACGCCTTCAGAAGAAACATTAATAAATAAAATTCTAGAGTGCGCAGAAATGGCAAAATTGACGAGCGAGTTAAAAAATGAGGAGAATTCTAAATATTATGAAGTATGGGGAAATTGGTATAACTGGTTGAAGAACAAGATAAAAGTATGATAATAGGTTATGACTTATTAGGCACTAGAATTGGATTTAATTGTATAGAATTGTATAGTATATTGTTTAGTATATTGTATAGTTATGGATGGAATCCATCCAACGTTTGAGTCATCAATTGTGTAAACACTGTACCTTTGATCAAGATAGAGATTGTATATTATCCTTTTTTTAATTTTGGAAAAGTCAATAAAGTATTTACAAAAAAAAAGAAAAAGTTATTTTTGACTGGTCCTCGCACTTTTGACCAGTCCTCAAACTTAAGACTGTCCTCACATTTTACGTTTTTTGCCCTATCTTATCACCATGGTGAAGAGAAGCAGTTGTGAAATGAGTGACACGGTTGTTAAGAATGCTTCATGGGCATAAATGTGAGAATGGTCATAAGTGTGAGGACCTGTCAGAAATGACTTTTTTCTATACACATAGCCATGGCCACCCAGTCACATGACCAGCTAGCCACGCCCACCCAGTCACATGACCTCCAAGCCACGCCCACAAAATGATGGGTGTCCCACTTTACCAATGTTAAAATCTGGTCACCTTATGTTAATGCCTTATTTTACTGCAATAGAGAGAGTCGGAAGTCAATGCTTCTTTTTCTTTTTCCTAACCCTTCCTTATTTTTCTTTCCCCCCTTACTCCCCACTGCTGTCCTATTTACTTTCGTATTTTGTATCTTATTTTATTTTATAACTCAATAAAAATGTTAAATTGAAAACTAAGTGAACTGTTGTAAGTCAAAGACTTACTTATTGTATTGCCTGAATGTAGGCCAGGGGTGTCAAACTCAAGGCCCGCGGGCTGGATGCAGCCTGCGGGGTGCTTAGATCAGGTCTGTGCGGCCGCCCTGGAAACAGCAAAGGACCAGCCCGCAGTGCCTCTGCCAGTGAAAACGGCGCTCCGGAGGGCCGCGAGCAGTCCTCTTGAGTTCCATTTTTGCTGGCAGAGGCTTGCAGGAGGCCGTCGCAGCCAAAAACGGAACTCGGGGACCCGTTTTCATCGGCAGGGTGCTCAGGGCACCACAGGCGCCCCTGACATGAGTGACATTGATCTGGCCACACCCACCCTGGCCACGCCCACCCCAGTGCCTCCGAGGTCAAATCCAACCATGATGGTGCCCTCAATGAAATTGAGTTTGACACCCCTGATCTAGGCTCATCATACCTGAGGCAGATGACCATTAGGTGGCACAAAAACGATGGCCTTTGCTGTCTCCTAGTGGTCATCTGGAGTTCTGCAAGTCAAATAATTTGTCTACTTAGGGAATTTGATTATTGGCTGCCTTACTTTCATCGGCTGGTACATAAGCTTCTTATAAGCTTCTTATAAGACTAGTGGCTAGTCTTGACTTGACTTGTTTGTATGTACAGGTAGTCCTAAACTTACAACAGTTCATTTAGTGACTGTCCAAAATTACAACGGCACTGAAAAAAGTGACTTACACCCATATTCCACACTTACAACCGTTGTAGTATCTCCATGCTCACGTGATCAAAATTCAGACACTTGGCAACTGACTCATATTTATGACTGTTGCAGTGTCCTGGGGTCGTGTGATCCCCTTTTGCGACCTTCTGACAAGAAAAGGCAATGGGAAAGCCAGGTGTACTTAACAATATTAACAATTGCAGGGATTCACTTAACAACTGTGGCAAGAAAGGTCGTAAAATGGATCAAAATTCACTTAACAAATGTTTCACTTAACAGCAGAAATTTTGGGCTCAGTTGTCGACTACCCGTATGCTTTGCAAACCCATGCAACGGCATTAATAAATAAACTGTCATTTACTTTTTATTTATTTATTTATTTCCTGCCTTTATTATTTTTACAAATAAGGTGGCTAACATATCCAACACACCACCGTCCTCCGATTTTCCCCACAACAACAACAACCCTGTGAGGTGGGTTGGGCTGAGAGAGAGAGAGTGACTGGCTCAAGATCATCCAGTAATTTTCATGGCTAAGGTGGGACTTGAACTCACAGTCCCTTGCTTTCTAGTTTGGTGCCTTAACCATTAAACCAAACTGCTTTTACCCTAGTTCAGGGGTTGGCAACCTTAAACACTCAAAGAGCCACAAAGGTCCTAACCGGAAGCCCTACATTCAATTCTGGAGCCGACCGGAAGTCCAGTTTCCCCACCATAGAATCTTCTCCTAGTGCGGCATCCTTTTTCCTCTACCTGCCCTAACCAAAAGCCCTATCAAGTGTGGAGCAGACCAGCGACGGAGCCGCAGCAGAGGGATAAAAGAGCCACATGCGGCTCCAGAGTCGCAGATTGCTGACTCCTGCCCTAGTTACCCTGGGTGGTTAGTTGTGGAATCACAGCCCTGGTTTTAATCATAGGTTTGCATGGTAAATATGTATAATTAGCCCTGCATGTTTATATAACTCTGCTCATTTTCATGAATTTATTCCATATATCCATTATTTTCTTTCTTCCTGATTAAAACACAGTGGTAAGGATTATTGGATTTAGGTTTCTTTTACATGCTTTCTGTGCGATGTTGCCTTTAGTTGAGGTTTTTAAAAATATATGAGGTTTTGTAAGTGTAAATGGGTACCCTTCACCCTCATCCTACAGCCAAGCTATAGATATTCATCACTATTGCAAACATATTATGTGACTGGGGATTGTGAGTTTATGTACAATGATTATATCCGGGGTTTATGGGTATATTAATACTCTAAAGATCTACGGATGTGTTAGAAGCAGCCATTTAAACGGGGCATTTCTGCTAATTCCAGGTGCAATCTGCTCAGGTGTTTCAGATTTATTAAGTGTGCATGCTGCCAAACAATTTTAGACTGAGTGGCTTACAGTAACAATTTGCAGCCAGCCAAAAGTAATAAGTCTAGGAAGGGAATAATGTATAGTTATTTCAAATGCTACAGTAATTGTATTAGGCACCCTGTTTTCCCGAAAATAAGACATCCCCTGATAATAAGCCCAATTGGGCTTTTGAGCACGTGCGCTAAATAAGCCTCCCCCCAAAAATAAGCCCTCCCTGAAAATATTTAAATGCAGAACTGGAAATCAAGTAAGACGGCAAGAAGATAACTCGAGGATTTACCTGTATTCAAAAAATTAGGGTGCCTCTCAAGCTACTAATGCTGTTCAATCCATCTAAGTTAGATGCACCATGCATTAGAAGATGGATCAATTGCTCAAATAGTATAAAACACGTAAAGAGGAAATACTGTCTTCAAATTGTTCTTTCCTATCACCCAACTGTCCAGACTATCTTGTTCATGGGGTTTAAATGTGTGACTATACTCAGAATTGAGCAGATAGCAAATCTGTTACAGCAAGAGGTCGTATATTATATGCCTTGAAAGGAAAATGCCAATGGTCATCATTTTAGTCACTGTCTATCATTGCAGGATGAAGGCCTCGTCCGCCTGTTCCCACCCAATACGGTCTTGTGCTTTCCTTTGCCAATTGGGTAGCACCTTCTGCCTTCGGGCTGGTCTTCCTGTTGCCCTTGGGGTGGAGGTGGTATTCAGCTGGTACAGACCTGTTCGGGAGAACTGGTAGTGGAAATTTTAACTGGTCTGCCGAACTGGCAAATACCATCTCTGGATGGCTCCACCCCTGCCCGCTAGGTCACCCGCCTGCCCGCTGCCCCACCTTGCCTTGAGTGTGTTGAGTTGGCCATGCCCACTCAGTCACATGACACCCACCAAGCCACGCCCACCAAATGACACCCACAGAAAACAATTTGAATCCCACCACTGCCTTGGATCATTGGGGAATGGGAGCCATTCTTGAGATTGTATTGACATGTTGAAGGAATAGACTATAAATCTGTCACGCTGGTCCAATGCGGGTTGGCAGATGTGATCAGTGTTAGTCTGGGGTATCCATCATGGCCTTCTGGACATATACATGTCTGAGGGTGAAGGTTCATTCTACGAACTTGTAGGTTAGTTTCTGAACGTTTTGTTACCAGGCTAGGTAACATCTTTAGCAGGATGTCAGTGTCTGTGTTCTTCTGTTTATAAAGGCTTCAGGTGTCGGTGTGTCATGTGAGGGTCTTGTGATGAGTCATCAGTGAGTCTTGTGATGAGTCTCACATGTTCTTACCACCGGTTCACCACGTGCAAATGCTCGCCTTCCGCGCATGCGCCCGGCCTCAAAAGCATGGCTAAATAGGATGGCATTATGCTGGGGTGGGTGAGCAGGCCCACCCACAGCCGCTGCTACCGGTTTGCCTGAATCTGTCCGAACCAGCTGAATACCACTTCTGGTCTTGTGATAAGGAGATTACATGAGGTCAGGGTCCTTGGGAGGTGAACTGCTGGTGGTGGTGGTGAATTGCATGGGTTGGTTGAGGGTCGGTGCTGCCTCTGGTTGGCTGTGCGGTTGATTTGGATTCTGAGGGATCCGTAGGCTGGTTGTAGGTCGATGTGTCTGTTGTTGGAATTGCTTGTTCGGAAACCAACCCACAATCTCGGAGAATGAACCTTTACCCTCATCCTACACCCGAGCTACAGATATTCACCACTATTGCAAATATACATGTCTGATAACATAGCCCACAATTTCATTTACCCGCACAATCTCCTTCGCCTCATCCAGGCCCCAATCATACTGTAGAAGGGTGACAATAATCATTCTGGATTTGATTGAAGGCTAGCTAATGTCAATGTTCTGACTAACAAACCCAAGCAAATCAGAACCTTGTGACTAGAGACTTCCTCAAAGAACTTCTTTACTGGATACATCATATTGACATGATCAAATGCAAAACCAACTCTAAATGTTTCCCGCGGTTTCAGTATAATTAAAATAAGAAATAATTCCTGCCTCTACAGTCTCAGGTCACGTTGGCCAATTAGGTTAATTGGCGGGCACTCCAGGCACTCCTCCCTGGCTCTATCCATCAACTGCAGAGATGACTTTGGTTCCCATGAGAAAGATCTGTGTTGTGTCTAGCAAAGCATTCCATCTTCCTTTCCCCCTCCCCACTCTGTATGGCAACTGAGGAATAGAAAAATGGCTTCTGCCAGATTCAGTTCGAAGTTAACAGCTAGATTTTAGAGCTACTTGTACTGTGGTGTAGTAGTTAAGGTGTTGGATTGCTACTGAGAATGAATTTCCTCTGCGGAAACTCATGGGTTTCCATGAGCCTGGTGGCGCAGCAGACTAATAGCCTGTTATTATCATTCAGCTGCCTGCAATTACTGCTAGTTCGAATCTCCCCAGGCTCAAGGTTGACTCCACCTTCCATCCTTTCTAAGGTAGGTAAATTGAGGACCCAGTTTGTGGGGGCAATAAGCTGACTTTGTATAAATATACAAAAGTATGAAGGCTATTGCTTAACGCATTGTAAGCTGCCCTGAGTCTCTGGAGATGGGCGGCATATAAATAAAATAAAAAATAAATAAAAAAATAAAAATGGATGACTTGAGATTTTGATCCAATCGGGTTTTGTTTTTTTGTGTTTTTTTGCAGTTCCAGTCTACCCCACAGAATTGTTACGGAATGGAAAAGTGGAAGGAGGAAATAATACGGTGTTTCCCTGAAAATAAGACCCTGTCTTATATTTTTTTGAAACCTGAAATAAGCGCTTGGCCTTATTTTCAGGGGGGAATCTTATTTTGGGGCACGTGGAGCAAGACAGGGATCCTCTTGCCGTCTTACCTGATTTCCAGCTCTGTCTCCCTAACCCTAACCAGAGGAAATGGTGGGAACCAGCTGCACATGCGTTTAAATATTTTCAGAGAGGGCTTATTTTCGGGGGAGATCTTATTTTCAGGGGAGGGTTTATTTTTGGGGAGGGCTTATTATCCGAGGAAGTCTTATTTTTGGGGAAACACGGTACATATACTCCCTCTGAACAAAAGGGGGAAATAAATCTAATGAATAAGAAAATAATTTTATGTTATGCTCTCTGATACATCTCAATTAGAAAACTAGGCCTCAGGCTGTAATCATCACTATGAACAGCCATGTTGGCATTTTGAATGTTGTCTGAATTTGCTACGCCACATGAAAAAAGAAGCTTATATTTCTTCTCTCCTTTCAGTCGACTAAAATTGTCTATAAATAATTCTTGACATATGATCGTAACAGGGACCGGTAAATTTGCCATTAAGTGAGGCAGCACATAACTACTTCCAATTTTATTACTTTTTTTGCCACAGTTTTTAAAGTGTGATGTGACTTGTCACCTTTCCTGCTGGCTTCCCCACTGACTTTGTCAGAAGCTGGCTGGGAAAATCACAAATGGCAATCAAGTGACTGCAGGTTGCTGTAACTGTTGTACCTGTGTGATGGTTGCCAAGCACCTGTCCTGAATCATGATCACCTGTGGGAATGCTGTGATGGTTTTAAGCTAGACCAGTTATAAGTCCTGTTTTTCAATGTAGTTGTAACTTCAAACGGTTGTTAAAGGGATGGTCATAAGTCGAGGGCTACCTGCATTAATACATTACATATTTCTATGATATGTTATAGGCCAGTAAAGTACATCTAAATGTACTTTTGTTCTAAAAACCTATGGATTCCAATTTTAAACACGGGTGGTATATTTGAAACTGAAATTTCACTACACAAAGTTAAAGTGTTTGTTTAGGATCTTCTTGTGGGTGTTAAGTTGTAGGTCTTTCTGAATCACTGGGATTTTGAGCTGGGATTTTGCCCATGAAAACATAGGCCTATCATTGGCTCCGATTACTTCTCAATTAGGGAAAATTTCTTTATTTTATCAGAATGGAGCCTAGGAAAATAAATACCTGATCAAATTTGAGATTTGTAAAGAAAGGACAAAGCCAAGCATTGACGATTAGGAAGGTGAATTGTAATGCTAATAAAACCTACGGTAAGGATTTTTACCAGCAATACAATTTTTTTAATACAATGGAATTACTAAAATAGGTCAACACATTTCAGAATATTTTTATGGATTAAGTCTGTAAATTAAGTTAGGCAGATAGTGATGGCTGCATTAAAATCCGCCAGATCTTGAGCTGGCAGAAATGAATGTCAACAGAAAATTTGTTCCCCAATTGCTGAGCACAATAAATAGATGGAAACTGGTGCGGTCCTTACTGTTTTAATGTGAGAGAAATTTTAAAAAGTGATTAAACAGCTCTCCCATCCTTTGCTTCCTTTCCCATCAATCGTTGCCTGTCAAACAGAAAACCACTACTGATTACTCTCCCTAGCAGGGGTGGGGCAGAATTGGGTGAGTGTTTGTGCAAGAAATGACACATTTGGCCACCTGTCAAATTACTGGATTAACAGATTTTATGGCTCAAGTACTTATCAGGTGTTTTGTTTCTGGAGGTGGGTTTAGTGCTCTTTTGAAAGCGCATTGAACCATGTCCAAATATCATTGGGCTGGCAGTCACAGGTATAGAAAAGGAACAGTGAGAGGAAGCTATGAGTCCTTGGGTAGAGTTGCAAGGAATAGCAATGCTAGCAGGGAGTTTAATTGTTTTCCTCCTGGTAGCACCTGGAAATGAGCTTGTGGGCATCATGGAGAAGGAATGACTTACATGTTATATTTGAAATTACGACAGACCACTTTCATGGCTTTTTATGACCTGGATTTGAAGTTACAAACTCATTTGCAAACTATAGCAGACCTACTTAAATCCAGAGTTCTTAATTCTGTTACCCTGCAGGTGGGTACTTCCTAGCATATGAAATATTTTATTTATTTTATTTTATTTTATGTATTTATTTTGTCAAGCACTTATTAGATAACAGATATAGGTATAAATATGGTTATTAATACATGAAATGGATACGAATAAAAGGGGGCATTAGGACCGGGACCGTAGGCATGTTGGTGCGCTTATGCACGCCCCTTGCAGACCTCTTAGGAATGGGGTGAGGTCGACGGTAGATAATCTAAGGTTAATGTTTTGGGGGTTTGGGGAAGAAACTACAGAGTCAGGTAGTGCATTCCAGGCATTGACCACTCTGTTGCTGAAGTCGTATTTCCTGCAATCAAGTTTGGTGATGTTTACCTTAAGTTTGTATTTATTGTGTGCTCGGTTATTGTTGTGGTTGAAGCTGAAGTAGTCATTGACAGGTAGGACATTGTAGTGGATAATTGGGTGTACTACGCTTAGGTCAGACCAAAGGCAGCATAGTTCTAAATTGTCTAAACCCAAAATTTCAAGTCTGGTGGCATAAGGTATTCTGTTGTGAGCAGAGGAGTGGAGAACTATTCTCGTGAAATATCTTTGGACACTCTCAATTGTCTGATATGCAGTGAGGGTTCCAGACAGATGAGCTGTATTCGAGAATTGGTCTAGCAAATGTTTTGTATGCTCATGTTAGCAGTACAATATTACCAGAGAAGAAGCTACACAAGATTAGGTTAATGCCTTTTTGGCAATGTTGTTAGGGCTCTGGCACTTAGATCATTAGAGATGAGTAGACATTTTTGATTTATCTGGAGATGAAAAATTGGGGTAATACAAACCCAAAGGCAGAGATCAGATGTATGAATGGGACTTCGAAAAAGCAAGGGGAAAGATATGAGTTTTTGAACTCCAACCTGACTCTATTCTTAAGGTTCACTAAGGGGAAGCAGGCAGAATAACTGAATAACAGAGTTGGAAGGGACATTGGAGGTCTTCTAGTCCAACCCCCTGTTCAGGCAAATGACCTATATACCATTTCAGGCAAATGGCTGCCCAATCTCTTTTTAAAAAAACCCTGTGTTGGAGCACCCACAAATTCTGAAGGCAGGTCGTTCCACTGATTAATTGTTCCATCAGGAAATTTCTCCTTAGTTCTAGATGGTTTCTTTCCTTGATGAATTTCCATCCTTGTCCTGTCTTTAGGCATTTTGGAGAATAGTTTGACCCACTCTTCAACGCCTGGTCATGTGATCTCATTTGGAGTGTTTGGCAACCGGTCCATATATATGGCTATTTGCATGACCACATGACCTCAATTTACAATATTGTTGGTTTTTTGTTTTTTTTTTGCTGGAAACTGGTATTTGCTTCCAGTTTTCAGGAAAAAAAAAATTGCTCATTGAGGACAATTAATTTGGTTCATATTTGCTTAATATTGCTTAACAGTCACCACGAAAAGAATGGTAAAATCGGATACAGTCACATGGTTACCTGCTTAATGACTGGAATGACGTACGACTGTAATTTCGAGTTCAATTATGGTTCTAAGTCAAGGATTACCTGTAGATAAAATAGTGTGCCTTAAACACCAATGTAATAAACAGTAATAAACAGAAAAAGTAAAGCGACTACTTGAAATCCTAGTGGTGAAAGCAATGGAAAACCTTTATTTATTTATTTTTTAAAAAAAAAAATTATTGAAATTTATTATATTACAATACAATACAATACAATACAATCAGTGTTATTTTTATACACAGGTTAGATTGATTCTACCTTTACATTTCATCGTTCCACATTCCTATATGCATCTTAAAATTTGTATTAACTTTTATCTATTCTTTATTCGGTTATAAATCCACCTGTACCAATCATCCCACACCATATAATATTTAATGGAAAACCTTTAATGCAGGGGTGAAATCCAGCAGGTCCTGGAGAACCGGTAGCAGAAATTTTGAGTAGTTTGGAGAACCGGCAAATACCACCTCTGGCTGGCCCCAGAATGGGGTGGGAATGGAGTTTCTGCAGTATCCTTCCCCTGCCACTAATATGAATGATGTAGGAATAGTACAGGGTCAGCTATATGAACACTGAAGGACCCTCTTTATTCACATTATTAAAAGAAAGAAATGTGCTTGTTTAGAAATTACACTAGGTCAGCTAAATTCCATTCTTGGTAATATATATCTTCTGAGGGGCCTAGCTGTCAAGGATGCAAGGATGCAAGGACATCCATATGTAATATATATCTTCTGAGGGGCCTACCTGTCAAGGATGCAGAGACATCCATCTGAAACAAAAAGTTACACCTGAAACAAAAAGTTAATTATTATCCAAAAGCAGCCATGAATCTACGCATCAGCAGTTACAGAACTGAGGAAGGTTGTTTAGCTAAGATAATCTTATGAACTAGAAAATAATGAAACAATTTAGTAATTAGAAAATGTCAATTATAATGTAACAAATGTATGTTAACCATATATGGAAAACTGCTGTGCTCGCAAAATCCTTTGTCTTGGAGATGTATAAAAGCAGTTGTATCAGAGCTCTTCTTGGTTCAGAATTGCAGATACAAATCTGGTTCTGAAACTGCGCAAATAAACTGTCTCTGGCTGACCCAGGAATGTTGTTTGGTCCCTTCATTCCATAACACCATGCCGACCAACCCACCCCCACCAAGCCACACCACACCACACCCCGCCCACCAAGCCACGCCCCCAGAACCATTAGTAAAAAAAAATGGATTTCACCACTGCTTTAATGGTCACAGAAGCAGCAATGCACAGTTAGCAGAATCCCCTAGGCCCCAGCTGTACTTGTGGTTTAAAATAACGTTCTGCAAAGGACAAGATTAGGATACCTTTAAGGGAGAGCTAAACCTATTTTTAAGCACAGACCTAGCTCTCTTTCAGAAGAGTGCTAAACCCATTTGTTTTAATGGATTTCAAAAGTCCACCAAGTCTTATCTTTATAAGGAGGCTATATAACAGTGATGGCTAACCTTTTTGTTGTCGTGTGCTGAAAGCGTGTCCGCGCCTGCACCCATAATGCAATGCATGTGCGACACCTCCCCGCCCCCTGCGCATGTGCACCACTGCACTCCCCTCACCCCCCATGCATGCGCATGTGACCTCTCCTGTGCTCCCCCCGCGCCCCGTTTTGGCCCAGTAGGCCTCCCTGCAGCCTCCTGGAAGCAAAAACGGGCCACGGAGGTGGGGGGGGCACTGCACCCCCCCGCATCCCATTTTGGGCCTAGTAGGCCTCCCTGCACTTATAACCCATAATGCAATGCCTGCTCGACCCTCCCATGCGCCCCACCCACCCACGCATGTGCACGCAACCCCCACACACTGCCATGCCCCCCCTATGCATGAGCACTCATCTGCATGCATCCTCCCCATGCATGCATGGTCAAAAATCATCTGGCCGGTAAGAGGTGCCAGAGCTGAGTTGGGGCAACAGCTTCCATGCCTGCAGCGAAGGCTCTGCGTGCCACTTGCGGCACACGTGCCATAGGTTCACCCTCATGGCTATATAAGATTTGACAAGTATTATTTATTTATTTATTGGTTCAATTTATATGCCGCCCTTTTCCGGAGACTCAGGGCAGCTTACAATGTGTTAAGCATACTATAATAGTATGTGGTCAGTGCAGCTAGATGCATTCTGCATGAGCTAATTGTCCAGTCTTTTCAGCAGCCTATGTCCATAGAAGGTAGTTCCCATTGACTGGAAGGGAGTGGTCATACCTCCAGGTAGTCCTTGACTTATGACAGTTGGGATCGGAATTTGCTAAATAAAGCTAAATAAAGCAGTTTATTAAGTGAGTTGCGCCTGATTTTACCACTTTTTTTGCCAAGTTTGTTAAGTGAATCACAACCTGAATTTTATCATGTGGCCACGGGGAAGTTGCGACAGTTGTAAGCATGAAGACTGGTTGTAAATCACTCTTTTTAGTGCATTGTAACTTCAAGCACTCGTTCAATGAATGGTTGGAAGTTGAGGATTATCTATACAATGGTCAACAGGAACCGAGACAATGCTTGTTTGTGCTGCAGTTAGGACTGTATGAGGATGAACTTATAAATTGATTTATCAAACATTTAATGTTTCTTATTCCGCCAACCCCAAATCATTAGGTACTTTATACCAATTTATTAAAAAATTGTACTTTACTCTTTACTTCAGTGCTCACATATCATTACATCAGTGGTGGGTTTCAAATTTTTTTACTACCGGTTCTGTGGGCGTGACTTGGTGGGTCTGGCATGGCTTGGTGGGCGTGGCTTAGTGGGCATGGCAGGGGAAGGATACTGTAAAATCTCCATTCCCTCCCCAATCCAGGGGAAGGTTACTGCAAAATCCCCACTTCCTCCCAATCAGCTGGGACTTGGGAGGCAGAGAATAGATGGGGGCAGGGCCAGTCAGAATTTTTACTACCGGTTCTCCGAACTATTCAAAATTTCCACTACCGGTTCTCCAGAACTGGTCAGAACCTGCTGAAACCCACCTCTGGATTACATCCTTTATTTCTTTTAATAGCTTGAAATATACTGTGGAAAGATGTTATGCATCTGAGAACAACTGCCTTGTTTTTATATACAACTACCCTGTTTCTCCCAAAATAAGACATCCCTGATAATAAGCCCAATCTGGCTTTTGAGCGCATGGCAATAAGGCCAAGCACTTATTTCAGGGTTCAAAAAAATATAAGACAGGGTCTTATTTTCGGGGAAACACAGTGGTATGTACGTATTTCTCGGGTATGCATGCGTGTTGTGTGTTTATTAACTAACCGTTTGTCATTTCATGTTTATTTCAAATATCTATGTTGCCTTCTCTTATTGCTTAGCTCTAAATGGCTTGCAAAACCCAAAATTCAATTAAAAAAAAGACATTTAAAACAGTAACGATCAAAAACATTGAAACCCTGACTTTGTATAAATATACAAAAGGATGAAGGCTATTGCTTAACGCATTGTAAGCCGCCCTGAGTCTCCGGAGAAGGGCGGCATATAAATCAAATTAAAAAAAAATTAAAATAAAAAAAAATAAAAAAAACCCAGCAGAAAAAATAAACTCTAAACGAAAAGGCCTGGGTTTGTTTTTAGCCTCATCTTAAATTGTAGAAAAAAGTTTGGGAGGGGGCCAAGTTTAGTTTCAATACCACCCCCCCCCCCCCAAAAAATAGGTGAAAAATCTAACAGCACGGATAGATTGTATGGCAGGAGAAAGTTCTGCAACTCAGCGTTAAGTCATAGTGTTTGGGAGTCCTCAATTTACATCCATTCATTTAGCAATTGTCCCAAATTACAATGGCCCTGAGCCCTTGTACTTACAACTATTAACCCTCCCTAGTATTGTGATCAAAATTTGGGCGCTTGTCAGCTGGTATGTATTTTACAATGGCTGCAGTGTCCCAGGGTCAAGGAATCATCATCTGTGATTTTGTGACAGAAGGACCAGGGGTGACATGATAGCAGTATTCCAATATCTCAGGAGCTGCACAAAGAAGAGGGAGTCAACCTATTCTCCACAGCACCTGAGGGCAGGACAAGAAGCAATGAGTGGAAACATCAAGGAGAGAAACAACTTAGAACTAAGGAGAAATTTTCTGACGGTTAGAACAATTAATCAGTGGAACAACTTGCCTTCAGAAATTGTGGATGCTCCAACACTGGAAATTTTTAAGAAGAGATTGGACAACCATTTGCCTGAAATGGTATAGGGTTTCCTCCCTGAGCAGGGGGTTGGACTAGATGACTTCCGAGGCCCCTTCCAACTCTGTTATTCTATTCTAAAGTCAACGGGGAAAGCTGGATTTGCTTCACAACTCTGTGATTCACTGAACCACTGCAGCAATTTGCTTAATAACCATGGCAAAAAAGGATGTAAATTCAGGCATGACTCATTGAACAACCTCCTTGCTGAGTTATGAAAATACTACGTAGTTCCAACGATAGTTGTTAAGTTGAGGACTACCTGTGTAAGGTTTTAATATGCTTCAGGGAGCACCTTGGCTTGGATCCATTAGTAACTCATGATTTGCAGCTGTTTCAACACGGGACTGACGTGGCATTCTATAAACACATTACTCACCAATTCAGTTATCCCATTTGGTCTTTTTGCAATGTCCAGGCTGTTTTAAAGAACATGGATACCTTTTGCATCAGATTTATTTCTCTGTTAGGCATGTTTATTATGTTGCAGAAGAATTTGCCATCGGAACTGCATTAATAATAGAACTGGTCTCTAGGAAAACCCTTGGGTTAACACCTAAAGAAGACAAAAGACCCTTCCCTGTTGCAGCACCTGTCCTTGTTGTGGCCTGCCAGCGGCCAGCGGAGCTGGTGGCAGACTCAGACTGTGAGGAGGTTGGGGAGGAACATGAGCCCGTCCTGGAGTCTGGGGAAGGCTCTGATGAGTGCTCTGCATCAGGAGGCAGAGATGGGGCCAGGGCCGTCTGACAGTTGTTAGCTGCCTCTGGAGTCGGACATCAGTGGGGCAGAAAAACAGCTGCAGCCTGTTCCTGATGTGTGCACGCGCAGAGCTGCCAGGAGAAGGGAACAGCTAAGGAACAAGGGTCAACTCGGGAGTAAAGCCACAGGTGGACGGTGAATGGCCCCTCCCATAGGGAATAAAGAGGAGCGAAAGGGGAGAAGAGATTGCAGGAGACAATTAGTTCACTTAATTGGTTCCTGACTCTCAGAGACTTCTTGCCAAGTTTTGAAGGTATCAGCCTGGCAGCTCTCCAAGCCAGATAAGGTCTGTGACTGTAAATTCTCCCTTGAAAGACTTTGCTGGATGTGAATAAAAAGGGGTTTTTGTCAGGATAAGGAGTCTGCTTCATGTTCTTGGGAAGCCCAGATCAGAATAGTCCTCTGGAATGAAGTTCTTCCCGAAATCTGAATGGGTCCCTCCCTTTTCATTCCAGAAAGCCTTAAAGGCCTGGCTGTCCTCCCATCCCTTGTGTTAGTTTAGAGGGATTGATGAACCCTGATTGGATGTCAGTCGCAGGATGTTTTGGGGGGTTGCCATTTTGCTCTTTTTTTCTTCTTTGTCCAAGCCTGTGGTTAGTCCCTGTTATATTGTTCTGATATTATTTTGGTGTATTGTGAGCCACCTAGAGTGGTTGAGAGTTCTGTGGCATAAAATTGAATCAATAGATAAATTACACTTACTCATAAAAAAAGCACAACAAGGAATGTTCTTTCTGCCCCAACTCAGGAAGCTCAAACTGCCCAAGGAGCTGCTGATCCAGTTCTACAGAGGAATTATTGAGTCTGTCATCTGCACCTCTATAACTGTCTCGTTTGGCTCTGCAACCCAACAAGACAGACACAGACTTCAGAGGATCATTAGAACTGCAGAAAAAACAATGGCTACCAACCTGCCTTCCATTGAGGACTTGTATACTGCAGGTGTCAAAAAGAAGGCTGTGAAAATATTACAGACCCCTCACATCCTGGACATAAATTGTTTCAACTCCTACCCTCAAAACGACGCTATAGAGCACTGCACACCAGAACAACTAGACATGAACAGTTTTTTCACAAACGCCGCTAAACAATAATTCCCTCAACATTGTCAAACTATTCACTAAGTCTGCATTACTATTAATCTTCTCATCGTTCCTATCACCTATCTCCTCCCACTTATGACTGTATGAGTGTAACTTGGTTGCTTGTATCCTTACCATTTATATTGATATTGTTTCCTGATTGCTTATTTGTACCCTATGACTATCATTAAGTGTTGTACCTTATGATTCTTGACGAATGTATCTTGTCCTTTTATGTACACTGAGAGCATATGCACCAAAGACAAATTCCTTGTGTGTCCGATCATACTTGGCCAATAAAGAACTCTATTCTATTCTATTAAGAGTTGCTTAGAAATTTCAAAAGAACTGAAGCAGTTAAGACAGAGATAATGTAAATAGGCGGTTCTCGGGCCTGGGAATTAGGAAGATGGCATATGGTAGATAACAATTTCACTAAAGGAGCAGGTGTATTATTGGTATATATAGGTAGCCTTAGCAGCAAGAAAGTGGTGACCCAAGTTTTGAGCAGGTGAGGACTGGATATCTTAAACTGGCATAGCCTAGCTTCAGCAATTCATACATTAATAGCTTCATAACTGGATTACTGCAATTTATGCAAAATTCTTTAAAAATGGTCCAGAAACTCAGAAACCAAAGTTCACACCTGTTGGAATATTGATGTGTTGGGAGTAGGATGTAAAATAGGATCATTCGGAACATGGATGCAAAGTGATGCATTACTATAGTTTACTAATGAGCCCAAGTTAAGATGCTGACATTTTGACATACTGCTTTAAAGCACATGGGATCCTGGTATTTATAAGATTACCTCTCCCAATGCTATCCAGTAAGACCAACTGAAGAGGACCTCCTGAATGTAAATATATGTGTCCCAGGATACTGGAATAAGGACAGGTATTTAATTTTGCAGCTACTATGATTGTTGGCTGAGCAGGGTCAAAAATGGCCAGAGAAATTATTGAAGCCTGGGAAACAGGCCCCTTGTTAATCAATAGGAGTGCTGACTTACTACCAGCCTTTCAGATACTTAGGATCCAAGGTGGCACAAGGAAACAATTAACTAAAAAGTCAGCCATCAACAGCTTTAATTTACAACTGAAAACTACACACAACCAACAACCATATAAATTCAATACGTAGAACCACCCAGTGCATATTCTGGAAAAAGAAGTTTCCCGATGATAGGCTCCATCATGAACCAGAAAGCTTGGAAGAATAAACCTTTGGTCCCAGTGACCGACTCAGGTTGGATCCTGAAGAGAACTTATTTAGGGTCCCAGAATTTGGTCTGCCCTGCATCACATTGACCAGGAATAAGGCCTTCACAGCAGTGCTTGAGTTAAGAAACTCTCTCCCAAAGGAAACGTACAGCCTTCTTTTAAATAGCAGTTGAAGACTTACCTATACAGACATTTGCAAAAGGAATTTCGAAAACTAAACTCTCCTTTAGGTCACAATTTACACTGTTTTACCCTTGTTTAATTTTGTATTTTTTTGTTTCATTTTAATAATAAAATCAATAAAAAATAATAACAATTCTTCCTAGCACTTTTCCACAAGTACAGGGTATATTGGTTGCAATAGGAATTGACCGATCGGTTTGTCATCCAAGCTTGATGTCTTGGGCTGAAAGTGACCGGTCTGAAGTCACCCAGATGACTTTCCTGCCTAGGATGGGTCTAGAACTCAAAGTCGCCTGGTGATTGGCCCAAAGTCACCCAGCCAGCTTCCATGACTAAGGTGGAGTAAAATTCAGAGTCTCTTGGTAATTGGATCAGTCACCCATCCAACTTTCATTATTAAAGTGGGACTAGAATTCAGTCTCCTGATGATTGGTTCAAAGTCATCCAGTTGGCTTTCATACCTAAAGCAGGACTAGAACTCAGTCTCCTGGTTTCTAACCTGGTGACTTAACCACTAACCCAAAATGGGTCTCTTGTTCACAACTATAATTGTATGAGCATATTATACTACTTTACTTACACGGACTGCTCTAATGAAAGAAGACATAAAAACAAACAGTAAAAAATGACTCAGTCAACCAAGCAGTTTTTAATAAACTCCACAGCAAAACTATTCAATTTAATAAAACTGAACATGTTTAACTCTTAAGTTCACACAACATGCTAAAATGTATTTGCTAATTTGTGGTTCACCAAGCTAGATGAACCTAACCATTATCTTAGTATGTTGAATGGATCAGTCTGTTGTACTAAGTCAGGCAGTTCATTTGAACATAGTGCTGGCAAGATGCTGGTCAGTTCTGTTTCTAGAATTGCTTCCTTCAGCTTCTCAATAACTTGATTTAGATTTGATTTATAGAATGGGGTAGCAGAATCTTCTTCCTAGTGTTTAATACTGAATTTTATTATTTCAAATGGAGTGCTGATTTTTTTTTTTAAACCCCCACTGGAAGTTTCAAATATACAATCTAAAATCTCCTCATCTTGCATCCAGTGTACGTCTTCACATATGGATCATCTGTCCAGGTTCCTTATGTTAAGAACAAAGGATTTACTTCTCTGTAAAACTGAATGATGTTAGAAGTCTTCATGAGAAAGGAATTAGCATTATCACATCTTCACCCTGGCAATATCGCCATGCTCAGACATGGAGTGAGATGGACAACATTTTCCTAGGTACTCCAAAGCATATTGCCTTACTGTGGGGATAAACTACAGTATGTTCATATAGCTTTGTATTTTCAGCGTAAGGAGTGCCAGAGGCCATGTTGTCCATAACCAACCAAACAACTCAATAAAAATGGCTTCATGTTACTACATGATCAATGTGTAAGTACGATATATTATTAAATTGATTTATTTTAATAGAAGACAATGTTCTTATATTAGAGGCATTTTAATTTTTACAGCTTCAGGAGAGTATAATGAAATAAATAATTTAGAGATAGAATGTGAATGTAGAACAGGTGTGTCCAACCTGGGACCCATGGGCTGCATGCGACGCTGGACAGTTAGTAATGCAGCCCCACAAGATTGTAAAACCTTTAACGTGTGTAGTGGTAGGTTTCAATTTTTTTTACTACCGGTTCTATGGGTGTGCCTTGGTGGGCGTGGCATGGCTTGGTGGGCCTCGCAGGGGAAGGACACTGTAAAATCTCCATTTCCATCCCACTCCAGGGGAAGGATGCTGTAAAATCCCAATTTCCTAGGACTTGGGAGGCAGAGAATAGATGGGGGTGGGGCAGTCAGAATTTTTACTACCGGTTCTCCGAACTACTCAAAATTTCCGCTACCGGTTCTCCAGAACTGGTCAGAACCGGCTGAAACCCACCTCTGATTGTGTGATATGTATTACATATTTTATATGCAGCCAAGACAATTCCTCTTCATTCAGTGCAACCCAAGCAATCCAAAAGATTGGACACCCATGATTTAGAACATGCTTCCTAATCATTAAGGATATTTAGGTAGGATAAATATTCCATCTATTTTTATTCTAAACAATATTTAAGGTATTAAATTACAACGAAGCTAGATTTTTTGTGTTTTGTCTTCTATATCAAATACGCTTTCAATGAAGTATAAGCCACACATTTTTGTATGTGTGTGTGTATGTGTATATATATGTGTGTGTGTGTGTGTGTGTGTGTGTGTGTGTGTGTGTGTATATATATATATATATATATATATATATATATATATATATGTTTGTTTTCTGAGGTTTTCGCGGGTGTTTGCATGTAAGTCTTTGGTTATTCGGGTTTTCTCCCACGTAAAATTGGAACTGTCTTGGTGACATTTTGACGAAGTCTCATTCGTCATCTTCAGGCTGGTGTTTTCGGCTTGGTGCTTCTAGGAGCACCAAGCCAAAAACACCAGCCTGAAGATGATGAATGAGACTTAGTTGAAAAGTCGCCTATACACACACACACACACACACACTAATCAAAACTATAAATAAAACTTCTGTGGCTATTTCATTCTGGATTGTTTTTAAACTATGAGGTTAAAATAATTAAAATAATCTATGCTTAGACTTGGAGTAGCCTGAATGCAGTTATATGGTAGATGTTCTTTTAAAAAATAAGACTTTTTTTTTAAAGTTACAAAGTTAAAATATACATTCAGGAAAAACTTTCTTGGAGCAAATCAAATAATCTACTATTCATTACAACTATCCCAATGAGTACCAAGCCTGATTCTTTCAATGTGTTCTAGATTCCTTTAACTAAATAGAAGCTGACATGATGCAAATCTCCAGCCCAGAAGTGATTTATTTTTTTGAAAGCTTTCAAATTCAGACTCCAGAGGCATACCAAGAAAATACAAATGGTGGACAGCTACAACAACCCAGTGTTGATTGGCAATGTGCACGCTTACCCACAGAAAGGACAAACTACAGATGTTGTGGTCACAGAAAACAAGCAACAGGAAGCAACCTGACCTGTTTGCTGTATAGGAAATAGATATTTTATGACTAGCTGTGACTACCATACAGAGCCAGTTTGGTGTAATGGTTAAAGCTTCAGGCTAGAAACAGGGAAATTATGAGTCTGAGTTCTGCTTTGAAGGCAGCTGACTGACTTTGGGCCAGTCACTTTCCCTCAGCCCTAGGAAGCAGGCAAGGGCAAATCACTTCTGCAAAGCCTTGCCAAGAAAACTTCAGGGACTTGTTCGAAAATTCTGCCTGACAATCAGATATGAATAGAAGGCAAAAAAGTAACTATCACAGTAGTAATACTGTACTGTGATAATCAAACTCTCCCTTAGCAGTCATATGGTAAGAATGCCACTACATGCTCTTAATATTCCAAATGTATTCCCAGGCCCCAAGCTATTCCTTTTCCTTGATATAGGAAATTGACAGCTGACACATGTAGGCCATGGTCCACCTCATGCTTGTATCTGAACTAACTTTCCTTGACAGTGGACTGGACTTTGAGCAGCAATCATAAGCATGCGTGTTATCCTATCCTTGTTGCTGTATAAACTACAGTTAAGTTTACTTCAGAAATATTTTGTATCATGTAAATGTTCTTTTGGTTTTCCTGTTCTGAGGACCAATTACAAATGTTACTAATTATTCTACACATAGAGCAGGTGACAGAAAAGGCAAAATGCTTTAGCTTGGAAGCTTAGTAATAGCTTTGTACCAAAAGCAGATAGGACAAAGGTAAAGGAAAGCATAAATAAGGAAGTACGTGATTATGTAGGAAAGAATGACTGACAACTTGTAACTTGTTCCTAGCCAACCTGGACTTTGATAATTTGTATACAGTACTGCCTATTTATCAGTACTACAGCATTTCTACCATAGATATCTTAATTCAGTTTAATTTAATGGTTCTTTTTTTTTGAAGCCTTCGTAACTACCTGGAATTAATAATTTAATGGTTCTGAAGCAAGATCTCAACTAATGTAAGACTCTAGCAGTTACTAAGCAAATGAGGGCAAATGTAGAATAGTTTGCAGAATGGTCAATTACTGTGTTTCTGGGACCTCAAGATCTCTCTTCTGTTGGTATCTACATGTATCTCTGATGGAGGCTATGAAACACTATCTATTAGAATATATTGAAGATTGTAAACAAGTTTGCAATATACAGATATTCCTCAACTTACAACCAATTGTTTAGTAACTGTTCGAAGTTACAATAATACTGAAAAAAAGTGACCTATGACCGTTTTTCACACTTGTGATCATTGCAAGCACCCCCACAGTCACATGATCAAAATCCAGACGCTTGTCAACTGGCTCGTATTTATGATGGTAGCAGTGTCCTGAGGTCATGTGATCCTTTTGCAGCCTTCTGACAAGCAAAATCAGTGGGGAAGCCAGATTCACTTAACAACCATATTACTACCATGTTAACAACTGCAGTGATTCACTTAGCAATTGTGACAAGATAGGTAATAAAATGGGGCAAAACTCACTTAACAACTGTCTTGCTTAGCAACAGAAATTTTAGGCTCAATTGTGGTCATAAGTCAAGGACTACCTGCATATTATTTTCAGCTTTGATATCCCAGTTAATTATATATATATTATGTGGAAGTCCAAGCATCTAGTCCAGTGAAGGCGAATCTTTTCGGCACTGAGTGCCCAAACCGGAATGTGCTCGTATGCGCTGGAGCCCTGGAAACCTAGTCTTCTGATTTCCAGTGTGTGCATGCGCACCGACCAGCTGGTCCTCGCATGCGCCAGAGCCCCGGAAACCTGAAGACCAGCTGGCTGGTACACATGCACACAGTGGGCAGCTGGTATTTGGGTTTCTGGTGCACGCATGCACGCCAGCCATCTGGTCTTGTTTCCAGGGCTCTGGCATGCGTGTAGATCAGCTGGCCAGGGCACATGTGTGTGCCGGAAACCAGAAGAGCAGCTGGCAATGGCACGTGTGCCCACAGAGGGCTCCGTGCCATAAGTCGCCATCACGGATCTAGTCCATCTTGGCTGTTCTAGGAAGCTAAGATGAACTAGCCCTGGTACTATTTGTCTGAGAGACCACCTGCAAATCTTGGTGTTGACTAGAATGCAAAGTTAAATCTTGAAATATGTCAATGGCACTCTCCTGCACTTTTTTTTTTTTTAAATTTGATTTATATGCCGCCCTTCTCTGGAGACTCAGGGCGGCTTACAATGCGCTAAGCAATAGCCTTCATCCTTTTGTATATTTATACAAAGTCAGCTTATTGCCCCCACAACTGGGTCCTCAATTTACCTACCTTAGAAAGGATGGAAGGCTGAGTCAACCTTGAGCCTGGCGAGATTCGAACCTGCAGTAATTGCAGGCAGCTGGTCTTAATAACAGGGTGCTTTAGACCAAGACTTCATGATATTCCAAGAAATTACCCTGACACACCTTATAAACTCAGGAAGAGTCAAGTGTGATTCAGTTTGAGGGTTCTCCTGGACTTTTAGCTTCTACTCGAACGAATTGCGACTGTGGCTAGAAAAGTCTTTGTAAAGATTTCACACTTATGACTTGCAGCATTCCCATGTTCACGTGATCAAAATTCAGAAGCTTGGCAACTGATGTATGACAGTTGGAGTGTCCTGGGGTTCTGTGATCACCTTTTGTGACCTTCTGACAAGTGAAATCAATGGAGAAGCTAGATTCACTTAAGAACCCTTTAACTAACTTAACTGCAGTGATTCACTTAACAACTGGGGCAAGAGAGGTCATAAAATGGGACAAAACTCACTTAACAAATGTCTCACTTAGCAATAGAAAAATTGGCCTCAATTGTGGTCATAAATCAAGGATTATCTATAATTGAGCCTCTCTGCTACTTAAGTCGCACAGGTTATAGTGGGCCTTGTGGTGCAATTCACGTTGAAGGTAAATATTTGTAAAGCACAGGACATTTACAGCACTGTCTTCTTCCAGGGCAGTTTCTGCTGTTCCCATTAGTTCTGATAGGGTTGGCGTGTTTTGCATCTCATATAATCAACAATGTCATTTCATGATACCTGGGAGATATACTTTCCCTGTTGCTGTTCCTGCTCTCTGGCTGGAGAATTCTGGGAGTTGAAGTCCACACATTTTAAACTCCCCAAGATAAGAAACACTGCCTGAAATGTACACCATTGCTAGCTTCCAATTATCTGGAAAATTGACAAAAGACAACACAACAATGAACAGCTCCCTTGTATATAATAATGTGCTCGTTATTCTTAGCCACTTTTTAATAAAAAAAAAAATCAGTTAATGTATCTCCTGCAAGGAGCACTAACGTCTCCAGTTGCCCAACTAGAGACCTTTACAATCCATGCTGTGCAGTGTCACGAACAGCAAATCTCAATCTTATTACTTTTTAAGAATAAGAAAACTCCCTCCTTTTGTCTTAGCAATGGGACTCATTTGAATTCAAGAGCTTAATATTCCATAAATTTTTAAAAGCCCCCCGATTTGCACTGATTTTTAAAGTAAACTATCAATTTAAATAGATGTTTACTTCCCTTCTAATTTGCACCATTTTAAAAGCCTGACTAGAAGCATAAATTATAAAGCATTGCCACCCAATATGACTCCTCAGGATGAGGCAGGTTAAAAGACAGAAATAATTAATAAAGGGCAAAAGAAACATAAGGTATCTCTGCAAGGGAGATAGCGCTTATTAAAACCCAAAATGTTTTTCAATTTCACTCTTATAAAACAGAAAAGGGATGGAATACAAAGGGTGTGCTGAACAATCTATTATTCAATTGATCTGACATTGTGAAGTATTGATTTTGCATTCTTGCTTGTCTGGAGAAGGGAGGAGAAGGGAGGAGACAGCGAGGACCAGAATAGACAATTTTAAAACATAATAACCTAACCTTTTTTTTAAAAAAAATAAAAATACGTTTTTGCAGATGGTTTTGTTCACGCAAAGGGATCCCTGAATTTTTTTCTTTTTGCAGAATTGTTTGGTACAATGCTGAAAAAAATCAGGTTGGCACTATCAGAAAAGGCGTATGTGCAAAGAAGCTGAGGAAATCAAAATGAAAAAGTAAAACAATTTCAGAGAGAGAGAAAAAAAAGAATTATAGGCAGAAAAAAAAAAGAGATGCTCCCTTCTCTTCCTTTTGACTGATACTTCTCAGGACGTCCACCCTGGCTTCTCCCTAAAAATAAAACCCATAAAGCAGCTGTATCTTATCTTTGCACGACGGAGTCTATTTTTGACTGCCCGTGGCAGAGAAGGTAGGAAGACATGGCTGCGTTACGCATTTTCAGCTGCTCGCAAACTAGTCCCTGAAGTGTGCAAGTATGTATAATAATGCCATAAATAAATAAATAAATAAAAAAGGCGGTTGGACGCGTAAGCGATGCTTGACGGAAGAAAAGAAGGAAGTAGCTGAGCGCTTGAAAAGGAAAGGCGGGAGAGGACGCTGTTTTGACACCCGCAGCTCCCGTCGAAACGGCAGCGGCGTTTCTTTTGTGGGGGGAACAGAAAAAAAGGGGTTATTTTTTGGGTGTGTGTGTATGTGTGGCGGGCTACAGCCGAAGTGAAAAAAGAGGTGGGGGAGCAAGGGGTTCTTCGGGGTGCGCGGGCCACTGTCCGGCAGAACCGGCCACCCAAACTTTGGCACAAGTGTGGAGGCGAGGAGGAGGAAAGCCTCGCTAAAGCCAAGCCAACGCGGAGGCGAGCTCAGGCCGGGCTTCAAGGGCGCGGCAAGAGCCTTGACCTCCTTCCCGGCCCGCGTCCCGAGGCCGGTCAGCGAGGAGGTCGCGGGTCTTTTCCGGCGAGGCCCGGCTGGACACGGACGGGCAGCGTGGGGAACGCCCGCTAGGTTGGGACGCGGCCGGCCTGTCCGTGTACCAGGCCCCGCGCTCTGCACCAGCCTCCCCGTCCAGAGGGCGGGTTGTTTTCATAAGCTGGCACAGGTGCGGGGCGTCCTTCAGACTCGAGCCGGCCAGGGAGCCCCAGGCGCGCTGGCGAGAGGCGACCCAGCCGCCACCGCGGAGCATGCAGCCATTTTGGGCTTCGCCAGACAAAGGACGACAGCGACCGCCGCGGCCAGCCCCGAGGCGTCGGCGGCTGCGACCCGTAGCACCGCCTCCACTTCCCCTCATCGACCCTTCGGCCGGCAACCAGCGCGTGCGGCCAGCCCGACTTTCGGCGGCCGGCCCCTCTCGCTACTAGGCCGCAGCCGGGCCCTTGCCGCCCGTTCGCTGTCTGAGCGCTCGCAGCCATTTGCCTCAGTATTTATAGCCCGTCGCCGACCAATCAGGAACCGACGGAATCCCTCTCCGGCCGCTGAGGTGACGCCTCGACGCCCCCCCCCCCGCAAGTTTTCCCAGCCCGCTCGCGCGGAGTTTTTCGTCGCGCATGCTCCGTGGCGGAGGCCGAGGCGGGAGGGGAGCGCGGCGTATGTGTAAAATGAGTGAGTGAGGTGGGGAGGAGGGGGGGAAGAGAGCAGGAGGGAGGGCGGAGGAGGAGGAGGAGGAGGAGGGCAGAGGGAGGAGTGAAGAGAGAGGGGGGGGCCGGCGGGCGGGAGGGAGCCGCTCGCCAGGAACCCTCCGAAAAAAGATGGCGGCTGGGTCGGATCTGCTGGATGAGGTTTTCCTAAACGCTGAGGTGGATGAGAAGGTGGTGAGCGACCTGGTGGGCTCCCTGGAGTCTCAGCTGGCGGCCTCGGGCCACCACCACCCGCACCACAAGGCGCAGGAGCCCCTCAGGGTCGCCGGGGGGCTGCTGGGGAACCATGTTGTGAGCAGCGGCAGCAGCAGCAGCAACAGCCCTAGCCCTAGCCCAGGAGGAGGAGGAGGAGGAGGAGGAGTAGGAGGCAATGCTAATGTCCAAACAGAGAGCCCCGGCAGCCGCACCACCGGCAGCAGCAGCACCAGCAGCAGCACCACCACCACCGTCGCCGCCAAGATGGGACTCAGTGGCCCGGAGATCACCAAGCCAGGTAACCCGGCGAGGCAAGCCGGGGCGGAGTGGGGGGGGGAGGGTTGCCTCCTCTTCCTCTTCTTCTTGTCCTTCTCCCTCAGGAATGGGGGGGGGGTTTCTCCCCCCCACCTCTGGGCTCCCTTTCTTTCTCCCCTGCCCCCCCCACTTTCCCTGGTGGGGGGCAGCAACTGTAAGGTGCCAGGGGTTGGGTGGGTGGGTGGCATAGAGTTGGGGAGGGGGAGGCGGCGAAGATAGAGGCCTTCCTCACATGCCAACCCCCCTCCCTCCCTCCCCAACACCCTATTTTTGGCTGGGACGATCTCCCTCCTGCCTCTGCTGCACCTAGAGCAAGGAGCAGATGTGTGTGTGTGTGTGTGTGTATGGGGGGGTGGTGAGTGTTATGGTCAGGGAGTAGTGTGTGTATGTGGGTCCTTTAGGGAAACCAGCTTCCTTGGCTAGGGTGGTCGTCCGTGTGTCCCCCCCCCCACACCTTCCTCACCTTGGGTTTTTTGCTCTTCATTCTGTCATCTCTCTCTCTCTCTTGCCTGCCGAGAGGCTGGAGTGTTTTGGGGGGCTCCTGAGGACGAGGAAGGAAGAGACCTTACCTTTGGACTTCTGTGCCACCTTGCTCTCCCGCGTTGCCGGAGTCTGGATCAGAGGAATGGTGCTCCCTGCCCTCCTTATCCATTTCGATATTCCCTGGCTGCCTTGAATTCTTTGCCCCCCTCCCCTTAAAGTGTATGGGAAGGGGGGGAAGAGAGAGAAGGAGAGAGAGAGAAGAAATGTTATTAATCACAGCAGCAGCAGCAGCAGCTTCCCCTGGGAAGAGGAAGTGATGGGGGAACCTGAGGATCAGGAACCCCCTTTTAAATAGATCTCTTTGCAAATACTGCACCCGCTTAACAACGGCTCCTCCTCTGGGGTGGTATGGGTAGAGGGTTATGCCCTGCCTGAACCTTTTGCTTTTCTTGAAATAATATGCCCAGGTCTGGGGCTGTGCAGAGAGTCATAGCACAACCTCTACTGCCTGTGGGACTGGAAGAATGACAGTCCATCTGTAAATGTTTTCCCCCTTGTAAAAAGACGGTACATTCTGAAGGAGTCTGCTAACTCAGGATCCTGCCTTTCCGTACATGCGAAGACTGGCCTTTTTTAAGAAAGGGAAGGCAATGCTGGTCCATTTACCCCAGCACAATTCCAATTATATTCCTCCGTATATAATTCTCCCCCACTTTGCTTTCCAGTTGCTGGAATATTACAAGGACGCTGTTGCTTGTCATGACACCAGGTTAATGAAAGGGGGTGGGGTTTCAGAGAAATAACCTTCCCTTAGTCCTGATTTTTGTGACCCCATGTTTCTGACTACAGTCCTTCTGTTTGTGTTTACTAAATGCAGAGCCCGCGGAGACAGGACTGATTTAAGTGACACTGGCAGATTTTGGTAGAGATATTTGCTTTCTGGGGACAGCAAGGAAAAAAAAATCTCTCCCTTTTTACTTGTATTTGTTTTCCTTTGAAAGCACAGCAATCAAACAGCAGGATTTAATGATTTTAAGAGGGAGGATGACATCCCTTAAACTACCTTGCAATCTTCACTTATGTCACTTCTCTACTACTTCAACCCCACTTTTTTCTGTGTTGTTTTATTAGTCAAGAAATATAATAGCGTTTGGATTTTTGTTCAAAAGATAAGGAGATGAAATGGAAGGGTGAGAGACCATGGGGTTTTCCTTTTTTTAACTTTTTCCTGTCCTTCCCCCCCTCCTTTTTTTTTTCCACCAACCTGATACAGTTGCATGAGCAGACTTGCAGTAAAATGTCATTTAATGTGGAATTATAAACATCCAAAGAGGGGAAAGGGACGAACTGAAAACTTTTATTTTTTGCAGCATGTCTATGCGATTTGCATTTGTTTGTGGGACTACTTGGCTGTTTATGGAAGATTATTATAACCATCAATGTAGAGGGAACAGTAGCAAAGTCTTAACTGCTATCATAAGATTCCCCCCCCCGCCTTTTTCAAATGTTCCAATACTGGGACGTATTGACACACGGGCAATATAGTTTGTGTTGGACTTATCGAGCCTTAGAATCTTTTGTTTTCTTTCTTACCTTTTATATTGTAATTAAACTTTGTTTTATTTGCAGGAACTGGTGGTGTGCAAGGGAGTGTTATCAATCATAATGCCAGGTCCCAGGGTTCTACGTTGGATGGGACCACTACAACTAGCAGCAGCACCACTACAACTGTCCAAGGTGGCTCTGAAGCTGCTATTACCCCAGGGACCCTCAATCAGGGCAAATCAGTGGTAATCAGTACCATGGCAACAGCTTTATCTACCAGGAATGGTAAAATCGGGACCACTGCAGTGCAGACTTTGAATGGAAGTAACGTGGTGATGAATTCCCATGCTTCTTTCTCGGCCACTCCTGTGACAGCGAATCCTACCGTGGTCCCTGCGGTTGCCCCTCTCGTGAACAATGGACCTGGAAATATTGGAAAAGTCAACACCGTTAATGCCGTCTTGCCATCTGCTTCAAATACTGTCATCCAGACTTCTTTCCTTGGCCCTGGAGTGTCCTCTTCCTCTTCACCTTCACCTACGGTGATCTCGTCACAACAGCCCCCCAATATCGGTACCGGGGGGCCAACAGTAGCATTGGTAAGGCCGCCCATTCACGCGGCAGGACCCTCATTGGCTGCCGCCACCCAGAATGGCAGCAGTACTGTGATCAATTCGACCATCAACGTGGGAGGTTTTCCGACTGCGGCTGTTGCCGCCGCCACGGTTGGTTCAGGGGTGTCACTCCAGACCTCTCTTGTGAACAGCCAGCCTGGATCTGGGGTATCAGCTGCTGCACCCACCACCCAGGTCATCAAAGCGGAGTCTCCTAAAACTATTGTGCAAGCGGTCACCCAACAGCAAACTCTGGCTGCAGCTGGCCAGTCTAGTACTACAGGGGGTAATATGATCATTGGGCAAACTATGCAAGCTGGCCTACCCAACGTAGCTCCTAATCCTGGTGGAGTACCTCCTGCACCTCCAGGTACTCCCACTGGTCTGGCTAAGGGTGCTGCCAATACAGTGGCGCAGAGCCTGCCCAGGACTGCAACCGCAACCACCAGTGGGATCCGAGCAACTTTGACTCCCACTGTTTTAGCACCTCGTCTGCCTCAGCCTTCTCAGAATCCAACAAATATTCAGAACTTTCAGTTGCCACCAGGTAAGAAAAGACTGGAGAGAATGTGTTGCTCAAATAAAAGCGTTTGGGATTGTGCTTCTAAGCACGGTTGAATAGCTTGTGTGATGAGGTGCCTTTGGAACTGCATTTTGTTTTGCAGTGGTTTGTGAAATATAGTGTAGGTAGCCCTTGACTTACTACCGCAATTGAGCCCAGAATTTATGCCGCTAAGTGAGAAATTCATTAAGTGAGCTTTGTCCCATATTACGGCTTTTCTTGCCACATTTGTTAAGTGAATCACTGCAGTTGTTTAATAATACGGTTGTGAAGTGAATCTGGCTTCCCCATTGACTTTGCTGGTCAGGGGGTCGCAAAAGAGGATCACATGACCCCGGGACACCCTGCACCCTCATATTCGCAAGTATGAACCAGTTGTCAAGCATCTAAATGTAAATTACGTCACCATAGGAATGCTGCAACGGCCATAAGCATGAAAAATTGTCATAAGTCACTTTTTTCAGTGCCGTTGTAACTTTGAACGGCCACTATGTAAACTGTTGTAAGTCGAGGACTGCCTGTAGTAAAAGAACTAATGAGAGATCTTGTGTTGACTTCACAGCATTTTTAACTGGACGCTGTTCTTAGATTATTTTTGAAGAAAGAGAAAGAGACTAGATTCTGAGCTTTTCTCCAGTACTTTTAGTCTTGTTGATTTTCCCTTTAGATGTGTAAGCATGCATGAGGACTAGAAATGCAACTTTGTTAAGAAGTGAAAGCTGAGATTATCCAGGTTCTAACAGTACCTATGAGCCACACAACTGTAAATCATATTGATATATTTTTTTTCAGAGTAGCATATGACATCTACAGTATTTAGGTGCACATTGGCTTAAATCTTTTAAGTTAAAGCATGGCATGATAGATTTTTCCATGGGTGATCAAAGTAGCAAACCTACTATAAAATGAAATGTTATGCTAATATATTCAGGGAAGATGAGCTGTCCTAGGATATGTCTAGATCTTCATACTTCTCTGTTTTAGCTTGACGCTGTTACCACAGAAGCAGCCAAGAGCACTAGTACAATGTACTAGTCTTGAAAAATTTCTGTCAGTTGACAATTATCAGGGACTATATGACATGTCTACAGTAACATTCCAATTACATTCTGTCCTCACCTCACCTTATTTTGTGTAATGCTGTAGCACATGCAGTCACTAAGATCATGTTTGAAGACAGGATAACATTAGGCGGGGAGTTTCTGAGTCTAAACATAATTGGATTGCATGAATTTCATTGCTTCCATGTGCTCACAAAGGAAATATATCTAAACTTCAGATTTACTAACTAGTTTGAGATTTTTTTAAAAAAATTGATGATAAACATGAATTTCTAGGCATGTGTTCTTACTGAGTGTTATATAGGCAACTTTCTCACATTTTGAAGAAGTATCTTTTGAATTCCAGAAAGAGGATGGCAAGGATCTGAATGCTTTCCCGGATCCTTAAACCAGCTAGTTTTAACTGGGTTTACGTGTCTGTGGAATAATTGAAAGTAAGATGTTTTATTTGCAAGGTGAAGTGATCTGTGTGTGTGTGTGTGTGTGTGTGTGTGTGTGTGTGTGTGTATGACATATGTTTTAATGTGCTTCTTTGAAGGGTCTTTAAATAGCAAAAATAGTATTTGGCTGCAAAATGCTTATACTGATAGGCGTATCATGTAAGAAATAAGGATTTTACATTGCTTTTGCTACAGTCTTCTAAAGCAGCAGCATTTTGTATGCAGTGTCTGATAATCTTTACCTTGCAGATTGTAGCAAGTTACCTATCTAGCTTTTTACAAGTTCAGAAAACTTTGGACACTTCCATTGTTAAAATCTTCCTGCACAGCATTTTACCTATTGAAACATAAAAATGATGCTCCAGTGAGTTTGGTCTTCTTTAAGAAACACAGGACTACTAGTACCCTTTTTGTAAAATGAAGGATTTTTTTTTCTTTTAAAAAGTTCCTAGCTTTCAAACATGTGCCTTAAATACATCCCAATGGATGGTCTACTGTCCAGAACAGGGGTCCCCAACCCGTTAGGAGCTAGACTGCATAGCTGGAGGTGAGCGGTGAGTGAGCAAAACTGCACATGTGTGAGATCTAGGTTGCACGCTCCTCCTCCCCTCCCCTGGTCCATGGAAAAATTGTCTCCATGAAACCGGTCCCTGGTCCCAAAAAGATTGGGGACCGCTGGTATAGAATATTTGGACTTGTGATCATGGCAAAATACCAAAAAAGCCTTAAGAAGAAAATTAAGGTTCATACTTTACCGAAAGCTCTATTGTATTCACTTCAGTAAACATGCAGGGAATTGGGGTTTGCATCTCTTGTTCTGCATGCAAAAGGCATAATTTTATACCAGAAATATTTTTCTGCACTCCTTTTGCACATGTAGGCCATCAGCTTCATTGTTTAAATATTACCTTTAATTAGCACTTTGTGAAAAATGCCCAATGTGACACATGCGTCTTTTAAACATGAGGTTTAAGTTTGTAAAAGAATAATACAAAAAGTGTAAAAGTAGCAGAAACTTGCAATATCAGGGATAAAAACCAGATAATATCAATGTACCAGTGCTTTTTAATAGCTCTCTGGATCAGGATAACCCTCAACTCAGAACAAGAGTTCCCCCCACCCCCACTCCCAGTTTGGAGAGTGCAATATTAGAGCACCTGATTCTGTCTTAAGTGGATATAGTTGAAAGAACTAGGAATTGTAAAGATGTCAGATGAAGGGTTATTTGCAATACAATACAGAGGAATATACTTTTGTGTTTTGGCACCTGAAGACAAATGATATCATTTAAGAAAAATTGAAAAAAAAAATTAGTAGATGTTTCAGCATCAAGAGGCTGTTCTAAATTACACCTGCACAAAAACCTTCAGTGCTGGAGTGTATAGCAGTTTAGCAAGGCTAAATTCTTAACGGAAATATTTCTTGTAGGCCTCCTTGCTGAGCTAATATGCATATTATAGTGAAGACATTAATTGCTATCGAGTTTTATAATGTAAAGTGCCTCCACTATGGAATTAGAAAATCTGGATGAGAGGAGCATGAGGCAAATTGCAGAAGGCTCTTTGGCTCTTTTGCGTACAGGTAGCCCTCGATTTATGACCACAATGGAGCCCACATTTTTGCTAAGCGAGACATTTGTTAAGTGAGTTTTGCCCCATTTTACGACCTTTCTTGCCATACTTGTTAAGTGAATCACTGTAGTTATTAAGTTAGTAACATGATTGTTAAGCGAATCTGGCTTCCCCATTGACTTTGCTAATCAGAAGGTCACAAAAGGTAATCACGTAACCCTGGGAAACATAAATACGAGTCAGTTGCCAAGCCTCTGAATTTTGATCATGTGACCGCAGGGATGCTGCAACAGCCGTAAGGGTGAAAAATAATCCTAAATCACTTTTTTCCAGTGCCGTTGTAACTTTGAGCAGTCACTAAATAAACTGTTGTAAGTTGAGGACTACCTGTAGCTTAATAGATGAGCTATACAACTAATCTTACCAAGACAAATTGTATCCTCACTCGTTGGAGGAAAAGCTTTCATGCCCTTGCACCCAAATGGTGCAAGAACTTAAAAACGAAGAGATTAGGAAGGATGTTACTGAAAATTGCCGGTTTTCAAAATAAGATTCAAGATTTATTCAACCCTGGACATTTATTGGGATTTAAGAAAAATGTGTGGCTGTGATTGGAGCGTCGTACCTCCCTCCTTCCCAAATTACTGCTAGCTAACTATCTGTAATTAGTGCAGAAAGCTGCAGTTAAGTTGCTCAGTAGGGCTCCTTACCATATGTACGATGGGTCTATAGCCAAGCTTTTACCTCAGTGCCATTTTCCTATGTTATTATTGGTTTATAAGACCCTAAATAGTTTATGGCTTGGTTATCTAGACTGTGTTCACTCACTGCAGTGGCTTGTTCTGTCTAACTTTAAATACGTTGTGCGTGTGTGCAGTCTTGGTGGTTTAAATCACCACGGTTTACATTTCTAACATGTTCTGTGCCTGCGGTAAATTGCGGCTTGTAGAACCATAGCTAAACAAACTAGTGTGTAGACTAGGTTACTATCTAGTTATATTTTTAACAATCTGTGACAGATGTTTTGCATATTATGCAGTGATTTACTTGAGTTCATTTATGTGGAGGAAGACAGTCTTTTTTGCGATGCATCTGGAATTATCCTCCTTCGGAGAATAAGTAGGTTTCCGGAATAATACCCCATTGATAATAAAATAGGTATTTTTTTTTACCTGAGATACTTGACTATATCAGATCCCCTAAGTAATTTATTTAATTCAATTTACAGTAGATGCCACCCAATTTCAAACTGATTCTGGGTGGAATCATATGATTTAATACTTCGATGGAATTTAAATGTATTACATAACTATCTTGATTTTAATTTACGTACTTAATTGAATTTGTTTGTCGTCCATCTTGAAATGATTCTATTGTAATCTATGATAAAGGATAAATCTAAAATGCAAAGAAAACGCCCTTGAAAGTACTTATTAAATTTAAAAAAGGACATAGTTTTTAATTCTATCTATCTGTCTGTCTGTCTGTCTCTCTCTCTCTCTCTCTCTCTCTTTAATAAAAACAATTTCATTAAAAAAATCTAGTCACCTTGTCCTACTTTGTCCAGGTTCATCCTCAAAATATTTTTGACATGAATATCCTTCACCTTAAAACAAAAATAGTGAAAGACAATGTGCTGATGAAAGTGGTAGATAATACCTTGGAAATGATTAATGGTGAATTTTGTTTTTGGTGGGAACCAGCTGAATAGACTGCCTGTCTCTTTGGCTTTTGATATCTTTTTTCATAGCATGGAGGTTAAGTGAGTTGTTTCAGACAGTTTGCATTTCATTTGTCAGATTCTGGCATTGGTCTGTTTTCCTCTCCTCCTATAACATCCTTTATTTTGGAGGATGTGAATTAATGTGGTTGGAACTGCTGCGTTGCCTTGTGTAAGGCTTATATAATTCTGCTGTTAGTAGGAAGTAAGTTGGTGATTCTTTAAGTTTTGGTAAATGTAAAGCTGCAGGATATTTTGAGGGCAGCAAATGAAACTGTAAATCTCAGGATTTGTGGTCTTAATTCCTCAGTTGCAGAGAGCACTTTTGTACATAGCACCATTCCTGTTCCTTTTCCAGAAATATGCCTTATCCCATTACTTTTGGATATGTGATTAAGTATCCTTGTATAATATCTTCATTCTGTTTTGAGAGTACAATAAAGTTTGGGAGTTTAGCCATTAATTGAACTACCGAAAGTTGTGTGCTCTCCAAAGGAAAAGTATTTCTTCTTAGACATCCTTATAGTAAAAATCCTGAAGGATTGGGCTCTGAAGCATTAGAATACAGACAGTCCTCAATTTACGACTACAGTTGAGCTCAACATTTCTGTTGCTTAGTGAGACAGTTATGTGATTCTTGCCCCATTTTACAACCTTTCTTGCCACAGTTGTTAAAGTGAATCACTGCAGTTGTTCAATTAGTAACATAGTTGTTAAGTGAATCCGGCTTCCTCTTTGACTTTGCTGGTCAGAAGGTCGCAAAAGGTGATTTCATGACCCCAGGACACTGCAGCAGTCATAAATACATGCCAGTTGCCAAGCGGCTGAATTTTGTTCACGTAACCACAAGGACGCTGCAATGGTCGTAAGTGTGAAAATGGTCATAAGTAACTTTTTGCAATACCATTGTAACTTCAAACGGTCAGTAAACGAACTGTTGTTAAGTCAAGACTCCCTGTATTTTATTCAGGGACAGTGATGTTATTAGAATGCTGCATTTCCCTTGTTCACTTTTTGGTTCACCACTGATCTTAGGCATTTATTCCATTTATTAATATTTTCATGGAAGTAGGGTTTGAAACAATCATTTAGCTTTTATTCCTTACTCTTCCCTGGTATTTTCCAATGCTGCCATTCTCCAGCCTAATTTAAATGTAATGATGCACCTGAAGTAAAAACAGGTGACTGACTTCATATTTATATTAGCTCTTAAGGTGCCTCTGCAGTGTTCACCCATAGGTGAAATTATGAATTCTTATTCCATAGATTTCTCTTGTATTAAAACTACATGGATGAAAGAAGATGGCTTTAAATGACATGATGGTGTGGGATGCTGGAGAACGTCGGGAGAACATGGCTGTTTAATGTCATTTGTTCAAAAACAGTCTTACATTCCTTCCCTAATTCCTGAAAGTGGTTTGGTTGGTTGAGGTTTAGTTTGTTATATAAATCTTTATATAACACTTTATAATGCCTTGTTAAGACCGCACTTGGAATATTGCATCCAGTTTTGGTCGCCAGGATGTAAAAAAGATATTGAGATTCTAGAAAGAGTGCAGAGAAGAGCAACAAAGATGATTAGGAGACTAGAGGCTAAAACAGATGAAGAACGGTTGCAGGAACTGGGTATGTCTAGTTTAATGAAAAGAAGGACTAGGGGAGACATGATAGCAGTCTTCCAATATGGGCTGCCACAAAGAAGAGGGAGTCATCCTATCCTCCAAAGCACCCGAAGGCAGGACAAGAAGCAATGGATGAAAACTATTCAAAGAGAGAAGCAGCCTAGAACTAAGGAGAAATTTCCTGAGAGTTAGAACAATTAATCAGTGGAATGACTTGCCTCCAGAAGTTGTGGGTGCTGCATCACTGGAGGTTTTTAAGAAGAGATTGGACAGCCATTTGTCTGAAATGGTCTAGGGTTTCCTGCTTGAACAGGAAGTTGGACTAGAAGACCTTCAAGATCCCTTTCTGTTCTGTTATTCTGTTAACCCCAATCATTGTGGTTGGCATAGGTGAATTCAACTATATGTGGCTTAATAAAACACAATGAGTAAGTGATTCCTTTTCTTGGGCAGAAGGTTGGACTAGAAGACCTTTGAGATCCTTCCTAACTCCAGATTTTTAGAATTCAAAGTAAATTGTGGCGTAGTGCAGTAAGTAAATTGTATGCTACCCTGTCTCTGCCATTATGTGCATTCATTTCCTGCATTCATTTTTTGGCCTTCCCTTCCTTTTGTTCTTTGCTCTTTTTGTTGCTAACATTTCATTCAGGAGCTGCTTGTTCAACTGTATTTTTTTTCTTAAATACTTTTGTAAATCATGTTAAATGATCCTAACTATGAGTGTATTTTTAACATATAGGTTAAAAAGTTTAAACACCTCTCCCTCCTCCCCCCCCCCCCGGCCTTGTTACCTTTTTATTTTTATTTATTTTTTGCTATCAAGTCAAGCTCTCCAAAGAGATTAGATGCCTGGTCTCATAAGCTTCTAGTGGTTAAGTCAGAAAAAGTTTGGTTTTTAAAAACATGAATGACTCCTACCGGTAGATATTGCAAATATCTCTCAGTTCTAAATAAAAGGATGATTGTGAATCTTCCATCTTTGTGGAGAAAAATAAAAGAACTGTCCATTATTGTGGCTGTGTTCACATGAGACATGTTAGCAAGGTGCAGACTTTTCATTAGATTATGCAGAGATTTCGACAGCACCACCTTTCTATCCGTCATTACTGACACAGTTAAATTATCAAACCAGAACGCCAAGATTAAAAAAAAAAAGGCAGATTTTAGAGATGGCAAGGAAAGCTATATATGAGACCAGAAGAACTTGGGTAGATATTCTGTGTTTTGTTACAATCAAGAACACGTGATAGTTTTATGTAGGTGGGGTTGTGTCATGAACAAGGTTATTAAAAGATCAATCCATTTTGTGTTTGTGTGGTTTTTTATTTTGCAGTGTGGTTATTTTTACATACTGCAGTTCTGGTTATTTTCCTGAGAAATTGAATAAACACTTTCCTATGTTATTGATGACTTATATTGTACTCTCCTTTTTGTCTTAAGCAAAGAAGGCCTAAGAATGTTCAAAAACTGATAGGCAGTTATACAGTAGATGTATGAAATAGTTCCTCAGTTTGACATTTAAGTCTAGAGAGGATTTAGCGTTACCTATTATTTCTTGGTTGCTGCTGTACTTTCCACAAGCCAACACCATCATGTTAACTATTGTCTCCCGCACCTCATTTTCTTTTAGATGTCATTTTTATTAAAGGCATTTCAAAAAGATTAAAAAGCCAAATTGTCTTCTTCGATCAGGGAAAATATTTACAGTTACTGCTGAGAGGAAACCCCTATCAGACTTTTTCCATGAAACAGAAAAAATAAACTTATGATTTATAGATTTGACGATTAGACAGGATAGATTATAGAAACCTCTGGGGACAAGTCGTTGCACTAATTAATTAGTCTAACTCGTCTTACACCTTTAGCTTTCTCTTTGATTTTGATACTTTTCTTTTTCTTACTTTATACTAGTATCTCAAAAAGTTGCATCATCTTCACCAACCATTCCTCCATTGTGGGAAGGGCTGAATCTTTCCATCTTTGTGCCTATAATAATCTCTCTGCAGTTATCATGTAGAAAAGCAAAGTTCTGTAACTTTTTACAACTGTTTGTCCATCAATCCAAAAGGAAAACTGCTGGTTTCAACAATATATTAATCTTTTAAAATCCTCTGAATCTGTGCTTGTATTTGAATCCTGAATTGTCTTGCTTTTTATACACTACCAAACATGATAAAATATCTCTTCTTGTTATTCACATTTGCAATGTAAATTTGAAGTGCCTTTATACATTCTGTATATTTCTCTGATAACACATGCAAATGGTACATCATTTTATAAATATTCTCTTTAAGATTATAAGACAGTGTTAATGTCAATCCTTTCAGCCACATATTTTCCCATTGCTCCATTGGTACATTATAACCAAATGTTTAGCCCACTATATCATAATACTTTCACTTGTTCTTCTATTTTAGATTTCAATAAAAGTTTATACATTTTAGCAATTACACATTCTTATCCACAATTCTATTTCAGACTCAGTCTTACAATGCATAAAACCATAAATTATTTTGCCTATTTTAAATCCTAAGAATTATAAATAAGAGAGCTGTTGACAACTACATCCCTGTGCCATTAGTTCTCTTGTTTTTATTTTGTGTTCCCTTAACAAAATTCTCACCAACACCCATCCTTTCATCCAAACAAAACAGCAAGTTGTGAAATACAATTTCAAATCGGGGAAGCCCAGTCCTTCTTTTTCCTTTGCATCTTGCAATACCTTGTACTTTTAACTTAAAATACATGTTTCCCCCCCTGCTACACAAATTTAGATATATCCTTCTGCCAGTGTTGAAATGGTGCATCAGTTGTCAAAACAGGTATTGTCTGAAAGAAAAACACCCTTCTAGGCAAGTTACTGACATTTTCCCCAGCAATGACACTTGTAGTTTCTCCCATCTTAACATATATTTTTAAACATCATTCTATGTCTTAACATAGTTATTTTGAAGTTCATATTTGTTACAGTGATACCTAGATATCTGCAACCTCATTTAATGAGAAAATCTCGATATCTCCCTCTCTCTCCCTCTCTCTCTCTCCCTCCCTCCCTCCCTCCTCCCCTCCCTCACTGAATGGCTGATTACCAAGGGGCAACCTACTTTAATATATTAGGATCTGCTTGGAAACAAACACCATAATCCATAAAAGGTGCCTAAAAGTCTTCCTGTTCCTGTCTCTTGATTGCAGGAACCCTGTTTCGTATTAGTGACAGAGGAAAATGAGAATTTATAGGTTAAGAGCAGCCCGCTTCTAATTTAATTAGGGTTAGGCAGAAAATGCTCTGAGGTCAGATTAATATCACCTAGGTAATATAGTTAATGCTGGACAAATGATTTTTATATGGAGTCTTTCTGCAGGTAGCTCTCTGATAGATTTCCTTTAACACCAAGGCACGAATAAAAAAAAAGTAGTAATATGGATAGCAGCAAGATTTGTTTTGGAATACAGTTCATTGATATCCAGAATAATTGGATATGGTTCATTTTTAAAGTGTATCATATTGGGTTTCAGATTATTCCTGCAATGCATATTATTGTCTTGGAAGGAGGGCACAATGAGCTGTCAGATCAAATAGAACACTTCCATTCAGATACACAGTGATTTCTTACTGCTGAACACTAAAAAAAATATCTTGGTCAGGTGATAAAAAGTTAGTAGAACTTCTTTGAATCCTGTTTATCTTCTTTGAAAGCCAATTGCAGGCGGTTTTAACAAGTGTTTTTTGCTTTTAGAGCAGCTTCTATTGATATTTCAGATCATCCTTTCCCCAAAAAACTGGAGGGGAAAAGAGAAGATTTAGCTTAGTACAGACCCTTCAGTAGTGGGACCGTAACTCTTAGAGCAGTTTAGCAATGGGATTATTGACAAAGGGGTAGTTCCTTTTCCATGGATATGATCAAGTTGAGACTACACAGATGTCTGGGATGCTTTAGTTTGCATTCATGTATTAAATGAGAGACTCAATCCCAGAACTTGGTCGCTTCCAACTCTATGATTCTGTGTGACCTTTTTGTAAAAAATATTCCAACACTGACTCTGCTAATTTGTTCAGCTTAGTTGTAGTTTTTAAACCCAGGTATTGTGTTTTCTGCATAAAGTATGGTTTATTTTATTTATGTGTATCCCTCCTTTGTTGCTTTTACAAAAATAACTCAAGGTGACAAACATATCCCACATACCTTCCTCACAACAGCAATTTGTGAACACAATACCAAGAGCCTTGGTAGTACAGTGGTCTAAAGCACCCTGTTATTAAGACCAGCTGCCTGCAATTACTGCAGGTTCGAATCTCGCCAGGCTCAAGGTTGACTCAGCCTTCCATCCTTTCTAAGGTAGGTAAATTGAGGACCCAGTTTGTGGGGGCAATAAGCTGATTTGTATAAATATACAAAAGGATGAAGGCTATTGCTTAGTGCATTGTAAGCTGCCCTGAGTCTCCGGAGAAGGGCGGCATATAAATCAAATTAAAAAAAAAAAAATCCTCACAACAGCAACCCAGTGAGGTGGGTTGGGCTGAGAGAGAGTGACAGGCCCAAAGTCACCCAGATAGCTTTCAGGGCTAAGGTGAGACTTGAACTGACACCCTCCTGATTTCTAGCCTAGTGCTTTAACCAGTAGGTCAATATCTGCTGCCTTTATGTTCCTACACATGGAACAAGACATTAGGGCTTGTTTAGCAAATTATGATTAAAATAAACTATAAGTTAGGCTGAATCAGCCAATAACCGATTCTGCCATACATGCCTACAATACATAGCAGTTGGTATGTCCCCATTAATAATAATAAAAAAAATTGAATGTCTTCTGTCCAAATCTAGCTTGGTGACTTGGCCACACTGGTTGTCTTGTGAGAAAGCATTTTATGTAATATGCACAGATGTTTGGTAGCCAGAGCAATGGTGTGCTTTTGTAAATAACTGAGCTATATACTTTGAGAAATATTAGACAACGTTACTCTTAAGATGTTATATATTAGGTAAAGGTAAAGGTTTCCCTCACACATATGTACTAGTCATTTCTGGCTCTAGGGGGCGGTGCTCATCTCCGTTTCAAAGCCTAAGAGCCAGTGCTGTCCGAAGATGTCTCCATGATCATGTGGCCGGCATGACTAAATGCCAAAGGCGCACAGAACGCTGTTACCTTCCCACCAAAAGTGGTCCCTATTTTTGCATACTTGCATTTTTTACGTGCTTTCGAACTGCTAGGTTGGCAGAAGTTGGGACAAGTAACAGGAGCTCACCCCGTTACACAGCACTAGGGATTCGAACTGCTGAACTGCCGACCTTTCGATCAACAAATTCAGCGTCTTAGCCCACTGAACCACCGCGTCCCCTCGTTATATAGTACAAGCAGGTTATATATAGGGCTTCTGGGCTTCTGACTACTTCAAAGCATCTTTTGGAAATCAAATATGAAGGGTTGTGTAGCAGTGGCCCCCATCCTTTGGGGCATCAGGGGCCGGTTCCATGGAGAGAGGTTCCCCCCCCCCCAGACTGGAGGGAGTGTGGTTTTTCCATGCTGCCTGCCTCCCACGGATGGGGCTTCACTTGTTTGCACAGCCCAATTTCTGGCATGCCACGGTCAGGTGTCAGTCTATCGCTTGGGGGTTGGGGACCTGTGCTGTATAGTCTTAATATGAAGTATGGAGCAGACAACCAATATAACACAGTTAAGGTGTTGCACCAGTATCTCAGAGGCTCAGAATCAAGTTTACTTCAGCCGTGGTAGCTGACTGTATTAAACAAGCCTTGCTGACAAAACTGGACAAAAGAGCACTATCTGAACCACTGTGAGCTCCAGGACAAAAGGCGGGATAGACTTCGAAGAAATAAAATAACTATAATAATAGGCTGAATTGTTTGTTGACATGCATTATTAAAGCTAGTTAGTTTTTGCAAAATTGTATACATGCACTTAACTGCCACTAATCATAAATTATATTCTCTGGAAAACCTTATGAAAAGGAAATTGAGGCCTTAAATTACTGTTTCCAGAGACCAGGACATGTGTAAAGTTATAAATCTATTAGCCTACATTTCCCTGAATTGTACTTCATATCATTTGTATATTAACTATTCCGCTGTTTCTCAACCTTGGCAGGTTGAAGATGTGTGGATTTCAATTCCCAGAATTCCCCAGCCAGTTATCTCTCTCCCCCCTTCCCCCCCTCCCCACCAACTATGCTGACTAGGAAATTCTGGGAATTGATGTCCACACAACTTCGAGCTGCCAAGGTTGAGAAATACTGAACTATTATATTAAACTTCTATGACAGCTTTCAATTGTGTTTCCAGAGGAATTGAATTTGGAGCGTGTGTCCAAATTACCAGTGTAACATTCATTCTTGCAGTGAGCTGCTCAAAGGCTGGGTATCTAAGAACAAGCCTTAAGAATCATTACAATATTGACTCGCAGTAGGGACTAGGAAAATTGACGTATCCAATAGAAAAACCTTCAACCATTGCAACCATCTTCCTGTTCTTATAATTTTCTGTTTAAATGCCAGAGCATCCAGGCTTGTTAGAATCATACCTTAATGAAAGGGTGGCAATTTGAGTATTTCCCCAAATGTAATTTTTAACACTTATTTGCTAATAATATATTGCTACTGTCAGTTTCTGAATATTCTGCTTCTGTTTTAATTTGTGGTTTCAAAGTGAATGCTAAATAGGAAGAGTGAGGTAGATTAATGATCTCTAACAAAAGGGAGGTTTCTACGTGTATAAGAACCCAGAGAGAGGGTCATAATGACTTTTCATTTCACTTTTCATTGTACAGGTAGTCCTCAGTTTATGAGCAAAATTGAGCCCACGAATTCTGTTGCTGAGTGAGATATTTGTTAAGTGAGTTTTGCCTCATTTTGTGACCTTTCTTGCCACAATCGTTCAGAGAATCACTGCAGTTATTAAATCAGTAATATGGTTCTAAGTGAATCTGGCTTCCCCATTGTCTTTTGCTTGTCAAAGGGTTGCTAAAGGCGATCACATGACCCTGGGACACTGCAAGCATCCTAAATATGAATTTATTGCCAAGCGTCCAGATTTTCGTCATGTGACCATGAGGATGCTGTAACGGACATAAGTGTGAAAAATGGTCATAGGTCACTTTTTCCCTGCTGTTTGTAACTTCGAACAGTCACTGAATGAACTACTGTAAGTCCAGGACTGCTTGTATATGAACGGATTTCAAGTGGATTCAATATACTAGGCATAACATGGACAATCTTGTAGAGCACCTTGAAGTCTATGAGAAGAGCAGAATTGTTTGTCTTGTGCACTTGATGCTTGAATAGCATAGGTAATAGACAGAGAATAAATAGATAATAAATGGAGCGAAGGGATACCAGAATCTTGCCCGTTTGCAGTGTTCAATAAAACTCTCCACCACAACTGGCCATGCTTCATAGAATTAATACTCCACTATTTTTACAAACGTTTCTTTTAAAGTACTGCACTTTGAAACGTGCTAGAGAAATATGTCACTTGGAATAGACTTCAGAAAATATAACCCAGGCCTATCCCCAATAGATGCTCACGTTGTGAAGAAGTATCTACATGGAGGGAGGGGAAAAGCCAACAACGTTCCAGAGGAGACGTTGTTGGGTTCATTCATTGCCCTTCAGTTACATTTTGGGGTATTTGGATTTGGATTAAAATGTTGTACTGTTGTATGAACCTGGCTGTTTTGAGTTGCTCGCTGTTGTTAGCTTGTTATGCAGACTCAGCCAATTGTAGTTGGTTCAATCAAACATACTTAAATACAAATAGTGCTTTACTTATTATCCCAGTTGGGACCAGAATTTCCGTTGCTAGGTAAGGTGTTTGTTCAGTGAGTCAGGCCTGATTTTATGTCCTTTTTTTTTTTTTTGGAGATGGTCATTAAGCGAATCCATTTCCCCCCATTGGCTTGTTGGAAGTTGGCTGGGAAGGTTACAAATGATGACCAGGATGCTGCGGCCAATGTAAATACATGCAGTTGCCAAGTGCCTCCATTTTGATCATGTGACCACGGGGAGGCTGTGATGGCCGTAAGTCCGAGGACTAGTTGTAAGTCACTTTTTCAGTCCTGTTGTAACTTTGAACTGTCACTAAAGGACCACCCATACCATAGGTTAAACCTGAACCCCTCAGCTCCCCTGGAGACTTCCAAAACAATGAAACCAAGTAATAGAAGAAAATTCTTAAATACATGACTAGAACGTAATCATAGTATTTCAACTTAATTGTAAATGAAATTAAAGTTTTGTCCTGTTGTTCTTATAAAGTCCATTCAGAAGTGTTAAAATGAGGTGTGGCTTAAAAATGAGGTGTGGGCCTGAACTAAGGGGCACATCAATCTAATTGCTGTGTAAGAATGTGACATTTTCTCTAAATGTCAAGGAGGTGAATAGTGCATTCTCTAGGTTGAAACTGAAAGTTATTGTGGTTATTGTGTTGGAGGATGACCTTGAAGGATATTACAGGAAGAGTTATTGAAATGTTCCATTATATAGTGTATTTGTTATTACAGATAGACCTCGACTTTTAAGCAACATCAAACCAAAAATGATTGTTAACCAATCGGAGTAGTTGGGATCATACAACACTTTAAAGCAAAATCAAGCAAACATATGGCGTGGTTAGTATGATTTGTGACCTGACTCACTGAATCAGAGCTGGCCCTCTACTGTTGACTCTGAATTATCTGCTCTCTAAGATTTCTAGAATGGGGTTTTTCTTGGCCTCTGGTGACCAAATTTAAGGTTTTCTACAATATTTCTAGACAGCTAAAGGGGGGGGGGGGGAATATAGAACCTGTGCTAAATTTATTTCAGAGTTTTAAATTGTATTAATATTTAATTGCAGGAATTTTCCAAGCCTAGGTTGCTCTCTCTTCTCCATCTATCAAAATAAACTGTTTTCTTTAGAAATTTTCCTTTTGAGTGCTGTATATAGTGGGTTCCTTTGAGAGGTTAGCCATTGGCCTAAGTATCTACAAGTGTGTTATTTTGAGATGGAAATAGAATGCAAAAACATAAGTGGAACACTGTATTTGAAAATGCACTACACTTGTACTATTGATGAATTTGTAGGTTGGTTCATTTCTGTTGAGTGTTCCCCCTCTCCCCCCCATTTCTTCTGCTTTTGTTTCCTGCTACTTGTGCTTCTGATAAATTCAGTTATACTGAAAGGTTTTTTTTTAATTAGTTCTGACTAAAAGCAGTTCGGTACGCAGTGGCTCATTGGCTAAGATGCTGAGCTTGTTGATCAAAAGGTTGGCAGTTCAGCAGTTTGAATCCCTAGTGCTGCGTAATGGGGTGAGCTCCCGTTACTTGTCCCAGCTTCTGCCAACCTAGCAGTTCGAAGGCATGTAAAAAATGCAAGTAGAAAAATAGGGACCACCTTTGGTGGGAAGGTAACAGCGTTCCGTCCACCTTTGGCATTTAGTCATGCCGGCCACATGACCATGGAGGCGTCTTTGGACAGCGCTGGCTCTTCAGCTTTGAAATGGAGATGAGCACCGTCCCCTAGAGTCGGGAACGACTAGCACATATGTGCGAGGGGGAACCTTTACTTTTAAAAGCAGTTCATTTTCATACCTTTTACTTGAATAGTATGGACCAAATTTCATTGTCCCTTCTAACAAGGTGATGTATTTAAAAAATAAAATAAAATATGAATAAAAGGCCATAGCAAAACCAGTTTGAGAATTATGCCCATACATACAAGGTACAATGCACACAGCTTTGAGACTTAGGTTCAAATCATCTGTGAAGTTTATTGTGTGCTCTTAGTCACGTAACTCTTTCCTTAAATCTCCTTCACAGTGATGATGCTATGTGAGGTCTCATGAATTCATGAGGGAGTCAAGCTAGTTCATTTAGAGTTACAAATGGCACTGAAAAAAAGTGACATATGATCAGTTTTCACAGTTATGTCCTTTGCAGCATGATCATGTGATCAAAATTCAGATGCTTTCCAACTGACTGATACCTGTGACCATTGCAGTGTCCTGGAGTCATGAGATCACCGTTTGTGACCTTCTGACCAGCAAAGTCAATGGGGAAGCCAGATTCAGTTAATATAACAACCGGGTTACTAACTTATCAACTGCAGTGATTCACTTAACAACTGAAGCAAGAAAGGTCATGAAATGGGGCAAAACTCACTTAACAAATGTCTCACTTAACAACAGATTTTGGGGTCCATTTTCATCATAATTAGACGATTACTTGTATTATGTACGTGCGAAAGGATCTCATTAAGTGGTTTGGAATGGTTGGTCTTTCTCGGGCAAAGTGGTGCTACATGGACAGAATCAAAGTCTTTTGTTTCACTAGTTGAAAAACTGTTTGGTATTGGCTTGGCTTCTCACAATATTTATTGTTTGGGAAGTTCATCATAACGTTTTTACAATAAGATTAAATAATATATGAAATACCCTGTTTAGAATTATGATTATAATGGGTAGAATTATAATAGCCAGATATTGGAAATTAGATGTGAATTTTAGAATAGAAGAATGGTATTGTGAAATGTGGAAATTAGCTTTAAACGATAAAATGACATGTGATATTAAAATTAGAAATGGTGACTATAAAGAAGATATTTTCTGGAAAATTTGGAAACCATTCGTGGACTATGCGCTGGGAAAATTGGATGCTTCGGTACCTGTACCCCGAGAACGTGGATTTTGGCGATCATGAGGATATATCCGAAGAACCAAATCTTCCTTTCTTATGTATAGCACAGGGTGAAGTATTGTGTATGTTGTTTGTAATGTTAGTAATTAAAAAATTAAAAAAAATAAAAACCCAAAAAAAAAAAAGAAAGAAAAAAAGAAAAAAAGAAAGAAATACCCTGTTTTCCCAAAAATAAGACATCCCCTGATAATAAGCCCAGTCAGACTTTTGAGCGCATGCGCTAAAATAAGCCCCCCCCGAAAATAAGCCCTTTCCGAAAATATTTAAATGCAGAGCTGGAAATTGGGTAAAACCTCAAGAGGAGCCCCATCTTGCTCCATGTGCCCCAAAATAATAAGACCTCCCCGAAAATAAGGCCAAGCACTTATTTCGGAATTCAAAAAAATATAAGACAGGGTCTTATTTTCGGGGAAACATGGTAGGTGGACTGGGAAGCTATAAGATGTCACTGAGGTTTTTTTAAAAATACTACAGAGTTTGTTCCTTGAATTTAAGTTGTCTGTAAATGTAAAAATGAATTTCATGTTAGATTTATTTATCCAATTAGATTTAAAATATTTATTTAATTACTGCCTTTATTATTTTTATAAGTAACTCAAGGCAGTGAACATAACTAACCCTTCCTCTTCCTATTTTCCTCACAAGAACAATCCTGTGAGGTGAATTGAGCTGAGACAGGATGACTGGCCCAAAGTCATCTTTAATGCCTAAGGCGGGACTAGAACTTGTACTCTCCTGCTGATTGATCAAAAATCACCCAGCCACTTTTAATCCTAAAGCGAGACTAGAACTCACAATCTCCTGGTGTCTAGCCTGGTGCTTTACGTGCAAGTTAAGCAAAACCATAACATGATATGTAACAGTAGCTAAATCCCTGTACTAGATTTATTTATGTATTTAATGTGTTTTCCCGAAAATAAGACCCTGTCTTATATTTTTTTGAACCCTGAAATAAGCGCTTGGTCTTATTTCCGGGGAGGTCTTATTATTTTGGGGCACGTGGAGCAAGATGGGGCTCCTCTTGCCGTCTTACCTAATTTCCAGCTCTGCATTTAAATATTTTCGGGGAGGCCTTATTTTCGGGGGGAGGCTTATATTAGCACATGCACTCAAAAGCCCGATAAGACATCGGGGGATGTCTTATTTTTGGGGAAACAGGGTATGATCTCTAATGTTTTAGGGTGGTATACAGCAAAATAAAAAGAAAGTAAAAAGGCAGCAATTAGAACCATTTCTACATAATTAATTGTACAAATACTTAATTACATAAATATACAGATATTCAATTCATCGGTTGCCACAGCCTCTCAAAAGGAGCTGCGTACCCAATCAAATAAGAACATTTTAACAAATTTGCAAAACATTAGAAGAACTTCTTTGGGTTTCTGAGGGAAGATATATTTTTCCATAATACAGGGCCTGCTAGACAAAATGCCTACCATCTTATCTTAGTGCCTGGAGCCTCACAAAAGGAAACCTTTGGGTCTTGGATGAGTGAAGTTGACTTTGGTAAGGCAATGGTTAATACATCCCAGGACTGTAAGTTTTGAGCTGGCTTAAATGGTGTGTACATGCTGCTTGTTAATTGCTGTCTTAAATGGAGTTGAAATGCACATACTTATTAAGGAAATTTATATTGCCGCCCAATGCACAGTGACTCTGGGGAACTTACAAAAATAAAACCCCAATACAAAAGACAATAAACCTCACCCGTGACGACAACAATCGGACCAACCACTTTGTGAGCTCCGTAGTACCTTGAGGTCTCTGGCCTGTTGGCAAAGCCATGTCTTCATGCTTTTTGAAAAAATGTCAAGGGCGGGGGGGCAACCTTATTATTTCTGCAGGGATGATGTTCCCATATATCTTCAATTCCTCCTGTAGAAGTGAAAAAGATAAAATGTTTTAATAATATAAAGACTAACCAAATAAAAGTAGCAAGCGTCTTGCAAAAATAAATTTATTTTTCTATGAAATCCTCAGATGTATATGTTACTTTGGTCATGAAAGAAGAAAACCTGTTAATGCCATACAGGCAGTCCTTGATTTACAACCACAACCGAGCCCAACATTTCTGTTGCTAAGTGAGACATTTGTTAAATGAGTTTTGTCCCATTTTATGACTTTCCTTGCTACAGTTAAGTGAATCATTGCAGTTGTTAAATTAGTAATCTGGTTGTTAAGTGAATTTGGCTTCCCCGTTGACTTTGTTTTTCAGGATTATATGATTCTGGGATGCTGCAACCATCATAAATATGAGGCCAGTTGCCAAGCATCTGAATTTTGATCACGTGGCCATGGGGAGGCTGCAACGGTCGTAACTGTGAAAAGCGGTCATAAGTCACTTTTTTCAGTGCTGTTGTAACTTTGAATGTTCACTAAATGAATTGTTGTAAGTTGAGGACTACCTGTACAGGGAAAGTCCAGTACAAGCAAACAATGATTTAAATGAATCTAGTATCCCTAGTATCTAGGATCTGTTTAAGAGTATATACAGAATAGATAGTTTTTCTTCATGCAGAATAAACATGCTTTTATCTGGTAGCAACAGAAACATAATATTGGCTATATACAAACTATATGCCTCCAGAGAAACTTAGGTCATAGAAAAAGATCTGTAATTGTTTTCTGCCTACCATTAGAAACCGGGTATCTGGACCAGAAATAATCTTAAACAATGGGTTTAAGATTTCATACGGATGACCCAGTCAAAGTATAAGTCTGAAATGATGGGGCTTAACGTCCTTATTTCATAAGGTTTTAATTAGATAACTCAGTGCTAAGCATTATGGGAGAAAGGGATTGGAAATAAAATTGCCTGCCTAATAACTTGAATATAGATGTGATGCAATTCAGTTGGACAGAGGAAAGGACAAGAAAAGACAACAACTATTCCAAATAGCCGTGATTGCTTCATCTTAAACAGATTGTAATAATCTTGAAAAGAGAAACTAAAATGATGAGGTTGTATTGTATGCCTTTTAGCCATGCAAAATAAGCTAAATACAGTACAGTTGGAATTTTTGGGGCAGAGGTAGCGGTGAGCCAATCTAGAAATCGTATAGTAGGTTTATAAAACTATGAAGTATTGCCCAATGAATCACAAATCAAGGACAGGAAAAAAAAAGTATATGAATTTCTATAGAATTCCCAGCCCCCTTGATTTGTGCTACCTATAAAAACTATATTGCTAATGTCAACATCTTTGGGACAGAATATTCATTTGTGGGACATACAATAGGAGCCGTTGTGCCCTGTTTATGGGTTTTCTGGAAAACGATGTCTGTTGTTGGTTTTAAACAGAGTGGATAAAAAAGATGATTTTTTTTTAAAAAATAAAAATATAGATTTATTAAATTTAAATCTGAATTTTATCAAATTTATTTTAATAAAATGCTTTTTGAATAAAAATCTATCTAAATATAGTTTTCTATTTAAGATATATTAATAATTTAGTTAGTTTAGCATGAAATGGAGCTTAGTTATGTAACATGAGGCTATATATTCTGCAATATTGGGACTGTTGGTGAGTCAACAGCAGGTCAGGAGGAGCCACTGCAGGACAGAGATGACAGTTGTTCCTTAAAAATTATGATTTAAATCGAATTGATTTAAATCAAATCCACCCTGGTTTTTAAGAGTCTGAAATTGGCCTGACCTAGTAGAGTTTAGTATTATAGGGACTCCTCAATTTACAACCATTAGTTTAGTGACCGTTCAAAGTTACAATGGCACTGAAAAAAGTGACTTATGACCATTTTTCACACTTACAAACATTGCAGAATCCCCTTGGTCACGTGATCAAAATTTAGATACTTGGCAACTGGCTCATATTTATAACAATTGGGGTCATGTGATCACCTTTTGTGACCTTCTGACAAGCAAAGTACAAGATTCTGAATTAATGTGACCCAGGGGAAAATTTGGTTGACATAAGTGGATAGGTGGGAATGAGGTAAGGTGTGCTGAAAAAGTGACTTTGTAGGACCGTGATGGTGAACCTATGGCAACGCTGCCAGAGGTGGCACACAGCGCCCTCTCTGATGGCATGCAAGCCATCACCCCAGTTCAGCTCAGCTGTGCATGTGCGTGCACCTCCCATCGTCCAGCTGGTCTTCGGGTCTCTGCTGCGCATGCGTGGGGGGCGGGATGTGTGCGGGGGAGTGCACACTTATGTGCAGAGGGGCGGGGGGCGTGCAAAGGGCTGCATATGCATGTGTGGGGGGCAGGCTGCGCTTGCATGCAGGGGAGGTTGCAGGGGGATGGGGCGCATGCGCGGGGCCCACACACATTGCATTTTGGGCATTAGGGTGCATCCGTGTGCATTTGCGCGTGTGCGCGTGCTTTGGGCACTCAGTCCAGAAAAAGTTAGCCATCGTTGATGTAGGAGATGACTATGCTGAGCCTGAGGGAGGAGAATGGAATGGAATGGAATGACAGTATAGAATAAAGTTTATTGTCACTTTAAATGTACACTAATCAGCATGCATTAAAATGAAATTTCTTTGCATTCAGCTCTCAAAAGATAACCATTATGCATATACCTTGCTTTCTTTCTAGTTACACTTGCTACAGTGGATCATTTTATCTTCAGATCAGGAGCAAAGCATGTATCTAGTGTAAACTAGATTTAGATTTAGTTTCCTTATCTCATACTTTTAATTTCTTTAGTTTACCATTTTCTTACTCTTCAATTTTGTATTAAATTGTTTATCGCTAAAGAGAGAATAGTGTGATGGATTTGAACGTTTATAGGCAAAGGAACCAATAACAATGACTTGCATGTTGTTGCAAAGTTAATAATGTGGATGCATCTGTGTAGCTAGAGTTCAAGATTTCAATCTAGAGCTGGGATGGCAAACCTATGGCACGGGTGCCACAGGTGGCCCATGGAGCCATATTGGTGGGCACGCGAGCATTGCCCTACCTCAGTCCAGCACGCATGTGTGTGCTGGCCAGCTGATTTTCAGGCCTTCCGGGCCCACCGGAAGTCGGGAAATGGGCTGTATCTGGGCCTCCAGAGGGCCTCCGGGGATTGGGGAAGGCTGTTTTTGCCCTCCCCAGACTCCTAGAAAGCCTCTGAAGCCTAGGGAGGGCAAAAAATGGGCCTACCAGGCCCACAGGGCCATCATATGCCAAAAGCGGGGGGAGAGGGGGGGGGGGGTCATGCATGCATGCGTGGGGGGATAGGGCGCATTGAATAATGGATATGGGCACACGCACATGCAATCCCCCCCATTCTCCCCGCTTTTGGCACGCGATGGCAAAAGGGTTAGCCTTCACTGCTCTAGAGTGCTTTTAATTTTATAACAGCCTCAGTTGGGATAGGAATAAAATAAAGAGCAAAAGCAGTAACTTTTTTATTAATGAAGTTAGAACATGTGAATGTTCTAACATGAAGCTCTGAGTGCAAGCGTCTCTCAAAAGGATCTCCATCGCACATGTACCACACTCTGGTACTGTTATACAGAAGAAAAACAAGCCTAAATCATTATTTGATATCATAGAGGCTTTTCTTGAGTTAGGCATTAAACCAATTTATATGTCATCAGCTCTAAGACCAAATTTCAAAACTATTATGCGTGATCAAAAAAAGAAAAAAAATGACTTTGATTTTTGGTTTTTTTCTCTGAAAAACTGTTTGGTGTCTATGTTAAGAGATCCTTCCTGCACAATCCTGTTTACTTTGGGTGTGCAGCATTTTGTGCTAGATATATAGAGCTTTACCTGCTGCATATCTTGTGTAACTCTAGACCAGTGATGGCGAATCTATGGCATGTGTGCCGGAAGTGGCACGCAGAGCCATGTCTCCGGGCATGCCAGCCATCTCCCGTTGTTCTTCTGGGTTCCGTCGTGCACATACATGATGGCCAGCTAGGCTTCACGTGCGTGGTAGCACCAGAAACAAGAAGAGCAACGGGTGGTGGCTGGCGTGCCCAGAGAGATGGCTCTGCGTGCCACTTCTGGCTGAGCTTCCGGTTTCCAGCGTGCGCATACATGCCGGCCAGCTGTCTTTGTGTGAGGATGCACGCCAGAAACTGGAAGACCAGGTGATTGGTGCACATGAGTATGCCAGAAACCGGAAGCTCAGCATGTGCGTGCTGGGGAGCTGCTCTTCCGGTTTCCGTCTCTCCCGCGCTCCTGTTTTGGCACTCAGTGCCGAAAAGGTTCGCCAATCCTGCTCTAGACTGTCAATGGAGCAGTCCATCTCCTCTTCATCTGATTGCTGTATTTCTGTGCTAAACACATAGAAAACTGCTTCTGCGTGTCCTATATAGAAATGTAGTTAACTGCCAGCAACTGACTTGGCTTCTGTCATGGATGGAGCAAAAAGTCCTCCTTTAGATTCAAAGAAATGCAACAGACTGTCAGCAGATGGTTCAAAAGAATTATGCTTCTTCTGGAAAGCTTACGCACTCAAATGAAATTCCAAATTACTTATGGTGACCAGGTGAAAGCTCCAAAAGCCTCTGATACAATTGCTTTATTTAGAACATGAAAACATTTTCTTTACATTCTTTCAAAAGGGTGACAAGCATTTAAGTCATCTCATCCTTACAAATGACCAGCCACCTCTTAATTCTATTTGTTTTTTTCTTCACTACAATAATATGAACCAGTAAAATACAGACCTTATTGGTATCACAAATAAAGAGAGGTTTTAAAGCAAGGACCCTGAAAGTAGGAGGGTAGTCCAACTGCATGAAGTGTAATCATAACAAACGCGTTAAATTCATTATTTTCCCCTTGCTATAAAACTGAAAGAGACACTTGATTTCCTCCTCTATAAATAGAGGAGGAAAAGACAAAAAGCTTTGCTACTGTAAACATATGGAACAGAAGAGAAACGACTGTTAAGTCAAAAGTGAAGAGCTTAAAGTTGAGTCATTTTTCTTTTTCTTTCTTTTTTTTCACGAACCATAACCGGTATATTTAATTGCTTTTAAAAAATTTGATGGTACAGGAGGAAACGGAGGATTGATCTTGGCATCAAAGCTATAAATTTTGCACAGTGTGTGAACTGAAAACCTGCGGATAACTTGGAACATAGACGCTCACTTGGAGCACAGAAACATATGCATAAGTGTGGCGCATCAGGCAATTTTGCACTAAGGTGGTCGCCTTAACTAGGCCATAATCAGTCAACTGTTCAAATCCTGTTGAGCTATAGAATATTAGGAGTCTTTCTACAGCTGATCAGATTGTAGGGTATAATGATTTCTCTGCGATCATTCGCATTTAAAACCACGGCTTCTAGCCCTGGATTTTGGTGTTAGAAAATAGTTGATTTTAAGTAAAGGCTAGTAAAGATAAGAAATTGGTGACAGTTTTCCAGAAAGCATGAAAACCTGCATTTTCCCAGCAGGCTGTAAGCTGACTTATCATATTGTATGTGATTATAAGATTGTTCTGTATGGATTTTATTGGAATTTTTTTTGTAGCTAATGATGATCTGGAGAAGGTCTGTCTGTGTGGTCATTAAAAAAATACTGACTTGATGGCACAAAGTCTTAGCTCACATTAATTTAAATGTTATTCATGTTGCTTTTTATGAAAGCTCAGGTGCCATACTGCCTATAATGCATGTTTTATTGTTACATTTTTATCACAGATGTTTTAATTATCTGTTTTAAGTATGCGTTATTTCATGGATATTATTATTGTTTTATAAGTTGAAATGGAATGGCATGTGCAGATTTGATAAATAATAATAAATGGTTTTGAAGGCATCTACCGTGTTTCCCTGAAAATAAGACCCTGACTGATATTTTTTTGAACCCTGAAATAAGCGCTTGGCCTTATTGCCATTCATTCAAAAGCCTGATTGGGCTTATTATCAGGGGATGTCTTATTTTGGGGGAAACAGGGTAGTTGGGACCAGGATTATAGAATACCATATTTGAACTGAAAAGACTCGTATTGAAATTTGGCAACAAGGAATAAGTGATAAACCTGAGCCATATGAAGGTAAAAAGAGAAGAAGAAAATCTGTATTCTAAAACATTGGGGGATGGTGTGATAAACATGCAATAGAAGTTTGGGCTGTGCAGCACTTCAGATTGACTTTTAAAAAACAACAACAACCACAACACTTTAGAACACTCAACCTTAGCCACTTTAAGGTATGTGGACTTCAACTGGCTGGGGGATTCTGGGAGTTGAAGTCCACACATGAGGTTGAGAAAACCTGCTTTAGAGCATGAGCACATCACATGTGTGCACCTATTTAAAGCAGCCCTGCAATCCCAATAAAAGATGCAGTTTATGAACAGAATAACAAGAGTTGGAAGGGATCTTGGAGGTCTTCTAGTCCAACCTCCTGCTTAGGCAGGAAACCCCACACCACTTCAGACAAATGGTTATCCAATCTCCTCTTAAAAACTTCCAGTGTTGGAGCACCCACAACTTCTGGAGGTAAGTTGTTCCATTGATTAATTGTTCTAACTGTCAGGAAATTTCTCCTTTGTTCTAAGTTGCTTCTCTCCTTGATTAGTTTCCACCCATTGCTTCTTGTCCTGCCTTCAGGCTTTGGAGAAAAGCTTGACTTTGTGGCAACCCCTGAGATATTGGAACACTGCTAGTTTTAGTTTAATACTGGAGCACAGCTGGTTTAAGGAATTGTACATAGTGGCTGTGCTCACCGTCCTGTGTAATACAGGTAGTCTTAATTTATGACTGCAATTGAGCCCGAAATTTCTGTTGCTAAGTGAGAAATTTGTTAAGTGAGTTTTGCCCCATTTTACTACTATTCTCGACACATTTGTTAAGTGAATTACTGCAGTTAAGTTAGTAAAATGGTTGTTAAGTGAATCTGGTTTCCCCATTGATTTTGCTTGTCAGAAAGTCGCAAAAGGGGATCACATGACTCTGGGACAGTGCAACCATCATAAATGTGAGTCGATTGTTAAGTTTCCGAATGTAAATCACGAATGGAGATGCTGCAATGGTCATAAGTGTGAAAAATGGCCATAGATCACTTTTTTCAGTGCTGTTGTAACTTCAAATGGTCACTAAATGAACTGTTGTAAGTTGAGGAGTACCTGTATACTGTTTTGAAATGAACTCCAGAACTCTGCATAATCAGAATAGGTGTACTGAAAAACAACAAAATACTTTCTCTGAAGCTTTCTCATTCAGATATTCAGATATTTTTCAGATATTCAAGGATGCAGAATATTGATTACTCAAAATATGGAGAGATATAAAACAAATATGTTTTACATGAGTTGATAGAAACGATCAGGATACAAAATCAATGATGTGTGCATTACTGGATTTGTAAAACAGTTTTAAAAAAGAAATCACATTTAGTATTCGCATATGCTGTCATGCAATATTTTTGCATTCAATGGTTGGATCTTTAGTTTCCTAACAGTTCTCATTTCTCTTGTCATATGAACTATAAATTTCAACTGTACATAATTTAAATCTTTATCATATTCATGCGTTAGTATCATTCAATGTCATGTAATATCTTACATTTATTCTGATCTAAGATAAACCACACGGATTGCTGTTGCGCAGTAGTCAGACAGCACAAACGAACATGTATACCGTGATGCTTAAAAGTTTGTGAACCCTTCTGAATTTTCAATATTTTTGCAGAAAAATGACCTAAAACATAGTCTGTGCTCCAAACAAGTCCTAAAATTAAATAAAGAGAACTCAGTTAAATAAATGACTCAAAAACGTTATATTGTTCATTGATTTATTGAGGAAAATGATCCAAAGCTACATATTTGCGTATGACAAAGGTGTGTGGATCACTGATTTGGTGTGCCCTCCGTGGATATCAATAACTGCAATTAATTAATTGCACGTCTTAATTAATTGCTCTATCCAACAAGATGCAATTCAGTGATGAGAAAAGTGAGGTCCTGCACTTAGGTGGGAAACCAAATGACAGATACCAAATAGGCGATACCTGGCTCAACAGTAGTAACTGTGAGAGGAATCCAAGTGTCTTGGTGGATCACCACATAAGTATAAGCCAGCAGTGTGCTGCAGCTGCCAAAAAAGCCAATGCAGTCCTAGGGTGCATCAACAGAGGGTCAAGATCATAAGAAGTGATAATGCCACTCTACTACACTGGTGAGACCACACCTGGAGTACTTTGTTCAGTTCTAGAATCATGATACAGAAAAGATGCTCAGACCCCAGAACAGTGGTGTCAAACTCAAGGCCTGTGGGCTGGATCTGGCATGCAGGGTGCTTAGATCTGGCCCACGGTGTTGGCCTGGAAATATCAAAGGACCGGCCCATGGTGCCTCTGCCGGCCAAAATGGGGCATGGGGACAGGCCATTTTAGACCGGCAGAGTGCTGCAGGAGGCTGTGGAGGCTGAAAACGGGCCATGCGGGGCCCGCATGAGGCCCCCCGCACCCCGTTTTTGTCGCCAGGATGCTGCAGGAGGTGACTGTCCCGTCTCCCCCTCCCCCCTGGCTGGGCCACGGAGGAGACTACAATGCTGATTTGCCCCTCAAAGAAATCCAGTTTGACATTTCTGCCCTAGAGCAACAGTGCAGAGAAGAGCAACAAAGATGATAAGGGGTCTAGAGGATAAACTGTATAGGTATGTTTAGTCTAATGAAGAGAAGGTTTAGGGGAGGCCTGATAGCAATCTTCCCTTAAAAGGCTGTCACTAGAAAAAGGGGGCCGTTTGTTCTCCAGAGCACCTGAGCGCAGGACAAAAAGAAGCTCATCAGAGCAAGATCCAACCTGGAACTAAGGAGGAATTTCCTGGAAGAACAAATAATAAATGGAACAGCTTGCCTCCTAGTATTGTGGTTGCTTTATCGCTGGAGGTTTTCAAGAAAAGATTGGACAACCATTTGTTTAGAATGGTTAAAGACTCATGACCTGGGCAGGGAGTTGGACTAGAAGACCTCCAAGGCAGGTGGGTGGGCATGGCCATGGTGGGTGTGGCCTAGTCGGCCTCCTGCACCATGGCAGGGGGGGGGGCGTTTTTGCCCTCCCTGGGCTCCAGAGGCTTTCCTCTAGCCTCCGGGAGAGTGAAAACGGCCTCCCCAGGCTCTGGAGGCCCTCTGGAGGCCAGAAACAGGCCCGCTTCTGGCCTTCCCGAACTTCCAGTAGGCCCGTTTTTCACCCTCCCTGAGCCTCCGTGCGCGCCCTGCATTTACCTGCATCCAAAATGGGCCGCATGGGGACTCCTGGGGGGGAGGGGAGGGGTGGGTGGGGCCAGCCAGGAATGGGATTTGGGGATTCTCCAAACTGCACAGAATCTTAGCTAGAGGTTCTCCCAAACCCCCAGCAGCCCACTCCTGCTCCCTGGTCCCTTCTAGCTCCATGATTCTATGATTGTAAAAATTTCTGATAACTGTTGATCAGTTCTGCATATCAGCTTGAAGGAATTTTAGCCCATTCCTCCTGGCAGAAGAGCTGAAACTCAGGGATGTTGGTGGGTTTCCTCACATGACTTGCTTGTTCAAGTCTTTCCATAACATTTCAGGGACACAAAGACACTGAAGTGGAAAGAAAGTGGAAGAATTTATACTCTTACTTATACCTATAAACCTTTTTTCTTTTTCTTTTTTTTCTTTCTTTCTTTCTTTTTTTTTTGGATATTTCCAACATCACCCACTCCCCCCAATTACCCACCAAATCACACTACAGTAAAACCTCAATTTAATGAACCGTTTGAAAGGGGTCTCCATTAAATTTATATTTAATTGCCAATTATGTAAATGGATGCACTTGGCATAAAAACGTCAATTATACAGTGATGCAAATGATGTTAAGTTACACCAGTTTTCCAGATTGCTTAAGAAAAAGCAGGTTCTGTCCCTTCTTTCAGAGTGAAGTCCCACCTAAAACATCAATTACCACTGACCTCTGTTAAATGGATGTTTGACAAATTGATATTTTACTTTTAATTCTGAGTGTCCAAGTTTGGAGTTTTCATTTCCTGATCAGCAGGTGCTTTTCATACCCCGTAATATTCCAGGTTTGAGGCTGAGAACAACAAACGTTTATTTACGATGGGTCCTCATAGACTCTGCCATTGCAGTCTCTGCAATCATATGGGTTTCATGCTTTTGACATTGCAGTGAGTTGCATTCACATGACCACAATTCATGATACTCCCTGTCAGCTTTCCACAAGCAAAGTCAATGGGGAAGTTGCAGTCATATGAGTCCCTCTCTTAACAACCTGTTCAGTCTTCAACCCCATCATGTTTTATGATTCTATTGCTTAATGATGGCAATTCTGATTCCAATTTTTGTCATTAGTCAGGGATTCCCTGTATCACATATGGAAATAAAGATTCAGGTTATAGAATGCGTTGGTTGCCTCTAGTAAATATTCTTTCTCAGCTCAATATAATTTTAAATTATTGTTGTAAAAGTAAAATGAGAAAGATGCTCTCTTGGTACAAATGCAGCTGTAACAAATTTCACAAATGAAATTTTGAAAACTGAATCAGACTAAGTCTTTGAACAGTTTTTTTCAGGCTTTTTAAATTTATTTATGAAATTTATATAGCTGTATAACATACATACATACATACATACATACATACATACATACATGACTTATTTATATATATACATATCATTGGCATCCTTCAGTCCCAAGAGACTATGGTATAGTGCTCTGGAAAGAGGTCCTAAAACAGCATCTAGTGTGACTAAAAAGGCCAATTCGAGAGTGACAATCCCTTCCACACTGAGGGCAGATACATTCTGTCCCCTGCCAGCCCCCAGATTTCGCTGGTTCCAGGACTGCCTCTTTGCCTCAGCCTGCCAAACAAGTGTCTCTTCGAATTGGAGAAGGCCACGCTGCGTCTTTAGCCTCCAAGCTGAACGATCGGAGGTCAAGGTTTCCCAATTGTTAATGTCCATTCCATTAGTCTTGGACTAATGGGCACACAGCTAGGACCTCACCCACACAGGATGTTACGAAACAGCCAACTAATCTGTAAACATCAACTCTATCAACTAATCAAGATGTAACAACACAGCCAACCAACCTGTCTACAGCAACAGAGCCAGCACTTCACACCTCCCCACCACTATTTATAGAGAGACGGCATCTCCGATCACGCTTTGCTCACACAGGCATGAAGCCGAAGACACCAGCCTGAAGATGACGAGTGGAACCTCATTGAAACGTCACCAAAATACTCTCAATCTTACACAGGAAAAGACCCGAATATGCCAAGACTGTAGGTTTAAAAGTATGTATTTTTCTTCAACCGGGTATTTTCCTACGTAAACCAAGTTTTTCAAATCGCAGCCATAGCTCAGTGAAATCACATCCACTATCCTAGGCTTCTTCAGATAACAAGCAAGCATTTCCCAATAGGCAGCAAAATGCTTGCTTGCCGTCTGAAGAAGCCTAGGATAGTGGATGTGATTTCACTGAGCTATGGCTGCAATTTGAAAAACTTGGTTTACGTAGGAAAATACCCAGTTGAAGAAAAATACATACATACATACATACATACATACATACATACATATTCTTACTCTTCGTAAGTTTTATGTATATTTTTCTTTTAGCCAGGTTTTTCCTACGTAACCAAGATTTTTCTACAGCCTAGCTCTCATCCACTCGATTCTGGTCTTTTTTCTTCTGGCAGACTCACCAGGCAGCACATAGAAAAATCTACGTAGGAAAAACCTGGCTAAAAGAAACACACACACACACACACACACACACACACACACACACACACAAAAGTATATGTATATACATATGTATACACACACGCACACACACGCACACACACGACTTGAAACAAATATAAAAACAACAGAAAAGAGCACTACGATTAAAAAAATAAAAAAGCGTCTTAAAAATGTCCTTAAAAATGTCCTTAAAAATTCATAGCCAAGGTAGTCACATATCATAATAACACTCAGTACAACCAGTATGCCAGCTCTACCAAATTCCCTTGTCCCTGGGTCCATTGGCCAAATCATGTTTTCGTTCTTTTGAAAGGTAAGCGGGGTCAGTGCTGTTGCTTTGCTATTGGACCCGGATTCTATTTTTAATTGGTGATTGAAAAAAAATCAGTACTTTCAGTGCTATGCATTTATTTCACGAAAACATTTATGTATTTCTGCATGTATTATGTTTTGAGTTTCCAGCAGCATTACACCCGTATGCCTTGAGAGGTCTCTTTTTGCTACCTCACTTATTTCTGCGCCCCCACCCCCCATTCTTTGATTAAGATTTGAAATTATGATACTAAAAAAAAAAGCAATAAAAATATGAGAGGCCAGTATGCAGTAAATTCCAAGCTCTAGCAGCATCTTTCCTCTGCTAAGAGTACCTTTTTATAGATGAAGATAAATTACAGTGATAGCTGACCTCAGCTCAGCAGTTTGTTCTGAAGTGTGCCCAACCAGCAAACCTCAGAAACGAACAAAACCCAAAACGTAGGCTGGCTGACGCTGGCAGTGTTTTGGTGTGGCGATATGTGCTTTGCCTGTTTTAACTGTTTTCCTTTTTTTTTTTTTAGCTAGTGTGTGTACTTTCCTGAGCATCAACAGGTTTCTGGCGATGGTATCCTGTTATGCTATGTTGGACACTTATAGCAATAGCATTTAGATGTATAGGCAGTCCTCCACTTACAACAGTTCGCTTAGTGACTATTTGAAGCTACAACGGCACTGAAAAAAGTTGGCTCTTCGGCTTTGAAACGGAGATGAGCACTGCCCCCTAGAGTCGGGAACGACTAGCACATATGTGTGAGGGGAACTTTTACCTTTACCTTTTACTAGTGTGTAACTGCACAACATATAAAGCTTCTAGGATAGAAGAAGAGGCAAAACATTGGGGGAGCAGGAGGATTGCATTGAACGGTCTGGGAGGCCAGACAACCTGTATTGTATCTCATGGGAGACATTTATGCCTTCCTTTGGAAAAATTCCTCATTTCTCTCTCAAACCTCTGCATTGGTGACCAATATTTAAAAGTGGCACTCGATATATTGTTCTTAAGTGCAGGTTTCCCCTTTCTGAGTGTGGTGAATCACTGTTTCAGAATAGAGATGCAACATAAAAATGGTCCGAAAGTACCTTGCAATTTTATATATACCCTAGAATAAAGACACCAGGTTTTGAACTGAGAGGCTCTTAAATGTTTATAGCAGTGTTTCACAACCTTAGGAACTCTTTAAGATGTGTGGATTTCAACTCCCAGAATTCCCCAGCTAGCCATGTTGTCAAGGTCAAGAAACATTGGTTTATAGTAGCTCTCAACTAGGTTGCGCCTGGTAAGCATAATCTAGCGAAGTAAAGTTACTTCTGCATCGAAATCTGGAATGGGAACATTTAGCCATGAGTGTTTTGCTTTCAGTGCTATTTGTGAGACAGCAAAATCTCAGTTTACCATACTCTGATGCAATGGACTTGGCACAAAGCAGTCCAGTTTTCCCTCAGACCTATTAATATCAATTTGTGTAATAATGTTATTTCACGGATGATGGCTTTTACATAACGTATGCAGTGATGTTATGACCCATATTGTACAGTTTGCATCTTGTTTGAAATTGTTATTTGTTGTTTATACTGTTACTGAAAGTTGTGATATAGATCAACGTAATATTTAAAAATATGATTCCTAAAGTGATTAATTTTTTTAAATCTTTTGTTAAAACTTTTTTTCCTGATGTTTCAGGTAATCATAGTGTATATTATTTAGCTAGCATTCTAAAAAAATAATCATTCTTGTGATTTTCTCCAGGAAAATTAATAATTTTTTCTAGTGGATCAGAACAAACAAAAAATCCTCTTAGTGTGAAGATTACATCAACTATCACTGAATTCTTTCAGTGGTTTCTATAAAGCTAATAGAATAAGCTTTCATATACTGCCAAATGTGTGACCTTTTATGTGTGACCAAATATGTATGCATGTATACACACATATATTTATGAATGGGTAATTGTGGTGGTGACAGTAATTTCTGAAGTCAGAGGAAAATTGGATGTAGAAGGTACAGCTGTTTCTGGGATATCACCATATTTTATATGAGATTCGTGCTCATCTATTTTTTCATTTATAGATTAGCCAGTTTGGCTTCGGTATAAAAAAAGCAGTGGAGTACTGATATCTTATTGGAAAGTGAGTCAATATATAAATTACAGGAAGTCCTCATTTAGTGACTGTCTTGTTTGGCAACTGTTCAAAATTATGACAGTGATAAAATAGAAAATTTACGACATTTACGAACTCTACAGGTCTGTAAAGCTAAGGAAACCTCAAACATAACTTCATAAACCCAGTTTCAAGGTTTACTTAGCAACAGGTTTGCTTAACAAGTTGCCTGTCCCAATTATGGTTTCTAAAGGAGGATTACCTATATTGCTGTTATAATGTTTAAAATGATACTGGTAATGTTCTGCAAGAGTAAAAGTGCAGGCTTTAAATCTGTTGTCATGTTTGGTCCACTTTTCTGAATCACTGGAGTGTTCCTCTTCTTGCTGGTGAATCGCTGTTTTAAGAAATAAGCAGCAGCGGATTCGAAATGTAACAAAACAGAAAATTCTGAATGCAGCACATTTGGATCAGTATTTCAGCTTTACTAATCTCTTAAGGGTTTCTTCACTTTTAAGAGCAGAAGTTTTAGATCAGGGGTGTCAGACTCAGGGTTCTTAGTTCTGGCCTGCTGCCCCACCCTGGAAACAGCAAAGGACTGCCCGGCAGTGCCTTTGCTAGCAAAAACGGTGCTTGGGAGGGCCCTGTGTGGCCTTCCCGGGCTCCGTTTTCGGCTGTGATGGCTTCCCGTAACTCTCTGCCAGTGAAAACTGAGCTTGGGGAGGCTGTGCGCGGACCACCCACGCTCCTTTTTCGGCTGCGACGCGGCCTCTCTGGGCTCCGTTTTCACTGGCAGAGGGCTCCAGTAGGCTGTCGTGGCCGAAAACGGAGCCTCAATGAGTGGCATCAGTGCCCTCAATGAAATCAAGTTTGACACCATTGATACATTTAGATACATATTTCTAAGTATCAGCAAATTATACCTGAGCTTTTTAGTTAGGCAAAATTTAGTTCCAATGGCCATCAAAAGTGCAGTCTTTATTAAAGTGGCTTTCCACGCCTGCAAGATGCTTTCCCTTTACACTTGGTGAGCGTCAGTTTATCCTCGAACAGGATTAAGGAGCCTGGTTCACTGTATAGACAAGACTCGATTGTGAAAGGGAGCTAGAGGGAGAGTGGGAGGATGGGGAGAGGGAAGGGGAAGGGGAAGGGGAAGGGGAAGGGGAGAAGAGAAGAGAAGAGAAGAGAAGAGAAGAGAAGAGAAGAGAAGAGAAGAGGAGAAATTTGTTTATGGGAAAGGAAAAGTACCACGTTTATCATTTTAAGTTTTGAAAACAGGTGCTTTCTAGACTAGGACCTGTCACAGCAGCAGGGGCAAAATTTAATTTGCACAAAGGGACTCACGTGGCCAGAAATATTTTTTAGCTGGCAGTTCAGTTCTGGACTGTGTGGAAGAAAGTTTCTAAAAATGTGCACACACCCCTATACACCATCAGGGAGCGAGGAAAGACCTCTTACAGGGAAGAGCTGAGGACTTTGTGCAATATCTGTATGACAAAATTTCTCAGATTCGGGAAGGATTGGACTCTGACTGGGTAGCTTCAGGTGGGGTGACGGAGGCGGGCCTTGAGAATGTCATTTGGGAGGAGTTTGACCCTGTGACTCCCAAAGACGTGGACAGGATTCTGGGCAGGCTTAGCGCGGCCACATGTTTACTGGACCCGTGTCCCTCCTGGTTGGTACTGGCCTCCCGCGAGGTTACACAAGGCTGGCTCCAGGGGATTATCAATGCTTCTCTGAGTGAGGATAACTTCCCCGCCGCCTTGAAGGAGGCGGTCATGAGGCCCCTCCTTAAGAAGCCTTCCCTGGACCCGGCTATATTAGCCAATTATCGTCCTGTCTCCAACCTTCGCTTTGTGGCGAAGGTTGTTGAGAGTGTGGTGGCGCGACAGTTACCCCATTCCTGTTTATCTAGATCCGTTCCAGTCGGGTTTCAGTCCTGGGCACAGCATGGAAACGGCATTGGTCGCGTTGGTGGATGATCTCTGGAGGGCTTGGGACAGGGGTTGTTCCTCTGTCCTAGTCCTATTAGATCTCTCGGCGGCTTTTGATACCATCGACCATGGTATCATGCTGCGCTGACTGGAGGGGTTGGGGATAGGGGGCACCGTATTGCGGTGGTTCTCCTCCTTCCTCTCCGATCGGTTGCAGTTCGTGTTGACGGGGGCAGAGATCGACCTCGAGGCCCCTTGTGTGTGGGGTGCTGCAAGGGTCGGTTCTCTCACCCCTTCTGTTCAACATTTATGTGAAGCCGCTGGGTGAGATCATCCGTGGTTTCGGGGTGAAGTGTCATCTGTACGCTGATGATACTCAGCTGTACATTTCCACCCTGGACCACCCCAACGATGCCCTTGATGTGATGTCCCGGTGCCTGGAGGCTGTGCGGATCTGGATGGGGAGAAACAGGCTCAGGCTCAACCCGTCCAAGACCGAGTGGCTGTGGCTTCCGGCATCCCGATATAGTCAGTTGGTACCATCACTGACTTTTGGGGGCGAGTTGTTGGCCCCCAGAGAGAGGGCTCGCAACTTGGGTGTCCTCCTGGATACACGGCTGTCTTTGGAAGAGCATATGACGGCCGTGGCCAGGGGGGCTTTTTATCAGGTTCGCCTGATCCACCAGTTGTGTCCCTTTCTGGATCGGGACTCATTATGCACGGTCACTTATGCCCTCATCACTTCCTGCCTGAACTACTGTAATGCTCTCTACATGGGGCTCCCCTTGAGGAGCACCCAGAGGCTCCAGCTGGTCCAGGATGCGGCTGCGCGGGTGGTTAGAGGAGCGACGTGGCACTCCCATGTGACTCCCCTCCTACTCGAGCTGCACTGGCTCCCGGTGGTCTTCCGGGTGCGCTTCAAGGTTCTGGTTACACCTTTAGAGCACTCCATGGATTAGGACCAGGGTACCTATGAGACCGCCTTCTGCCACCAGTAGCCTCTCACCGACCAGTACGCTCCCACAGAGAGGGGCTCCTCAGGGTACCGTCGGCCAAACAATGTCAGCTGGTGGCCCCCAGGGGGAGAGCCTTCTCTATGGGGGCACCTACCCTCTGGAACGAGTTGCCCCCAGAGATACGGTGGATCCCGGATCTGCACACTTTTTGCCATGCCTTAAAGATGTTTTTGTTTCATCAAGCCGGGCTGACCTGGCCATACTTTTTAAATTGCTTTAATTTTAAATTGCTAAATTATGGGTTTTAATATGGGGGTGTTTTAACTGAGGGCCAAATTGATCTAATTGGTTTTTAATATTGTTTTAATTTTTGTATTTTCTGTATTTTATCTGCTGGCTGTTCACCGCCCCGAGTCCTTCGGGAGAAGGGCGGTATACAAATATAACTAACTAACTAACTAACTAACTAACAAGACAGGAACATGCTGCATATGTAGGGCTGGTGAATATACACAAAATACAGAGGTAAACGATAAGAGGAATTAATCAGGTATATAAAAAAAGTTTGATTAAATAGACGAGAGAATCGCAGTTAAGCAATTTACAAAGCAAACTTCCTATTCATTCATTACTACAAAAAAAAAATCTATCCACAGTTACAATGAAGTGTAGCAGGAGCGCGTGAGGGAAAGACTAAGCAAGGAGTGTGGCCAGAGGACAAAAAAAAATGGCTACGTGTGAAAAGCAGGTTTACATGCGCAGAAGACGAAAATGGAAATGCAATATTAGATAAGAATTTGAAGGGCGATCGTGACGGATTCTATAGAGTTGTTTCAGAAAGCACAGGAAGAAATAATGGCCCATGTTCAACTGGGCAGCCCTAGAAATGGAACCTTATAAATAAATAAATAACTTTCAAGAGATTTAAACAGTTCTGTTGGACACCAGAGAACAATTCCTAACAATAAAACTTGTTTAACAATGAACAGCCTGTTAGTGGTGTTTAAATAGAAGCTGGATGGCTGTGATAGTGAATTGAGGCATTAGAAGATCTCCAAAGTTCCTTCCAACCCTTATATTATAGCTACCCTGTTTCTCCCAGAATAAGACATCCCCTGATAATAAGCCCAATTGGGCTTTTGAGCTCATGGCAATAAGGCCACGTACTTATTTCAGGGTTCACAAAAATATAAGACAGGGTCTTATTTTCGGAGAAACACAGTAGTCCTTGGTTAACAATGGCAACTGGGACCAGGACTGTCATAAAGAGTGACATCACATGACCATGCCTCTTAGTGACGGCAATTCCAGCAGTCCTGGTTTGTTGTGGTTAAGTGTGGACTGCACAGGTTATTAAGTGAAGACCTCATGTGTGTATGAGTTCTGACTTTCTCCTGATCTTCCCATTGCCTTTGTTTGTGGAGAGTTGGCAAGGAAGATCACACAGCATAACTGTGTGAATGTGGGTTTCCTCCAATGGCCAGAACTTTGAGGACCAGTCATAATTACTTCTTGTTCAGCAACCGTTGCAAGTTTGAATGAGGAATCGTTAAGCAAGGATCACCTGTATATGACTGTATAAAGCTTAAAACGGACTGTTGTGTTTTCAACAAGTTGAGGTTTCAGGGAGGTTGTTTTGATCTCGGAGCATTGTCAGAAGTTAGAACAACCCAATTTCAATTCAGAAGATCTAAACTCATCAGCCCTGCCCCTTCTCTAAGAAGATCTTATCAATAAGCACACTTTTAAAAGAAAATTAGCAAACATTCAGCTATCTCTCTCTTACTAAACTTTTGCATTCTAAAATATTTTGATTTTCCAAATGAAAGCAGGTATTCTTAGGGTGCCAATTTTGTTATCACTGTTATCTGCGTGAAATGAATAGTTTCTCCATTGCTTGAAAATTCTAGATTGTTGTTTGTACATACGCTGATAAACTTCAGTTTATTATGCTTCACTTCTTTCTGTGTAGAACGTGTGAAATATATTGTGCTTTGAAGGGATAAAAAATTCAGTCCGTAATAGCTCTTTTATTCCCACGCTAATAAATATGCAGTTTTAAATTATTTCCATTTAAATGGATTAACTATATTAATTTTGTCATATTCCAGTTTTGCTCCTAGGAATTGGAGCCACTGCATGAACTTTTTAAGTTTTTCAATCTTCTCCCTGCCCATAACTGTTGTAGTAAGTAAGCTAAGTCTGTAGATCTATGAAGCTGAGCAGAGAATGGAAGGCTTTAATTTTTCTTAGGGGATATAATTCAGTGCTGCACCGTCTGTTACAGATGCACTGGAGGGCAGTTATGGTTTTTATAACCACTTTTGTGACTAAAACTGTTATGGAAAATTAATTTAGAAGTTAGACAATTTGTGTTTCTATTTCTGAAACTTGCATTTAATTGGCTGGTGGCTTTTAAGGCTGGTTGAATAAAACCATGCTCAGTGTCAGGTTTTCCTCCAATTGCTCTTTCAGAAGTGAGTAAAGTGTTGGAAAAGTGGGACAGCATTCCAAGACAAACAATTTAACATTTGTGTGAAACCAGCAAAATATAGTGAGCTTGTATGGCAGATGGAAGAATGGAATTTAAATCTACTAACAAATAAGTTGTCCCTCATTAAGATTTTTCAACCGTTCCTCAACTTAACGCTATCTTGTGTAGTTAGTTATTCTACAGTTAACAGGGGTGATCCACATGTACATTAAGTTGGGCATCGTGAAGGAAGGATCTTATGTAGAGATGTAATTTTCCAAGACAAAAATACCTCTCCGGTAACCTTTTTTTTTTCTGGTAAAGTTTTAGGTGTTCATACATGTATTTTACCTTTTAAATGGCAGTAGAACTTATTCTGCTGCAGATAGGAGACAGGAGGGTTGTCGACCAGTATTGCTGCTCACTGAAACTCAGAAGGCATCAACCGAAGCGTTGTTGAAGAAAATTTCTGTTTTTGTTCTAAGAGCTGTCCAGCAGCTTTTAATCTTTGTTGAAAGTGGGTCAAAATAAATTTTGTATGCTGGCTTTCTACATAAATGTCATTTGCTTTCAAATTATGAGGTGAAGTATAACGTTTAAAGGGCAAGTAACCTTACCTTTTTCGCCTCTTAATCAAAACTCAACCGACGTTTCTCTTAGCGTGTTCAGTTATGTTTGTTGCATTTTCCTTCCTTCTTAGCTAGAGTTGATTTTCTTTCTCAAACCAACTCTGATTGAATGCTCTCTCTGTTTTCTGTCAGGCATGGTCATTGTACGTAGTGAGAGTGGCCAGCTACTGATGATCCCTCAACATGCTTTGGCGCAAATGCAAGCCCAAGCCCATGCACAGTCCCAGTCTCAAACTACCATGACTCCTCGCCCTGCCACATCTACCAGTGCTTCTCCAGTTCAGCTCTCGACTGTGCAGGTCAGTTCCCTGAGAAATGTAAGTAAAGTAACACGTTAAATTCTTTCTTATGTTGAAGGTATCTGTAATGGAATGCGAGAATGACCTTGGAAGACGGGGAGAAGAGATTCTGCCTTGGGAATGCTTAGATAAAAGGGGGAGGAGCCCACAATTAAATAACGAGCAGAGAAAGAAACTTAGAAAGAGTCTGCCCTAATTGATCAGGAGGTTAAAAGAGATGGCGGGAGATTTGCACTTTCAGACTTTCAAGATTCTGCTAAGATGTAGCCTCTATAATAAAATAGAATTTTGCTCATCTTGTCATGTTTCCTATTTGGTCTACTTGGGAGGCGGACATTATCAGAGTTGGCTGTTTTCACTCTGTTGCTCTGCCTAAGAACCTCTGCCCTATACCCTGTTTTTGTCCTAGGATCCCCTGAAAAGTATTCGTCATGCTGGCCAGATATTGCCCTGCCCTATAATATTCAAGCATTCTTCTTCTTGTCATTCAGGAATCAAATCTTAAATTTCCAGTGGATTACAAGATGTTATATTGAAAACAAGCAGCGGATTGCTGGAATCTACCTACGTTCCTTCTGCAAAATTCCGCCAGAAGCAGTTCTGCTTCAAAATGTAACCGCCCACACAGTATTAAGAAAGAGCAAAGCCTTAGTCTCAAACAGAAAGGCCCAAATATGTGGCAAAATAGTGAAGACAAATTTTGTGTGCATGCACAGTATTATTGTCAAACCGAATCTTCCGTTTCTCTTATAAGCGAGGGACTACAAAATGTCTAAAAACTTTATGTGTGAGAATAAATGCTGATATTGATTGTAATTATATGAAAAATCCCACCTTCTTCACCAAGTGAAATCTCCAGCAGATTATATTTATGGCTAGCCCTCTCTTACCTGCTTTGATTTTAACACAGAAGTCATCCATCTGTTTTTCCTTCCTCCCCTTAGAATTGCATGTTAATAAAGTTTAGAAGAAAGTCAAACAAATTCCAAGATGACCACTCTTGTCATCAATCTTTAAGGACATACTTACTTTATATATTGTCAATCAAAAATAATACGTTGCTAATCCTTGGTTTTGATTGTTGTGCTTCCAATTTTAAATAAGTGGGAAGGAACCCTGGGAAGTTAAAAGGAATAATAAATACTGTAGTTCCCCTATTTTACTTTACTATCTCTCACTTCAAAATTGCTCCCATGATAATTTCCTATCTCTACCTCTCTCTACCTCTCTCTCTAATACATACCATGTTTTCCCGAAAATAAGACCCTATCTTATATTTTTTTAAACCCTGAAATAAGCGCTTGGCCTTATTGCCATATGCTCAAAAGCCCAGTTGGGTTTATTATCAGGGGATGTCTTATTTTGGGGAAAACGGGGTAGATAGATAGATAGATAGATAGATAGATAGATAGATAGATAGATAGATAGATAAAGTGAAGGAAACTGTATATCTTCTGCTTCTAAACAGATGAAAAACTCAGTCATATAGTTCTGAATCAAAAAAAAAATTATGGCATGAAAGAGTTAAAAATGTACGTGCTAGGGAAAAGTGCTACTTGTTTCTGTAGACTGGAGGTTTTATTTTCTAATTACTTTTTAAGTTTATTTTGATTTTCTTTTGATACCTGCTTAGGAAAAGCCTGTGATCACCGAATATCAAAGCTTCAATCCCATTTATCTTGTGATTGCTTTTCGGTTATAGTGATAATATTGAATAATAATTAATAATAATTAATAATCAGAAGAGCCAGTTTGGGACAACCTGTTTGTACTTAGTTGGTGCTGAGCATTTTTAATTCTGAGGCAAGCATTGCAAAGTTCCTGCAATCAGGAACTTTGAGTGTATTCCCTGACTTTTTGGGTTTTTTGACTAATTTTTGATTTGTATGTTTGTCCTTGGCTTTTAACAACCCAAGTTTCTTTAAGTAGATACTATTTCTTCAAATGTCCCCAAAATATAAAAGAAAAAACTTTGCGTGCTTTGTTTAGTTTTTTTTTAATTTTATAAATCCATGCATTTAAGGTTTTAAAGGTACTGGGGTATTTGGCTGTATCACAGGGACACAAGCAGTTGAAAGCATTTGAGATGGGGATGGAAGCTAGGGCGGATTACTTTAAGTACCTAGCTGAGAGTTTTGCGTTTAATAATTAATTATATTCTGTTTCCCAGTTGTGCCTGAGCTGTTTTCACATTGCATATATACAGCTTTTATATTATTAATATAAAATAATAGCATCCTTACTTAATATTAAGGCCATCACACTTCTTGCAGCCTGGAAAAGTGCTTTATGTCCATCAAGCTCAAACTGACAGCTTGGGGTCTCAGAATCAAGGCAGCATTTCTGAAACGAAATCTGCTTTGGCCTTACATTTTAAGACAGAAGTTTTGTGATTTGATTTTGCCTAATTGAATGTTGAAATATTCCAGCAATCATGCCCATTACCTCTTTCAAATTTTACTCCAATTACGGCTTGATTTTGATTACCTTCTTAGGGTCTCTTTGCAATTTGCCATTTCAATTTTGGGGTTAGGATTATTTTTCTAAACAGGCAATCCTCGACTTAACAACCATTTGTTTAACAGCTGTTCAAAATTATGACAGAAGTAAAAAAAAAGTGATTTATGACCAATCCTTATAGTTTATACATCCTCGCAGTCACGTGGTCAAAACGCAACCACATGCATTTATGGCGGTTGCAGTATCGCAGGTCACTTGATTGTATTTGTAACTTTTCTAAGGGCTTCTAGCAAGTAAAGTTGATGGGGGAAGCTGGACTCACTTAATGACCATAGCAAAAAAAGGACATAAAATCTGGTACAACTCACTTAAATGACTGCCCCACTTAGTGATGGAAGTTCCAGTTCAGATTGTGATTGTAAATTGAGAACTACCTATTTGCTTGTTTGTTTAAAACATTTTTATAAAGCTGCCAAATGTGACTTTGGGCAATGTACAATTCTTAATAGGAGAATTATACTACAGGTCTGCTAGTAGTAACTGGCCATGGTATACTTTTACTTCTCTGTTTTTTTTTTTTCATTCTTAGTTTTCCTAGTGGGCTGGAATTCTTCCTGATGGCTTTATTCTTCCAATCCTCTTTTTCTAGACCCTATCTAAGAGCCCATTTGTGACATCACAACTTAACAAAAAACTGTCACAAACCACTTTGTCCTCATCATCACAATAACACTTAATGCACCTTTGAATGTAATGGTTCTCTGTTCTTAGTATGCTTATTATTATATTAATTGTATTTAATGTGAAAAGTATTTATTCAGTGACCTCTAGAATCCCAGTAGGGAAAAAAATTAGCTTGCAAAATTGTAATGCTCTATATGATTGTGTGGTTACAGGCAAATTTTGTATAAGCAAGGATTTGTTTTTAAACATCAACAAAATATGTCAAAAACCACATTTTCGAAATGAGGAATACAGATCAGATAGCAGTTAGCAATGACTGAATCAGACTATAGACATACTTTGAAGGAGAAGCAGCTGGAGAAAGCGCACAAGTTATTTTAAGTCAAGTTTCGCAAAACGTCGTTCTCCCCGCCCCTCCTTCTGCTAAATTATTTTGTGACTCCTCTTTTATTTAATTATATTTAACTGCTTTTTGGTGAATGTACCTTTTCCAGGCACCGGGAACTCCCATAATTGCTCGGCAGGTAGCACCAACCACTATAATCAAACAAGTGTCTCAGGCACAGACAACTGTACAACCCACAACAACGTTACAGAGGCCACCTGTAGTCCAGGTAAGTGGTTTTATTTTTGTTTTTAAAGCCAGCAGATACTCCTTCTGATACTATCATAATAATAATATAAATATTACTACTCCTATTGGTTTCTTATGATTAATCCATTGTTGTTTGTAACTTATGATTAATGATTGTAACTGTGATTATGACCTATGACCTATTATTTGCTGTTTATATGTACACTGTGAGCTTATGCACCCAGGACAAATTCCTTGTTTGTCCAATCACACTTGGTCAATAAAGAATTCTGTTCTAAATTCATTTAGTCTAGTCTAGTCTGGTCTGGTCTGGTCCGGTCCGGTCCGGTCCGGTCCGGTCCGGTCCGGTCCGGTCTGGTCCGGTCTGGTCCAGTCCGGTCCTATTCTACTCTACTCTACTCTACTCTACTCTACTCTACTCTACTCTACTCTACTCTACACCCTACCCTTCCCTACCCTATCCTACCCTACCCTACCCTACTCTACTCTACTGAAGGGAGCAATTAGCCAAATACTGTGATGCAGTTAGGGTAGTGGTTATCTTTCTGAAAACCGCAAACGAAGATGAGAAAACCAGCACATGCTCTTCACCACTTCATTATTCATTACTGCCTACAAACAATATGAGCTTCTAGATCTCAAAGGTGCTTTTCCAAAAGGCAACTGGCCTGTGTTTTCCTAGAGGAGGAGGAGGAGGAAGAAGAAGACATTTTGCTTCTCATCTAAGAAGCCTCATCAGTTGTGAATGGATGGTGAGGGGATGGAAGGATAGTTCATCCCCACAACTGTTGAAGCTTCTTGGATGAGAAGCAAAACATCATCTTCTTCCTCAAGGAAAACACAGGCCAGTTGCCTTTTGAAAAAGCACCCTCGAGACAACCATGACTTGGATGACTGAGGCTCTCTATAGACTTCTATTCTGCTAAAACGCCTCGGTGAGATTAACGAACCTTCTCCCAAATAGATGGACGAGTCCTACTGTAAAAAATGGGCTTGCTATTAAGCCATATACAAAGGATTGCAGCTGACTTCTTGAAATAGTAGTGGATCCCGAACAAGGAAATTCATTGGAAACTTCATAAGATTTCTTGATCGGTAAAAGTCATCTCTGAAGACTGGGATCAGGATTGTTGGGCGCTTTATTGGAATGTAATCTGGAATTCCATACACATTGCAAGTAATATTCCAGAAACCCCTCTTAGATATTTGCTTTTAAATTACAGTAAATCACGAAGTCTTCTGATTTAGATAGCATAAGATCATACATTTGAATATTGTTCACAATAAATAACTTCTCAGCAGCAAATATTCCCGATAGATTACAAGCCTGAAAACTTGGAGAGAAATAGCAAACTTGGATTTGTCTGTCTGTATCTGGTTAATGCAGGCATTATTGTGACTGCATGGCTATCACCTACTTAATATTTATCCATCCTGTGTTGGAAGTCTGTTTAAGCAGATGCCTCCCTTTTAAAATTTATTTAATATATCTAATGTTGCAAATGGTTTAGATTAATGCTTGTAAATTAGTTATTTCCTGATATTTGGACTTTTAATAGTTGTCAGGCAAGAGGCAAAGGAGGCTGGAAATAGGTTTCAGCTCTTCCCTTAAATAATATCTTTTAAACTACCCAATACATTTTTCTGCCTCCCTTCATAAATTGTGGTTAAAAGTTACCCTTTTAGGCTACTGTTGGGACATGGCAGCAAACATTCCCACCTACCGCCCACCTTCCCCGTCCATGATTAATGTCTCATACATGCTTGTTTGCTCAGCAGACCCACAATTGGGGGCAATTCTTAAGAAGCAAAAGCGAAACAAGTTTATTGGCTCTAGCGGTGAGCTGTAACCAATGGCTTACACACTCCTGTGTGCAAATTCTACCACCTTCTCCTTTTTTTAACCAGCGCTTTTTAAAATCCACTTCCAGGGTTTTCAGTTGAATGCATGGGATTTTGTGCCACCTGGCGGTCCTTCTTATAAATGGCATTAAACAGTATCTAAAAAGCAGTGTCTATTTTGGGAGATCGACCACGGAAGACAATCTGATCGTAATGAATTTGCTCTTATTTCTCTTCCTTCCTCTTCTCCCTCCCCACCTCCAATCTAACATCTTTGTGTTGCAGCCTCAGATTGTTCTGGGTAGTCCTGCACAAACAACAGCATTAGGAACAGCGACTGCTGTGCAGACTGGAACCCCTCAAAGGACGGTGCAAGGAGCCACAGCAACCTCCACTGCGGCCACAGTAAGACGCTGATTGCTATTTGCTGCAAGGCAAAAAGACCGATCTTGTTAGCTCACCAAGAGCAGAATCTCTCCTCAAATGAATGTTCAGAATGGAATATGAGATTATTGGTAAAACCAGGAGTCTCCAGCCCTCAGTCCATGGACCGATACCAGTCTGCGGCATGCCAGAAACTGGGCTGCGCAAACAAGCAAAGTCTCATCTGCAGGATGCAGGCAGCCATGCCTCCTCTGGTCCGTGGAAAAACCTCTCTCCACGGAACTGGTCCCTGGTGCCCAAAAGTTTGGGGGCCACTGCTATAGGCTATGACATAATTTAGAAGTATGAAACTACAGTCCCTGAGTCAGGTAGTCCTTGACTTACAACCACAATTGGGAACCGAAGTTCCGTTGCTAAGCAATGGGTTGTTAAGTGAATCGCACCCGATTCTATGGCCTGTTTTCCCACGGTTGTTAAGTGAATCACTGCAGTTGTTAAGTGAACCATGTAGTCATTAAGCGAATCTTGCTTCCGCCATTTACGATGCTTGTTGGAAATTGACTGGCAAATGGCAATCACATGACACTGCAATTATTGTAAATACATGCTGGTTGCTAAGTGCCCGAATTTTGATCACTGACCCTGGGGATGCTGCAATAATTGTAAGTGTGAGGACCAAGTTATAAATCATTACTCAGTGCCGCTGCAACTTTTGAAAGGACACCAAACAAACAGTTGTTATTCAAGGATTACCTGACTGTTGTGAGGCCAACGGGAACGAATATAAAAGTTACTTGGGCGCTAAATTATTCACTAAAATGACCTACCATGTGTATAAGCAAAATCTACAATTGATAATTTTATAAAAGAAATATATTGCCTATTTAAATGCTCATGGAGGGTTATTTTTTTTTTGTTGTTTACTATTAAATTTACTCACTTCAAGCCTTTACAAATGGTTTGAGGGTCAAAGAGCTGCCTGCAGCTATGCCCATTTCCTCAAGTTGATTATTCAGTCACCCTTTTAGATCTCAGAGCCTGTTTTTTTTTCCTATCTTTACTTTTTTTTTTTAAAAAAAGCTGACCTGTTTTATCTTATTTGTTTTAATAGGAAACCATGGAAAATGTGAAGAAATGCAAGAATTTTCTCTCAACGCTAATAAAACTGGCCTCTTCTGGAAAGCAGTCAACAGAAACTGCAGCTAATGTGAAAGAGCTAGTCCAGAACTTGCTGGTAAGAGGGCCTGTTCAAATAATTATTGCAACCATGGTTGATCTTAAGCAGTGTTGTGGATACAAGAACATTTAAAAAAAAAATCATAATATTGTTTAAAGATTACATTTTTTAACCCTAACCTTCAATCTAATCCTAAATCTTATATAGTTTCTTGGAAGAGCCAAATCTTGAAAGTTTTATGGGTTACTTTGAGAGATTTGTTTGTGGTATCGATCTGTGGATTAAAAAAGAACTACGGCAGGTTTCTTCTTCTCCCCAACTTTTGACTTATCCAGCAGTCCCTTTCTCATTTTAGTAAAGTCCATAAGGTGTCACCAGGGGAGGGCTTCAAAAATTTTAGCAAGGGGTTCTCTGCCCGGTTGCTGGGTGGGCGTGGCCATGGTGGGTGTGGCCTAGTCGGCCTGCACCACGGCGGGGGGGGGGGGCATTTTTGCCCTTTCCGGGTTTTGGAGGCTTTCCTTGAGCCTCTGGGAGGGCGAAAACAGCCCTCCGGAGGCCTTCCCAAACTTTCAGTAGGCCCGGTTTTTGCCCCCCCCCGCACGCGCCCTGCACTTACCTGCATCCAAAATGGGCTGCATGGGGACTCCTGGGAGGGATGGGGCAGGGTGGGCGGAGCCAGGAGTGGGGTATGTGGATGTTCTGTCCCCGTCTCACACACGCACACAAACAGACAGCCGGGGGTTAAATAAACTGGCAGACAACCAATTCTTCCGATAAGAAGCTTGGCAGCAACCCAGTAGCTGCTTGCCAAGAACTTAACTCATAAAACAAAATACACACAGTCAAGAATTGTCCAGTTCGTAAAATAAATCCAAGGCCGATAATGTTGTTCCCAAAGATGCAATGTGACTCGATAGTAGTTAGTTTTGTCCATCACAGAGTCTGAATGGCCACCTCACCCCCTTTTATACCCTGTGGGGTGTGGTCCAGTGACTCAGCTTAATCTCTGGCACGCCTTTTCTTCTGTTGCGCGCGCTTTTCTCTGCGACGCTGCCGAGGATCCAGCCAAGACTCATTTCCCTCATCACTGTCCACCTGTGGCTGTGTGGACGTGCTTGGCCCTGGCCCTATCTCTTGCCCTTCGGCGGACACCGAAGGCATTGCCAGAGAGGAGGGTCCTGGAGAGGGAGGCCTTGCCAACTCCTCTCCTTCACTCTCGGAGTCCTCTCCTGCTGATGACACAGGCTTAGGTAACGGAGCCACAACAGTGGGTTCTCTGAACTGCACAGAATCTTAGCTAGAGGTTCTCCCGAACCCCTGCGAACCCCCAGCAGCCCACCCCTGGGTGTCATCCATAAACAAACAGATATTTAATTGAATTAATAAAAAGACTGTTTAAATTAATTAATGAAAGAAAGTTCTGTAATGTTGCTGTGAATTACATTACAGTATCTATTTGTGAGCTTAAACGTATGAAGATTTGGTATTGTAATTTATTCCCTAAATTTGACATGTTTTTCATAGGATGGAAAGATTGAAGCAGAAGACTTCACCAGTAGGTTGTACCGGGAACTTAATTCTTCACCTCAACCATACCTTGTGCCTTTCTTGAAGGTAATAATACCTTTTCATTAGTTTTGTATTTCCTGCAACAATAAACTTGGACCTTCTTAGGAAAGTTACTGCAAACAAAGGAATCAGAAAAGAGTAATAAAAATCGTTGAATGATGACTGGAAGAACAATTATTCTCTCTTCCATGACAAGATTGTAGAGAATTCATAGGAAGATTTGGTGATACAGAAAATTAATTACTGAGTTCAGAAATAATAGTAAGCAGAACATTAAACTAAGGTAAAATTCATATGCTTGCTGACTGGAAGTGTCATATGCTGGATAAAATAACAAGCTGTAATGTAACTGGCATAGTGCTTATTGTATACGTAATGAGTACATATACTTCATTTTTAAAAAAACGGTGTGTATGGCGGAGTGTGTACATGTGTCTCAGAGCTAGAGTTCTAGAACTGTATAATGCAGGGATGTCTAACCTTGTCAACTTTAAGACTTGTAGACTTCAACTCTCAGAATTCCCCAACCAAACATGCTGGGAGCTGAAGCCCACAAGTCTTAACGTTGACAAGTTTGGACACCCCTGGTATAATGTATAGTTAGTATACAAGTTTGATATTGTAATAGTACTTAGACTTATATACCCCTTCATAGTGCTTTACAACCCTCTCTAAGCAGTTTACAGAGTCAACATATCTGGGTTCGCATTTTACCAACCTTGGAAGGATGGAAGGCTGAGTCAACTTTGAGCCTGTCAGGATTGAACTGCTGGCAGTCGGCAGAATTAGTCTGCAATACTGCATTCTAACCACTGTGCCACCATGGCTCTCTAATTTAGGACATTGGTAGGGCAATTTTGTGAATTATTCCTAGGGCATTGTTGTAAAGGCTCGAATTACAATGCAATATAGGTTTCTACTTTAGTTTGAATTCCCCTAATATTGTAATAAAATTCATAGTATTTCCAGGCTTTCTTTAAGCAGGTCACAATACTTATGTCCGGAAGCCATTCCGGAGAAACTGGAGAATCTTAGCATTTCTGTCTGTGTGTGTGATAGAATTTCTCCAATCCAGCTCACCCTTTCAAGGATGGCTTTTCTTTTAGTTTGTGTTTGATTTCCATACACCAGTTTTCACATTGGGAATACTGAAAAATATGCCGAAAGTTTCAAAAAAACTTTAAAAAAAGAAAAACAATTTTAAAACTATGGACATACTAATTTTTTCTGTATGTCTATGGACATACTAATTTTTATTTCTTTATTTTTAAAATTCCCCACAGCATAGATGGCCCTTGTGGGTGGAAAAAATATGAATATTTTAATAAGTTATGAACAATCCCTTTAATAACATCAGTGCATGCTTTCAGGGGACTTGTAATTTGTGCAAACGTAAATGAAAAAAAAAATAAATATTTTATGGCGGTAAATGCTTTGTTTATAAATAAAAGTTTTCTATTAATAAATTGTGGTATTTAATCTATTCTGGTACTTGTTTAAATGTTTGTGCCTTTCTGGGTAAGGACTTTAAGGGTGTGGTTGTGATGAGGTTTCAGCTAGTCTAGAACACAACAGCGTGGATAATCATGACTACTTCATTTCACCTATGTAGCCACATTTATTCTGCAAGTTTTATTGGTTCTTAGTGGATTTCTAGTGCAATTCAGAATGTTAGTTATCACCTATAAAGCCCCATAAGACAGGTTATTTGCAGGACAGTCTGTCTTCAACTGTCCCATGAAATCTGGCAGGGTGGGCATATTCTATGTCCCTTCTGTCAAGAAATGTCACTTAATTGGACCCTCAAGGTTGCCTTCTCTGTTATGGCACCTGCCCAGTGGTGCAACATAAGATTCTGATGGCCCGGATTGTGCCAGCTATTTAAGGCATTGTTGGGCTTTGAGCCTGAGTATTGGGTGAACTTCTTTAGTTTACTGACAGTTGGGTTTTGCTCCATGTATGCAATGCTCCTTTTGTTTTCACTGGTTGTTGTGATTGTTTTATTGACTGTTACTGAATTTGAGCAGCCGCATACAATCCATCTATTTGATACCTCAATAAAACCCGTAAAATGACTTGAGAGAAGTGAGGAAGAGTAATTATGATTCTACTTTGTATGGTTGGGTGAAAATAGTTGAGCTGTCTCTTGGTCCTTCTGTAGGGGGAGACTAGCAAAAGACTTAATTGTCCTGACAATTTTGAATAAGTGGATCTTTGAACAGCATAGTTGATGAGCTGGCTTTCCGAGTTGCATTTATCCCTTAATTAATCTTTGTACAGTTTCCTCTCTTTGTCCAGATAATTAAGACTTTGCACTCGGAAACCTATTCGTAATGAAATGCTTGTTGTGATGGTTACAGTAGAATGGATGCAGAAACCAGTATGTGCTTTTGATTGGTAGGTGGGGGTTGATGAATGTGTGACTCTGGTCTGGATCTTGCCATAGAAGAGATTACTCCTGAAATGAGCTTCCTTTTTATTTTGACTTAGTGTGATCTCTGAGTCCACACATTGTGTTTCAGAGACCATGGCTAAGTCAAAAGCAGAGGAAGCTCATTATGGAGGAGAAGGGGTTTTAAAATTTGTTGAATAGAAGAGTTACTGAAAATAATTTAGTTGAGGACTGGAGGTGCTGCTGCTAAAAACATGGTTTGAGGACTTTGCCTGTTGAATGTTGGTAATATGCAGATAGGAAATCAATTACATGTTATGAATGGGATATCTTATTTTCCAGGCAGTTTTTGTTAATTAGCAGTGATCAGTTCAATTGATAATTGGCTGTGGTTTTTTTTTTGGTTTTTTTTGTGGGGGAGTGCACGGCTTTTGATAGGTGGGTCTCATGACATTTCTTTATAGGGGACTATTGAGTAAATCTGTGGTTGAAACGGAACTGAAAAATAACATGGGCACAAGCGAGGGACTAATTACAGCCAGGTTGTGGATTCAGTTTAAAAGAGTTCATTTATTCATTTCCTATATATATATTCTCTAGAGAAAAATTCTACAGGTAGTCCTCGATTTACAATCTTTGTTTAATGATAGCTCAAAGTTACAATGGCTATGGAAGTGACTTCCCACTTCTACTAATAATACCTATGGCCAATATACCACCCTCGCTGCCACGTGGTTACAATTTGGACATTAGCAACCCAGCTTGCATTTATGACCAGTTGTAGAATCCTGCAGTCACGTGGCAATGATTTCAACCTTTTTTTGCTGATCTCAAACAAAACAAAACAAAACAAAACAAAACAAAACAAAACAAAACAAAACAAAACAAAACAAAACAAAACAAAACAAAACAAAACAAAACAGTGCATTGGGAAAGTGGATTTGCTTAATGATCTCAGTGATTTGCTTAACACACCGTAAAAATTGTCATAAGAACTTATGACCACAGCAACTTACGAAGGAAATTCTGGTTTCATTTGCAATCGATTGAGGATTGTCTACCCTGTGAATTATTAAGTTCAGGAAGGATTCTGTTATTTGTTCATTTATATACAGTTCTCTACAACCCCCCCCCCCCCTTTCAAATAACAGCCTAACATTAACTTCAGGTTCCTGATTAGAGATCAAGTTCTCAATTTATGACAACTTAACTACTGGTCGAAGTTGCACTGGATTTCAAAAAAAACTACTTACAATACATCCTCAAAGTTACAGCTGCCTCTCTCGCACCACTATCATGTGTTTGTATTTGGGCGCTTGGCCACTGGCTTGCATTTATGACCAATTGTGGCATCCCACGATCTGGGACCACAATTTGTGATTCCCCTCACCCCTTACCCCTGCCATTTTCTGGCAGAAAAATGGCAAAAAAAAAAAAAAAAAAAAGCGCCTATTGGATATGACCACATGATTCACTCAACAGCTACAGTGACTTACGTCCCTTGGAAAAGTAGTCATAAAATCAATTCAGGTCATGTGGTGAACAGCTTAACGATTGCAACTACTCACCAACCAACCAAAATTCCAAGCTCGATTTTGGTCATAAGTCAAGGACTACCTGTGTATAGCAGACTTTATATTCCCTGCATAACAATATAGTGCATTAAAGTGCCATTTATCTTAGTTTTTGTTATTTGAATCTACAGGTAATCCTTGACTTACGACCACAATTGAGCCCAAACTTTCTAGTGCTAAGTGAACAATTTGTTAAGTGAGTTTTGCCCCATTTTACATCCTCTCTTGCCACACTTGTTAAGTGAATCCCTGCAGTTAAGTCAGTAACACAGTTATTAAGTGAATCTGGCTTCCCCATTGACTCTGCTCATCAGAAGGTCGCAAAAAGTGCACACATGACCCTGGGACACTGCAGCCATCATAAATATGAGCCAGTTGCCAAGTGTATGAATTTTGATCACATTAGCTGCAATGATCGTATGAAAAACAGTCATAACTCACATTTTTTAAAAGTGCCATTGTAACATTGAACGGTCACTAAATGAACTGTTGTAAGTCGAGGACTATCTGTACCACACCTTTAGGTACTACCTCCCCTGCCAGTTGGCACAAACAATGCAAGAAAGGGAAATTTCTTTTGGGCTGGGTTGTGATTTGAATGGTTCTCTTAAGTTGCTAAGAGCTTTTGCATCCCGTCTCCCTTACAGCGGAGCTTACCTGCCTTGAGACACCTGACTCCTGACTCGGCCGCTTTCATTCAGCAAAGCCAGCAGCAGCAGCCCTTGACGCAGCCCACGACCGCTCTGACCGCCGTGATGTTGAGCAGCTCGGTCCAGCGTACGGCGGGAAAGACCACCGCCACAGCCACGAGTACCTTGCAGCAGCCGGTCATCAGCTTAACGCAGCCAACTCAAGTGGGAGTTGGCAAGCAGGGACAGCCCACGCAGGTGGTGTGTAAATCGAACTGGATTCCTGTCTCTCTTTGGTCTCCCAGCACATACCAGCCGTTTCCTTCCTATAAACCTAAACCTGTGACACATGTATAAACAACAATTTATCTACCATACGAAAGCTACACATCCTTGTATTCTGCCCATTTAGTATCAAATTAGACATGATGGATGTTTCATTCTTTTGGCTGCGGTCCTGCTTAGCTCCCCCCCACCCATGCAAAGCGCATCGTCAGCAAAGATGCAAACGGTTCACATTTTAATCTTTTTGCCCCTGCCGTATTTTTGCTGAAAAAAGTTATCCTGGCTGTGTTGCAGACGCTTACCAATAAGGGGGAAAGAGTGGTCATACAAACCTATTATGCCGTTCCCTCCCAGCTCAACATTATTATGTTGAGCTGGGAGGGAACGGCATAATAGGACCCCGCATCATTATGTAGAGCGCAGAAAAGGCATAAGTGAAAGCAAGCCAAGTGAATGAAACATGTCAGGAAAGAAAAGAAAAGAAAAGAAAAAAGAATGATTATAGCTGAACATCGCTCACTGTATTTCTTCACAAGCGTGTGACTTTGCAGATCATTCTTGTTTCTGGATACCAGTTCATACATTGGCTCTTATTCTTTAAAATCTGTACCGTTTTCGTTTTAAGAGATTTCATCAGCTCCATTGACTGATCTTCCATTCACTCTGTGCTTCTTTTACAATTTGCTCCATATGAACAAGGATGGTGTGGTGGCTCAGTTGTTAAGACACTGTACTTGTTAGGTAGATAGCCCGCAACCCAGGTTCGAGACTCGAGCACCACACGACGGGGTGAGCTCCCCTCCTCACCCTAGCTCCTGCCAACCTAGCAGTTCGAAAGCATGCAAACTCTAATATTTATCCAATCGTTCTCTAATATGTGTCTTAGACCCGTACCAGCGTTCTGCTAATCACATAAGGAATATCGATGCCACTTGTGTAATTTTTTTGCCTTGATTTAAACTACATTTTCACAGTTGTCTGCTTTTACTTGAGAATCTAGCTCTGTGATGGTGAACCTATGGCACGCTTGCCTGAAATGGCATGCAGAGCCATGTTGCCTGGCACACCAGTCATCACCCCAGCCCAGTTCCACCGCGCATGCGTGCATGCCTCCCGCCGGCCTAGTCTCCAGGTCTCTGCTGTGCATGTGTGGGGGGCAGAGCGCATACGGGGTACGTGCGCACATGCATGGGGGGTGGGATGCATGCTTGGGGGATGCTTGGATTGCATGTTGGGGGTTTGTGTGCACGCCCTCCCGCATCCCATTTTGGACCTAGAAGGCCTCCTACACCAACCTGGAAGCCAACATGGGGGATGAGGGGCGGGACGCATGCGCGGGGCTCTCACATTGCATTTTGGGGGTCTGGGCATGCGCGCATGTATTTGCATGCGCACTCGTGCACTTTGGGCACTCGGCACCAAGAAGGTTAACCATCACTGATCTAGCTTCTTGATAGAAAAGTTAAAAACAAACAACGTTAGCAGAACACTGGTACCAGTCTAAGACACATATTAGAGAATGATTGGATATATATTAGAGTTTGCATGCGTTCGAACTGCTAGGTTGGCATCTGAGGTGAGGACGGGAGCTCACCCCATTCGTGTGGTGCTCAAGTCTCGAACCTAGGCTGCGGGCTTTCTACCTAACAAGTACAGTGTCTTAATAACTGAGCTACCGCGCCATCCTTGTTCAAACAACAACAAAACAACCCTGATTAGCGCCAGGCTTATCAACCGCAGCTTTTTCTCAAAGAAGCTAGTGGAGGAACAGCAATTGTTGAATCTTTTGACAAGCAAACTTGTTCTGGTATAATGGAATAATAATAATGTTTCTCCAAAACTTTTTGCAGGTTATTCAGCAGTCTCAAAAACAAGGCACATTAATTAGGCCTCCGCAGGTGACGTTGACCCAGACGCCCATGGTGGCTTTGCGGCCACCCCACAACCGTATTATGCTGACCGCTCCTCAACAAATTCAGCTGAATGCACTTCAGACAGGTAAGAGCTAGGCGTTCTCAGTGTGACATCTGGTGTTCGCTGGTAAAACTGCGCCTGGAAATAGTGTTTGATTCATCAAATGTCAGGCACAAGTAACCAGGAACGAGAGTTGAGTCCAGAGCAGCAGAAGTTTATTACACCCCTATCTATACACGAGAATCTGATCTTCTATTGCTCAAGCCAAATTGGTGCTATATAAGGGTCAACAGAATTCATGGGAGGGTAAGGAGGCTGAACCTGGGTCTCTTGTGGGAACATAATGACTCCAAACTTTTGATACATTTAACCTTGCCCTTGGGCTTAGCCTCCTCATCTTCTATAATAAGCCCCTTGTAGGATTGATTTTTTTTTTGACCTGGAATAAATCAAAATATGCTGCTGAGAGAGATGGTCTGGGCTATTGATGAACAGAATGAATTATCTGCTATTTTACTGACCCGATCAAATTCTGAATTGTGTATTTTAATCCTCTCTTCTTCCCCCCTCCCCCCTCCCCTCCCCTCCCCTCCTCTCCTCTCCTCTACCCTGAATAAACTTAGAATTAGGATCATTGTAAGCACTGATTATAGTTCTTATTTCATTATTCTTTGTATTTGCTCCATCATCATTTCTGTACGGATATATACATTTCTGTATATTTTCCCTTTCCTTCATTCTTCCCCAAAGCAAGCTTGGATTTGTGACCTACCTAAAATCATGAGCAATAAACAAGTTTACATCCCTCGCCTTCAATTTGCATAGATTTTTCTGCAGTTTTTGGTGTGCTAATCTCGCCTACGGAGCACCCATGCTGGTTTCCTTTTCTTACAGTCCCCGTGGTAAAGCAAACAGTATTACCAGGAACCAAAGCTCTTTCTACTCTTTCAACCCAAGCTGCAATTGCTCAAAAAAATAAACTCAAAGAACCTGGGGGAGGCTCTTTTCGGTAAGTGATCTTATTTGTTCTTGAAGAAAAACCGTGACGTGTATTCCCTTTTCCCGATTTATTTTGCTTCCTCAGCAAAAGAGAATTTGTAATGCTAGGGAGTAAATTCTTGACTCTGATGATTTCTCATAAAAAGATAAGGTTACTCGGCTTACCTTCAGCTCCATTTTTCAACATTTAATTTAACTTCTCTTCCTCTGATTATGTGGAATTGGGGCTATTGTCAACAAAGTGGAACAACCTAAAACCAAAGAGAAATTTCCTGACAGTTTGAACAATCAATCAGTGGAACTGCATATCTCCAGAAGTTGTGGGTGCTCTATCACAAGATTTTTAAGAAGAGATCTGATAGCCATTTGTCTGAAATAGAACAGGGTCTACTGCTTGAGCAGGGGGTTGGACTAGAAGACCTCCAAGATTCCTTTCAACTGTGTAATTCTGTTATTCTGGTTTTTCCAAGATAACTGGCTATGTTGATCGGTAATTATGGAAGTTGTAGTCCAATGTACTTGGAAAGTGCCAGTTTGTAGAAAGCTGGGTTAATTCATGCTATCTGTGATTATACATAAGGGCTTGGAGATTAGAGCAAAAGGATGATAAAATCCTCCATTCCCACATCTGGGAATTAAGACACTTAAGGGATGCATTGAATGCTTTGGAGGGAGAAGATGTGGGCATGAGCATGTGTACTAAAAAATAAAGACGGGGAAGTTTTTAGTGACATTGTCTAAATGCTTTCTGATTTTAAAAATAATTTTAAAATTGTGTCACTCTGGAAAGGAGAGTAGGAAAAAGTCATATATCAAGTGGTCTCTTTTTACATACTTTTAGTAAGGGATCTCCAAGCTGAGGGAGATCAATACTGATATATTGTTCAGGATGTGTAATGAATCTGGGCTACTGTTATCCCAAGGAATTCTTGTTCCTCTTTATTTTTATCTCGTTTATTCATTTTTGTATAAATATGACAAAACCTGGGAAACTTTTCCCAACTCCGGCCACCAGAAATGGGGTTTCCCAGTAGCAAACAGGTGCTTTCTCTCTTGTCTTCTCTTCCACTCATAAAAACCTCCCTTGTCACTTTCATTTGAAATAAAATTCCAAGGTCGGTAAAATAAGGACCCAGATTGTTGGGGGCAATAGGCTGACTCTGTAAACTGCTTAGAGCAGCGTTTCTCAACCTTGGGAAGTTTTAAACTGGGTGGATTTCAACTCCCAGAATTCCCCAGCTAGCTATGCTGACTGGAGAATTCTGGGAGTTGATGTCCACACAATTTAAATTTGCCAAGATTGAGAATCACTGGCTTAGAGAGTGCTGTAAAGCACTATGAAACGGTATGTAAGTCTTAAACACTATTACTAATGCCAATTAACTAGAAAAGGACCAGATAGTTTCTCTTTTATTTTTTTTTACTTTTCATGTTAGGAAATAGCACCCCTTGCTAGCCATTGAATACTTTAGTGCAGGGGTCTCCAACCTTGGCAACTTTAAGACTTGTGGACTTCAACTCCCAGAGTTCCTCACCCAGCTTTGCTGCCTGGGAGTTGAAGTCCACAAGCTATTCTGGCTGAAGAATTCTGGGAGTTGAAGTTCACAAATCTAAAAGTTGCCAAGGTTGGAGATCCCTGCTTTAGTGAGCTGAATTTCCCTCCCAGTCCCCATCTGCCTTGGACCACACTTTACCATTTCCCACACGCCAGACACTTTGACAAGCGTCGTTCCAGCCAGAGGAGAGGTCCTGTGTACACCAGGAGTACTTTTCACTTCGTGTCCTTTAAAAAAGTGTTTTTGTTTTAGTTTAGCCTCACCAAACACTTTATACATTTTTGGCCTGTGAATAGCATTTTTTTTTTGCAGATGTTAATAAGATGTTTTTTTTTCTCTGAAGGGATGACGATGATATTAATGACGTTGCCTCGATGGCAGGAGTCAATCTATCGGAAGAAAGCGCACGTATATTGGCCACCAATTCTGAATTGGTAGGCACTTTAACAAGGTCGTGTAAAGATGAAACTTTTCTTCTCTCAACACCCTTGCAAAGAAGAATATTAGAAATAGGTGGGTTTCCACCAAAAGTGTGATTTAGTAGTTTATAGCAACCTGTGTTTTTTAATAGGAAATGTATTTAGCACTGTATCATTTATTGACTTGGAAGGCTGCTCCACGTATTACCCCAAAACAAACATGATTTTGACAATGGGCTTCCTTGCTAAGAAGCTGAAGTCAGTCTTTACTGTCTGGTGAGTATAACTCAAGGTTGCAGACATTAAAATCTCTTTAATTGGTTGTTTTTCAATTGAACAAGAATTTTTGAAATTTTATGATGCCTTAGAAATTACTCTTAAAAAAAGCAGGCTGAATTAACAACAGACCTGAAAGTGGCCATTTCCTTCCCTGGATAATCTGTAGCTCATATTAATTAGAAAACATCAGATAAATGATTTGTTTTGAAGTTGTAAATATTTCTACCAACATGTGGACCCAAATGAAGATTTGAATGAGCTAGAACGGGGTCTCCAACCATGTGAACTTATAAATACTTGTGGATTTCAACTCCCATCTGGCTGAGGAATTCTGGGAGTTGAAGTACACAAATCTTAAAGCTGCCAAGGTTGGAGACAGAGGTGGGTTTCAGCAGGTTATGCCCAGTTCTGGAGAACCGGTAGTGGAAATTTTGAGTAGTTTGGAGATCCGGTAAATACCACCTCTGACTGGCCCCGCCCCCATCTATTCTCTGCCTCCTGAGTCCCAGCTGATCGGGAGGAAATGGGGATTTTGCAATATCCTTCCCCTGCCACACCCACCATGCCACACCCACCAAGCCATGCAATGCTCACCGAGCCACACCCGGTAGTAAAAAATTTGAAACCCACCACTGGTTGGAGACCCCTGATCGAGAACTTTACCCTAGTTATGATTGCATGTCATACTGCTTTGGGAAACAACTGTGAACATTAATTTTTAATTGGTTTATTTATTAATTAAGAAAATTTACATGGTTGCCCAACTGACTGATGGTGACCATGGATGGCTTACAGAAATAAAACCCAATATACCGCCACACCCCTCTCAACAACAGTCGTAATAACCATGTGATGGGCTCCATATCACCCTGGGGTCCCCAGGCAAAACCAGGTCTCCAGGGCCTTTTGAAAGTGTATCAAGCTGGAGGCCAGTCTTACTTACACAGGGATGATGTTCCACAGGCATCATGTTAATAGACTCAACATTGGTGTGGATAGCAGTAAGGGCCAAAGAATGGGATTTACTGTGGTGTGAATGAAATTGGAATAGCTTTTCCTATTCCTGCATGTATTTATTCAGCTATTGATTTATATTTTATGTTTACATTTCACACTTCATAACCATTTATCTCCCTCAGAGAGGGAGCTCTGGGCTGTGTATATTTCAGTGAATAAAAGAACCTTTCATATGTCACTTATTCTCAGTGGTCGCTGGGCATCACAGATATGGGATTTCTGCACCTGCAAGGAAATTCTTCTGGTATACTTAGATCAGGGGTGTCAAACTCATGGCCCGCAGGGAGGATCTGGCTCATGGGATGCTTAAATCTGGCCTGTGGGGCCGGCCTGGAAATAGCAAAGGACCAGCCTGCAGTGCCTCTGGCAGCCAAACCGGGGCGTGGGGGGCCTGTGTGTGGTCCCCGCACCCTGTTTTCAACCTGGTCAGCCTCCTGCAGCACTCTGCTGGCCAAAACTGGTTGTGGGGGCACGTGCGGTCCCCGTTTGCCCCAGTTTGGCTGGCAGAGTGGTGCAGGAGGTTGACCAGATCGAAAACGGGTACATGGGGGCTGTGTGTCCCCCCCCAAAGCCCTGTTTTGGCCAGCAGGGTCCTGCAGGAGGCGTCCGTCCCTTCTCCCTTGTCTTCCCCTCTCCCCCCACCAGCCTGCGGAGGAGAACTACAATGCTGATCCAGCTCTTGAAGAAATCCAGTTTGACACCCCTGACTTAGGTGTTTGGAAGAAGCCTTCTTTTCACTTACCATTGCATTGCTGTACAAACCTCAGCTATAATTTCCTTCATAGTTCTTCTATCAATCATTCCAAATAGAATATTTGAATGAATGGCAGTGTACTTTGGGAGTAGCAGCACACCTGTTCATCTGCAACTCATGGAAAGAAAAACCAGTTCATGCAGCCACTGGTAAAGGAGCTAGCTCTAATTCATCAATGCCATTTTTTTCCTCCTTGGAAACTCAGGTAAAAAGCATGGGATAACGGAAATCCATCCTGACGTAGCTAGTTATGTATCACATGCGACGCAACAAAGGTTACAAAACCTGGTGGAGAAAGTATCGGAGACTGCCCAACAAAGGAATATTTCTTACAAGGTAACTAGTGTGTTCTTTATTGTGAAGCTATTGGCAATGCCTTAACAACAACAACGAAAACACTTTGAGTAATGGCTTTAAATGCAATGTGGGCCCAAAGCAATTAGATTCTGTTGTAGGCACAATTTATTGCCGATAAATGTCCTTAATATGTAATATATCTCAAAGTAACTTGTCTAGCAATTTAAAAAAAAATAGCTTGAACCACAAGAATGATTTTATTTTAATCAATATGTCAGGAATTTCTTTGCCTGTAAAATGTGTGTATCAGTTTCACAAACAAATAGGAAATTGTTTCCTTGGATTGCTGAAATTTGTTATCAAGTTCAATCTTTCACATAGCTCTGGCCACTTGTGCATTGTTGCATACTCTTCCGGAACCTCACACCTCTGCACACCCTCCTGATCTGTACTGTGCCTCTCTTAACTTAACACTCAAGAGGCCATTACATTTTTGGGGATGGCTTCTTTCAAGGTGTTAACTTCTACAGAATTCTGTCTTCAAAGTGTTTTAAGTTGGGGGTCCTATCCATGGCAAACGTTGTTTGCTTTCAAGAACAAGATAATCTTTAGCCCCGATCTGCCCCGCATCCTGAGAGTGAACTCCAGATTCTGCAAGATCCATGAACTAATAATGACTTCTATGTGCTCCATTTTCTCCTAGAAAGGAGGAGTGGCAAATCAAACCTGTAGAATGAGGCCATTCAGACAGGACTGTTCACTATTTATATCCTTGAAAACCACGCACTAGGCAAAAAGGTGTCTACTGTCTCATCAGATCAAGGAATATACAACTTTGGCATGTTTGTCCCACAGTCCGGAAGCCATTCAACAGCTGCATTGGTTTCCCGGGGAAAAATTTGTAGAGCAAGAACGACTTCTCTATTCATGCTTTTATTTATCAATATAAAGTCAATGCTTTCTCTTAAACTGAGAGGAGCTTCAAAAAGTGAATCTCCTAGAGCCGTGATGGCGAACCTATGGCACATGTGCTGGAAGAGACATACAGAGCCTTTTCTCTGGGCATGTGAGCCATTGCCTGTTGCTCTTCCGGGTTCCGGCACGCCGGCCAGCTGGTCTTCATGCGCATGGGAGCGCCAGAAACCGGAAGAACAGCCGCATGTGTGTGCCGGAAAAATGATCTTCTGATTTCTGGCGTGTGCATGTGCACTGGGCAGTTGGTCTTTGCGCGCTTATGCATGCCAGAAACCATAAAACCAAGTGGTCGGTGCGCGTGTACACGCCAGAAACCAGAAGATAATCTTCCCAGCGCGCGCATGCGCACCGGGCTTCTGCTCTTCCGGTTTCCGGTGCTCCCGCTCCCGTTTCTCCAACACTGCCCTAGAGGTTCCTTAGCTCTAATATGATAATGAGCTCACTCAGGATCTACTGCTCTTGCATATGTTTAGTTAGCTGGCCCCTTGGACACAGCTGAGGAGAAGACTGTATAGCTATTTTTTTTAATTACTGTGAAATTCTTATATTTTGAGCTGTAGTGGTCAGGTGGACTCTCTGATCTGTCAAAGCTGTTCCCTGGAGGAAGGATTCCTTTAAATATTCTACTGGGGGCATTTGAATTAGTTGTTAATCTATAATTATGAGTTCCAGCTGAGGAATCTGTCGTCACACAATGATGGGGGTTGGCTCTTCCAGCCACAGCAGGTCACCCTGGATAAGCATAATGGTTAAAAGTTTGCACTAGTGTCCCAAGGGAGACCTAGGGGCCCATTATCTTGATCTAAAGCAGGGTTGTCAAACTCAGTTTCATTGAGGTCCGCATCAGGGTTGTGTTTGACCTCAGGGGGGCATGGACAGCTTGCCGTCACTTGTATCGGGGGCGTCTGTAGTGGTTCAAGCGCTCTGCCAGCGAAAACAGACTCCCAAGCTCCATTTTTGGCTGCGACAGCCTCCTGCAGCCACCTGCAGCCCTCCTGAGCTCCATTTTCACCGGCAGAGGCACCATGAGCTGCTCGGGAGGGCCGTGGGTAGTCCTCATGAGCTCCATTTTCACTGGCAGAGGCACTGTGGGCTGGTCCTTCACTGTCTCCAGCGGGCCAGATCTAAGCACCCTGCGGACCAGATCTAAGCACCCTGCGGACCAGATCTAAGCACCCTGCAGGCCGGATTCGGCCCCTGGCCTTGAGTTTGACACCCCTGATCTAAAGGCAGAGGATTCCCAGTTGGTTGGACTCAACTTTGGAGGAGAATGGGAATTCACAGTCAATGAAGAACTTCCATTCTTTTCCAACTGTGCAATTTAAAAATAAAAGATGGGCAAGAGAAATCACAATTTCATTTTTTTTTTTTTTGCAAATCACCTTGTTTTCAGGATGATGAAAGATACGAACAGGCAAGTGACGTCCGGGCACAACTCAAATTCTTTGAACAACTTGATCAAATAGAAAAACAACGGAAAGATGAACAAGAAAGGGAAATATTAATGCGCGCAGCAAAGGCAAGTGCTCCTGGGTGTTATCTTTAATAGATGAAACAAGTGTCACATTTGTCATTGGAAGAGTAGAAGTCCTTCTTTTGTACCGAATGTGAAAAAAGGACAAGGAAGCTTTGTTTGTTTAAAACTTGGATACCGGCAATTTCTGTTGAGATGCTGCCTGCAATTCCGTGTCATGAAAGTGCTTCATAAGAAGCACAAATGTCCTCGATTTATGTAACCAATCGCTTAGCGTTAAGATTGAAAAATTAGGCATGATAACATGGTGACTTCTTTAATGATTGGCATGACTTAACAATTATAATTCCTGGCTCAATTATGACCATAAATTGGGGACTACAATAGTGGCCAAAATTGTGGAAATCCTTTGGGAAAAGTATATTTTTGAGATTTGATGGCTAATAACAACATTTTTTTTTGGAGTTTCAAGATAATCCTATTCCACTGCTGGAATGGCCTGGGAATAGCCCAGATCTTAACCCAATTGAAAATCTTTGGAGCCAACTAAAGAAACTTGTTTGTCAGAAGCGAACCAGCAATAAAACCCAGTTAATAGAAGCAATCATTCAATCTTGGTTTCACATTATAACAGCTGCAGAACTAAAAGACTTGGTTCACTCCATGGGAAGACGTTGTAAGGCCGTAATTCATGCTAAAGGTTACCTAAACGAGTATTAACTGACATGATAACTTTTGTATATCTCGTTTTTTCTATGGTGATAATTTTTATCTCATTTTTTCTACATGTTTCACTTTTCTTCTTTATACTGTAACTGCTATTCTAATAGCAAATCCTTCATAAAAGTTATTGCATTACATTCTTGATTAAATTATCTTTCCATTGAATATAATTTTATGGTACTACTCCAGATAAAAGTGGTGTTGTTAGCTAGTTTTAGAAAATGCACTTTTCCCAAAAGGCTTCCACAATTTTGGCCACTACTGTAGCTGTGCTGTTGGATAGTCTGGAAGTTATTTCCAAATGTTTTGAAAACTGCTTTCTGCAGCATCTAATGCTAGACAGTGTCAATGGAGAGTTGTCCAACTTTAAGAAAGCCCCACAATAAAGTGAGAGTGACTGTCTCAAAATCACTTAGCTGGCTTTCATGCCTAAAGTGGGACTAGAACTGTTGGCCTCTTGGTGATTGGTCTAAGGTAACCCAACTGGCTTTCATGGCTAAGGCAAGATTGGAATTCAGTCTTCCACTTTCTAGCCTGGTGCCTTAGCCATTAGACCAAACTGGCCCTTACTCACTCTGGTGGATTTAAGTGTTTGTATATACTTTGTACATACAAAGTTTGTATATACTTTGTAGGGACGTGGTGGCTTAGTGGCTAAGTCGCTGAGCTTGTCGATCGAAAGGTCGGCAGTTCAGTGGTTCGAATCCCTAGTGCCACCGTAACGGGATGAGCTCCTGTTACTTGTCCCAGCTTCTGCCAACCTAGCAGTTCGAATGCTAGTATTTCTTGCATGCAAAAAATGCAAGTAGAAAAAATAGGGACCACCTTTGGTGGGAAGGTAACAGTGTTCCGTGTGCCTTTGGCGTTTAGTCATGCCGGCCACATGACCACGGAGACGTTTTTGGACAGTGCTGGCTCTTCGGCTTTGAAACGGAGATGAGCATCGCCCCCTAGAGTTGGGAACAACTAGCACATATGTGCGAGGGGAACCTTTACCTTTACCTTATATATTTGGACAGGGTTATGGAATTGTTTTATATTTCATATGTTGCCTCTGTCTTATTGAAAGAGAATAAAGGGAGACAGATACAAACAAGGTGCAGGTACATGGTGAATGGTGACTCTTGAAACTGGTGGTTTAATATATAGATTAATAAATCTATATTTTATTTATTAAATTTCTATGCTGCCCATCTGCCACTTAAGTGACACTGGGTGGTTTACAACAACATATTAAAACAATATAAGCACCTGAATAAAAGCACAGATTAAAAACAAATCTAAGAACAAGTTAAAACTTACGAGTAAAAATCAAAGTTGAAAATTCAGAAGGCTAAAAAGGTTAGGATTATATAGTCTAATGAGTCAGAATTAACATAAATTCCTATCGTAATTCTGAATTTAAATTATCTACGCTTTGGAAATTGCAACTTAGCCCACGCTGTAGGTGTTCTGCTATATATACCGTACTTCTACTATCTCTTTGATCATCTTTGTGTAACATAAAATTCAGTCTGAAGGTTCTTATTATGGCTGCAGATTAAACATGGATAAGCATAATAAAAGTATTACAATATTGTTTTTATTTAGATATACTAGTACACTAGTAACCTTTTATTCACAACCTTACCTTGCAGGAAAGTTTGATCTTTCTACCTTTTTCAGTTTAATATCATGACAAAAATACTAACATTAATGAATCATTAGCATTTAATTTTTTTCCTTTATTCGGTTTTCTGATATTTCAGACTGATTTATTTAAATTATAAGCCATCTGTTACCAAGAAAAAAATAATATATGGCTCTCCTCACTGCTTCATGCTCCTAGGAAAAGCATACCTTCATTTTCCGCATGCTTGCATTCTGAAACTTGAAAATAGTCATGTCCAGTTCTCACCATGTAAAACACGTGCGAAATGTTTCCCCTTTAAAGAATTTTTTCCACTATGATTGGATCCCACAAATTCCTTCTTCCAGTTATTTTGTCTGTAGCCTTGTTCCATTGACTTGTTGTGAAAAATTGTCTGGCCTTCCTAAACGCCTAGCTGGAAGGACAGAAAAGGAATTTGATGGACTCGGTAGCACCTGTTCTCATCCTTAAGCACTGGGCAAAATTGAGTCACATTCATTCTAAAAAGTGTTTGGCGAAAAGAAATACTACAGTTGTATGTTAAATGAAACTCTGAAGCATTCTGAATGGCAGAAAAAGGAATGATTTTATATGGGCTAATCTGGGAAGGAGTAGGAAGAAGAAGTGGCTGTGGCTTCCGGCGTCCCGATATAGCCAGCTGACGCCATCGCTGGCTATTGGGGGCGAATCACTCGCCCCCCACGGAGAGGGCTTGTAACTTGGGCATCCTCCTGAATGCACGGCTGTCTTTAGAAGATCATTTGACGGCCGTGGCCAGGGGGGCTTTTTATCAGGTCCGCCTGATACGCCAGTTACGCCCCTTTCTAGATCGGGACTCCCTACGCACAGTCACTCAGGCACTCGTCACTTCCCGCCTGGACTACTGCAACGCTCTCTACATGGGGCTCCCCCTGGGGTGCACCCGGAGGCTCCAGCTGGTCCAGAACGCGGCCGCGTGGGGGATTATGGGGGCGCCGAGGCGCTCCCATGTAACAACTCTCCTGCGCGAGCTGCACTGGCTCCCAGTGGTCTTCCGGGTGCGCTTCAAGGTGTTGGTGACCACCTTTAAAGCGCTCCATGGCTTAGGGCCGGGGTACTTACGAGACCGCCTTCTGCCACCAATAGCCTCCCACCGGCCAGTATGCTCGCACAGAGTGGGCCTCCTCAGGGTGCTGTCCGCCAGACAATGTCGGCTGACGACTCCCAGGGGGAGAGCCTTCTCTGTGGCGGCGCCCACCCTCTGGAACAACCTCCCCCCAGAGATACGTACAATAACAGACCTCTGGATTTTTCGTCAGGCCCTGCAAACCCATTTATTTCAACTAGCTGGGCTGGCTTGAGTTAAATTTTAAATTGATTTTAAATTGGGTTGTTTTAATTTATGGCCAAAATATTTAATTATTTTATACTGCTTTTAAATTTTGTATGTACTGTTTTTTACTCTGGCTGTTCACCGCCCTGAGTCCTATTTGGAGAAGGGCGGTATAGAAATAGGAACAAATAAATAAATAAATAAATAAAGAAGAAGAGGCAAATTATGACTGGGTTGGTGGACGGCTGGATCTGAATCAATTGGATTCAAACTTTCTTCTCCTGATTAGTCATTAATGACATAATTGTTTTTAAATGCCCCATTAATCTAGTCTTAAAGCTCAAGGTGTCCTACTTCATTTACAGTAGTCCTCAATTTACGACTGGCCACTTAATGATTGAAGTTATAACCAAACACTCCGGAGTTACTTACAACCAGTTTTTGGAATTACGAATGCTGCAAATATCTCCCCCCCCCACCCCCGCCCCCAGTGGTCACATAATCACATTTTGAGTTTTTGGCAACTGACTCACTTTTATGGCCATTTGCAATGTCTCGGGTCATGTGGCAATGATTTGCAACATTTTTTTGCTGGTTTCTGGCATTTACTTCTGGCAAAAATTGCCCATTGGGGAAAATGAATTCACTTAACAATCATTATATTTGCTTAATGATCACCACAATTGCTTAATGACCATCATAAAATACAGTTGTAACTTCGAATCTGGCCATGTGATATCTCAACTTATGACCACAACAGCTTAATAATTGCAGTTCTGGGCTCAATTACGGTTATAAATTGAGGATCACTTGTAACGATGTGAGTGGACGTTGTTTATAAATGTACTGACTATTACTTTAAACATTATTTTAAAAGACTCTCTTTCTTCCCTCCCCCCTCTTCTCTTCTCCATTTTTTAAAATCAACACAGTCTCGATCTAGACAAGAAGATCCGGAGCAGCTTAGATTGAAACAAAAAGCCAAGGAGGTATGTTTAAACTATATTTACCATTTTGGAACCAGAACATACATTCAATTATGTAAGAGTGATTGCATTAAAAAAAAAAGCATATACTGTATTTTTCAGACTATAAGACGCACCTAAATTTACAGAAGGAAAACAAGAAAAAAATAGTTTTGGCCTCCGCGTGTCGGATTTTCGCCCTCCCAGGCCCCCAGAAGCACTCTGCAGTGCTCCATACATCCTGTTTTCGCCAAAACGGGCCCATTTTTGCCTGCAGAGGGTTTAAGTCTATAAGACGCACCTAAATTTTCACCCACTTTTAGCGGGGGGTGGGGGAAGATGCATCTTATACTCCGAAAAATACGGTAAGTGAGAATAAAAACTGCAAGGAAATAACGATAATTTTGTTTTGCCAAACCCAGATGCAACAACAGGAACTAGCACAAATGCGACAGAGGGATGCTAACTTGACTGCATTGGCTGCAATAGGACCCAGAAGGAAAAGGAAACTGGATTCTCCAGGGTCTGGATCAGGGACAGAGGTAGGAGAGAAGAATTCTCTTTGCAAACACCTGCACTCTTCCAAACCTTACTTTTCAGGAGTTCAAGTCCGTCTTCTTACCTTCAACTGAACAGAAAACACACTTTTTATTCCCAACAAAATTAATTATTGCAGGCTTTTAAGGGCTGGCGGTTTCCTTTTCGGTAGCTGTGGGTTTAAGTTTTGATAGGCAGAAGCTTAGCTTTTAAGGGGTTTTTGACCCATAAGGTTGTCCAAAGAATAGAATAGAAGCTGGCCTTGATAATTTCAAGGTGTATCGGCATTGAGATGGCTTCTTCGTTTGTATTCCTTTGGCAGTTTCCAGCTTTTAAAAAAAAATGTAACAGGAAACGAAGTTTGGAGTCATGCTTGCTAGATATCACTTCTGCAGTGCCTATGTGTGCATATGTGTGTGGGACTTGAATTAAAGATTGGACCAGTTCTCTTACCCCTTCCGTGTATCTTCCCTTCAGCGCTATAGGCAAGAAGGCATCCACTACTCCTGTTTAATTCTCACCCCTCTACTTAATAAAATAGTTTCCTGCTCCATGTTCATAAAGAGGATTTGTTTTCCTTTACTTCTGGAATTTGAGCCACCCGTTGTTAGAAGGACAGCTGCTGAAGCAGAAATTCAAATACTTTGGCCACCTAATGAGACGAGAGGGCTCCTTGGAAAAGACCTTGATGTTGGGAAAGATTGAAGGCAAAAGGAGAAGGGGACGGCAGAGAATGAGTTGATTAGTGTCATTGATATAATCAACATGGATTTGGGAAAACTCCAGGAAATAGTGGCAGATAGGCGGGGCTGGCGTGCTATGGTCCATGGGGGTTGCGAAGAGTCAGACGTGACTTAGCAACTGAACAACAAAAACAATTGTTAGATGGGAGAAGGAGCAGTTCCTTCCCATTAAATCCATTGAAGTTTGCAGTTTCCATCTGTTCTAAATTCAGAGTTGGAATAATCTTAGAAACAATATTACTGTGCTCCCAGATACCACCAGAGCACATCTGGGGAGAACTGTTTTGGTGTGTAGCTCACCTCGATATACACAGTTCCAGAGTTTTTGATCATTGTTTCTTTCCAGAGGAAAAGTTTAACTTGCATTCTCCTGCCCTTAAGCCAGGCTTCAAGATAGCTGTCCTTTAAGCAGAGGATAAGTTCTTTAAATTTGTCTGGCTGGTTTCAAATATTAGGGTTTGTTCAAAGTGCCGCTCAGTTTGGATGCAACCCTATGTAAGTCTGCGCATGGACGTGTTTACTTTAAAATCCCATTTTTAAAACCTGGTTTTGATTCCCCCCCCTCCCCCAAAGTCTTGCTTGCACTTCAACAAACTGATTAATTGAGTTTCTTTAAATTAATCAGTTCCCGGATAGCCAAATGAAGTGCAGGCTGCCTGAATTGAAACTTTTGTTTGTTTAATTAAGAACCAGCTGCTTTGGCTCTAATGAACTCACAGCTGTCTGGCTGCTGCTGCACACTGAGCTTCCCTTGTCTATCTTAATGGGCCCGTGCATTTCTGTTTCTTGTTTTTTGTTTGAAGAGAAAGTGTATTGCCAGTGGTTTGCTAATGTCCAAAGAATGTTAAGAATATACAAATCACCTTTAAGCAGGGCCATTCAGGATCTATTTAGCTACTAAATGAATCCCAACCAATCAGCCATGAACGAGAGAATCCATTTTATTAACACAATTAACAAATTGGCAAGACTTCAAATACCAGAGGGAACATGAAATACTGATTTTCTATATTGGCAAAATAATTCCTTGTTCTTACTGTAGAAAGTTGGTTGTCTGAACATTTCTGCATATATATCTCTATAATCCAATCATGTCTTTTGGGATAAGGAATGTTAGGCAGAGCAGAGAAAAGACACATGGCCCTCTACAAACACACCAGTGGTGGGTTGCTCCTGGTTCGGTCCGGTTCTTTAGAACTGGTAGTAAAAGCACTGGGAGGCTCCGCCCACCCGCCATAATTTATGATCTGCACATGTGCAGAAGCTCTCCTGTTCGTGCACTCCCGTTGCAAACTGGTAGTAAAGGTAAGTAGAACCCACCCCTGAAGCACACACAACAAGACACCAGTAAGAAGAATTTAATGTTTTAATTTTGTAAGTCACTCAGAGTCTCCTCACGGCGAGATGGGCAGCAAATAAATTTAATAAAATAAATATTTTTTTTTAAAAAAAGAACAGAACAAAAATATAAAAGTAGTTTGCACCAAAATTGTTCAGTATTCCTTTTCATACCTTTCTATATTGAAGAAGAGTTTTGCTCCATACATTCAGTGCCTTTAATTTTTCATTAATTCATCACCTCATGAAGATCTTACCACCATCCGATCCCAACTTTCTCAGTATTTCCCTTCTTGGCCCATTCACTCTTCCACGTATAATTTATTCACTTACTCACTTTCTGAAAAAGCACCACAAAACACTCTTTTCATACTGATGACTCACTTTTGTACTTCATGTAGTATTGAATTGTTCTGAACCCTGTGTCTTCCATTGTCGTTGTATTTCTTTTGTCTCTTGGCATATACTGTCCCAAAGGTGCTTTTTCAGGAGGCCACTGGACTTTCTTGTTTTTTCTTTGAAGACCTTTTGCTTCTCATCCCCACTAACCTGTAAGAGCTGAAGAAGCTTCTCAGAGGAGAAGCGAAACGTCTTCAAAAGAAAAAAACAAGAAAGTCCAGTTGCCTCCTGAAAAAGCACCTTTGGAACAACCATGACCTGGATGGCTGAAAATGTCTACAGACTTGGCATATACTGCTGTCACATATAGCAAAGTGGGCAGAATCGTTTCTTTTATGTAAATGCCCACTGACCTTATAACAGAGTAACAGTTGGATAGGACCTTGGAGCAGGGGTGAAATCTACATACCTTCCCTACTGGTTCGGAAGTGCAAGTTAAAACCAGGAAGTAACGACAACCAGGTGGGTGGGCGGAGCTTTGCGCTGCCGTCACTACTGGTTCTCCGAACCACCCGCCGCCATCGCTACCAGTTCAGCCGAACCGGTCTGAACCGGTAGCATTTCACCCCTGCCTTGGAGGTCTTCTAGTCCAACCCCTTGCTCGGGCAGAAAATCCTATATCAGTGGTGGCTAACCCTTTTGCCGTCACGTGTCAAAAGCAGGGAGCGTGGGGAGGTCGCTCACATGCGTGCCCACACCCATAATTCAATGCACCCTGCGCATCCGTGTGCACCCCCCTATTCCCCTCTTTTAGTACACAATGGCACGGTGGGCCCAGTAGGCCAGTTTTTCACCTTCCTCAGGCTCCAGAGACTTTCTAGGAGCCTGGGGAGGGCGAAAACGGCCTTTCCCACCCACCCAGAGGCCCTTCGGAGGCCGGAAACAGCCCATTTCCCAACTTCCGGTGGGATTGGAAGGCCCAAAAATCAGCTGGCCGGTGCACACATTGTTCTAACTGTCAAGAAATTTCTCCCTAGTTCTAAGTTGGATCTCTCCTTGATTAGTTTCCATTCACTGCCTTCAGGTGCTTTGGAGAATAGTTTACCCCCTCTTCTTCTCTTCTTTGTGGCAGCCCTTCAAATACTGGAACACTGCTGTCATGTCACCCCTGCTTCCAGTGGTGGAATTCAATTTTTTTTACTACTGGTTCTGTGGGCATGGCTTGGTGAGCGTGGTGTGGCTTGGTGGGCGTGGCAGGGGAAGGATACTGCAAAATCTCCATTCCCTCCCCACTCTGAGGTCAGCCAGAGGTGGTATTTGCTGGTTCTCTGAACTACTCAAAATTTCTGCTACTGGTTCTCCAGAACCTATCAGAACCTGCTGAATAGCACCCCTGCCCTGCTCCTTCTTTTCATGAACCTAGACATACCCAATTCCTGCAACCATTCTTCATATGTTTTAGCCTGCATCCCGACCGCAGTCATCTTTGTTGGTCTTCTCTGCATTCTTTCTAGAATCTCAACATTTTTTTTTTAATATCATAATGACCAAAAAATATGCTATCCACTGTCTCTCTCCCAGCATCTGCCAACATTTTAAAATGTTATTTTTCCATCTTTTCCCATGGCTCACCACCATGAGCTGCGGTGGCGCAGTGGTTAGAATGCAGAACTGTAGGCTAATTCTGCTGACTGCCAGCTGCCAGCAGTTTGATTCTCACTGGCTCAAGGTTGACTCAGCCTTCCATCCTTCTGAGGTTGGAAAAATGAGTACCCAGGCTGTTGGGGGGGGAGGGGCAATAGGCTGACTCTGTAAACCGCTTAGAGAGGGCTGTAAAGCACTGTGAAGCGGTATGTAAGTCTAAGTGCTATTGCTATCTTTAATAAATATTCTACATAGGTACATAAATCCATGTATTTAACATTTTTGTAATTTCAGTATAACTTGCAATGATTATTTCTCTGTTTCCTATCAAACAGAATTTCTTTGATCTGTTGATTTGAGTTTTTTAGTTGAAGGCATAAGATTATTGATTAATTTATTAAATTTCGATGCTGCCCATTTTAGCCATCATTATAGTTTCTTATGAAATCCAGAACTCCAGCATGACACAATCACTTCCCCAGTGTTCTACTATTTCCACTTAGTCTAAGTCTTTGAAACACTCTTTTTCTTCTTCTTACTCCCCATTAGTGCAACTCTACACACTTTTGGTGCGTTTTGTAATGTAATCCTTTGATCCAAGCAACACGTTCGTGCTTGGTTCATTCTCTTGGCTGATTAGTTAATTTTCTTTCATGCTGGGTTTCTATTTTCTCTTCCTACACCCGTTCTGCTTTTACTTTAGTGCATTTAATTGATTGTTCTGAATTAAAAAGCCAATCTCAGATTTTGGTCTTTTTTTCACTCATTAATTTAGTGATAATTACTCCTTTGCATTCCAAATTGCTGGCTTCTATGCAGCATAATTGTCCCCCGATGAGCACATTGATATAGATCTCTGCCACCCATCGTGGCTCTGGCCAATAAAAGGTTTCCAATAACATTTTCCAGGAGAGAAGATGTACAGGTAGTCCTCGACTTACAATCATTCATTTAGTGACTATTCAAAATTTATTTAGGGACTTTTGGCTGTTTTTCACACTTGCGACCATTGCAACATCCACATAGTCACGGGATCAAAATTTGGACGCTTGACAACTGGCTCATATTTATGACGGTTGCAGTTTTGCATGGTCCTATGATCCCCTTTTGTGACCTTCTGACAAGCAAAGTCGATGGGGAAGCCAGATTCGCTTAACAACCATGTTACTAACTTAACAACTGCAGCGATTTACTTAATAACCATGGCAAGAAAAGTCGTAAAATGGGGACAAAATCCATTTAACAAATGTTTCTACTTAGCAAAACAGAAATTTTGGGCTCCATTTGTGGTCGTAAATTGAGGACTACCTGTGGTTTACACTACTACCTTAGTATGCCCATGTCATATGTGACTCTACAGACCTGCAGACTGTAAGAGCAGTATTGATAGGTTTTGACACGTTTTAGATCAAGTTTCACCTCAGGCATGTTCAAGCTGTTCTATGGAAGCTAGACTCTCCAATTCCCTATCTTGTATTCATCTTGTGTAAATCTTGTATTTATATAAGTAGTCCTTGACTTATGACTGCAATTGAGCCCAACATTTCTGTTGCTAAGTGAGGCCTTTGTTAAATAAATTTGCCCCATTTTATGACCTTTATGGCCACGGTTGTTAAGTGAATTGCTTCAGTCATTAAGTTAGTAACAGAGTGATTAAGTGAATCTGGCTTCCCCATTGACTTTGCTTGTCAGAAGGTGACAAAATGGGATCACATGACCTCAGGACACAGCAACTGTCATAAATATGAGTCAGTTGCCAAGCACCTGAATCTTGATCGCGTGACCATGGGGATGCTGTAAAGGTCGTAAATATGAAAAACTGTCATTGTAACTTCGAACAGTCACTAAATGAACTGTTGTAAGCCGAGGACTATCCGTACTTCAGGCATCTTTGCTTGGCTCATATAAGAAACAAAAAGGTGGGTTTAAATTGAGCTTTGGCCCAATCCAGCATGGCTGTTCTTAGATTCATTCCAGGCACAAAATCTACCAATTCGTTTTAACTGAGCCCAAAATTTCCTGCTAAACGAGGGAAACCTGGTTAGGCCTTGAGATGTATTGCTCTACATATCTCAAGGCTTACCCAAGTTCCTCAAATATTTTCTGCTTTCTTTTTAGCAGATTGCCTTCCACTTACTTTTCTCTTTCTGTTTTAAAATTGAGATATAAAATTTTCTTTAAAAATCTGCCCGCCAAGCACTATTGCTGGTGAAAATTAGCCAATAACTGAAGATTAGGAAAGATTTTTTTTTAAGGCAGTAAGGTGAAGTAATTTGAAGCACAAGCTTTTTTTCAGAATCCTCCCGAAATAGATTTAGGAGCGAACTAAGCCACATTTAGAAGGACTCAGGGTGACATGATAGCAGTGTCCTAATATCTCAGGGGGCTGCCACAAAGAAGAGAGGGAGTCAAGCTATTCTCCAAAGCACCTGAGGGCAGGACAAGAAGCAATGGGTGGAAGCTAATCAAGAAGAGAAGCAACCTAGAACTAAGGAGAAATTTCCTGATAGTTAGAACAACACTGGAAGTTTTAAAGAAGAGATTGGATAACAATTTGTCTGAAATGGTATAGAGTTTCCTGTCTAAGCAGGCGGTTGGACTAGAAGACCTCCAAGGTCCCTTCCAACTCTGTTATTCTATAATTCTAGGTGTTCTTTGAACCATTCAAGTGCTCTGGATAAAACTCCGCCCTGCTGATATCTATTACCAGGCTCCTGCAGATAGTGGCTTTCTCAATGTGATTGTTGTCTGCAGGAGGTAAATCTTGGCGTGAGGTAGATAACTTCAGGTAAAGGATGACTGAACAGGATTTTAAAGTTATTCCTCCTTGGAGGTCAGTTCAGGGAAAAGTGAGGTGGAATTATATCAATTCTAGTCCAGTGTTAGAAGCAAGGAAGCCAAGATGACCCCTCTAAGATGAATCAAAGAAACATGGATTTAGAAGGGCAAAAGAATGTATGGCGAATAATTACTAAATGAAAGAGTTACGTTCTCGGAGAAGACCAAGCTACAATAGAAGTGAATGCTGATAGTCCTTGACTTATGACCATAAATGAGCCCAAATGGTGGTAAGTTGAAGGTTACCTGTAATTACCTATTTTTCGAAGTATAAGACACACCTTAGTATAAGTACCTTAGTTTTTGGGAAGGAAAATAAGAAAAAAGCTGATTGGCGGATGGATCCCCCCCCCCCCGGAATACTCCCAATCAGCTGTTCCCAGTGGTGAATTTTAGCAACAGGTTCGTTGGTTGTGAGTTCTGTGCCTTGCTTTTTTTTTTTTTTTTTTGCTTTTTTTCCTGCCTCTGAAAGCCTCTGAAACAGAGCTTCAGAAAAAAAGCCTCTGAAGCTCTGTTTCTGAGGCTTTTTTTCCCCTGAAGCTCAGAGGCTTTTTTTCTGAAGCTCTGTTTGGAGGCTTTTTTTCAGAAGCTCTGTTTGGGGGCTTTTTTTCAGAAGCTTCGTTTCTGATGCTTTTTTCAGCCTCTAAAACCTCCGTTTGAGAAGCTGGGTGGGGTATATTCCGAGTATAAGACGCACCCAGATTTTCACCCTCTTTTTTGGGGGGCGGGGGGAAAGGTGCATCTTATACTCCAAAAAATACGGTATGTCTTTTTTTGATCAACCTTTTGCTTACTCAACAGTTGGTATAGTGATTTTTGTTCTTCTGAACAAATCTTACCTTTTTTAAAAAAAGCAAAGGTTCTTAGCATCCTTTGCTAAAGTCATCTTGAATTAATAACTTTTCTGTTAACACATCTCTGCACAAGAAATCTACCCATATGCAATCTCTCTTGGTTACCCGTTTCTTCCTTACACATATTCTTTGTGATTGTCAATAAGGCTTCTGTGTGTCTGCATTTTTCTTTATTAGAAATGTTTGCAGTTTTGGAAATTCCACCAATATTTAATTCATTCCATTAGTTTTTCTTGGCATGGCATCCTATTAATTCTTACTCTGAATTTATTAAAATCTGGCATTTTTTTAAAAAAGTCTTAAGGTATGATCTTATTATACTTTCTTGTGAAATCCAGAATTCCAGCATTATATAGTCACTTCTTCGGTCTTCCTACTACTTCCATTTAGTGTCTATGGAGATGCTCAGTCATCCAGGTCATGGTTGTCTCAAAGGTGTTTTTTCAAGAGGCAACTGGACTTTCTTTGTTTTTCCTTGGAAGACATTTCACTTCTCATCCAAGAAACTTCTTCTGTTTGGAACATCTTCAAGGAAAAACAAAGAAAGTCCAGTCGCCTCTTGAAAAAGCACCTTTGGTACATCCACTTAATCTAGTAAGGCATCTCTATGGTTAAAACTAAGTTAGAATAATTGATCCCCTTCCGTCTTCTACTTTAAGAACGAAAAAGGGGTAATGAAGACAAGTTATGAATGTCATAGGACAGTGATGGCTAACCTTTTTGCCATTGCGGGCCAGGAGTGGGGAGGCGGGGGAAGTTCATGCGCATGCCCACACCTATAATTTATGCGCCCTGCCCTGCGCATGCGCACGCAACCCCCCCTTTCCCCTCGCTCCTGGCACGCGATGGCCAGGTAGGCTCGTTTTTCTTTCTCACCTGGCTCCAGATCCTCTCTATGCATCTGGGGAGAGCGAAAACAGCCTTCCCCACTCCCTCGGAGGCCCTCCGGAGGCCTGAAACGGCCCATTTCCCAACTTCCGATGGGACAGGAAGTGATGTTTTTTGCTGTCCCCAGCCTCCAGAGCCTCTAGGAATCTCTGGAGGCTGGGGAAAGCAAAAAAGTCACTTCCTGTCCCACGTTTCAGGCCTCCGAGGGAGTGGGGAAGACTGTTTTCGCCCTCCCCAGATGCATAGAGAGGATCTGGAGCCAGGTGAGAAAGAAAAACGGGCCTCCCCCCGCCGACCCCCAGGCCCTCCGGAGGCAGGAAACAGCCTGTTTCCCTACTTCTGGTGGGCCCAGAAGGCCCGAAAATCAGCTGGCAAACGTGCGCATGCCCACCAGAGCTGAGCTGGTGTGCCCACTGATATGGCTACGTGTGCCACAGGTTCTCCATCACAGTCATAGGAGGACATACTTGTTAGGATTTGTATCCCAATATATGTTGGGTTAATTAGAGTTTCCCATCATTCCAATAAAATAGAATATTGTAGCAGGGTTGAACTATGGAGTCCTTGATGCTCCCTGAGCTTGGAGATGTTTCATTGCCCAACTAGGTAACATAATCAGTGTGAATGAGTGTGGGGTTTGCTTTCTGTTTATGTACAGCAGCTTGCATTGCTAGTTTTGGTAGGGATGTGGCTTTCTTCTTGGTAGCTCCTTAATTAGAGTACTGTTTTCTGCTTCATTGTAAATAGATAAACGGAGAGTGAGCCCTAATACTGTTGATATTACTTAGTTGAGCTAAACAACTAAGCTCAGAGAGCACCAAGGACTCCACAGTTTCCCATCTTTGTTGCTTCATACCATTTTGAAAGATCTGTAGATTACTTTTTTTTTTATTGCAAGAGTTTTACAATTACATTTTCACCCCTTTTTCCTCCCCCTCCACCCACCCCAAACTTCCCAACCTCCCTAACCCACCCTAACCCTCCCCTCCCCCCAGACTTCCGCACAGTATACTCATATCAGGTAAAAAAAAAGAAAAAAAACCCTCCTTTGTATAAAACTTATATAAAACTTGAACCCCTCCGTCCCGCTTATAAATTTTCATCTTCATTACATTAAAATATTTCTATCTTAATATAACATTTTCAAATAAAAGCTATTTGATACTTCCTAGTTTGATATTTGTTCTGAACATAATCTATCCACTTTTTCCATTCCCATTCATAAGTCTCTTGTGAACAATCTTTTAAATATGCTGAAATCTTCGCCATCTCTGCAAAACTGGCCATCTTCAAAGTCCATTCCTCGATCGTGGGCAAAGCTTCATTTTTCCAGTATTTACCTATCAACAATCTTGCTGCTGTTTTCATGTACAATATCAATTTTGTTTCACCCAATGTAAAACCCTTAACTATACCCAATAAAAACAATTGTGGAGAAAATTGAATTTTTTTCTTCAAAACATTCTGCATGACCCACCAAATTTTTTCCAAAAAGCCTTAACTTTCCCACAGGTCCACCAAACATGATAATATGTAGCATCTAAACAATCACATCTCCAACATTTTGGCTGAACATTAGGGTATATACACGACAATTTTTTGGGGTCTAAATGCCATCTATAAAACATTTTATAAAAATTTTCCCTCAAATTCTGCGACTGTAAATTTAACATTCTGAACCCAAATTTTTTCTCATGTTTCCAATGTAGATTACTTTTAAGGAAGCCATTCTCACTCACCTTCTTGGTTGGGTAGTCGGTGGCAAAAGCAATAATGGTTTACAGACTGCTTTTAATTTCATCTTGCCCTTATTTTAAACAGATCGTCTCAACGTCATCACCCAGGTCACTCCCTTGGATTTCTGTGGAGATATGTTTGTTCTTAAAAAGGCCGTGTAATCCCATCTTGATTTTTATTGCTTGTGTTCATTTTGAACATGCTGTTCCTTTCACTTCTATTCCAGATAAGAGAAATGTCCCACCAATTCTCAGTTTCACTAGCCCAGGGACGGGGAACTATGATCCCTTTATACTTGTGGACTTCAACTCCCAGAATTCCTGAGCCAGCATGGGAGTTGAAGTCCACAAGTCATAAAGGGGCCATAATTCCTCATCTCTATACTAATCAGTCCTAGTTTCTTAACCTTGCTCCTCCTGATTTTTACTGAATATTTTAAGAGGCCAAGTATTTGCACAATGAATGCGTAAATTCTCAAAAGTTTTTTTACTTCTAAATATCTTTAACTCCCGCACTTTTTAAAAAGTTGAAATAGAAATTAGTTTTCTGGTCTTTATGTGCCACCTGCTGGTTATAGTTATTTACTGTTTTCCATATATTTTCATAGGAATGAAGAAACTCTGCCACCGTCTTGTTTATTTTCTCTTAATAAATCACTCCTATCCTTGAGGAATTTTTGCTTGTTTGTTTCTTTTGCATTGGTGCGGTGACAAACATTTAATTGGGCAGTTTCTGAATTGTTGAAAATCTGATTCCAGAAGAGCCAATATCTCAACAATATCTCAACATCTAAATAAAAAATGTAGTCTGAACTGACTTGATTAGGATTTAAAGCTAGGACTTCTATATCTGTGACATTATTATACAAACCCCACTTTCCCTTAATTTTAATTATACAGAAGGTTAATATACAAAGGCATTTTTAGGTGGTCTGTGATACAAACTTTAGGAACTGTATCACGCTTGACTATGCAGAGTACTGTTCTTTATATGGTATCTGTGTTTTAATAAAATACTATATGTAGATGTAATAAAATACTATATGTAGATGTATGAATCAAAAAATGCCATGGTGACACATTGCATTTTAGTATTCAGAGATTAGTAAAGATGTTTTTTAAAGTAATGTAATTTTAGAAGTCTATACAGATAGACCTTGATTTACAACCGTTTGTTTAGTGACTGCTTGAAATTACAACATCACTGGAAAAAAAAATGACCTATGACTAGTTTTCATACTCGCAGCCATTGCAACATTCCAACAGTCATGTGATCAAAATTCAGGCACTTGGCAACTGGCATATGTTTATGATGGTTGCAGTGTCCTGAAGTCATGTGATCACCATTTCTAACCGTACCAGCTGACTTCCAACATGTGGGAAGCCAAATTTGCTTGACGACTGCATGATTCACTTAACAACTGTGCCAAAAAGGTCATAAAATGAGGCACAACTCACTTGTCTATGGAGATTCTCAGTCATCCAAGTGTTGGTTGTCCCAAAGGTGTTTTTTCAATGGACAACTGCCTCATATACATGTATACACTGTGTTGTTTCCCTATGTCATAATATATGTGGGTATATGCATAATTTTGTATTTATTTATTTATTTATTTAGTCAGTCAGTCATGTTTATGTAGTGTATGATGGAGCTGGTGACCCTTTGAGAACTGTATGTAACGAAATTTCATTTTAATGTATGCCAATTAGTGTACATTCAAAGTGACAATAACGTTTTTTCTAAAGTTCCAAAAAGTTCTCACTTAGCAACCAAACTTTTTGGCTGAATTGTGGTTGTAAGTGGTCACCTGTACTATGCAGATATTTTTTTTAAGAACACCGTATCATGAATGAAATAGAAGTAGATTAAATCCAGATACTCTACAGCAGGGCTGTCAAACTCACGGGCTGCGGGCCGGATGCATCACACACTGGCCATGGCCATGCCTGGTTTAACGAAGGGGAAAAAAAGTCCCAAAACATCATGTGACGCTGCCGTGACGCCACGAGTTTGACACCCCTGGTCTAGAGTAAACAGACAACTGACAGTAAAAAAATAATGGTGCTTAAAAAATCCCCTATGAGGAAAAGCCAGAACATTTGGGATTCTTACAGGTTGAAAGGTGACAGGAATTACATAATCAAGGTGTTTAAAATCATAGATGACTGTTGCTTTGTGAGTGAGATGAACTGTCTCTAAATTTGGTAAATAAATAAATAAGATGCACAAGGAAGATGTTTTTTCTCTGTTAGAAGATCCAAGATCAGGGATTATTCAACATTAAAAGAAGGGAATTATTCATGCAGCACACAATTGACCCATGGAAGCCATAACCGTAAGCTGTAGTGAGGACTTCTGACTTGGATGGCAAAAAGGAAGATGGGATAAACTCACGGTGTTCAGCTCTGCCAAAGGCTATTGATCATAAAGATTCAGAGTGACTCTGGGTTGGGGGCAGAATGCCTTTAAATGCCGGGCAACAAGAATGGAAAAAGGGTGGGTTTCCATCTTCATTTGGGACCTCAAGTAGTCCTTGACATATGACCACAATTGAGTCAAAAATTTCCATTGCTAAGCGAGACAGTTCTTAAGTCGGTTTTGCCCCATTTTACGAACTTCCTTGCCACAGTAGTTAAGTGAATCACCACAGTTGATAAGTTCGTAACACGGTTGTTAAGTGAATCTGGCTTTTTAGAAGGTCACCAAAGGGGATCACATGACCCAGGGACACTCCTGTCAGGGTTCCAAGTAACATACCTGTAGCAAACAAAACTCTTGAGGCAGGTAGATTCCTCAAAGAATAAATTTATTGGATATGTCATATTGGCACAGGCTGGTGAAAACCAACTGATTATTCCCGTGGTTTTCACCTAATTAAAAGTAAAAGTTTGTCACTTTCTCGAAACAATCAGTCGCATGGTCCAATCGGGATACTGTCCGGTTGCTAGATGACTCCAGTCCCCTCCTTCCGAGCACCTGCAGGAATGTCCTTGGTTCCCAAGGGAAAGTATTTTGTTTTGACTACAACACCCCACCTATCTCTATTCCCTCTTCTCTGTCCCTCTTCTCTAGTGTGTCAGCACTGAAGTCTCAAAATGGCCTCAGCCAGGCCAGCTTCAGGGTTGACAACTCCAACCGTCACAAATATGAGTCGGTTGTCATAAGTGTGAAAAAATGATAGTCAGTTACTTATCAACTCACAAAGCATTTCTAATCTGCTCTCGAGTTGCCATGGGCAGAAAGGAGGGAGAACTGACGGAGCAATTCAGCAGCCACATTCTGTGCATACCTTCCTCCAAGGTTGGAACTCAGATTACCAGAGCAAGTTTATGAGGCGTAATTTTCTACAGCCCGCGAAAGTGCCTCGTTGGAGAATGTGATTTATGACACAGCCTGAGAGGAGGGGAGAAACAGGGTCCTAATTGAGCCGTAAATTACATGTGGCAGAGTTGACTACACTTGGGAAGCTGCTGACAGGTTGCTCCTAATAAATAACTGGATTTCTTTTGAAACTTGGCTCGAGGCTCATGAGTTAATTAGGGCATTTGTCGGAGCCCTCACATCACTCTTTTTTCAGGGCTGCTGTAACTGCGAACGGTCCATAAATGAACTGTTGCAAGTCGAGGACTATCTGTGGTCAATTTTGCAAAGGGGATTCTGCTTGAAGGATTAAAAAGAAACTCATCCTTTTCTCTCTTTCTTTTTCCGCCCCCAGGGATCCAGTCCGAGTGTAGCAGTACCAGGATGCTCCGGAATCGGAACAACCAGACAGTTTACACGGCAAAGGATAACGCGGGTGAACCTCAGGGACCTAATATTTTGTTTAGAAAACGAGCGAGAGACGAGCCATTCACTATTGCTCTATAAAGCATTCCTTAAATAGAAGTGGAGAAGATCAAGGTATTTTTTGGCAAAAAAGAAGACCCTGGGGATACTTTTTATATATATTTGCAGATTACGCCTTTTTGTAACAAGCCTATGGGATATTGTTCTAAATCCAAATCAGAACAGCCCCCCATCAACAGCCACCGCCCTGAGGCAGCCAACTCTTGGCAAGGAGCCGTTTTTCTATTCCCATTGATCATTAACCCTTTGATGTGTGTGTGAGAGATACCTTTCTTTGACAGTGAGGAGACGTGGAAAGGCCTAAAGGAGACAATATGCGGACAGTTGAAAGTTTAACTCATCTCTTTGAGTGGCCTTCTTGTCAAACAAGCCATATTATAGAGACTGAGGGAACCATTAGCAAATAACCAGCTACTCTGTGTCAGACGATCCTGTAGCAATTCAACATTAATTGTGCATTTTATTTCAATTGTACTTTAACTCAAATCATCTAGGTATATAATATACACACACACACGCATATATATATGCCTACAGCAGGTGACCTCATTTTACTTTAGCTTTTTAAAAGAAGTCAGCGGAAATAAATTGATTTTAATAAATATTTATCTTTTTCCTTCCTGCCCGAGATGGTTCAAATTCTACACAGACATTTAATTTTTAAGCGTAACCTCAAAAATTCTTTTTTAATCTTGTTATTATTATTTTTTTTGCTTATTAGAGGCACCCCCACCCTAACTCTGAAGACTCACAAAGGAGAGTTCCTTCTGAATGTTTTTATCAGCATCTGTAAAAAAAAAAATTAAAAAAGGAAAAAAAGAAATGCATTTATTTGCTATAGTTTGTAAAGCTGTAAAGTTTAAAACAAAAAAAGAAAAAAGGAAAAAAAAAAAGAAAAATACCTTTTCAGCATAAATATATTTTACTTGCACTGTGTTTTTTAGCGAAAGTGAAAGCTTAGATTAAATAAAAAAAAATCAGAGTTAAGAGGAATCATCAAAAAAGGCAGTTTTCTCAGTGTGAAATCAAGTGTTGAAAAAATGGTTGGTGTATTTTGTCAGTAATTGTACATAATTTTTGGCACATAACATTAAAAAAAATGGCTATGTAAACTATAATTATTTTGCTAAAAGACTGTATGCAAAGCTTATGGGCTTACTTTAAAGATGTCCAGAGCAAAATTCCCCCGTTTCTACCTATTTTTTTATTACAAATATACTAATTGGTTCTTTATATTTTCAGAGGTTATTGTATTAAATTGTCTATTGATAGTACTTTTATGACTGTAAATATGTCGGTTTTCTTTGTGTGAACTCTCATGTTAGATTTTCAAGGGCAGAAGCGACTGGGAACTTTTCTTGTGCAAATCCTATTGGAATGAAGGTTTGCTGTGCACGAACTGGCATTGATTTGAACAGAGCCTTGTGCAAGGAGAGTTTCCAGTGCATTTGAACCTTTTATTCTTTTGTGTGTGTGTGTGTGTGTGTGTGTGTAAAAACTGAATGCTGATCAGTATTTTTATCAACATCCAACAAACTGTTACACCTTTTTATTTGTCTTTTAGGGAAAAAAAAAAGAGAAATCCTGTCTTTCCATTTTTTTTATGTAAATTTTGCACAGTCCCTTGTTCATATGTAAATATTTTACTTTCAAAAATGAAGTTTTTAATTGCTATTGTTTTATATAGGATTGAAAGAAAATTAACTCCTTTATTAAAAACAAATTTATCTGTATCTGACTATGTATTTTTGATCTATAAACTATTTTTTTGTCTCTGGATTTATTTAAACCCTACCTTTTTTTTTTTTTTTTGGCATCACTGCACAATCTAGAAGAACACTACTACTTTTTAAAAGAAGAATATAACAAGCACAGCTTGAGAGCCCTGTGCCTAAATACATACGCAAACTGCACTGAGGAAACATCTGCACATGGGATAAATTTACCAGTTGTGTAAACCTTCCAACATGTACTTCACCCTGTTCCTTTTGCATCTCTGCTCCAGTCAGCATGACTTAATGGTTAGAACGTGGTTGACAGCACTCTGAATGATTGCTCTTGAGTTTTCAAAGCCCTTGGACATTACCAATATTCCATAATAAGTTGACAGTCTGTAGAAATTTGGAAGAAATTGAAGTATGGGAGAATGGAGTATCCCAGTCCAAGAAATAACTAGGTTAGAACGCTAGGCATATTTCACAGAGATCTGTGATGAGATTCCATTCCATCCATCCATCCATTATCTTCTTGTGCCATATCCGTTATCGGACATTGACGATCATGTTGGTGATTCTATCAACAGCTGCCCGAAAAAGTGCTGTTGAGTTTTGTCCAAACCAGTTCCTTAGATTTTGAAGCCATGATGTTCTTCTTTTGTCTGGACCTCATTTGCCTTCAGTCTTTCCTTGGAGGATTAAGTGAAGTATGCCACATTTTTCTGGCTGTTGCATCACATGTCCAAAATATTCTAACTTTCGCTTTTTTATGGTTTTGATGATTTTCCTTGTAGCTTTCCCAGGCAGCTTATCACCACTTCATTTCTGATTTTGTCAACCCAACTTATACATAACAGCCACCTGTAAATCCACATCTCAAATGCTTCTAGTCTGTTCAAGGGGCTTTCTGTAAAGAGACCAACTCTCCACTCCGTAGAGCAGGATAGAAAAGATGTAGCATTTTCTATAGCCTATTGCAATTAGTGAATTTGGTTGGCTTGCAGTTCTAATTCATTCTTGAATGAATGAATCGCTATGACCAAACATTGTTCCTCACTCAAATTCATCAGAGAAGGAGAGGACAGACAAGTACCACGTCAACCTCTGTAAACTTGTAGAACAGGAAAAATACCTAATATCCCTAATATAATATGCTATTATACAGAGCCAGTCAATAGGTTAATACAGCAAGCTAAAATCTGGGAGACTGTGAGTTCTAGTCCCACCTTAGTCATGAAAGCCAATTGGGTGATCTTGTGCCAGTCATTCTCTCAACCAACCCATCTCACAGGGTGGTTGTGGAGAAAATAGGAGGAGGAAGGTATGCTTGCCGTCTTTTAAGTTATTTATAAAAATTATATAAATATTTAAAAAAAAAAACAAATCCAGGTTTTAATAGTTTAGGCTTTTATTTACTGCAGTAAGGTTGATTTTAAAAAGGACTAGAAAGAGTTTGGTTTTTATAGGCTTACAAACTCTGCATTAGAAAAAAACCCTCGGCAATAACATCCCTAGATTTTAACATTTTGAACTTATTTTCCTATATTTGAGTATCTAACAAAATGAAATTCAGTGTAGAGAAAAGTAAGGTTTTATATTTAAGCAAAAAAAAAAAAAAACCTCTATGAAATGTACAGTTCTGGAATAGGTGGTACCTGGCTAAACAGTAGTAACTGTGAAAGGGATCTTGGAGTCCTAGTGGACAATCACTTAAAGATGATTGGCTGCAGCTGCCAAAAAAACCCCAGCACATTCCTAAGCTGCATTAATCGAGGGATGGAATCAAGATCATGTGAAGCATTAATATCACTTTATAATGCCTTAGTAAGACTAGGAATACTGCATCCAGTTTTGGTTGCCACAATATAAAAAAAGATGTTGAGACTCGTACAGAAAAGAGCAACAGAGATGATAAGGGGACTGAAGGCTAAAACATACGAAGAATGGTTGCAGGAATTGGTTATGTCTGGTTAATGAAAAGGACCAGGGTGACATGATAGCAGTGTTCCAATTTTTGAAGGTCTGCCCCAAAGAAGACGGGGTCAACCTGTTTTCTAAAGCACCTGAAGATAGGACAAGAAGCAATGGATGGAAGCTAATCAAAGAGAGAAGTTGGAGCTAATTAATTTCAGACAGATGGTTGTCCAATCTCTTCTTTAAAACCTCCAGTGTTGGAGCATCCACAACTTCGGAAGGCAAGCCATTCCACTGATTAATTGTTCTCACTATCAGGAAATAGAAGGAATCTAGAACTAAGGAGAAACTTCCTGACTGAGAGAACAATCAATCAGTGGAATGGCTTGCGTCCAGAAGTTGTGGGTGCTCCAACCTTGGAAGTTTTTAAGAAGAGATTGGACAACCATCTGTCTGAAATGCTTGAACAGGGGGGTTGGACTAGAAGACTTACAAGGTCCCTTCCCACTCTGTTATTCTGTTAATAGTGGGCTGCTGGGGGTTCCCGGGGGTTCAGGAGAATCTCTAGCTAAGATTCTATGCAGTTCAGAGAACTCCCAAATCCCACTCCTGGCTAGCCCTGCCCACCCCTCCCTGCTCCTCCCAGGAGTCCCCAAGCGGCCCATTTTGAATGCAGGTAAGTACAGCATGCGCGTGGAGGTTCGGGGAGGGCAAAAAACAGGCCTATCAGAAGTTTGGGAAGGCCGGAAACAGGCCCATTTCGTGCCTCCAGAGCCTGGGGAGGCCATTTTCACCTTCCTGGAGGCTTGAGGAAAGCCTCCAGAGCCTGGGGAGGGCAAAAACACCCCCCCATGATGCAGGAGGCCAACTAGGCCACACCTACTATGGCCACGCCCACCCAGCAACCAGGCAGAGAACCCCTTGCTAAAATTTTTGAAGCCCATCCCTGCACAAAACTCAAAGCGAAACATCAAATTGGATAGCTCAACAGACAGAACTCTGTAATTTAACACCAGCTGTTTGCAATTAAAGTAAGATCGAATCTCGCCAGGCTCAAGGTTGACTCAGCCTTCCATCCTTTCTAAGGTAGGTAAATTGAGGACCCAGTTTGCAATAACCTGACTTTGTATAAATATACAAAAGTATGAAGGCTATTGCTTAACGCATTGTAAGCCGCCCTGAGTCTCTGGAGAAGGGCGGCATATAAATCAAATTAAAAAAAAAAATCAATGGTCATTCCATCTGCTGTAAATAAGGACATCATAGGGAAAGTATATTCCAAAGGTAGGATGCTCTGTAATAGTGTCCTTGCAGAATTATATCACAGAATGTAAAGGGTTCTTGGTAATAATCCAATTCAATCCACTGCCCATGGCAGAAATCCATGTTGCATCAATATCCTGAAAAATGCCCATCTAGCCTAGGCTTGAACACATCAAGCAGAGTCCAGAGAAAAAAAAGTCTCTTCTGTTTTTGAACAGTTCTCACGCCATGACAATTTTTTAAAAAAATGTCCAACTGATTTCTGCATCCTTCTACAGGTAGACCTCAGCTTGCAACCACAATCGGGACCAGAATTTCTGTTGGTAAGCAAGGTGATTTTTAAGTGAGTTGTGCTCCATTTTACGAATTGTTTTTGGCCATGGTTGTTAAACAAATCACTGCAGGTGTGAAGTAAATCACAGGGTCTTTAGAGGAATCCAGCTTCTCTCTTGAATTTGCTCGGCAAAACTTGGCTGGCAAGTTTGCCAATGGTGAGCATATAACCATGGGAACCTGCAACCACCATAAATACAGACCAATTGCCAAGCACCCAAACTTTGATGACACGTCGGTGGAGACGCTGCAAAAGTTGTAAGTGCTGAAGGATCAGTCACTGGTCTTTTAGTGCTGTTGTAACTCTGAATGGCAGCTAAAGGAATGGTTGTAAATTGAGGACTACCTGAAATTTAAGCCTGTGCTTCTTTAGCCAATCTTCTGGAACAACTTTGAACAAGTTTGCCCCACCTCCTACCTGGCCGCCCTTCAGGTAGGTGAAGAGAGCTATTGTATCTCCTTGAAGTCTTCAGAGAAGAGGAGAGGAGAGGAGAGGAGAGGAGAGGAGAGGAGAGGAAGAGGAGAGGAGAGGAGAGGAGAGGAGAGGAGAGAGAAGAGAAGAGAAGAGAAGAGAAGAGAAGAGAAGAGAAGAGAAGAGAAGAGAAGAGAAGAGAAGAGAAGAGAAGAGAAGAGAAGAGAAGAGAAGAGAAAAGAAAATTGGAAAGGACCTGGGAGATGATCTAGTCCAACCCCCTGCTCAGACAGGAAACCCTATATTTCAGACAATCTCTTCTTAAAAACTTCAAGTGTTGGAGCATTCACAACTTCTGGAGGCAAGTTGTTCCACTGATTAATTGTTCTAACTATCAGGAGATTTCTTTTTAGTTTTAGGTTGCTTCTCTCCTTGATTAGTTTCCATCCATTGCTTCTTATCCAGCCTTCAGGCGCTTTGGAGAATAGCTTGGCTCCCTCTTCTTTGTGGCAGCCCCTGAGATATTGGAAGACTGCTATCATGTCTCCCCTAGTCCTTCTTTTCATTAAACCAGACATACCCAGTTCCTGCAACCGTTCTTCATATGTTTTAGCCTCCAGTCCCCTAATCATCCTTGTTGCTCTTCTCTGCACTCTTTCTAGAGTCTCAACATCTTTTTTTACATTGTGGCAACCAAAACTGGATAAATATTTATAAAATGTTTCTATTCTTCATCAGCTCTTCCTTCCAGCCCTCTGATGATCTGAACAGTAGTTTATTCCACTGCACCACCAGGCTCCTGATATGCAGACAGAGTAACAGAATAATAGAGTGGAAAGGGACCTGAGAGCAGGGATGGGTTCTAAATTTTTTTACTATTGGTTCTGTGGGCGTGGCTTATTTTGTGGGCATGGCTTGATGGACATGTGACAATTATTTAGGATTTAGCAGAGGTACTGGTCTACCAGGCTTTTAACTGCTTGCAGAACTGTACTGATCTACCCATTTATTTTTGCAGGCACTGATCTACTCATGTATTTTTTCAGGCACTGATCTACTCATGTATTTTTGCAGGCACCGGTCTACTCATTTGTTTTCTTTTAACACTGATCAGCTGTAGGGCGGCCCTTTGAAGTCCTGCGGCAAGAGTTTAAACAGTTTTTTTTCCTCTAGCCATCAACTGGGACTCAGGAGGCAGCAATAGATTGGGGGTGGGGCCAAATAAAAGGTAAGAATAATGCGGTGGGGGGGCAGAACCGGTTTGGTGATGTCATATCGTCACCGCTACCGGTTCGGGGGAACAGGGCCGAACCGGGAGGAACCCACCACTGCCTGAGAGGTCTTCTAGTCTAAACCCCTGCTCAAGCAGGAGACCCTATCCCTTTCTGGACAAATGGCTGTCCAATCTCGTCTTAAAAACATCCATGGATGGAGCATCCACAACTTCTAGAGGCAAGTTGTTAATTGTTCTCACTGTCAATAAATTTCTCCTTAGTTCCAGGTTGGTTGGTTCTCTTCTTGATTCATTTCCATCCATTGCTTCTTGTCCTGCCTTCAAGTGCTTTTGAGAATAGGTTGACCTTCTCTTCCTTGTGGCAGCCCCTTAAGATGTTGGAATACTGCTGTCATGTCACTCCTACTTCTTTTCACCAAACTAGATATATCCAATTCCTGAAACCGTTCTCTCATATGTTTTAGCCTCTAGTACCCTAATCATCTTTGCTGTTTTCTGGCAGGGGTCTAGGACTTTTATGCTCCTCCCCTTGGCGGCTTCTCCGCCAGATTTTCTCCTCAGCTGGCCCGCCCATAACTGTTTGCCCAGGCCAATGAGCCATAGCCCCTCTGTCCCACACCCAAAGCCCCCCCAGCCCCTGTGATCAATCGCACTGTGGCTTCTGGTTGCCAGCATTAGCAATTAGCCAATTGGCTGGCAGCTAACTGTCCCGGTCAGCCAAAAGCCCAGGACAAAATCTGTTTCGGTGAATGGGTGATGCCAAAGGGTGTGGGACAGAAGGGCCGCAGCCCATTGGTGTGATGGAGGGGGCCTCGATGGACCGTAACCTTATCTCTTTTACAATCTACTAGAACAAATGAACCTCACAAGCAGTTTATACTAAACTGTGTTAATTACATAAAATAAAACAAGGTTTATTCAAAAAGAATATTAGATGTCATTCTCTTTCTTAAGAGTCCTGTCAGTTCTCTGGTGTAATCGCTCTATGCGGATTAGAGTTTGGGCTTTTCTTCCTCAGAAGGAAGAGGCTTTAGTGACTTCAGCTCTGCCTCTGATCCCGAACCACAAACCAAAACGTCTGCTGGCAAGCATCTCCTTTTATACTGTCACAGTGGCAGTTAGGAGAGGGCATAGAAAAGCCCGGGAGATTCAAAGCCAGGAGCTGCTCTCTGATTGGCTTATTTAATTGTCTAAGCCAAAGGTCATTAATAGGCACAGCAATCTGGATAGAGAGAAACAGGCTCAGGCTCAACCTATCCAAGACCGAGTGGCTGTGGTTTCCGACGTCCCGATATAGTCAGCTGGTGCCATTGCTGACTATTGGGGGTGAATCATTGGCCCCCACGGAAAGGGCTCGCAACTTGGGTGTCCTCCTGGATTCACGGCTGTCTTTAGAAGAGCACTTGACGGCCGTGACCAGGAGGATTTTTCATCAGGTTCGCCTGATCCGCCAGTTGTGTCCCTTTCTAGATCGGGACTCCTTACACACGGCCACTCATGCCCTCGTCACCTCCCGTCTGGACTATTGTAACGCTCTCTACATGGGGCTCCCCTTGAGGAGCACTCGGAGGCTCCAACTGGCGCAGAGTGTGGCCGTGCGGGTGGTTATGGGAGTGACGTGGTGCTCCCATGTAACACCTCTCCTGCGCGAGCTGCACTGGCTCCTGGTGGTCTTCCGAGTGCGCTTCAAGGTTTTGGTTATCACCTTTAGAGCGCTCCATGGCTTAGGACCTGGTTATTTATGGGACCGCCTGCTACCACCAATAGCCTCCCACTGACCAGTATGCTCCCATAGAGAGGGGCTCCTCCGGGTGCCGTCGGCCAAACAATGTCGACTGGCGGCCCCCAGGGGGACAGCCTTCTCTGTGGGGGCACCTAATATCTGGAATGAACTCCCCCCGGAGATATGGAGGATCCCGGATCTGCGTACCTTCCGTCGCGCGCTCAAGACTTTCTTATTTCATCAAGCTAGCCTGACCTAAGTCTTTCCCCCTTTTAAATGGAAATTTTAAATTTGGTTTTAAATTATTGGGGTTTTAAATTTGTTCAGCCAAATTATTTAATTCGTTTTAGTTTATTTTAAATTTTGTATCTATATGTTTTATTCTATGGCTGTTCACCGCCCTGAGTCCTTCGAGAGTAGGGCGGTATACAAATTTAATAAAATAAAATAAAATAAATAATAATAAATAAACTGTGAAGGAATTTTTCTCTCACAATTGGCCAGGGTAAACAGCTAGGGGCAGGCCAGCCGAGGAGAAAAGCTAGAGGTTAATAGACAGAGGTGGGACCCTGGTGGAGAAGAAGGCATGGTCAAGGGTAGGAGCTTAAAAGTCCCATTCCATCTGACAGTCATCTTAACTCCAGAGATCCTCCTTGTGGAATTGCTAGAAGAGATAATACCAATATTCAAAAGAGCCATTACAAATGTCAAACTTCATGTTGCACGCCAGCCAACATTATGCTTCAAAGGTAGAAGAAAGGACATTTATTTAGTTACGATTATTAGTAATTATTAATATAATAATTATTAAAGTCCTGTGCCGCCCACTTAGTCAAGGCGACTGTAGGCTTACAGTCATACAATTAAAATGATATACAGAACATTAAAACTATAAATAAGAACTAAACATTTAATGAAGCAATTAGTAAAATAAACCTGTTGTAGAGTTCAACGTAAAGAGGTATATGCTCAGCTTTAGAATAGGTGGTTCCTGACTCAAAATAGCAACAGTGAGAGGGATCTATGTACTATGGGCTAAATCGGAAACTTCTGACATGAAAACGGCAGTGCTGTTTCTGTGAAGCCAGAAGAACATAATTTAACTTGGAACAGAAGTGGATTTATGGCTTTGTCTTTACACCCTGTATCCTACACAATTAAAATGAAATAAAATCGGGTCAATGGAAAGAGGGACTTTATCTTCCATTTCTTTGAAAGTCCGGAAACCTTTCGCGAACTTTTTGCTGAAGGAAGAGACAAATGAAACACTGATTTATGGATCTGAAGATTGGAAAAGATGTGGATTAAATAAAGGGCTTGAAAGGATTTATGGAGCATCCAAGAAGGCAGGAAAAATACAAAGTTTATAAAAATCGATCGAGAAGAAGTTCAGAAGTAATTTATTTCTTGACTTTTGTTTCTCTTTCTCTTTCTGTCTTCTGTTTTGTTCTTGTTCTTTTTCCTCTTTCCCCTGTTTCTATGCAATGGTTTTCCTTCCTCCCTCCCTGCCTCCCTCCTTTCCTCTCTCCCTCCCTCCCTCTCCTCTCCTCCCCTTCCTCCCTTCCTCCCTCTCTTTCTCTTTTCTCCTTTCTTTTCTTTCTGATGTTGCACATCTACAGTAGGTGCCCTATTAAAGACTTAAAAATGGAAGGATGGGGTCATCCTGCAGATTATTTCATGTTAAGCATGGATAGCTATTATTGTTGCCATTGGTTTTGGGCTGAAGCACAGATAGGTATTATTGCTATCATTGGCTTATTTGAAGCACTGGAACTCTTTCAGTTTTTAGCAAGCTAGGAAATCAGTGAGTGACAAATACGAACCCGGAGAACAATCATATAAAGACAAAGCATGGAAGGAAAAGTTGTTGGGACAGTAGAGGGGAAAAAAAAAGAAGAAGCAAACTCAGGTGTTTGTTTTTAAGGAGCAATTCCTAAACACACCCAGCTGGGATGAAAACAGTTTAACTAGCCCCATAAAATAGCCATAGATATGACAGTAGTGGAGAGTTCAAAACAGCAGTGAATTTTCAATATTCTTAGCACTGGTTCGCTGTGTGCACACACTTGCTTCCAACACTCACGTGCCTTCCACGCATGCGCCCGGCCTGGGGCGGGTGGGTGGACCCACCTACAATCTCCACTATCGTTTTGCCCGAACCGGTAGGAACCTGCTGTATACCACTTCTGGTCCAAAACAAATTCTTTCTCCGCTAGGAAGATGAAATGACCCTGCTGTTCATCTCATCTCTTCCCAGATTGCATAAGACAGCCCTAGAGAATTAGGACTGAACAGACTTTAGCAACCCACATCTTGTAGCTGTGGATATCAATCAAGAAGCTAGATGAGGGGAATGACCACGACTGATTGCAGGGTTGACTTCTTAGGCCAGTGTTTCTCACTCAGTCTTGGCAGCCTGGAGATGTGTGGACTTCAACTCCCAGAATTCCACAGCCAACATGGGAATTCTGGGAGTTGAAGTCCACACAACTTCAAGTTGCCAAGGTTGAGGAGCATTGTCTAAGTGAACAGGAGAACTAGGGGCGACATGATAGCAGTGTTCTAATATTTGAAGGGCTGCTACAAAGAAGAGGGGGTCAACCAGTGGAGAAATCCAATTTTTTTACTACCGGTTCTGTGGGTGTGGCTTGGTGGGTGTGGTGTGGCTTGGTGGGCATGGCAGGGGAAGGATACTGCAAAATCTCCATTCCCATCCCACTCCAGGGGAAGGATACTGCAAAATCCCCATTCCCACCCCACTCTGGGGCCAGCCAGAGGTGGCATTTGCCAGTTCTCCAAACTGCTCAAAATTTCCCCTACCAGTTCTCCAGAACCTGTCAGAACCTGCTGGATTTCACCTCTGGGGTCAACCTATTTTCCAAGGCATCAGAAGGCAAGACAAAAAGCAACAGATGGGAACTGAATGAAGAAAGAAGCAACCTAGAACCAAGAAGAAATTTCCTGACTGGGTAGAACAATTAACTAGTGGAACAGCTTACCTTCAAAGTTGTGGGTGCTCCATCACTGGAGGTTTTTACGAAGAGACTGGACGGACATTTGTCTCAAATGGAAAATGTCTTCTGCTTGAGTGGGGGGTTGGACTAGAAGACCTGTAAGGTCCCTTTCAACTCTGTTATTCTGTTATTCTGCCTAGTACTCTAGGGAGTATTCTCAAATACAGGTTGACCATTAAAAGCAAATTAATCACTGGTCAATTACGTATCAAGAATTACTAGGGACTAATTACTAGTAAATGCTAGTTACAGTGGCTGTAGCCATTTCACTGGTTATTAAATTACTCGAGCACACAGTACATCAACCCACAAAAAGGGCTCGGCTTTAGACAATGTATTAAGCCACAAAATTCCAAACAAACAAACAAACAAGATCTTTACTTTGTATGGGCGTAGCCACTTTTCCCCCCAGGGTAGGGCTTTGCATTTTTAATACGTGTATATATAAATAAACAATCAATATAAATATATATTTACGGCACTTCATATTTATGCCTGTAGTTCTTCAATTTGCCAATAGGTGGTGCTATCAGCCCAATTATCAAAAGTAAGGATGTTATACTGAGCAGAGAAATCCAATTTTTTTTTTTTTTTTTTGCAGAATTTGTTTTGTTGAATAAGCTACTGCTTTTCAAAAACAGAAGAGAAAGTTGCGCTGGAGTGGAAACATTGCCCCCCCCCCCAATTATTCCTATATGGAAGGGATAGCCAACCTTGTGGCATTTGGAGGCTATACTTAAGAACTGCGGAGTGCTACAGATGATGGGATGTAAACAGGGATGGGTTCTACTTACATTTACTACCGGTTCGCAACGGGGCCGTGCGTTCTGCATGTGCAGAACCTTCCTGATGACATTGGGGTCAGTGGGTGGAGCCTCCTGCCAGTTTTACTATCGGTTCTTGCGAACCGGTCCGAACCGGGGGTAACCCACCACTGGATGTAAGGTAAAAATGCCTGGGACTCAAAACACAATCTACAAAGTTACCCCTGCATGGTCCCATGGGAGTCTGACAACCAATCAGAACACAAGTTTAAATTCAAAGCCCAACAGAGAGCATAAAACCCAGGCACTTTCAGCATCTCTGCCCCTTTTTCTGCCCAGGATCTCAAGCCATGTGATTCTGTTCATCAATAAACCTTCTTTCCAAGCAACTTCCCTGAATCCAGTGTCTTTTTCCCCACTTGGAACTGAACCCAGATGGACATTTCTTCCAACACTCCCTCCTCTTTGTGGCAGCCTCTCAAATACTGGAAGACTGCTATCATGTTCCCCCTAGTCCTCCTTTTCTCTAGACTAGCCAAACCCGGATCCTGCAACTGTTCTTCATATGTTTTCATATGTTTTTCATATTTTTCTTCACAATAAAGCCAGGCAATTTAAAACAGGATAATCACAAACTTTATTGATATAGAGCTTTAGATGATTTTCAAAATTTCTGCAGTATTACTCCTGTAATCTCCTCCCTTTTTCTAGAAAAAGGAAAGATTTTAAAATAATTTTTTTTATTATTATTTTTACTATTTACTGTGTGGGTTTTTATTAATTTTTTAAAGGCAAGACATTCTGGGGAGTCAGAGAACAGAATAACAACATTTATTAATAAATATATGTTCAAAAAAAGGTAAGGGTTTCTTTGCATGTTGTTTGGGAAATGTAATTAAGTGAATATCAGCTTGCTGGGAAGGGTTTTTTTTAAAAAGACAAGGATTGTATTTTTCCAACATGTTTGTCTTGGTTACCGAATTAATAATTTACATAATGATTCTGAATCTTCAGGCTATCAAATCTATTAGGTTTACACATCAGTCTAAGCCATAAAATAAATATCCAAGGTTAATTTGTGTAGCAAAAGCAGCTGCAAGATCTTTTCCTAAATCAGTTAAGCATGTTGTCTAAATCCAGCCATGGATTGGCCTATGCAAATCTTTTTTCCCATCTGGATAAAATTGTAATTTAAGGCGAAGTCATCCATCTGCTAGTTCAGCCTTTATTAACTGGATATCCTCTGGAGCAAGGGTCGCCAACCTTTCGGACCTCAGGGACCACTAAATTCATAATTTTAAATCCCACGGACCACTAATAAGAATTTTTAAAAAAGATAAATAGTATTTAGTGCAATATAAAAAATGCAAATAATTTTTCTGCGGACCACCAACATTTTCTCGCAGACCACCAGTGGTCCACGGACCAGAGGTTGGTGACCACTGCTCTGGAGGTTTAGAACATAAAATATTAGGATTGGAAGAGACCTTGTAGGTCGTGTAGTCCAACCCCCACATGAAGCTGAGCTCCGTTTTCGCTGGCAGAGGGCTGCAGGGTACCATTGAGGCTGAAAATGGAGTCTGGGAGAGCCTCCCAAGCACCGTTTTCACTGGCAGAGGCACTGGGGGCCGGTCCTTCGCTGTTTCCAGGGCGGCCCTGCGAGCCAGGTCTAAGCACTCCCTGGGCCATAATGTGACCCAGGCCCATGTAGTTAATATTAAATGCAAAACAGTTCCAAAAAACAAACAGATTTTATTAAAACAGCTGAGAATTAACTCATTCTCAGCTTATTCCAAATTAAATGAAAGCAAAGTCCTCAAAACACCATTCTTCAGTTTATCTCTGACCCTGGGATAATTAGGTAAACTGCCAAAGGCTTTTCTTGGCAACAGTTCAGGAACAGAAGATGCTGACAAGAAAGAAATACATCCAAACACGAAGTAGATCTCTCAACAGTTGTTTTCTGGCAAAGAGGCCAAGAGCTGTTGCTGGTTTTATAAGCCTTCTGGGAGGGGCCAATCATCTTCTGGTCTTACTCCCGAGTTATCCTTTTTTCTTCAGCTGCTCCTGCCTTCTGGCAGCTCTTCTCATACGTGCATTAGGAACAGGCTCCTCCTGTTCCTCTGCCTCTCTACTGTCAGCCTCTGGAGGCTCCAAAGTCCGCACATCACTCCCTGATGCTCCTGGCCCCATCTCTGCCTCCGACGCAGAGCCCTCATCCAGGCCTTCCCCAGCCTCCAGGACTGGCCCATGTTCTTCCTCAGCCTCCTCACTGTCCGACTCCACTGCCAGCTCCGCAGGCTGCTGACGGATCAGAACACATATTTGGCCTGTGGGCCTTGAGTTCGACACCCTGCCCCATACCATTTGGACAAATGACTGTCCAATCTCTTCTTGAAAACATCCAGAGATGGAGCACCCTCAATCTCTGGAGGCAAGCAGTTCCAATGATTAATTGTTCTCACTGATAGGAAATTTCTCCTTACTTCCAAGTTGGATCTCTCTTTCCTGATCTTCCATCCATTACTTCTTATCCTTCCCTCAGGTGCTTTGGAGAATAGGACCATCCCCTCTTCTCTATGACAAATCCTCAACTACAGTGGCTGTCACATACATACATCACTGGAGGTTTTCAAGGAGAGAGTGGACAGCCATTTGTCCAGAATGGTGTCAGAGCTTCTGTTTTATCAGAGGGTTGGAACTAGAAGTCTAGGATCTTGGAGTCCTAGTGGACAACCATTTAAATATGAGCCAGCAGTGTGCAGCAGCTGCCAAAAAAGCCAACACAGTTCTAGGCTGCATAAACAGAGGGAGAGAATCAAGATCACATGAAGAGTTAAAACCACCTTGGTAAGGCCACAATTGGAATACTGCATCCAGTTTTGGTTACCACGATGTAAAAAAGATGTGGAGATTCTAGAAAGAGTGCAGAGAAGAGCAACAAAAATGATTAGGGGACTGGAGGATAAAACCGGTTGCAGGAACTGAGTATGTCTAGTTTAATGAAAAGAAGGACTAGGGGAGAAATGATAGCAGTCTTCCAATATCTCAGGGGCTGCCACAAAGAAGAGGGAGTCAAGCTATTCTCCAAAGCACCTGAAGGCAGGACAAGAAGCAATGGGTGGAAACTAATCAAGGAGAGAAGCAATTTCTAACTAAGGAGAAATTTCCTGATATGAGAACAATTAAACAGTGGAACAACTTGCCTCCGCAAGTTGTGAATGCTCCAACACTGGAAGTTTTTAAGAAGAGACTGGATAACCATTTGTCTGAAGTGGTGTAGGGTTTCCTGCCTAGGCAGGAGGTTGGACTAGAAGACCTCCAAGGTCCCTTCCAACTCCGTTATACTGTTAACGTTAAATTGATGAAAAAAAAAACCCCTCCAAGTAACATTCTCTCTCACAAGGCAGAAAGCACAAAACTCAAATTAGGGTAGATGTCCACCAGCCGAATCTTCTCATATTCTTAATATACTACAATCTACTTCAAAGCAGTGCTTACATTCCATTTCCCCCTTCCATTCTTGTATGAGTCTTTGTTGCCATGATACCTTGTTTTATCAAGAAACAGGAGAAATAACACCTCTGCAATGGTTTCACTCTCTAGGGAAAAGACCACACTAAATAAGAATCCTCAAGACTCCATCTAATAAATAGATCAGAACATTTTTCGGGCACGAAGGAAAGTAATGGAACAATCGTCTTTTCATTGTTGTGCTCCCTTTTGTTCTGAGAGTTCCTTTGAAAGTTAATCTATTTGGAATATAATGGGCCTGTTTACTGCTAGAGGGGGACAAACCATCAAGCATTAATTTCACAATGCTGAAAAAAGTGTAACCTGCTCTATAGTAGGAGGCAGCTTTTGAAATGGAAAGGTATTAATTAACCGAATGTTAATTTCTGGGTGCTAATAGAGAAAACAAGCACAGGTTTTTATCGAGTCTGACAGTGGGAAAGAGGTTTATTAAGCTGGCTGATCACATATCTTGTTGAAAAGAGGAAGGGTGTTAAAAAGGACAAGGAACCGTATGGGAAGTAAATAAAGGCGCATTGCCATCTGCATACATAAATTGTTTCCATGTTTTTTTCTGGAAGGAGGAAGAGAAGGATGCCTTTAGCCGAAGACCATAGTACATACTGTAGAATAATAGAGTTTGAAGGAACTTTGGAGGTCTTCCAGTCCAACTCCCTGCTCATGCAGGAGACCCTATACCAGTGATGGCGAACCTTTTCGGCACTGAGCGCCGAAAAAGTCGTGCAGAAATGTTGCAAGTGTGTGTGCTCGTCGGGGCCGCGCTCTGGAAAAGCTGAACTTCCGAATTCTAGTGCACATGTGCGCCCGACCAGGGGTTGGTTCTAAAATTTTTTACTACTGGTTCTGTGGGTGTGGCTTATTTTGTGATCGTGGTTTGATGGTCATGTGACAATTCTTTAGGATTTAGCAGAGGTACTGGTCTACCAGGCTTTTAACTGCTTGCAGAGCTGTACCGATCTAACCATTTGTTCTTGGAGTGTCCTGGTCTACCCATTTGTTTTTTGAGCCACCGGTCTACCACTACACTGCCTTTTAACACTGATCAGCTATAGGGCAGCCCTTTGAAGCCCTGCGTCAAGAGTTTAAATAGGTTTTTTCCTTCTAGCCGATCAGCTGGGACTCGGGAGGCAGCGAATAGATTGGGGGCGGGGCCAAATAAAAGGTAAGAATAGTGCGAGTAGGGCAGGAGGGCCCAGCTCCCAAACAAAGAGAACTGGTTCGGTGACGTCATATCATCACCGCTACCGGCTCGGTGGAACCGGGCGGAACCGGGAGGAACCCACCACTGCGTCCGACTATCAGTTGGCCAGTGCAGATGTGCAGGCTGGTTGTTGGCACTTCTGCGCACACGAAGGGATCATGCTCTGGAAAAGCTGAACTTCCAGGTTCTGGCGCGCATGTGCCCCCGACAATCGGCTGGCCTAAGGAAGGACTAGAATTTACAATCTCCTGGTGATTAGCTCACAGTCATCCATCCACCTTTCATGCCCAAGGTGGGATTAGAACTCACCTGGTTTCTAGCCTGGTGCCTTAACTACTAGACCCGTGATGGCGAACCTATGGCACGTGTGCCACAGGTGGCACGCGGAGCCAAATCTGTGGGCACGCAAGCGTTGCCCTAGCTCAGCTCCAGCGCACATGTGCATGCCGGCCAGCTGATTTTCAGGCCTTCCGGGCCTACCGGAAGTTGGGAAACAGGCTGTTTTTGGCCTCTGGAGGGCCTCCGGGGGGGAGTGGGGAGGCAGTTTTCACCCTCCCCAGGGTTCCTAGAAAGCCTCTGGAGCTGGGGAGGGCGAAAAATGGGCCCACCGGGCCATCACGTGCCCAAAGCGTGCGGAGCATGGGGGAAACACATGCACATGGGGGATGCAGTGAATTATGGGTGTGGGCACATATGCACATGACCCCCTGCGCTCCCCCTGTTTTTGGCACGTGACGGCAAAAAGGTTAGCCATCACTGAACTAGACCAAACTGGCTCTCAATAATGTTCTACACAAGCACATTGTAGGAACAGTAATCTCTTATTTGCCTTTGAAAGGCACCCCCAAGATTTGGGGTGTGTGTGTGTTCCATCAGTGGAGATTTTCAAAAAGAGATTGGCCAGCCATTTGCTTGGAACGGTATAGAGCAGGGGTCTCCAACCTTGGCAACTTTAAGACTTGTGGACTTCAACTCCCAGAGTTCCTCAGCCAGCAAAGCTAGCTGAGGAACTCTGGGAGTTGAAGTCCACAAGTCTTAAGGTTGCCAAGGTTGGAGACCCCTGGTATAGAGTGTCATGTTCAAGCACGGGGTTGGACTAGAAGGCCTCCAAGTTCCCTTCCAACTCTATTATTCTACGTTTTGTGTTCTATGTTCTAGTCCAGGCAGTCACCAAAAGTCAGCAGTGACTCAAAGGCACCAAAAATAAATAAATAAATTTTTAAAAAAATCCCCAAATCCCTGGATGATGTTTATAGTGGATATTCCTTTGATGCTACCACACAGTATATCAAGGGGAAAAAATGTAAAAAAAGGGTTCGCAATGCTTAAGTTTGGAAGGTTTTAAAATATTTAAAGGATTGTATGTCCTGTTAATAAGAGAAATGTTAATGTTTGAATTCCACAAGATCAGAGTGAGATTTTAGGACTTTTTGATCTAAACCAGATAGAAAAGACACCTGGGGTTTTAAAGATTTCCCCCCCCATCCCCGTTATTCAAGTGCTGTTAGAAAAACAAGTTTTAAAAATCCTTTTGCGAAATCCCTTTTTTGTCCACATTGTGAAACGTCAGCTGTCCAATTCTCACAAGTTGGCCATTTTTAGGTGTCACACAGTTCAATCCGTAACAGTAACCGAGTTAGAAGGAACCTTGGAGGTCATCTAGTCCAACCCTCTGCTCACACAGGAGACCTGTACTAGGGATTCAAACTGCCGAATTGCCGACCTTTCTGATGGACAAGCTCAGTGTCTTAGTCACTGAGCTGCCAATCAATCAATCAATCAAAGTCGCCAAATGAAAATTTATTTATTTATTTATTAGTCCAATTTATATGCTGCCCTTCTCCGTAGGCTCAGGCATCTTACAATGCATTATAGCAATAGCCTTCATACTTTTTTGAATATATCTGCTTAGTAGGGCTTTCGGTCCCCCCCTAAGCGGTGTTGTTCTATACAAAGTTGGCTTACTGCCCCCACAATCCGGGTCCTCAATTTACCTACCTCGAAAGGATGGAAGGCTGAGTCAACCTTGAGCCTGGTGAGATTCGAACTTGCACTAATTGCAGGCAGCTGGCAGCTAAGTGCTAGCACTTAACAGCACTTTAGTCCGCTGCACCACCGAGGCTCCTTTATGGTTTGTATTCCCATTTTGCATCATTGTCTTACCAGTACAGCCCTTATTCCATTAAAAATACTGGTAGTCCTCAACTTACGACTGCAATTGACCCCAAAATTTAGGTTGTTAAGTGGAAAATATGTTAAAGGTTTTTTTGCCCGATTTTACGACTGTTTTTGCCACATTTGTTACGTGAATCACTGCAGTTCTTAAATTAGTAACATGGCTGTTAAGGGAATCTGGCTTCCCCATTGACTTTGCTTGTCAAAAGGTCGCAAAAAGGGATCAGAAGACCTCGGGACACTGCAACTGTCATAAATCTGAGTCAGTTGTCAAGCATCCAAATGTAAATCACATGAGCATGGGGGTGCTGCAATGGTCGTAAGTCTGAAAAATGGTCATAAGTCATTTTTTTCAGTGCCGTTGTAACTTCAAACGGTCCTTAAATGAACTGTTGGAAGCCAAGGACTACCTATATTATGTATGGTCCCCAAGAGATTGCTTAATCCTGTGCTTCTTGGATATATTCCTTCTCATGGTATTTCAGAACCTGAAGTGATTTGGGACAGGTGGTCCTTGACTTATGACCACAATTGAACGCAATATTTCTGTTACTAAGTGAGACAGTTGTGAGTTCTCCCCCATTTTATGACTTCGAATTCCTGGAATTTGAATAAGGATCCACAGCCTGAAACGAAACTTGCAACAATGGTGAGAAAGATGCAAAGGGAAAGGTTCCCCCTCGCGCACGTGTGCTAGTCGCCCAATTCTAGGGGGCGGTGCTCATCTCCGTTTCAAAGCTGAAGAGCCAGCGCTGTCCGAAGACATCTCCATGGTCATGTGACCAGCATGACTAAATGCCAAAGGTGCACGGAACGCTGCTACCTTCCCACCAAAGGGGGTCCCTATTTTTCTACTTGCATTTTTTATGTGCTTTCAAACTGCTAGGTTGGCAGAAGCTGGGACAAATAACGAGAGCTCACACTGTTACGCGGCACAAGGGATTTGAACTGCCGAACTGCCGACATTTCGATCGACAAGCTCAGCATCTTAGCCACTGAGCCGCCACGTCCCTATGGAGAAAGATGAGACAATCTAAAACACCTGAAGAATTAGGCATCCAACTTCCTAAGATGGATGTACCTTTTTGTTTTCTTTCTTCCCTATTTCATCTGGTTCCCTGAATGAATAAAATAGAATAAAATAATGTAATAATAATAATAATAATAATAATAATAATAATAACCAGGTATATATACAGCACAAAACAAATGTAGCTTAGAGCACCTGGACTGATCATTAACACTTATATCCATGCTTTCCTTAAGAGAACTCTATGGTTAATCAGGCTTTTTATAAGCCAGCCCTCCTAGTTGACTGTTGTGAGAATAACAATGGATGTATTCTAGAGCAGGCCTCAGATTCACTGTCTATAGAGTTCTCTGAGTCAGTTTCTGTTTTGAAGGCATATGTAGCACCCATATTATTGCTGACTCATTGTCTAGATCAGTGTTGATAAACCTGTGAACTGGTTCTGTGGCGTGCATGTGCGCGCCGGGAAGCTGAGCTTCTGGTTTCTGGCACTCCTGCACATGCACACCAGGAAGCTACTCTTCCGGTTTCTGGCACTCACGCGCATATGCACCGGGAAGCTACCCTTCCGGTTTCTGGCACTCCCACGCATATGCACCGGGAAGCTACCCTTCCGGTTTCTGGCACTCCCGCGCGTATGCACCGGGAAGCTACCCTTCCGGTTTCTGGCACTCCCGCGCATATGCACCGGGAAGCTACCCTTCCGGTTTCTGGCACTCCCGCGCATATACACCGGGAAGCTACCCTTCCGGTTTCCAGCACGCATGCTCCCATTTCGGCACTTGGTGCGCCGGAAGCCGGAAGAGCAACAGGTGACAGCTGGCATGGCCAGAGATATGGCTCTGTGTGCCACTTCTGGCACACTGCCATAGGTTCGCTATCACGGGTCTAGATGGTTTGGTCCAGTTTGTGCAAATAGGTTGTTAAATTTTGTTTAGGAAACAGGGAATGGAAAAAGATCAAATCCTGTTTTGTCTTATGAGCAACTGCTTGTAACTGGTGAACGAAAATACCTCTCAAGATGATGGCTGCAACTATCCCATTGAATTGGTGTCAACCCACATTCCTCATGCCACATATAATATCTTTGTCTTGTCCCCCTTCGGTTGCTTTCTTTTGTGAGAGGTTTTATATCCAGATATATATTTTATTGTTTATACTGTTTCCGTCTTCCCTTAAAATTTTAACAGAATCCACACATGGTCTGAGAATCAGTTTATTTATTTATATGTATTTATTTATTTATTTCATCAAGCATGTATTAGATAACATATATTAGTATAGACATAATTATGAATACATGAGATGGATACAAATAAAAGGGAACATTAGGACAGGGACGGTAAGCACACTAGTGTACTTATACACGCCCCTTACAGACCTCTTAGGGATTGGGTGAGGTCAACAGTAGACAGTCTAAGGTTAAAGTTTTGGGGGTTTGGGGAAGAAACCACAGAGTCAGGTAGTGCATTCCAGGCATTGACCACTCTGTTGTCTGCAATCGAGTTTGAAGTGGTTTACTTTAAGTTTGTATCTATTGTTTGCTCCTGTATTGTTGTGGTTGAAGTTGAAGTAGTCATTGACAGGTAGGACATTGTAGCATTCTGTATGCTTAGATCAGAATGAAGGCAGCATAGTTTTAAGTTGTCTAAGGCATAAGGTATTCTATTGCGGGTAGAAGAATGGAGGACTCTTCTTGTGGAATATCTCTAGACTCTCTCAATTGTATTAATGTCTGATATGCAGTGCGGGTTCCAGACAGATGAGCTGTATTCGAAAATTGGTCTAGCAAATGTTTTGTATGCTCTAGGTAGTAGTATAATATTACCAGAGAAGAAGCTTTGCAAGATTAGATTAACAACTTTTAATGCCTTTTTGGCAATGCTGTTACAGTGAGCTCTGGCACTTAGATCGTTTGAAATGAATACTCCAAGGTCCTTGACAGAACACATCCACTATCCACTTATGCAGGGATCCGGAAATGCCATAAGATTTTAGTTTTAGAAGTAGTTTTTTGTGTACTACTGAATCAAAGGCTTTACAGAAGTCTATATAAATTGCATCTATTGCTTTACCCTAGTCGAGTTGTGATGTCCATATGTTTTTGCAGTGTAATGCAGTGTAATCAGTGTTTCCAAATTAATCAAATTAGCAAACTTCCTCAAATAAATCACTTAATCCACTTATTAAACAATAAAGTCTGCAAACACAGGTAATTAAATTAGGTCTCCCAAACATACCTACACACCCACCCACCCACCCACCCACCCACACACCCCTCAAGTGTCACCCTAGAATCAGCATGTAGGCACTTCAAGCTCCTAGACAAGCTCCCCCTGTAAAAGTTTGCCACTGTACCCAGTGGTGAAATCCAAATTATTTTGCTACCGGTTCTATGGGCGTGGTTTGATGGGCATGCTATGGCTTGGTGGGTGTGGCTTGGTGGGCATGGCAGGGGAAGGATACTGCAAAATCTCCATTCCCACCCCACTCCAGGGAAAGGATACTGCAAAATCTCCATTCCCACCCCACTCCAGGGGAAGGATACTGCAAAATCTCCATTCCCACCCCACTCCAGGGAAAGGATACTACAAAATCCCCATTCCCACCCCACTCGGGGGCCAGCCAAAGGTGGTATATGCCAGTTCTCCGAACTACTCAAAATTTCTGCTACCGGTTCTCCAGAACCTGTCAGAACCTGCTGGATTTCACCCCTGATTTACCCCATTTCTCTGCAGCCTGACCCTAAAAGCGAAATGTTTTGCTTTTAGGAATACATATTTTTTCTTTCCTCACAGCTGTCTGAATCTCGTTTTTATTTATTCCTGCACAGCCCTGGCTCGAGTTGGAACCCCAAATTCTTCCTTTGACCCTTTCCAAGCCCCATATGCTCCACTTTTTCTAGAACATTGTATTGTACTGCTTGCTCAGAGTCATATTTAAATCACAGCTTAAATCCTAGCACATTTACAGCCTCTGTCTATCTGTCTGTCTCTCACCTCTACCTTGTCTAAAAATGAACTGAAACGTTTTAAATAAACAAGTACGGCTAAAAAGGAGGGGAGTTGAGGACACAGTGGCAGGTTTCACAAAAGTTACTCTACCAAACTCTGGGGTTACTTCTGGCTGAGAATGTTGTTTGTTTGTCCCTTAAAATGCCAGGGTGAAAATGATTTCTTAAATAAACCCATTAATGCAGTTAATACCAGTGACAGATGCCGAACAAAGAATACATACAAATTGAAACAGGGGGAAAAAAAGCAAATAGTGTTGTCTCACAATATGGCACCAATTTTACGCTCGAGATTTCATAACTTCTCTTGCCAAACAGTGACTTTTCACAAGATAGAAACTCAGACATGATTTTCTTATGGAAATGTCCAGGATTGCAAGGAAGACATTAAATACAAGCCCGGTTCAGCATCATCGGATCTAAGAAACAAGCGAAAGCAGTGAGGCAGTTTTATTTTTAATCTCGAGCTCCCTTGCCTGGTCAGCAATAAGTCTTGAAAAGTTAGGTAAATTGTGGCGGACTTGACATCCTGACGTTGCTCTGATTAAGAGTGGCAGCTTTGTCAAAATGTCACTCTGGATCTAGCCGCTTTTGAAATGTGGATTTTGCCCTACAAGTCGGGAAGTGACAAGGAGATAAAGAAAGCAGCAGCTTGTAACTGGAGTGCTGAGCACCACTTCCTTCCAGAAAAGCCTGCAGCGGCATTTGATTTTTATTTTTGCAGGGAGAATAAATGAGTGGCGAGAAGTTGGAAGAAAAGTTGGCCTCTGTTGAATATGAAGCATGCATAGACATTAAAATCTTGCAAAGCCTAAATGTGAAGTAGAATCATAGTATAATAGGGCTGGAAGGAACTTTGGAGGACTTCTAGTCCAACCTCCTGCCCAAGGCAGGAGACTTTATATCATCCTGGGCAAATGGTTGTCCAATCTTTTTTTGAAAACCTCTAGCAACAGAGAATCCATAACTCCGGGAGGCATTGCATTGCATGGATTAATTGTTCTCGCTGTCAGGAAGTTCCTCCTTAGTTTCAGGTTGAATCTCTCTGTCAGACCTGCCACAATTTAAACCTCTAAGTAAAACCAATCCTTGGCTCCATTTGTTGGAAAAGGTACAGTTCAGTGTTGCCGAACCTTTTCGGCACCGAGTGCCGAAACGGGAGTGCCCATGCAGGACTGCCAGAAACTGGAAGAGCAGTTCCCCAGCTCCGGGAAGCTGAGCTTTCTGTTTCCGACGTGCACATGCACCCCGGTCACCTGGTCTTCCGGTTTCCGCAGGGAGCTGCTCTTCTGGTTTCAGGCACTTCCACATGCACAAAGACCAGGTGGGCGGCGCGCATGTGTGTACCAGAACCCGGAAGAGCAATGGGCGACGGCTGGCATGCCCAGAGAGATGGCTCCGTGTGCCACATTCAACACACATTCCATAGGTTTGCCATCACAGGTATAGTTTTATTAAAGATCAAGTGTATTCCAGTAATGCAAAGCCAGAACTGAGATTCGCGCGCCCAAAACCACTAAGTTCTACTCCCTCCCCACTTACCTGCCTCTTGCTCCTCGCCCCATTTCAACCAAATCCAGTTTGTGCTGGATGTTTTCATAATGGTCAGTCTGAGCATAGGTTGGTAGTAGGATCTTTCCCCTCCCCACAATGGCTTTGCCACTTGCTCCTTCAGAAGGGAAGTGTAAAATTCTGCAAACAAAACCCAGTTACATGCTAACATGCCCAAGGGAGATGTTTGCTCTTGACCTCAACAGTTAGAGCCTGGCTTCTGTTGTGAAGCTCAGAGCTTTATATTCCTTATAAAATGGTTATCTTACCTAATGGATCCCAGTGCTCCTTTACTCCCTGAAATACTTGGGATCCACAAAGTATTTATATGTAGAGCTGTTGATTAGCATAATGGAAAAACATGAACGGTACATGTTGCATTCTGTTGTCCTTTCCTTCAATAAAATTCCTCGGATTGTAACAGTTCTAGTTCATTTATTGCTGAAATACTGCCAGTAGAATTTAAGAAAGAGTTATGGAATTCCAGCAGACACTAAGAACTTTCTTCACCTGCCTTGGCACACATTTGCAACCTGGCAACCTGTATTTTTCTGCTTGACCCTCATGATGTACCTTTCATTTCATCCACAGCCCATCAGTAAGCTCATCTTTAGCTATACTGGTGTTAAAGCAGTCTTTACTCATTGACTGTATTCTGACAGAGTTCAAGGTCAGCCACAAGGCTGCAGAGTTTATTACCACTTCTTATTTGCTGGCAAATAACAGAGGGAAAAAGGGCAGGAGAGGCAGGGGAGAAATCAGTAATACGCAGGAAATTTCATCCTGGGATAATTCTCCACTGACTCAAGGATCAGTGGATAACTTTTCAGATCAATAGTTGAAGCAGGAAGGGCAGAAAAACAAATTTGCCAGTATGAATATCAGCTTTAGACCTACCATATTTTTGGGAGTATAAAATACACTGGAATATAAAACGCACCTTAGTTTTTGGGGAGGAAAATAAGAAAAAAGCTGATTGGCGGGTAAATCGGCCTCCCGGAATACCCCCAATCATCTGTTCCCAGAGGTGAATTTTAGCAACAGGTTCATTGGTTGTGAGCTCTGCACCTTGCTTTTTTTTCAGCCCCTGAAAGCCTCAGAAACAGAGCTTCAGAAAAAAAGTCTCTTTTGTTTCTAAGGCTTTTTTTCTGAAGCTCTGTTTGGAGGCTTTTTTTTCTGAAGCTGTTTGGAGGCTTTTTTTCTGAAGCTCCGTTTCTGATGCTTTTTTGAAACCTCCATTTGAGAGGCTGGGCAGGGCTACATTCGGAGTATAAGACGCACCCAGATTTTTGCCCTCTTTTTGGGGAGAAAAAGGTGCGTCTTATACTCCGAAAAATACAGTATATTTGTTTTATAGAGGTTGCCATTTCCATCTTTAACACAGAGCATCAACCCTGAAGCTGACCTGACCGAAGCCATTTTGATCACTTCAATGTTGCCACACTGGAGCTGAGGGATAAGAAAGGGGGGGGGGGGATTTGAGATAGAGGGGATTCTGTAGCCAAAACAAAATATTTTCTCTTTGGAACCAAGGACATTCTCACACTTGATCGGAGGAAGGTGGAGTGATGCTACCCGGTTGCCAGACCGCATGGTGATTGGACCATGTGACTGATTGTTTTGAGAAAGTAGAAAATCTTTTACTTTTAATTAGGTGAAAACAATGGGAGTTTTCAGAGTTGGTTTTCATCAGATATGTGCCAATATTATATTTCCAATAAAGCTATTCTTTGAGGAATCTACTTGCCTTGAGGTTTCGTTTGATATGGATCTATTACTTGGAACCCTGACACAGAGATTAAAAAGAAGAAAAGCTGTTCAGGAGACATGCCTAACATATCTATGGTCACAGAACAAATGGTCATTGAGCCACAGAGCCTAGCACCTGGGTGAGAGGTGTGACCCCATAGCAGACTTGCTGGTCCCGTTGGAGCCCAACAGATCACTAATCTCCAGAAGTTCCTTTTCCTTATCCTTGGATTGTCCGGGTGAGAGATGGTTTACTATGATACCTCAGAAGTTGTGGCTTCTCCATCACTGGAGGCTTTTAAGAAGAGACTGGACAGTCACTTTCTGGAATTGTATAGGGTTTCTCAGTGGTGGAATTCAAAAATTTTTACTACTGGTTCTGTGGGCGTGGCTTGGTGGGCGTGGTGTGGTTTGGTGGGGATGGCTTGGTGGGCATGGCAGGGGAAGGATACTGCAAAATCCCCATTTCCTCCCCATTCCTGGGGGAAGGATATTGCAAAATCTCCATTCCCACCCCACTCTGGGGCCAGCCAGAGGTGGTATTTGCCGGATCTCCTAACTACTTAAAATTTCCGTTACCGGTTCTCCAGAACCTGTCAGAACATGCTGAATAGCACCCCTGGGTTTTCTGCTTGAGCAGGGGGTCACACTAGAAGACCTCCAAGGTCTCTTCCAAGTCTGATATTCTGTAATTTTCATCTGTTATACATTGAAACCCTACTTCTCTACCTGAACATCTTGAGATGGTTTCAGTTGAACTTGTGGTAAATACATGTCTTCAGAAAATGGTGGATATATTCACATTGGAGCAAACAACATATGGGTGAGTCCTCGGGCTCTTGTGGTTTTGGGTGGTTTGTTTTTGTTTTTTGTTTTTTGTATTTGTGCCTTTGTTCATCATTGAACAAAGTTCATCACTGTTGACTCTTGGCAACTGCATGGACAAGTCCCTAGAGTTTTCTCAGCAAGGTTTTCACAACTGGTTTATCATTTGGCTTCTCCTGACATGGTAGAGGTTGGTTCAACCTTGAATGCTTCCTTTTTTTTTTTTTTTTTTTGCTTCTTTCTCAAAAGAGCATAAAAAAGACTAGGTTTTAAAAGAAAGACCAGTGTTCAGATCTGGTGTTTACTAACAAAACAGATTGGGTTGGCTTGGATGAGTAGCAGGCAGTATATACAGTACTTCTATTCCTGAGGTATTTCTTCCAGAAGTGGTATTCAGCCGGTTCAGACCAGTTCGCCTGAACTGGTAGCGGAAATTGTGGGTGGGCCCGTCCACCCATCACAGCTCTATGCCACCCTATTTAGGCATGTTTTTGAGGCCGAGCGCATGCGCAGAAGGCAGGCGTGCCTGTGAACTGGGTGCGTGTGCACAGGAAGCAAGCGTGCGCGTGTGGGGCGAACCAGCAGTAACATAATGTGAAACTCACTGCTGATTTCTTCCTACTCTCCCATGCTCAAAAACCTGTTTCCAGACACATGAGTTTCTCCAGTTCCTATCTCCAACCCAATATTGAATGTGTGAATGTTCTCTCCATTGCTTTTTCTTGCTTCCTTATTCCCCAATTATGTGAGTGTGTTTGATCTGTTTGATTCTGTTCTTGTAGTGAGAAAAAAAAAAGGGGGGGGGAATGATGAGATATAACAACGGCAACAAAAAATCTGCCTGAACTGGATCACATCCCTAAGATAACCCCCATGGTGTTGTGGTCCACCAGCAGCCTGCAGAGCTGGCAGCGGAGTTGGGCAGTGAGAATGCTGGGGAGGACAATGGGCCAGTCCTGGAATCAGGGGAAGGCCCGGACGAGGGCTCTGCGTCGGAGGCAGAGATGGGGCCAGGGCCATCTGGGAGTGATGCGCAGACTCCGGAGCCTCCAGAAGCGGACAGCAGAGAGAAAGAGGAACAGGAGGAGCCTGTTCCTAGTGCATGCATGAGAAGAGCTGCCAGAAGGCATGAACAGTTAAAGCAAAAAGGACGACTCGGGAGTAAGGCCAGGAGATGATTGCCCCCTCCCAGAGCAGCAACAGCTCATGGGCTCTATGTAGGAAAGCAATGGTGCTACATTTGTTTCTTGTCGGCGTCTTTTGTTTCTGAACTTCGTGGGGCTTTGCCAAGAAAAGCCTTTGGCAGGATGCCAAAGACGGCAAAGGTTTGTGATAAGGCTGAAGAACTTTTTCTGAAGGACTTGTTTTGGAATTAATTTGGAATAAGATGAGAATGAAGTAATTCTCAGCTGTTCTAATAAAATATATTTGTTTAGAACTGATTGTGTGATAATAAATATTTGTTTAGGACTGATTGTGTCACAACACGTGTTCAGCCTTAAAAAGAAATGCAGTGTGACTTAATGACATAGTGAGCTGGGCTTAAATTTAGGAGAAAAGCTTGTTCAGCTTTTTAAACCCACTTAGGGTTTTGGTCTAATCCAGGGGTGGCCAGCTTTGGCAACTTTAAGATGTGTGAAATGGTTATAGGAACTGGGCATGGCTAGTCTAATGAAGAAAAGGACCAGGGAGACATGATAGAAGTGTTCCAATATTTGAGGGGATGCTACAGAGATGAAGAGGTCAAGCTATTTTCCAAGGCACCCAAAGGCCAGACAAGGAATAATGGATGGAAACTGAACAAGAAGAGATTCAACCTAGAAATAAGGAGAAATTTTCTGACACTGAGAGCAATCCACCAATGGAACAGCTTGCGTTTGGACATTGTGGGAGCTTCGTCACTGGAAGTTTTCAAGAAGAGACTGGACTGCCATCTGTCAGAAATGGTGTAGGGTCTCCTGCTTGGGCAGGGGGTTGGACTAGATGACCTACAAGGTCCCTTCCAACTCTGTTAATCTGTTAATGGATTTCAACTCCCAGAATTCCCCAGCTAGCATGACTGGCTGGGGAATTCTGGGAGTTGAAATCCACATGTCTTAAAATTGCCCAGGTTGGATGCTCCTGTTCTAGTCGGTTCATTCAGCCTAACCTAATTCACAAAATTGTGGCAATTACATAAGGTAACAGCACCCTTCCGGTATAATCCCCTTGAAGTCTTCCATGAAAAAAAAAGAGATTAGAACAAAATAACGCCGTGATGAACTCTTAGTGGAGAAAATTAAATCGCTTGTGCCTAATGTTCAAATTACATCCTTGGGTTTGGGGAAGGTTGAAACGAGATGATACAAATCTAATTGATAACCATTCAGGAAAAAACAGGCTTTTGACTCCACCTGTTTGGGGTTTTTTTTCCATGAAAAAAGAAGAGATCATGATATACAGCATTGATTTTGTATTTGATTTTTTATTTAAATATCAAATTTGATTCAATTTGATATTTGATTTTAATTGATATTGTATCTCATGATATACAGCATTGCCAAAAAGGCATTAAGAGTTGTTAACCTAATCTTGAGAAGCTTCTTTTCCGGTAATATTGTACTAGAAACTAGAGCATACAAAACTTTTGCTAGACCAATTCTCAAATACATCTCATCTGTCTAGAACCCGCACTGCATATTGGACATTAATACAATTGAGAGATTCCAGAGATATTTCACGAGAAGAGTCCTCCACTCCTCTGCTCACAACAGAATACCTTATGCCACCAGGCTTGAAATTTTGGGCTTAGACAATTTAGAACTATGTCGCCTTCGGTATGACCTAAGCGTAGTACACAAAATTATCTGCTACAATGTCCTACCTGTCAATGATTACTTCAGCTTCAACCACAACAATACACGAGCACACAATAGATACAAACTCAAGGTAAACCACTCCAAACTCGATTGCAGAAAATACGACTTCAGCAACAGAGTGGTCAAGGCCTGGAATGCATTACCTGACTCTCTGGTTTCTTCCCCAAACCCCCAAAACTTTAACCTTAGACTATCTACTGTTGACTTCACCCCATTCCTAAGAGGTCTGTAAGGGGCGTGCATAAGCGCACCAGCGTGCCTACCGTCCCTGTCCTACTGTCCCCATTTATTAGTATCCTTATCCTGTATTCATAATCATGTTTATACTTATATCCGTTATCTTATACATGCTTGACAAATAAATACATAAAAAATAAAATAAAATTGAGCTACGAATACTTTCGACTTTCTGTCTTCCTCTGCTGCTCAACCTTGTCCCTTAACATTCTTCCTTTTTATCCTTGGGTCTTGTATCTTTGCCCTGGGTGACATAGAGAATGAGTTGTTTTAATACCTAGGTTCTCCGCAGGGAGAAATCAAAGGTTTTTCTAAGCTTTGGGAAGGATATGATCTAAAACCCAGAGCCAGAGCGAAAAAAGTAACGTCGGTGGAACGGTAAGTGGTGATTGGTGCTTTATATTTCTCTGGCATTGCAAACCTGGAGGCAAGGTACTTCATTTATTATGTCTAGGAAAAAGACTTTTTTTTTATTAAAAAAAAAAAAGCCTTGGATAAAATGCCTGTCCTCCAACTCTCTCTTCTTGTCATTTTAATTGAATTGTGTCATCTTGCTTTGCTTTGATAAGGGAGGGGGGAGGAAAAGAGAGGAGAAAGAGAGGAGAAGTTCATAATGGAGAGTTAATTAGCAGTTTGCAGAGTCTGTGGGATGGGAACTGAAGCCTGCCAGACGTTACCGGGAGATCTTGCGTTGATTTTTCATAAATGCTGTAACAGCAGGCCGCCTTCTTTAGCGCAACCACGGGAAGGGCGGGCGGGTGGGATAAAATATATATATGTAAAACAATGCTCTCTAATAATCTGATATGCAGATATGATGGTGCTGAAGGAGGTCAATTGTTGGTTTGGAACCTGTCGCCTGCAGCATATTAATTTCTCCCGCTGGCTTTCTCGTTTTCTGAAGAAAGGATGGAGTGAGCCTCTGAGGGAGAGGGGGCTTAAAACAAAATAATGGACTTAAATTCCTTGTTCTCACCTTCCAGCATAAACAGAAACTTTGCCTGGGTTTAAATAGGAGGTAGGAATAAATCACATTTTGTCCCAAATGTCTGCCTTTCTGCTGATAAATTAGAAAGAATATACATAGCATCAGGGGTGGGCTTCAAAAAAATTAACAAGGGGCTCTCTGCCCAGTTGCTGGGTGGGTGTAGTCATGGTGGACATGGCCTAGTCGGCCTCCTGCACCATGGTGGGGGTGGGGCATTTTTGCCCTCCCTGGGCTCTGGAGGCTTTCCTCGATCCTCTGGGAGAGCAAAAAATGGCTTCCCCAGGCTCTGGAGGCCTTCAGGACTTCCCAAATTTCCAGTAGGCCCATTTTTCACCCTCCCTGAGTGGTGCATCCTGCACTTACCTGCATCCAAAACGGGCCACTTGGGGACTCCTGGGAGGGGAGGGGCAGGGTGGGTGGGGCCAGCCAAGAGTGGGATTTGGGGGTTCTCCGAACTGCACAGAATCTTAGCTAGAGGTTCTCCGAAACCTCTGCGAACCCCCAGCAGCCCACTCCTGGGTAGCATTTCTTTATTTATTACATTAAAAATACAGATATATACATGATAAAAACCCCAATAAACAGGGATATTTGCTTAATTCATTACTGATTCTTGGGGGAGGGGTCTCAATTAACAAGGCAGCTACATCTGGCAAATGTTATTTTATTATTGCCTCGTTATAATTGTTATGGAATGATGGGACTAAACAACATTCCTGGGTCAGCCAGAGACAGTTTTATTGCGCAGTTTCAGAACCAGATTTGTATCTGCAATTCTGAACCAAGAAGATCTCTGATACAACTGCTTTTATACATCTTCAAGACAAAGGATTTTGCGAGCGCAGCAGTTTTCCATATATGGTTAACATACATTTGTTGCATGATAATTGACACTTTCTAATTACTAAATTCTTTCATTATTTTCTAGTTCATAAAATTATTTTAGCTAAACAACCTTCCTCAATTCTGTGACTGCTGATGCATAGATTCATGGCTGCTTTTGGATAATAATTAACTTTTTGTTTCAGATGGATGTCTTTGCATCCTTGATAGCTAGGCCCCTCAGAAGATATATATTACCAAGAATAGAATTTAGCTGACAGTATAATCTCTGAACAAGCACATTTCTTTCTTATAATAATGTGAATAAAGAGGGTCCTTCAGTGTTCATATAGCTGACCCTGAACTATTCCTACATCATTCACATTATAATCATAAAACTTCCTCATGAAAGGAGGGAAGGATCATCCTTCACATTTTCTCTCTCTCTCCAGAAACCTTCCAACGTCTCCCAAATGATAATCACTAAAAAAGCAGAGAAGTGACTGGGAAGTTGGGAATGTTTATCATTTTTATGTTAAATCAGGCTTCCCGATTTTAGCCAAGCATTTTGAGAATGAAAATGAGACAATAAAAACAAAACCACAGGCCCACCCTTGTTAGAAAGAACCCCTGCCCTCTTTCAAGAATCAGATTTTTAAAAAGCCAGGAGGAGGATTGAATTTTGAATCTGTTTCCTTTTGCCAACTCATGGGTGAAATTTAGAGCCAAGAAGAAATTTCTTGACCATTAATCAGTGGGACAACTTGCCGCCAAAAAGTTGCGAATGCTCCAACACTGGAGGTTTTTAAGAAGAGATTGGACAGCCATAGTATAGGGCAGGGGTGTCATACTCAAGGCCCAGTATCAAGGCCGGATCCAGCCTGCAAGGTGCTTAGATCTGACCCGCAGGGATGCCATGAAAACAGCGAAGGACGGTGCCTCTGCTAATGAAAATGGAGTTTGGGAAGACTGCGTGCAGCACTCCCAAGCTCCATTTTCGCTGGCAGAGGGTTGCAGAAGGCTGTCACAGCCAAAAATGAAGCTCTTGAGGGCTGCAGGCGGCATGCCCAAGCTCCGTTTTCACTGGCAGAGGGTTGCAGGAGGCCGTCACAGCCAAAAACAGAGCTTGGGAGCCTGGTAGAGTGCTGGCAGAGCGCTTGGGCCACCACAAGCACCCTCGACATGAGTGACATCAAGCTGGCCACACTGCCTGCTCCATGCCCCCCCCCCCTCCAAGATCAAGCAGAACCCTGATGCGGCTCTCAATGAAATCGAGTATAGGGTTTCTTGCTTGAGCAGGGGGTTAGACTAGAAGACCTCTGAGGTCCCTTCCAATTCTGTTATTCTGTTTTCTGATGCAGCTCCCACCATCTCTGGATCTAAAAAGATTCTTTCCCCTATACATCCTGTTGTGGCTCTGTTACCTGAGCCTCTGTTATCGGCAGGAGAGGACTCCGAGAATGAAGGAGAGGAGTTGGCAAGGCCTCCCTCTCCAGGACCCTCCTCTCTGGCAATGACTTCGGTGTCCTCCGAAGGTCAAGAGATAGGGCCAGGGCCAAGCACATCCACGCAGCCACAGGTGGACAATAATGAGGAAGATGAGTCTTGGCTGGACCCTCGACAGCATCGCAAAGATAAGCGTGTGCAGCAGAGGAAGAGGCGTGCCAGGGATTAGGCTGAGTCACTGGACCACACCCCACAGGGTATAAAAGAGGGTGTGGTGGCCGGTTCAGCTCTGTGACAAGCAAAAAACGGATATCGGACGACCTTCTTTGTATTTACTGGACTTTGTTGATTATTGTGTATTGGCTTTGTTCCCGGACGAAGGGAGAAACTCCCCTCTCGTGAGTAAAGAATACCTGGCAGCCAGCCACCGGGTTGTTGCCAATTCTGATACCGGATAAACTGTTGTTAGCTGAGTTCTTTAACTATTGCCTGTCTGTGGGGGTGCGTGTGTGAGACGGGGACAGAACACATCCCTTTCTTTTAGAGTGAGTGAAAATGAGCCCATACTTCACAGACCGTCCCTTTCATAGCGCATCCATCCTGCCCAGGTGTCTTCTGGGATGGGAGTTGTTTCTTTTCAAGCCACTCTGGTGATTTCTAGGGCAGGAGCGATTCGCAGTACACTTGTCCAGACAAGCAGAATTGGCTTGCTTGATGCAATTAGAAGAGCTAGCAAGAGAAGGGGAGAAACTAGCATCCTGTGGTTCTTTGGAAGATGGATATTAAGTACTAGGCTACATGGCACAACTTTGGGATCACGCCTCTGAAGATGAAGTCTGGCTACCCAAGCCACAAGCCGTCTGTTACAAACTCAACTGGGGCTTCTTAGTGCAGTTTGACAGTCATCCCGCTGACCCAAATCTCCGTGCACTTTGGCACACTGATGACTTTCTAAGCTGGGTACTTCTTCTGCATCATTTCAAGTGTGTGTTTATGTATCTTTTTCTCTCTGGTGTTCCAGGCCTCTTCAAAACGATCAGCTTTTATATTTTTTAAGTTACTGTGATAGAGACTTGCAAGTTGCTAGTTGGTGAATTAAAAAATAGGAATAATAAATAATTAACCTTTAACTCAAGATCACTGGGACAAAGGACTTCACTCTACTTAAAAATGACTTAAATCTCTCTCTCTCTCTCCATCCATCCCTATCTCTCTCTCTTTCTCTCTCATCTATCTACCTACCTACCTACCTACCCACCTAATATCTCTCTATCTATCTATCTATCTATCTATCTATCTATCTATCTATCTATCTAATCATCTATGTCTTTTCCTTTTTCGTAGGCTTTTATGGGCATATTCTTTCTAGCCAGGTTCCACCTATGTAAGCTAAGTTGTTCCACAGCCCTAGTTCTGTGAAATCTCATTCACAAGTTTCTGGGCTTTTTGTATCCTGCTGAAAAGCAACAACTCCCAAATTGTAGCACAGAGTTGTTACTTTTCAGCAGGATACAAAAAGCCCAGAAACTTGTGAATGAGATTTCACAGAACTAGGGCTGTGGAACAACTTAGCTTACGTAGGTGGAACCTGGCTAGAAAGAATATGCATATATCATCTATCTATCTATCTATCTATCTATCTATCTATCTATCTATCTATCTATCTATCTATCTATCTATCTTCTCTCTCTCTCTCTCTCTCTCTCTCTCTCTCTCTCCCTACCTACCTACCTACCTACCTAATCTCTCTCTCTCTATATATATATAATCTATCTATCTATCTATCTATCTATCTATCTATCTATCTATCTATCTATCTATCTATCTATTTTTCTCTCCTCTACCTACCTACCTACCTACCTACCTACCTAATCTCTCTCTCTCCCTCCCCCACCTCTCTCTCTCTATAGATATAGATATATCATCTATCTATCTATCTATCTATCTATCTATCTATCTATCTATCTATCTATCTATCATCAAGTTTTTAACTGCCTCCGGGAGGTGTACAACCTAATAAATACAATAAGACATTTTCAGGAAAACTGCATAGTTGTGTATCCATAAATTCACCAGACGTTCGGCCTGACTCAAAGGGGACACTTCTTCCTTTTTTAAAAAAGAAGTTATTTTACTGTTTGACATGGGTTGTGTTCTTGCACCATGCTTCACTTATTTATCAAATTAATTCATTTTCCGAGTTGATACGTTGTACTGACCATTCAAAGCAAAGATTAACCAGGTCTAGCCAATTATACAACTGCAACCATTTCTTTTTTAGATGTTGTAGCAATCAAATATTAAGACTCTGGGCTCCCGACAGTGTCTTCTGAATTTTAAGTCACTGCATTGGGATTGGATCAGGCATGGTAGTTTATATGTTGTGCTAGGCTGTACAAAAGCCAGAAAATTGACAAGAAATCTAGAGAACATCTCTGTAACACAGGGATTTAAATTTATCCACAAGCCACTTTTGAACATAGACTAACTTCCTAACTGTGGTTGCAGAATCAATACCCCATATTCATCACCACCTCTGGATGTGTCATATTTTCTGTTATTAGCACTCATCATTTGACAATCTAATTAAGGTCACCAATCAGCAAAAGGCTACTAAGAGAGCTGGTTTTGGCCCCCTTTTTAATCAGCAGCACGAATATCTTATTAAGTTGCCAAAAACTCTTCATTAGCTGTTTCCCTCTGGCAATGCTTTGTAACCCAGAAAACCGTCAGAACATAAATAGATTTTTATCACAACGATGAGAGTCTAAATGCCAGGAACTGTGGATTGTCTTCAAATTAGCAGATGTCAGTGCCCTCTGTGCTTACAAACCACTCTAATGCATCACTAGGCAGTATTCAGAATTCCTCCATTATCCATTGTTTTATTATTTCTAAACCCTTATTGTCAAAGTTGGATGGTCTTCTAGATCTGTTTGTTGGCATATGAAAGAACTTTAGGTAGTATTAAGCACAGAGGTGGGTTTCATATCATTTTACCACCGGTTCGCCGTGCGCCGAAAATGTGAATGCATGCGTGCGCATCCTAGCTTTGCTTGCGCAGGTGCCTTCCGTACATGTGCATGGCTTTCCACACATGTGCTTTACTTGTTCACGCAGCTTGAACGTATGCGCGCGGCTTAGAAAATGTGGCTATATAGGACGGCATAGTGCCGGGGGGTGCGGGCCCACCTGCAGGTCGCCACTACCGATTCGCCTGAACCGGCTGAATACCATCACTGGTTAAGCAGAAAAAAACTAATGAAGTTCTACTGCAGTTTTGATTAAAAGGTGAGCAGAGAGCATAAGAAGAAAATAAACGAGAAATGGCAGAATACTGGAGCACCTTTATGTCTTGTCTAAACCAAGTGACTTCCTAGAGAATTGTCGGAGGAGGCCACATCCAGAGGTATCCAAGAATAACAGGATAACAAAGTTGGAAGGGAATTCAAGGTTGACTCAGCCTTCCATCCTTCCAAGGTAGGTAAAATGAGGACCCGGATTGTGGGGGCAATAAGCTGACTTTGTATAAAATAGAATACCGCTTACAGGGAGCCGAAAGCCCTACTAAGCAGGTATATACAAAAGTATGAAGGCTATTGCTTAACGCATTGTAAGCTGCCCTGAGTCTCCGGAGAAGGGTGGCATATAAATCGAACCAATAAATAAATAAATAATAAATAACTGCGAGGTCTTGTAGTCCAACCTCCTGTTCAAGCAGGAAACCCTATACCATTTCAGACAGATGATTGTCCAATATCTTCCTCCAATGTTGGAGCACCCACAACTTCTGTAGGCAAGCCATTCTACTGATTCATTGTTCTCACTGTCAGGAAATTTCTCCTTAGTTTTAGGTTGCTTCTCTCCTTGAGTAGTTTCCATCCATTGCTTCTTATCCTGCCTTCAGGTGTTTTGGAAAATGGGTTGACCCTCTCGTCTTTGTAGCAATTCCAGGACTTCTTGTTCATCAGATCTCCAGGTCTTCTAGTTCATCAGAATTAGGAAAACAGCACTGTGTGGTGACACACAAGCTCTGTCTCCTTCGTACTGTATGTCCATGTGACATCATCACACTCATACAAATGGAAGGAAGCCTACATTGTGCTGATGCCACACGGCTTTCATCATTTGCTCTCTGTTGACCTCCCCCAATCCTCTGGACCGTTTGCTTTCATATGATTCCCTCTTTCATGTGATGGAGAGGGAATGGTGAATTTTGATGGATGGTCAGAATGGTCAGTTTAACTGCCCATCACATTTCGCAGTAATAGAGCAACTATAGGAGAAGGCATGGGATCAAATGGGAAGAGAGCTTCCTGATGTACCTTACAATGTTTCCATTGGGAGCTTCCAGACAGTAGCAATCTGACTCTCTCTGGAATGCAAGATAATCCAAATTTAACAGAAGACTCAAGGACAATGCTTGGTGCATCAGTAAGTTTATTGCAGATTTCTATAATCTTTGGAAAAATGCTCTATATTATATATCTTATCAATGACCTAAGGGCAAATATGCATAGAGAACAACACAGCAATTGACCAAGACGAGGAGAGAAGAAGTAGAAAGCTTGTTCTTTTGTTCCAGGAAATGCACAGATACAGATACAGCACAGCTGTGTGCTCATATTCCTCAAACATTTTTTCAACTTGAATCGCCTCCTAAACATCTTCTGGACTGCCCTTGGCCTGTGTCTGGTCATTATTATTATTATTTTACTTTACAGTATACACAGCAAATGAGATGACCATGCTGTATTTTGTATCCCAAATCACTAGTCGAACACTTCACAAGCGTTTAGGACTGCGTGATGTATCGGCGGATTCTGCGAGCAGATCCCAGTAAGGCGGCCTTCTGCAGCTGACCAATGGTGATCTTGTCAGTGCCAATTGTTTTTAAGTGCTTGCCTAGGTCTTTAGGCACAGCACCCAGTGTGCCAAGTACCATTGGAACCACCTGCACTGGTTTATGCCAGAGTCTCTGCAGTTCGATTCTCAAGTCGTGATATCTGGTGACTTTTTCAAGTTGTTTCTCATCGATTCTGCTGTCACCAGGTATGGCAATGTCGACGATCCACACTTTTTTCTTCTCCACAATCGTGATATCTGGGGTATTGTGTTCCAAAACTTTGTCAGTCTGTATTCGGAAGTCCCACAGCAGTTTTGCATGCTCATTTTTGACCGCTTTTTCAGGCTTATGATCCCACCAGTTCTTTGCTACAGGCAGATGGTAGTTGTGACACAAGTTCCAGTGGACCATCTGAGCGACTGTGTTGTGGCGTTGTTTGTAGTCAGTCTGAGCTATTGTCTTGCAACCGCTCAGTATATGATCAATGGTTTCATCCGCTTCTTTGCAGAGTCATTATTATTATTATTATTATTATTATTAGTAGTAGTAGTAGTAGTAGTAGTAGTAGTTAATCTTTAGTGAGATTCACAGCCTTTGAGGCTGGTTAATAGCTCAGCAGCTTGAGTCCTAACCAAGGACCTCGGAACTGTTAAGATATCGTTGGAGGATGTAAGCTGTTCCGAGTAAGGTGGTTTTTTGTAGAGTCAAAATGTTCAAGTCCGGCAATTTAGAATTTCTAAATAGCGGGGTAGCCCTTTGGGTATTGCGCCAAGGGCTCCAATTACAATTGGGACAACACACGATTTCTTTTTCCACAGTCGCTCAACTTCAATTTGCAAGTCCCGGTACTTTGTGATTTTTTCTTGCTGCTTATCTTCAATCCGTGCATCACCAGATATTGCAATGTCAATGAACCATACTTTTTTCTTTTTAACTATTGTTATATCAGGTGTGTTGTGGACCAAGTGCCTGTCAGTCTGAATCCTGAAGTCCCACAAGATCTTGAGTTTCTCATTCTCTAAAACTTTCTCAACCTGATGTTCCCAGTGGTTTTTGCTGTACTCAAATCCAAACTTCTGGCACATTATTATTATTATTATTATTATTATTATTATTATTATTATTATTATTATTAGTTAATCTTTAGTGAGATTCACAGCCTTTGAGGCTGGTTAATAGCTCAGCAGCTTGAGTCCTAACCAAGGACTTAGGAACTGTTAAGGTATCGGCGGAGGATGTAAGCTGTTCCGAGTAAGGTGGTTTTTTTGTAGAGTCAAAATGTTCAAGTCCGGCAAATTTAGAATTTCTGAATAGCGGGGTAGCCCTTTGGGTATTGCTCCAAGGGCTCCAATTACAATCGGGACAACACACGATTTCTTTTTCCACAGTCGCTCAACTTCAATTTGCAAATCTCGATACTTTGTGATTTTTTCTATGCTGCTTATCTTCAATCCGAGCATCACCAGGTATTGCAATGTCAATGAACCATACCTTTTTCTTTTCAACTATTGTTATGTCAGGTGTGTTGTGGACCAAGTGCCTGTCAGCCTGACTCCTAATTCTAATCCTTATTATTACTATTATTACTATTACTATTACTATTATTATTATTATTATTTCTTTTTCTTCTTCTTCTTCTTCTTCTTCTTCTTCTTCTTCTTCTTCTTCTTCTTCTTCTTCTTCTTCTTCTTCTTCTTCTTCTTCTTCTTCTTCTTCTTCTTCTTCTTCTTCTTCTTCTTCTTCTTCTTCTTCTTCCACCTCCTCCACCACCTCCTCCTCCTCCTCCTCCTCCTTCTCGTATTCCCGCAGGTGCAGGGTCCACTTTTTGGATTATTCAGTGCCACTTTGCATGGTCAGCTTGCGTCTCCAGGGTACAGGCCCTTGGCTTGTATATCTTTGTTGATGGTGTCCCTGTTTTGGATGCCTGCAAGGTTGCCAACCCTTGACTTCTACTTGGTAGGCAATCTTGGCAACAGTGGAAGGTGCTTCTCTCTGGACATGTCCATACCGGTGGAGCCAGCCTTTTCTCTTCTTCTCTTTAATTGGTGCCACACCAAAATGCTGTCGAATGTTGTCATTTGTGATGTGGTCAAGAAGGGAGATGGCCGATATCCAATGGAGCATTTGCATTTCCATGGCATGGAGAGAGCTTTCGGTCCCTGCTGTTGCTGCCCAGCATTCAGTGCCATACAGTGCAACAGGGCGGATGGTTGCCTTGTAAATCTCTTTTGTACCTGATCATCTCTTCATAACTGTAAATGTTTAGCCCACTGGTGCTTGCATAATATGGATTGGAGCACCAGAAGGAAGCAGACTTTGTCTTAAAAACAGCTACTGTTCTAGAGGGAAATGTTGACATATTCTCTACCTTCTTGTGTTCCAGCAAGAAGAACACTTGGCCAATACTCTTGAACCGACTATTTGATGCGGTCAAATATCAGAGCATCATTTGATTCAAAGACAAGGGTTATTGTTCGACTTTTCCCACTGACAAGTCCTGAATATATTTCTACGGTCCTGCCTTACCAAACGTTGGTTTTGCTCACAATTTTCTATCCTCTGGAGTTCCTACTTAGGAACAAAATGTTGAATAAAACATGAATGGAACAAGTGCCAATTATTTTCCGCTTTCCCCTCTAAGTACATGGGGAAATTAGCAGACAAAGGATGAGAATCGGATTCATGCATATTTAAATTGTCACTACCCCTAACTATCAGACCTTACTAATTTGTGATAAGGACACTGGTGAGATCAGGTATAAGACCATTTGCTCCATGGGAAAAAAAAAACATTGTTATTTTATTCACAGGTATCTGACCAGAAATCACAAAACTGGCAAATATAGGTAGTCCTCAATTTATGAGTACAATTCAGCCCAACTGTTAAGAAATGATTATTACCTAAATTATTGGGGTGGCAATATATAAATCCTCAATATAGCTTTAAGACTGCTGTATTGCATCATACTGTGTCCTGATTGGTTAGCTCTGTAGCCAATGTCCTTAAGAGGGAGCTAGAAGCCTGGTTTGTCTCTCTTTACTGCTCTTTGCTGTGTTTGCTACTGTTTGCAACTGTTTATTGTGTATGACTATGACAACTGGTAAGAAGACTTTGTTATTGGATTATCCCTGGACTATTGTTTTACTATCTCCTGCTTTATATGTGTATGACTTGGACTGTTTATTGGACTGTGCCTTACTATTTCCTGAAAGTAAACACAACTCAGTGTATTTCTGTGTTGGCTGTATTTATTCGTAACTACTCTCAATCGCTTTCATGTGTACACCCTTGCTACTCAAGGGTTACTCTGTGAATTCATTAACACCAACATTTATGTTGAGAAAATTTGTCAGCTCAATTTTGCTCCGTTTTACGACTTTTCTTGCCACATTTATTAAGTGAATCACAGCAGTTGTTAAATTACTAACATGGTTGTTAAGTGTATCTGGTTTTCCCATCTGACAGGCAAAGTCAATGGGAAAATCAGATTCACTTAACAACCATGTTAGTAATTTAACAACTGCTGTGATCATAGGATCACAAGACACTGCAACCATCATAAATGTGAGTCCTTTGTCAAGTAGCTGAATGTAAATTACGTGACCATGGGGGATGCTGCAGCGGTCGTAAAGTGTGAAATATAGTCATAAAATACTTTTTTCAATTCCGTTGTAACTTGTAAAATGGTCACTCTATGAAGTGTTGTAAATCAACGGCTGCCTGTATTCTGGTTTACCTAAAAATGGCTTCATGGTAGAACATCATCTTCTCAACTTAGGGCTTCTGATGGTAACATACGTCAGGCATGAACCTTTGAATAGCTTAATATTTTCAGACTTTCAACAGTCTGTGAATGTAAACTTACAATAAATTTAGAGGTAGTATTTCTTGTCTGGATTACCTCACAAGGCTGACAGTTTGGTGAGATTTATTCTCAAACCAGAGATGAAATTCAGCAGGTTCTGATCAGTTCTGGAGAACCAGTAGCGGAAATTTTGAGTAGTTCGGAGAACCGGTAAATACCGCCTCTGACTGGCCCCGCCCCCATCTATTTCCTGCTTCCCGAGTCCCAGATGATCGGGAGGAAATGGGGGTTTTGCAGGCAACCTTTCCCTGGAGTGGGGAGGGAATGGAGATTTTACAGTATCCTTCCCAGTAGTGGGTTTCAAATCCTGGCGCTACCAGTTCACTACTGGGAGCGCGCGGGTGCATGTGCTTGCTTCATGAGCACGTGGCACTTTTGCATGTGCGCAGAAGGTTCTGCGCATGCACAGAACATTTTTGATGGTGGGAGGAGCCTCCTGCTGCTGTCGTTACTGGTCCGCCCGAACTGGGGCAAACCGGTAGCAACCCACCACTGATCCTTCCTCTGGAGTGGGATGGGAGTGGAGATTTTGCAGTATCCTTCCCCTGCCACGCCTACCAAGCCATGCCCACCAAGCCATGCCCACCAAGCCATGCCACGCCCATCAAGCCACACCCACAGAACCGGTACTAAAAAATTTTGAAATCCACCACTGGACTAAGACATAGAACTGCAACCTAACTGTTGAATTGTGTGTGTGTGTGTGTGCGTGTGTGCGTGCGTGAGAGAGAGAGAGAGAGAGAGAGAGAGAGAGAGAGAGAGAGAGAGAGAGAGAGAGAGAGAGAGAGAGAGAGAGGAGGGAGAGAGATCCCGTTCAATCCCTGAACCAAACAGGTTGTTTAGGCCATTTCTGAGGCCTCATCACAGGAAATTGCATGCCTTCAATTCTTCAGACTGTCATAAGGCTTTACGGCAGAAAGACAGATCCAATATCTGTAACAACTGCTACGTTTCCATTTCAATTTTTTCAGGAAATTAATAGAGTGTGGCTAGAAAGGAAGAAACGATGCGGAAAGAGATTGACAGGTCAAATATCTAATTGTGGGAAGCAGTTCATTATAGTCTCTCTGATCACAGTGGTTTGGGAGAGTAATCTTAACATTCCTGGGCTTCCAACTAACTGTTCAGCACCCCTAAGAGGCATTTTTCTTTTTTTTAAAAAAAACCACTTCCAGTTTTTTTTAAAAAAAGCCTGCACATATTCATTGGTAATAAGGCAGGTCTCTTACAGAGGCAAGCATCTAAGGTTTCTGCTGTTTTCATAATCCCAAATAGCAAGGCTTAATTCAAAGGTTTAACAATTCTCTGTGGTCTCCTCCCAAATTTTTAAATGCTTCCATGGCACAAAACATCTTCTGTTATTTTAAAAACAAGTTAAGGGACTTCCCCACCTCAGGATAAATGTGATCTAAAAAATGAAACAAAATAAAACTGTTATAGACATTTCTTTATTTTCTTTAAAATAAGAAGCTAAAGGACGCTAATTCAAAAGACTCCTGTATCTGGTTTTTTTTTCAAGCAGGGCAGACTTTACTATTTGCTATAGTATCAGTGGTGGATTCCTCCTGGTTCGGCCCGGTTCTCCCGAGCTGATAGCGGTGACGATATGACATCACCAAACCGGTTCTGCCCCCCCATTCCCCCCCGCATTATTCTTACCATTTATTTGGCCCCACTCCCAATCTATTGCTGCGTCCTGAGTCCCAGCTGATGGCTAGAGGGAAAAAAAAACTGTTTAAACTCTTGCCGCGGGGCTTCAAAAGGCCGCCCTACAGCTGATCAGGGTTAAAAGAAAACAAATGAGTAGACCAGTGCCTGCAAAAATACATGAGTAGACCAGTGCCTGCAAAAATACATGAGTAGATCAGTGCCTGCAAAAATACATGAGTAGATCAGGGCCTGCAAAAATAAATGGGTAGATCGGTACAGCTCTGCAAGCAGTTAAAAGCCTGGTAGACCAGTACCTTTGTAAATCCTAAAGAATTGTCACATGACCATCAAGCCATGCCCACAAAATAAGCCATGCCCACAGAACTGGTAGTAAAACTTTTTAGAAATCATCTAAAAATGGATAGAATAGAATAGTCTTGGTGCATATGCTCTCAGTGTGTTCTTCCCCAGCTATGGATCCCAGAGAATGCAGCACACACAAACTATAAACCAAACTCAATTTACTTCCAAACGTAGTTTTTTATAAATGCAAGCTGTTAACTAAAACGTCCTTAACAAGCTGCCAGAAATTCCACAGAAAGATAAAGTCTTACGAGAGTTGGCAAAAAGTCCAGAAGCAAGGTTTGCAAAGAAAATCCAGATTTAATGATCATCAAGTGAACATGCGTTGTTTCCTGCAGTTTTTTAGAAGCTGTGTGCAAACTTAAATAGGCTAAGGGAGTGGCCAATTAGCCCCAAGCTTTACTCTTTACTACCTCCTGCTGAGTAGCCACTCCTGCCTTTTGGCAGCTCTGGGTGCCCGTGCATTGAGAAGAGGTTCCTCCACTTCACTCTCTTCATTTGAAGGAGCCTGTGTAGGTTATGAAGGCCCTGGCTGAATCTCTGCCTCTGGCACCACATCTTCTTCAGCCTCCTCGCTGTCCGACTCGAGCGCCGGCTGCACAGGCTGCTGGCGCAACACCACACCAGCCTCCTTATCATCGGGATCAACAACAATCTGTGCAGGCCGCTGGCGGGCCACAACACAGTGTACATAAAAAGACAAGATACATTTGTCAAGAATCATAAGGTACAATACTTAATGATAGTTATAGGGTACAAATAAACAATCAGAAAACAATCAATATCAATATAAATCATAAGGATACAAGCAACAAAGTTACAGTCATGCAGTCATAAGTGGGAGGAGATGGGTGATAGGAGTGATGAGAAGACTAATAGCAATAGTAAAAGTAGGAAAGAAAAAGGAAAGGAAAGAAAGAGGAAAGGAAAGAGAAAAGGAAAGAGGGAAGGAAAGGAAAGGAAAGGAAGGAAAGGAAAGAGGAAAGGAAAATAAAGAGAAAAGAAAGGAAAGGAATTCCATGTTGATTAGTGGGAGTGCAAAACGTTGGATGTCCAAATATGACTTGGTTTTTTGAGTCTAATTGGATAAGCCCTGATTAAATTTAAATCAAAGCAGCTTGTTTCTTAAATATTTGAATTAGAATTGACCACAGGTGGTATTTCAAACTGTTCAGCAAATTTACAGGTGGTATAATTGGATAGATAATTTTTCTAAATTGCTCGCAGAGAGAGAACTTTTCAACAGCATCTCTGAATTCCCCTGTGGCAATGACGGTGACACCAGTCTTTAAAAAGACCCATGGGAGTGATTCTGGATGAGGTTCTATGACAAACTAGATATCTCCAAGAAAGCAAGATAGCATGGTGACAGTGAACTGTGGCCAGCAGTGATTTCTGGTGGCAAAATCTTTCTGGATAAAGGGGAGACTGAGAGATTGCCTACCTGCACTCTGGACAACAGCTCCTCCTAGGGAGACCACAGAATGCAAGTCCTTGGTTTTCTCATGAGCAAAAAGGAGTCAAGGGCAGCAAAGTGAGATAAGAAACTCAGAGATAGACTTTGTGCTATCAGTGATTTGGATTTTGTTTAATTATGGCGCTCTTATATTGACAAAGTGGTTGGTGGCCTAGAGATGGATCCTAGGTAGAGGCAGATATTTCTCTCTCTGGGCACAATGAGAATATATCTGCTGAACAAAGCTCTGCATTGGTGACAGGAGGGCATCTGGCCATTAAACGCTCTGCTAGCTCCATTCAGTTGCCCAGACTCCACCCTGTAAGGGATTATGGGGTTGTTAAATGATGATGATGATGATGATAATGGTGCTCCTATATTACAATTGTGCTTTTTGCCCAGAAGGAGAAAAGAAAATGCAAATATCATTAAGTCATGAATCCCCATGGAGCAATGACTTGCTTTTGACTAAGCAATGACATGCAATAAAAAGGTCAATTTTCCATCAGATTGGTGTACTTCGCTGGAATCTTCTATTGCATGGTTGGCCCAATAATGCCATTTGATAGAAAGGTCCTTCAGGTATGCTCATTACCAGAAGATCTGCAGAGGAATTATTGAGTCTGTCATCTGCACCTCTATAACTGTCTGGTTTGGCTCTACAACCAAACAAGACAGACACAGACTTCAGAGGATAATTAGAACTGCAGAAAAAACAATGGCTACCAACCTGCCTTCCACTGAGGACCTGTATACTGCACGAATCAAAAAGAAAATATTTTTCTTTTTTGAAAATATTTACAGACCCCTCATATCCTGGACATAAACGGTTTCAACTCCTGCCCTCAAAATGACGCTATAGAGCACTGCACCCCAGAACAACTAGACACAAGAACAGGTTTTTCCCGAACACCATCACTCTGCTAAACAAATAATTCTCTCAACACTATCAAACTATTCACTAAGGCTGCATTACTATTACTATTAATCTTCTCATCATTCCTATCATCAATCTCCTCCCACTTATGACTGTACGACTGTAACTTTGTTGCTTGATTCCTTACAATTTATATTGATATTGTTCCTGATTGCTTATTTGTACCCTATGACTATCATTAAGTGTTGTACCTTATGATTCTTGACGAGTGTATCTTTTCTTTTTATGTACACTGAGAGCATATGCAGCAAGACAAATACCCTGTGTGTCCAATCACACTTGGCCAATAAAGAATTCTATCTATCTATCTATCTATCTATCTATCTATCTATCTATCTATCTATCTATCTCTATGGGGATTCTCAGTCATCCAGTTCATGGTTCTCCCGAAGGTGCTTTTTTTCAAGAGGCAACTGGACTTTTTGGTTTTACTTTGAAGACGTTTCGCTTCTCATCGAAGAAACTTCTTCAGCTCTCCCCACCATCCAGTCAGAGCTGAAGTCAGACCTGAAGAAGTTTCTTGGATGAGAGAAGTGAAACGCCTTCAAAGAAAAACCAGAAAGTCCAGTTGCCTCTTGAAAAAAGCACCTTTGGAATCCCATAGCAATGTTTTTAAGACCATATTTTAGGGCCATTTTAAAAATTCCAGAATCCTCTTCTCGTTAAGTTTATTGCTGTATTTTTTGGAGTATAAGATGCTCCGGACTATAAGACACAGCTACCTTTTTTGGTGAGGAAAACAAGAAAAAGAAACCTGCCTCTGCAGATTTTGCCTCATTGCAACAAACAGCAAACAGCCTGCTTTACTTTCATTTTTGTTTTCAGCATAGCTTGCTTAGCACAAGCTGCTCCCCACAATTTACCTCCTTACAGCAAGCAGCAGAGGTCCGCTCAAAACAGCTGAGAGCAAAACAGCTAAAAGTCGGGAGGCTGATCCAATCAGCTTGTGCTAATTAGGCTGTGCTGAAGCTGAAACGAGCTTTTTCTTCTTGCTACTTGCTGCCAGGAGGTAAATTGCTGAGAGGCAGAGGCCAAAAGGTGGGGGCCAGTGGGTGGGTGGGGCTACATTCGGTGTATAAGACGCACCTAAATTTTCACCCCCTTTTTTTTGGGGGGGGGGAAGGTACGTCTTATGCTCCGGTACATACGATTCCTTCATGGATTAGTTTTTCTCAGCAAGAAAAATGTATTAGCTATGCAGAGGGTAAGAATTGAGAAGCAGGAGAAATATATACATTGTGCTGAAGGAAAATGAGTTGGAACATTTATTGAGAAATGAAAAGAGACCCACCTGATAGGGGCAGAGATTTAGCTATGATAGATTAGGAGTCTCTTCTCCCATTGTCTTGACAAGAGAAGAATGTGTAAGGAAGATCTATAACCTCTCCCTTTTTTTGTAATCACATAGTTAATCCAGGCCCTCCAAGATTTATAGTAGATTTTAGGCTCCAATTATTGCTAAAAAGCATCATTCTTGGTATCTCCAGCCAGCCTGACTAATGAAAAAGAAACTGGCCTGGTAATTCAGAAATGTCTGGACAGAACAGACATAAGGTGAGATCATCCGTGGTTTTGGGGTGAAGTACCACCAGTACGCTGACAACGCCCAGGCCACATCCAAGACCGAGTGGCTGTGGTTTCCGACGTCCCGATATAGTCAGTTGGTGCCATCACTGACTATTGGGGGCGAATCATTGGCCCTCACGGAGAGGGCGCACAACTTGGGCGTCCTCCTGGATTCACGGCTGTCTTTAGAAGAGCACTTGATGGCCGTGACCGGGAGGATTTTTCATCAGGTTCGCCTGATCTGCCAGTTGTGTCCCTTTCTGGATCGGGACTCCTTACGCACAGTCACTCATGCCCTCGTCACCTCCTGCCTGGACTATTGTAACGCTCTCTACATGGGGCTCCCCTTGAGGAGCACCCGGAGGCTCCAACTGGCGCAGAATGCAGCTGCGCGGGTGGTAATGGGAGCGACATGGCGTTCCCATGTAACACCCCTCCTGCGTGAGCTGCACTGGCTCCCGGTGGTCTTCCAGGTGCGCTTCAAGGTTTTGGTTACCACCTTTAAAGCGCTCCATGGCTCAGGACCTGAGTACTTGCGGGACCGCCTACTACCACCAATAACTTCCCACCGGCTGGTACGCTCCCATAGAGAGAGGCTCCTCCGGGTGCCGTCAGCCAAACAATGCTGACTGGCGGCCCCCAGGGGGAGAGCCTTCTCTGTGGGGGCACCTACTATCTGGAACGAGCTCCCCCCAGAAATACGGAAGATCCCGGATCTGCGCACCTTCCGCCGCGCCTTAAAGACCTTTTTATTTCACCAGGTGGGCCTGGCCTAATTTTCTCCCTCTTTTATAAAAAATTTTTAATTTCTTAATTTTTTAGTATTTTATATATTCAAATTTTAAAATAGGTTTTAAATTGATTGGGGTTTTAATTTGTCTGGGCCAAAACTATTTAATTTGATTTTAATTCCAGTTTTAAATTTTGTATGAATGTATTTTATTGTTTGGCTGTGCACCGCCCTGAGTCCTTCGGGAGTAGGGTGGCATAGAAATCAAATCAAATAAATAAATAAAAATAAAGGCATCAGTGCATTAACTACTTGCTTCTAATCTGCACTAGCATCATAGGGTTTTTTGGCCATTTTCGAGGTTTTTTTCTGCTTTTTTTCAAGGCTTTTACTGGCCTGTTTTCAGGGCTTTTTTGGCTCATAGAAAATGGGCCAAAAAAATCCTCGAAAATGGGCTGAAAAAAGCCTGGAAAACAGGCCCTCAACAAAGGCTGGAAAAGGGCTGAAAAAAGGACAAAAGAGGCCAAAAACTTTTTGTTGTTGTTTTCCTCTTCTAAAGTGCGTCTTATAGTCTGAAAAATACGGTACTTTTTAAAAGCCTCCAGAGATGGAGAAGTCACCACCTTTATTAGCAGACTGAGACAAAAAACCTCATTGACAGCAAAATAAGTTAACTGGTACAGGGAAGAGGAATATATACAGATAACTAAATCATCCTTTCTGGAAGTAACACCAAAGCCTTGATTGGTTTGGGGACAGTCTTGATGCGGGCCACACCCATTGGCCTTTGATATTTGATACCAATCTGGAATGACTCAAAGGAAAAGGATGCAGGCCAGGGGTGGGTTCTAATTTTTTTTACTACCGGTTCTGTGGGCGTGGCTTATTTTGTGGGTGTGGCTTGATGGTCATGTGACAATTCTTTAGGATTTAGCAGAGGTACTGGTCTATCAGGCTTTTAACTACTTGCAGAGCTGTACCGGTCTACTCATTTGTTTTTGGAGGTACCGGTCTACCTATTTGTTTTTGCAGGCATCAGTCTACTCATTTGTTTTTGGAGGCACCTGTCTACCTATTTGTTTTTGCAGGCATCAGTCTACTCATTTGTTTTTGGAGGGACTGGTCTACCACCACACTGCCTTTTAAAACTGATCAGCTATAGGGCAGCCCTTTGAAGCCCCGCGGCAAGAGTTTAAACAATGTTTTTCCTTCTAGCCAATCAGCTGGGACTCAGGAGGCAGCAATAGATTGGGGGTGGGGCCAAATAAAAGGTAAGAATAATGCAGGGGAGGGGCAGGGGCGGAGGGGCAGAACCGGTTCGGTGACGTCATATCGTCACCGTTACCGGCTCGGCGGAATCGGGCTGAACCAGGAGGAACCCACCATTGATGCAGGCTAACAATCTGGTGATGGGAAGTAATACAAGGTGCTGAACACAGGACATCTCAGATTGAATGCAGCAGGATTGTAAAATATTTACAAAAATACTTAAAATATTTCTGAGTTATCACAAAATGGATACAAGAACAGTGTTCATCGCTAAACCTAAAATTATTTTGAAGTACAAAAGGGCAGAAATGGGGCAAAATTGAGTTTGTGCTGCATCACAGGCAGAAAAAGCCCAATTGGAGTAACTTTTATCCATCTCTGACGTGCCTGGAATATGAAAGCTTTAAAAAGTCCATTACAAGGTTGCATTTCCTTTTGGGTTTCTCTTCTCTGACCCCCTTCCCAACAGAGATGCAGACTCTTCTTCAACTCCCCACTTCCTGGAAATGTCACATAAAATTAGACCTCTTCTTTCTCGATTCTGCTTGCAATGGCCCCATTTTTCCCCTTTTCCTTCGGTGCCTTTGCTTCAACAGATGTCTCAGCTTTGTGCTGGAGTTTGAAGTTACTGCGGCAAAAAGAAAAGAAATCTCACAGGGAACTTGTCAGAGCTGGATCATAATAACGTGCTGATTAGACTTCCCGTTATCTTCCTTCTACCAGAGTCAAAGCACTAGAAGATTCAAGAGGCAACAGACAGAGATGATAATTTTTTTAACCTCCCACCCACTCCCCGTCCTCTTTCCCCCCCTTTTCCCCCCTCATTTTTTGTTTCAGTGATCATTTTGGGCCATTGGACTGATAGAGCACACAGTTTCAGAGAAATTTTCTTGTAGATGATTTAAGACCTGGCAGAAGAAACTTCTCAACGATTCTGAGATCCAGCCTGGCAGAGGATGTATTTTTCTCACCAGGAGACCTGCTGGGAATTAGTGTCTGGAATCCGTGGATGTGCTGGCAATGTTTTCCATGCACACCAGTCTCTTTCTGACTGTCAGTCTCTCCTGCGGTGCACCGTGGGACGGCTTTGCTGCCACGCTAAGCCCCTCAGCGCTACATCAACATGCCAGTGAAACAACGCAACTCATTATCATGTCAACGTTTGCCATGGGTAGAGCCATCAGCTGCTACTTTTTCATGACAGCTGAATTGAATAACTAACTTTTGCAAACAGGCTGAAGTTCAACCAGCTTTGTTCTAGTCCTGCATATTTGAAGTGGATTTATTTCTTTATTAGAATTATTTCCCAGATCGTCAGCCCCCAAGCAACGGGAGAATAGATTCTTCCTTTTTCATATTTACTTACTTACTTAACTTACTTACTTACTTACTTACTTACTTACTTACTTACAAACTTATTTATTGGCTTGTATCCTGCCTTTATTATTTTTATATATAACTCAAGGCAGCCAACGTAGCTAATATTTCTTTCTCCTCTTATTTTCTCACAATAACAATTCTATGAGGTGGATTGGGATGAGAGAGAAGGACCGGCCCAAGCTCAGTCAGCTGGCTTTCGTGCCCAAGACAGGACTAGGAATCTTCTGGTGTCTGGCCTAAAGCCACCCAGTTGGCTTTCACGGCTAAGGCCAGACTTCAACTCCTGGTCTCCCGGTTTCTAGCCTTAACCACTAGACCAAACTGTCTCTCTCTTGTTGGTTGGTCTAGTCTTTCATGCCTAAGACAAGGCTAGAATTCACAATCTCCTGATGATTGGCCCAAAGTCAATCTTCTAGAGAGCTAGCATTTCCGCCCAGTTTTGTATCAGTTACAGAGATAAAGAACTTTGCCTCCATCTAATCCTTAATGAGAATATTGAAGAGGAAAGGACTCAATTGATCATTGGGGCATCCCACTGGATGTTTACAATTTAATGAGGATCTATTGAACATCATTTGACTACAGTTTGCAAGCCAGCTATAGATCCAATTAACTGTCATGCTAACTAGCCTATATACAATATAGCAAAGTATTCATTGAAGAGTTACTTTTGGATATATTGGGAGTGAAGCCACATAATTCCCAGGCTCACATTTGCCCAGAAAATACTATTCTAATTGAATTGATAGCATCTTGCAGCACAACACAACTTCCTATGCACAAAGACAAGGCAACCCTTCCTTGTTCTGCTTCTGATCGCCAGAAGAAATCTTCTTGAAAGGAAAATACTTTGATATTTTGGATCCATCAAGATTTTTTAAATATATAAATATAAATCTTTTCAAAGTTAACTCTTAAAAAAATGTAGGGATGACGAAACATATCATATTTAAACCCTGAAGGAATTTAGATAGAAAAAAAGGAGAACAGTGAATTGTACCCCAAAAAGAAAATGTCACATCTCACCTCAATTTCTTGATCTTTGACAACTTTTGATGAGATCCATCCTTTGGAAAGAAGCTACAGGTAGTCTTCAATTTATGACCACAATTGAGCCCAAAATTTCTGTTCCTAAGAAAGACAGTTGTTGAGCAAGTTTTGTCCCATGTTATGACCTTTCTTGCCACAGTTGTTAAGTGAATCACTGCAATTGTTAAGTTAATAACACGGTTGCTAAGTGCATCTGACTTCCCCACTGACTTTGCTTGTCAGAAGGGCACAAAAATCACCAGGGACACCTCAATGTTCATAAATAAATGTCAGTTGCTAAGCATCCAAATTTTGATCATGTGACCAGGCGGAAGCTGCAATTGTTTTGTGAAAAATGGTTATAAGTCACTGTTTTTAGTGCCGTTTTAACTTTGAACAGTCACTAAACTATTGTAAGTGGATCTGTGTTTTTCAAGAAATATATGACTTGTACGTTGTGACTATAATCTTAAGATGTTCCTTCTGTCATTCTACAAAATAAGCCTATAAAGTTGGAGCGCCACAATCTTAAAGTTTTCTCCTTATGAACAGATGATGCTGTTTTGGTTACCTGTGTATTAGTATTCAAGGGAATAACATTGTTATTGTTCCATACTATTATTCCCACCCCCACCCCAGTTTGATGCCTTCCTGATGTCAGCATTCAGAATTCCAATTTACTATGGCGCCTGATTGTGTTGACTGGGAATTCTGAACTGTTGAAGTGTAACACACGTGGGAGGTATCAGCTGGGTACATGTGGATACGGACAGGTAGATTATAATTTCCACCCTGAGGCTGGCAATTGTCAACAGTTGCCAGCCAAAACAGTAGCCTTCTCCTCTGATCGTTTGGCAAGTGACAGAGCTGTGTAGCATCTGCAAGGCATTGGACAAGAATTGTATTTGGGAGAGAGAAATGTCACAAGATCAACGTCTCCTGCTCTTGCAAATAGGCACTTCTGCATTTATAGGACAGCAGGAGATATCATGACCCCATGATAAGGCCCTATTTCATGGACATTATCTCTTGAATTAGATTTGGCTGGTGCCAAGATCAAGGACAGCTGGATAATGCCTCTTGTGCATTCTGCACTATTTACTGACTAGAATATGTTAGTGAGGGCTGAAGGAAATAGCAGCTACCAAAAGGAAAGAAATCAAGAAGAGGGCATAAGTAGCCAGCAGATGTAAACATGTTTCGGTATGTTCCCAGCAGAGATTATTGGCCGAATGCAAATTTTGTTTGATAGACCTATTTGCAGATGGAAGTTCTGTTGCTATGATAACAACATAGTATAACTTCTACATCGAAAAACCTTCCATGAGCAGTTCCTTATTCAGTACGTTGTGGGAATCCACCCAGGATCTTAGCATGTTGGATGAACCAGGGCATCACATTAAGATGTCATTGGGAATTGATCCAGCCAACATATAAAAGAAACTGCTTACAGTATTCCACTTGCGTGAAGTAAGATGGGGGGGCAGGAGGAGCTAAGCTCATTCTTTGGAACGGCAGGGTCCCTGTTGAAATGAGGCTGTCTCTTTCCTTAATGTCATGAAAGAAGATGCTGTATTCCAAACTGTTTATGGATGGAAATGTATTTTAATATGGATTTAACAGAATAACAGAGTTGGAAGGGACTTTGGAGGTTTTCTAATCCAACTCCCTGCTCAAGAAGGAAAGCGTATACCATTTCAGACAAATGATTGTCCAATCTTATCTTAAAAATCTCCAGTGCTGGACTACCCACAACTTCTGGAGCAGGGGTGGGTTCTACTTACCTTTACTACCGGTTCATGAGATTCGGATAAAGCCGGCTGAATTTCACCACTGGTCCTATCCTATAATTTGAAGTTTACCTAGAAATTATGGGTGAAGCATTCTACAGGATAATAATTCTTCTGTAGAACTGGATAAGCAGCTCCTTGGGCAGTTTCAGCTTTCTGAGTTGGCGCAGAAAGAACATTCTTTGTTGTGCTTTTTTGATGACATTTTTGATGTTAGGTGTACAATTTAAGTCTTGAGATATGATAGAATCTAGAAACTTGAAGGTCTCTACTGTTGATACTGTGTTGTCTAGTATTGTAAGAGGTGGTAATATAGGAGGGTTTCTCCTAAAATCTACCACCATTTCTACTGTTTTGAGTGTGTTTAGTTCAAGATTATTCCGGTTGCACCACGAGGCTAGTTGTTCAACCTCCCGTCTGTATGCGGATTCGTCATTGTCTCAAATGAAACCAATCACTGTTGTATCATCTGCAAACTTCAGTACTTTAACAGAGGGATCTTTTGAGGTGCCGTCATTGGTGTATAGAGAGAAGAGAAGTGAGGAGAGCACAGGAGCCCTGGGGGGCTCCTGTGCTTATTGTACAGGTATCAATGTGAAGAGGAAATCATCTACCCAAAGGAAAGAGGAAACATCAGTCCAGTGTGGCTTTGGCCTGGTCTACCCAATGCAAAGAGGAAACATGCTAGCAGTTTGGGGAGTGGCGTCAAGCTGGCCATACCCACCCAGTCAGCCACACCCAGTGAGTGGCGTCAAGTTGGCCATGCCCATCCAGTCGATCATGCTCCTGCCCTGAGGTCAACCACAGACCTGATGTGGCCCTCAATGAAATTGAGTTTGACACCCTTGGACTAGAAGACTTCCAAAGTCCCTTCCGACTCTGTTATTCTGTCACTTCATTTACCACCAGCCAATTTGTTGGCTGAAATTGTCGCCTCCCTGCATCTGATTCCTAACCATCACTGAAGAGCCATGGTTAGCCAATCTTCTACCTAACCTTCATCCACTTCACGGTATTAGCCTTGCACTTAGTCTTCTGGAAGGCTTTAAACCAATAATCACTCAGTCAAGCAATCGATCAATCCATCTTGGGCTATCAAAGTGTGATCCTGGGATTTAAATTTTAATTTAAATTCAAAAATTCAAAAAAAGAACTGTTTCTTTTTTTTAAATAAATTTTTATTTTAATTAAAATGGAAAAACAAACAACACAGATATAACAATACAATATACACAACGAGTAAACATAGATCAAGTCTTACGACTTGTATTTTAGATAGTCACATCGGTAAACTATATTCATCAATATATATCTCTACACCTTTACTTATATAACAATATCTTGAATTCCCTTTTTGATTTATTGTTTTCTTAGTTGGTACTCGATTCCTATCTAACTATTCCATTTCCTTTTTTATGTTCCTATTTTTATTTTATTTTTCTTTTCTCTAGCCAATCATACCATTTTTGCCATACCAGGTAATAACCTGTTTCCTCTTTTTCCTGTATTTCTTTCGTAAGTTTATCCATCTCTGCGCACTCCATCACTTTTAGGATTATTTTATCTTCTGGTGATGTGTCTCCCGATTTCCAACTCTGAGCGAAAACAATTCTTGCTGCTGTTAAAATGTGGGCAATTAAATATTTTATTTCTTTTTCATAATGGGCTGTAAATATTCCTAATAGATAAGTTTCTGGTTTCATTGGTACTCTCTGACTTGTAATTTCTTCTATTTGGTTTTTAACCATCTTCCAAAACTGTTTCACTTTTTGACAGGACCACCACATGTGGCAATATGTTCTTTTTTGTGTTTTACATTTCGAACAGTCTGGAGAAGTGTTAGAGAACATTTTTGCTAGGACGCAGGAGGGAGGTTCCACCTGTAAAACATTTTATAGATGTTTTCTTTATAGGGTACAGACATTGTTAGTTTGCTATTTACTTTCCATAATTTTTCCCATTTATCCAATTCGATACTGTAACCAAATTTTTTTGCCCATATAATCATATTTTCCTTAACTACTTCCTCTTCTAATTTGTATTTTAATAAATAATTATAAATTTTAGTTATTTGTTTATCGTTTGTTCCCAATAAAATTTTATCTAAGAACTGTGTTTCTTACAGATTTTACTATTCAGGTTATACTGCTGTGTTGTGGATGTTTTTATTTCTGTAAATCACCAAGAGTCACAAGATTACAGTGTTTTAAATAAGTCACTTTCCTTCCTTGGTCTTCTTCTGGGATGTTGGAATTGAGCGCTACTGATAAATAAGCCAGATTGGTGCAGTGGTTAAGGTGCTGGCCTAGAAACCAGGAGACCGTGAGTTCTAGTCCCGCCTTAGACATGAAAGCCAGCTGGGTGACTTTGGGCCAGTCACTTTCTCTCAATCCAACTCACCTCACAGGAATGTTGTTGTGGGGATAGGAGGAGGAAGGAATACAGGATTCATTGCCTTGATTTATTTATTTAGTGATAAAGGTGGGATACAAATCTAATCTAATTGATAAATAATCAATAAATTGATGATGTCTTCAGCAGTTTTCTATGTGTCCATAGTTGTAATATATCCACCCGTATCCTTTTGAGCCCCTCTTGTTATGTACATAAGCCTCAACACTAAAGTGTACATCTGGAACAGGGGTGGGTTCTACTTACCTTTACTACCGGTTTGCAATGGGATTGCATGCACGTTTGCTTTGCTCGTGCGCGCGCCTTGCTTCTGCGCATGAGCAGATCACCTATGATGACATCCAGGGTGGTAGGCGGGGCCTCCCACCAGTTTTACTACCAGTTCTTGCGAACTAGTCTGAACTGGGGGCAACCCACCACTGATGTAGAACATGGGCAATACTGTTAGAGGAACACCACAGTTCACCATCTAAGCATCCTCTCACATGCAGGTATTTCCGTTCTGAATATTTCCATTCTACTTTTCAGCTAAAAAAGGATTCTATGTGCCTAGCCAAAATAAAAACAAGATTTAAAAGAACCATAATCATTAAGAACACAAGCAAGAACAGAAGCGATTGGTCAGAAGAGAAGACCCAAACTCAATGACTAGCCTCACACGGCAATAAGGACCCGGATGAAGGACCCAGATTGTGGGGGCTGTTAGGATATGGTTTGAGCCTAACAAGTTGTCCAGGCAATATATGTGTTCTGTGACTTTAATATAAATATGTATTGTGTGACTTTAAAGTTTTACTGCTGATTCATTGTAATGCTGAGTCATGCTGTAATTAGATAATCACTAGTTGTGAATGTATTTAAGAAAGGTACTGTAAAGTATTCAGTGAATGATAAGCTACCATAGTGTGTGGAGTTGCTACCATTGTGCTATCATCATTGGATGGATCTGCTACCATCATGGTTTGTGAACCAGAGTGAGTTTGTTATTCTAACCAGCTACTGTTTGTGTGGTAAGAAGAGTTTTTGTATCACTGGACTGATTTAACTGACAAAGACTTGGATTGATTTGAAGACTATGAGATTGTTTTTTCACTATAAAGTAAACTTTTGATAAAACAGTTTGCACATCTCTTATTCATTGCTCTCAGCAATGTTTCTCTGTGCTCTACCCTCTGCTGGTTGGTAACACAACAACAATATCCTTAAGAGGGGCAATGAGCTGACTTTGTATAAAAAAGAACATCGCTTAGGGAGAGCCGAAAGCCCTACTAAGCAGGTATATACAAAAGTATGAAGGCTATTGCTTAACGCATTGTAAGCCACCCTGAATCTCCGGAAAAGGGCAGCATATAAATCGAACCAATAAAATAAATAAATAAATAAATAAATAAATAAATAAATAAATAAATAAATAAATAAAATAAATAAACAAAGACATGCATTCAGTTTTGTAGTTACAAAGATTGTTGGACGAGCACAAAAATAGCCAGGGGAATGATTGAAGGAGTGCTGATTTAGCACCAGCTTATAAATACTTAGGATTTATAGGCTGGGCAGCACAAGCAAACAACAGCCAATGACTTAATAGCCAGCCTTCAACAGCCCAATCAACATCTAAAAAGCCACATATAACAGGCACCATATAAATACCACACACAGTACACACTCTGCTAGAGAGAAGTTCCCTGAGGATGGGCTCCAGCATGAATCCGAAAGCTCGGAAGACAAAACCTCCGGTCCCAGTGACCGACCCAGATTGGATCCTGCATAGTCATTAAAACCGAGATTGAATAACAATGATGTATACATTTAAAATCTTGACAGCCTCTTAGAAGGATGAGTGTGAGGGATTCTTTTTTTGCTATTCCCAGCCTTAGAAGGGCTTGAATCATGGCAGAGACAGAAGTCTACCGAAGTCTAACCTATTTCAGAGCCTCGGGGGAATTCAGTGGAGCACTGAGAATCATCCTATTATTAAAAAATTTTCAGCAAGTTACATCACGGTACTGATGGACTATAGTTGAGGAATGAATGAGAACGGCCTTAGGGCAGAGGTAGAAATAATGAATGCCATCCTAGCCAGGGGGGGTTGAGCTGGCAACCTGCCATTTTCTTTTGTCATCTTTTTGCCAAAGCAAATTGCTGAGATATCTTTGAGACAATGGGGCGCTGCTGCTTCACTGAACTCAATCCAACTTAAGTCAAAAGGCTTTCTCTCCATTCCTCCCTCCTGTTTCGGAATGTTCCTGAACCATCTGGACCAGATCTTATGAGGAGGGAGGGGGGGAGCTGGTAGTTGACCACAGGGAAGAAGAAGAATTTAATCTGCCTATTGTCTTTCTTTCTTTCTTTCTTTCTTTCTTTCTTTCTTTCTTTCTTTCTTCCTTCCTTCCTTCCTTCCTTCCTTCCTTCCTTCCTTCCTTCCTTTTTCTTCCTTTTTTCTCCTTCCTTCCTCCCTTTCCTCCCTCCCTCCCTTTCTTTTCTCTCTCCTTCCTTCCTTCCTTCCTTCCTTTTTCTTCCTTTTTTTCTCCTTCCTTCCTCCCTTTCCTCCCTCCCTCTTCCTCCCTCCCTCCCTTTCTTTTCTCTCTCTCTCCTCCCTCCCTCCCTCCCTCCCTTTTTCTTCCTCCCTCCCTTCCTTTCTTCCCCTCCCTCCCTCTTTCTTTTTTTCTTTCTTTCTCTGGGAATATGACTGTGAATCATCCACTTCGTGGATGAAAATATGCAGAGAATTGTAGAGAACGGAAGTGAGCACAATTGCCGTCTGTTAGCACCGCTAGGAATCATTTGTTGCAAAAACAGAAAGAGGAGCAAAGTTGCAATCTAATTAATATGTAATGGACACTTTGAACTCATAGAACACAATTGCCTGCACAGCAGGGGAGATCTAATTAGGAACTATTTGGAAGATACCAATCTTTGCTGGCAGATTTTCAAGAATGGAGTCGGCACCTTTCGCTGTCACTCCGCAGTTTCTGAGAGATTTTGTCTTGATTTCTGTTTCATTGTCAAGATGGGAACTAGCTACAGGATGGAAACGTGATACCATCAAATGAAGGGTTTCCTTCCAGGGGTGGGTTCTAATTTTTTTTACTATCAGTTCTATGGGTGTGGCTTATTTTATGGGCGTGGCTTGATGGCCATGTGACAATTCTTTAGGATTTAGCAGAGGTACTGGTCTACTAGGTTTAACTGCTTGCAGAGCTATACCGGTCTACCCATTTATTTTTGCAGGCACTGGTCTACTCCTTTGTTTTTGCAGGCACTGGTCTACTCATTTGTTTTTGCAGGCACTGGTCTACTCATTTGTTTTTGGAGCACCGGGCTACCACCAAACTGCCTTTTATCACTGATCAGCTGTAGGGCGGCCCTTTGAAGCCCCGAGGCAAGAGTTTAAACAGTTTTTTTCCTTATAGCCGATCAGCTGGGACTTGGGAGGCAGCGAATAGATTGGAGACAGGGCCAAATAAAAGGTAAGAATAACGCAAGCGGGGCAGGAGGGCCCAACTCCCGAACAAAGAGAACCGGTTCGGTGACGTCATATCGTCACTGCTACCGGCTCGGCAGAACTGGGCAGAACCAGGAGGAACCCACCACTGTTTCCTTCCCTTCCAGGCGCCCCTCTTTGATGTGGTCCTATTATAACAACACCACAAACAGACTAATTATGACATCTGACTTAAGTCATTTTGGATGTAGAGACGAATTCAGTTTTCATTGCATCATTCTGCCATTATTGAAGTGATGTAACCTCTGACCTCATTATAGTTATTGTGGCACGGTGATGGTTGAGCGTTATAAATAGCTGGTGAGGAAATGTCAGGCTTGAGGGAGGAATTAAATGTTCAGAAGAAAAGTGCAGAGTTGGAGCAAATATCACTTTTTTTATTCAGAGAATAGAATCCGGATCTGAAATAAACCCCACTCTATTTACCCCAATAGAGTCTATAAGGCTCTGATCAGCCCAGGATCTGATCCTATAAGGACTCTTTTGCTCATGATTCTGAACTGATGGCTTAGCTTCTGGATTATAGCAATAGCAAAAGCACTTAGACTTATATACCGCTTCACAGTGCTTTTTACAGCCCTTCTAAGCAGTTTACAGAGTCACATATTGCCCCCAACAATCTGACTCCTCATTTTACCCATCTCAGAGGTTTGGAAAGATGAATCAACCTTGAGCTGGTCAGGATCGAACTCCCGGCAGTGAGCTGAGTTAGCCTGCAATACCACATTCTAACCACAGCGCCACCATGTCAATGGACTAGAATAGCAATAGCACTTAGACTTATATACAGCCCTCTCTACGTGGTTTTCAGAGTCAGCCTATTGCCCCCAACAATTTGGCCCCTCATTTTACCAACCTCGGAAGGATGGAAGGTTGGGTCAACCTTGGGCCAGTCAGAATCGAACTCCTGGCAGTGATCAGTGAGTTAACTTGCAATATTGCATTCTAATCACTGCGCCACCACAGCTTTTGGACTGTATTGCTCGTGATTCTGAACCAATGCCTTAGCTTCTGGATCAGGTTCTGGATTTGAATTAGATTCCATTCCTTCTGCCTCTATGGACACTACTGCTCATGATTCTGAACCAAGAGCTTAGCTACGGATTCCCAAGTAGTGTTGATACCACCTGGTAGAAGGTCCACATTTTGAGAAATATAGGAATGCTAAGTTATAACTCTGACTCCTTGGGAGAAATGGCTTCATTGGAGACAATGAGGATCAACTGTGTCCCCCAAAAGATTCAGTCAGCCATAAAACCATACACAAAAAATTAGTCTGTTGCTACAAAGCATATTTAAAAATATTTGGAACCCTCAACCTTATCTTGCTATCACAAGTGTTTACGTCCACAACCTATGTGCATGTCAAATGATGAAGTTGCAATTGCACAGTACAAACCACTGGGCGTCTGTAATGTGTAGTGCAATGCTGTGAACACAAGTAAAAAAAGGGCAGGGTTTGCGTTGTGATGGTACAACGCATGCTTTGCCATTTTTATATTTTGTGGTTTCATTTCATTTCATTTCATTTATTGGATTTATATACCGCCCTACTCCCGAAGGACTCAGGGCGGTGAACAGCCACAGAATAAAACACATAAATACAAAATTTAAAAACAGAATAAAACCAAATTAAACAATTTGGCCGAGACAAATTTAAACACTCAATAATTTTAAAAACAAATTAAAATTTACATTTTAAAGGGGAAAGGCCGGCTTGATGGAATAAAAAGTCTTGTCCTGGACATGAATATTTGCAATTCAGACTTCTGAACTGTCACCTGCAGCTCAGCCAAAAGGTGATCACCTTTTAGTTTGGGGAATCTGTTAATTTCGGATTTGATTTAGATCCAGTGGTGGGTTGCCCCTGGTTCAGACCGGTTCGCAAGAACCGGTGTAAAACGGATGGGAGGCAATGCCCACCGCCCCGGATGTTGTCATAGGCGATCTGCGCATGTGCAGAAGCTTGGCACGCATGCAATCCTGTTGCGAACTGGTAGTAAAGGTAAGTAGAACCCACCCCTGTTTAGATCCCTCCTTGGCCTGCTGGGAGAGTTAATTCCTACACTATCAGTGAAAAAAATGACAGCAAATCTGAAAATAGAGAAGCAAAGGACAGATAGAGAAGGACCATCTCATCTCAACGTGGGGGATGACATTACACAGGGAGAGAAGGAATAATACACACTTCGAAATCTTGGCTCCGGCTTCATAACTTTCTAAAAAATGCAATTCATCAGGAATACTTTGATTTTTTTGTGAGCTTGATTAAATTGTTCAGTCTTGTGAGGTAAAACCTGACACCTAGTGACTTTCTGTGTGCAGACTTAGTGATTGATCTTAGTAGCCTTAAAATTCCCTTGTGCCCCATATGAATCTGGGAAGAACAGAATAACCAAATTTGAAGCCCTGTACATCCTAGTCCCATGATGGTGAACCTATGGTATACTACACCACCATAGGTGGCACGCAGAACCATATCTGTGGGCACATAAGCGTTGCCCTAGCTCAGCTCCAGTGTGCATGCGTGCGCTGGCCAGCTGATTTTTGGGCCTTCTGGAAGTCGGGAAATGGGCTGTTTCTTGCCTCGGGAGGGCCTCCGGGGGGGGGAGGCCGTTTTCACCCTCTCAGGCTCCAAGAAAGCCTCTGGAAGAAAGCGCGGGACACATTGAATTATCGGTGTGGACATGTGCGCATGCAACCCCCCCACACTCCCCACGCTTTTGGCATGCAACAACAAAAAGTTAGCCATCACTGTCCTAGTCCATACTTTGAACCCTTCTTGAATAGAATAGAATAGAATAGAATAGAATAGAATAGAATAGAATAGAATAGAATAGAATAGAATAGAATAGAATAGAACAGAATTCTTTATTGGCCCAGTGTGATTGGACACACAAGGAATTTGTCTTCGGTGCATAAGCTCTCAGTGTACATAAAAGTTGTAAGTGATAAATCATGACCATAGTCATCAGAAATCCATTCATCATGAATCATAAGTGATAGTTATAGGACACTAAATGGTCATAAGATACTAAATAAGAAATCAACATAAATCATACTAGGAAACTAAATAAAACAATATAAATTGTAAAGATACAGCAACAAAGTTATTGTCATAAGTAGAAAAGGAGATAGGTAATAGGAAGGATGAGAAGAAGAATAGTAATTCAGTGTTAATAAATAGTTTGGCAGTGTTGTGGGAATTAGTTGTTTAGCAGAGTGATGGCATGCAGGAAAAACTATCCTTGTGTCTAGTTGTTCTGGTGTGCAGTGCCCTATACTGTTGTTTTGATGTTTGGAGGGTAGAAGTTGAAACAGTTTATGTCCAGGATGCGAGGGGTCTGTAGATATTTTCATAGTCCTCTTTTTGACTGGTGCAGTATACAGGTCCTCAATGGAAGGCAGGTTGATAGCAATTGTTTTTTTCTGCAGTTCTAATTATCCTCTGAAGTCTGTGTCTGTTTTGTTGGGTTGCAGAGTCAAATCAGACAGTTATAGAGGTGCAGATGACAGACTCAAGAATTCCTCTATAGAACTGAATCAGCAGCTCGTTGGGCAGTTTGAGCTTTCTGAATTGGTGCAGAAAGAACATTCTTTGCTGTGGTTTTTTGATGACGTTTTTGATGTTAGGTGTCCATTTTAAGTCTTGAGATATGATAGAACCTAGAAACTTGAAGGTCTCTATTGTTGATACTGTGTTGTCTAGTATTGTAAGAGGTGGTAATATAGGAGGTTTTCTCCTAAAATCTACCACCATTTCTACAGTTTTGAGTGTGTTTAGTTGAAGATTGTTCTGGTTGCACCACAAGGCTATTTGTTCAACCTCCCGTCTGTATGCAGATTCGTCGTCTCAAATGAGACCGATCACTGTTGTATCATCTGCAAATTTCAGTACTTTAACAGAGGGATCTTTTGAGATGCAGTCATTGGTGTATAGAGAGAAGAGAAGTGGAGAGAGCACAGAGCCCTAGCACACACTCCTGTGCTAATTGTGCAGGTATCTGATTTTGCCTAGCCTCACCTGCTGCTTCCTGTCTGTTAGGACATGGGGAAGTCTATGTCCTTTGCCACATTTTGACCTCTCCATGCTTGGTGCAGCAGACAATTGCAGCAATGCCCTTAGTCAAGGAATGAGCTGTGCTGAATCAGATCAAAACCTGGTCATTCTTGCATTGGGAACCTTCAATTGCTAGCCAGTGGACTGTCAGAAACCAACAAATGTATGTATTATCACATTTATCCCAAAGGTGCTTTTTCAAGAAGCAACTGGACTTTCTTGTTATTCTTTGAAGATGTTTCACGTCTCATCCAAGAAGCTTCTTCAGCTATGACTTGATGGTGGGTTTCTACCGGTTTGCCCCAGTTCGGGCGAATCGGTAGTGGCAAGAGCGGGGGGAGGCACCGCCCATCCACCCAGACGTTTCTGCGTATGCGCCCATGAGCAAACCAGTAGCAACTGAAAGTTAAACCCACTACTGAGATTATCTATATCTATATATCTATATCATCTCTCTCTCACTTTCTCTCTCTCTCTAATCTCTCTATGTCTCTATGTCTCTATCTCTCTATCTCTCTATGTATCATCTATCGTCTATTGTCTATTGTCTATCGTCTATCGTCTATCTATCTATCTATCTATCTATCTATCTATCTATCTGGGGCGGGTTTTACTTATCTTTACTACCAGTTCACAATGGGATCGCTGATGATGACATCCGGGACAGTGGGCAGGGCCTCCCGCTGGTTTTACTACCGGTTCTTGTGAACCGGTCCGAACCAGGGGCAACTCACCACTGAGATAGATAGAGAGAGAGATAGACAGATATAGATATAGATATAGATATAGATATAGATATAGATATAGATATAGATATAGATATAGATATAGATATAGATATAGATGTTTTGTGAGGTTTTCGCAGGTGTTTGTATGTAGGTCTTTGGTTATTCAGGTTTTCTCCCGCGTAAAATTGCTCCTAGAAGCATGAAGCCGAAAAGACCAGCCTGAAGATGACGAATGAGACTTTGTCGAAACATCGCCAAGACACTTTCAATTTTACGCGGGAGAAAACCCGAATAACCAAAGACCTACATAGATATAGATATAGATATAGATATAGATATAGATATAGATATAGATATAGATATAGATATAGATATAGATATAGATATAGATATAGACATATATTAAAAAGGAGCTATTTTGCTAAAATAGCATTGTGTAATATATAGACAAAACGAACAAACCCATAAATTTTCAGTGTTGCTCTTTTTCTCAATCCCTGTTCATAATTGCTAAAAGTGCATGATCTCTTTTTACAAAGTGCTTGCATGAATAACCCTTAGAAAACCTTTTGAGCATTGATATATGCTTAGCTGACAGTAGCGGATTCCCATTACAAATGCCTTCCATTAATCCCCTGTGCCATAATTTTAAAGATGGTGAAATTAAATGCGCATCTCTTCCTCTCTTCCATTAAGTAGAAGAATAACCTGGCAACATGATTGCTAATGAGATTTTGTTTTAGTTGTAATGGAAAACATTTTGAAGGAATAACATTTCCCAGAGTAATATCTTGGTTTTGTACTAGTGTGACAAGAGAAAAGGCCACTTTCAGCCAAGTTGGTACTTACACTGTAGTTAATGAACATGTGTACATTTGTGTAAAATATGGAGGTACCAGTTTACATTATACGGTGGCATTAGCAACTGTACACATGTTAATTAATGTTTTATTATCTGGTGAAAAGGAAAAAGAAAACAACGCTATAAAATCGGAGAGAGCAGGGGGAAGGATCAGATCAAAATGGCACTAAAACATCACACATAAAAGATGAAGATGTTATCATAGGCTTAAGATACGGAAGGATCTTGACAGACTTGGACACTGGGCCCTTTCTAACACAAGGAAATTCAATTATGAAAAAAGTAAGTGTCAGCCCTGAAGCCATTTTGGAGCATCTTCAGGGCTGACACAGTGAGGCCAGTTGGAGCTATGGGAAAGGGAGGGGGGCATAGAAATCCTAGATTGTCAGGAAAATATGCCTATGGAACATCACTGGAAATCAACAGAAGATCATGCGCATGGGAATTATCCTGGCTTCTAAAATTAATTTGCTTTATTAAAAGGTGAGAGATTCTACAAAAATGGTAATTATTTATTAACCTTAAGAATGAAGAGTTTCACAACTGAATGCAGGTTGTGAAATAACTCTCTATTTGATAGTATTGATTGGATTCTTGCTTTTTTTTAAAAAAAATGTGCTGTGTCTTCTTTTTATATATAATTATTGTAATTCTTTTCTTTTTAAAAGACAAAATAATTACACGTTTAATTCAGGTAATTTTATTGTGTTTTATTTTTATGTAAGGACTCTGCAAAAGGAGCAGAAGATTTTGTCTGAACTGTTATTGTAGAACTTAAATTGACACTTTCCAAACTCTATGTATTTTGCATAAAAAAGGAGCATAACTTTAAATAGGCAGCTGCTATTTCAACATTCTAAATGAGAAAAAAAACCAACCCAGATTTTTGATATTATTAAGACCAAGAATGAATCCCTAGGTTCAGGGGTGGGTTCTAAATTTTTTTACTACCGGTTCTGTGGGTGTGGCTTATTTTGTGGGTGTGGTTTGATGTTCATGTGAGAAACAATTCTTTAGGATTTAGCAGAGGTACTGGTCTACCAGGCTTTTAACTGCTTGCAGAGCTGTACCGGTCTACCCATTTGTTTTTGGAGCACACTGGTCTACCCCCACAATACCTTTTACTGCTGATCAGCTGTAGGGTGGCCCTTTGAAGCGCCATGGCAAGAGTTTAAACAGTTTTTTGCCGTTCTGCCACCACCGAGAGCATTGGAAACCGCTTTCAGGCAGCTTGGCCTCAATTGCCAATCTACCACCACCGATTGGTTTACAAGGAGTGGATCGGTTCTAGCCGATCAGTTGGGAGGCTTCTTGGCTTCTCAATTTAAAGCTAAGGTGTCTTGTTGTTGTTTTTTTCTTCTTTGTCAAGTGAGCCCTGATTTTTTCCTTCTAGCCGATCAGCTGGGACTCAGGAGGCAGCGAATAGATTGGGGGTGGGGCCAGGCGGAGGTGGTATTATTTACTGGTTCTCCGAACTACTCAAAATTTCCACTACCGGTTTGCAAGAACTGGGGAGAACAAGTAGCAACCCACCACTGCCTAGTTTTTGAAAAATGACCAGGGTAGTGCAAAAGAGATAAGAACCCATGGTATTCTATTCTATTCTATTCTATTCTATTCTATTCTATTCTATTCTATTCTATTCTATTCTATTCTATTCTATTCTATTCTATTCTCCCCTCCCCTCCCCTCCCTTCCCCTCCTCTCCTCTCCCCTCCTCCCCTGCATTGTCTAAGACATTTTCTGTGGTCATGTGGCCAGCATGCCAAAGGCTGTTACCTTCCCACCAAAGTGGTACCTATTAATCTACTTGCATTTGCATGCATTTGAACTGCTAGGTGGTCAGGAACTGGAGCAGGAATGGGAGCACACCCCATTGCGCAGTGTGCAGGTCTCGAACCCAGGTTGTCAGCTTTTCAGCTGACAAGCTCAGTGTCTTCAACCACTGAGCCATCATGCCCTCTTATTCCATGTGAATCAATCATTAATTTGAAACATTCTCAGCTACGCAAATGCAGATATATCTGTACCTTGTACATGGTTTCATATCTGAAGTAGTAGTGAAAAGTTTTTACTGCTTGGCTGCTTTCAGAGGACGTTGGTTGCAGGGGTGAAATCCAGTAGGTTCTGACAGGTTCTGGAGAACCGGCAGTGGCGATTTTGAGCGGTTCAGAGAACCGGCAAATACCACCTCTGACTGGCCCCAGAGTGGAGAGGGAATGGGGATTTTGCAGTATCATTCCCCTGGAGTGGGTTGGGAATGGAGATTTTACAGTATCCTTCCCCTGCCATGCCCATCAAGCCACGCCCACTAAGCCACACCACACCCACCAAGCCACGCCCACAGAACCGGTAGTAAAAAAATTTGGATTTCACCACTGATTGGTTAGTTGGTTCAAAACCAAAACCTTGGTTCTTTTTGGAGGAGAAAGAGGGTGAGATGCTGAGTAGGGATGTCTTGATTTACCATTATGTGGAATTAGCATTGAGCAGAAAGGGTTCCAAGCAAGTCATCAAAATGCCAATGCTTATTTTGGTGTGTATTATGGTGATGCACATGAACCAACAGTGTTTTAAATAGACAATTGCAATCGGGGTTGAGCATTTTTAGAGGTGTACATGAGAGGGTTGCAAGTATCCAGATGAGCATCAGAGGGAAGCAAAATTCATGTCTTTCTAAGCTAGAAGGGTCTTATGAAGGAACCTAATGGCCAGATACTTAAGGATCTAAGAAACGGAGAGAAACCATTTGTTTAACCATAAGGCTGACAAAATTGGTTTTCCCCCTCCAAAAATGTAGTTAAAAATGTAGACTTTTTTTTTTTTTTGCATGCAGACCCCAATTTTAAAAATAAATAACCTCTAAAAAAATAAAATGAGATAGGCTGGGAGGTTGTACTGCTTTGCTCCTTAACAAAGGTAGTCCTTGACTTACAATCATTCATTTAACACCCATTTTGTAGTTACAATAACTTACAGCCAGTCCTCGTACTTACAACCATCAAAGCACCCCGCCCCACAGTCACATGATCAAAATTCAGGTGCTTAGCAACTGGCAGGTATTTATGATGGTTGCAGCATCCTGGTAACATGATTGCTATTTCTGATCTTCCCAGATGACTTCCAACAGGCAAGGTTTATGAGGGAAACGGGATTCACATAGAGACCACATGGCTGGCTGGGGAATTCTGGGAGTCGAAGTCCACAAATCTTAAAATTGCCAAGGTTAGACACCCCTGATTTAAAACCTGGATTTAAGCCATGGAAAAACCATCCTTCCATTTCGTATCTAATTTTGGGGGGAAAATATGAATCATAGTTGGAAGGGACTTTTAAGAATTCTGTTTTAAGTTTCTACTTGGTATAGGACAGTGATGGCTAACCTTTTTGCCATCGCGTGAGAAAAGTAGGGGAAGCACGGGGGGGGGGGGGTTGTGTGCACATGTGCCCACACCCATAATTCTATGTGTCCCACCCCCGCGCATGTGTGCGTGACCCCCCCGTGCTTCCCCCGCTTTTGGCACATGATGGCCCAGTGGGCCCGGTAGGCCTGTTTTTTTGCCCTCCACAGGCTCCAGAGCCTTTCTAGGAGCCTGAGGAGGGCGAAAACAGCCTTCCCCACCACCCCCAGAGGCTGGAAACATCCTGTTTGCCGACTTCCAGTGGGCCCAGAAGGCCAGAAAATCAGCTGGCTGGTGGGCACATGTGTGCCGGAGCTGAGCTCATGTACCCACCGATATGGCTCTGTGTGCCACCTGTGGCACGGTTCCATAGGTTCACCATCACGGGTATAAGATCTGCTAAAACAGTTTGGATGGATGATTATTCAGCACTTGTTTGAAAACATTCAGTGATGGGGAATATACAGTAGCACTTCCCGTGGAAGTCTATTCTATTGGTTGACAGCTCTCATTTCCCCCCAAAAATCCCTTTTAATAAGTATCCTAAATCTGTTCCCCGCTGTTCCAATCCACTAGTTGTGCTCCTATTCTCCAGGGTAACAGAGTTCACACTCTATTTTTTTTATTATTATAATCCTTTAAATGTCTATTATGGTATCTCTCCTTAATCTTCCCTTCTGCAGGCTAAACATTCTTAGTTCCTTTAACTGTTCCTTATGCATTTATTTCCTTAAGCTTTTTAATAACATTTTTTTCTAAAACATCAGTATTTATAACTGGCCTTTAAAGTAGCATTGTTATATTTCTGCTGTAATATCATAATTACAATTTCTGCTGTCTTATTATGCTTTTTTTTTGTACATCTGATTTTTGTACAGTTTTTTCCTTTTTTTTTTATTTAAAAAAAAAGAAAAATATTTCTGTGGTACTCAGAGAATTGCCAAAATTGGGTGGCTCAAAAGTAGAAAGGAAGGAAGATGATGAGGGGACAGGAAGGCAATAGAGAAAAAGGGAAAGGAAAGGAAAGAAAGGAAAGAGAAGGGAAGGGAAGGGAAAGAAACAGAAGGGATGGGAAGAGAAAGGAAGGGAAAGGAAGGGAAAGAAAGAGTAGGGAAGGGAAAGAAAGGGAAGGGATGGGAAAGAAGGGGAAGGGAAGGGAAAGAAAGGAAAGGGATGGGAAGAGAAAGAAAGGGAAGGGATGGGAAAGAAAGGGAAGGGAAGGGAAAGAAAGGAAAGGGACGGGAAGAGAAAGGAAGGGAAAGGTAGGGAAAGGAAGGAAAGAGAAGGGAAGGGAAGGGAAAGAAAGAGAAGGGAAGGGAAAGAAAAGGAAGGGATGGGAAGATAAAGGAAGGGAAAGGAAGGAAAGAGAAAGAAAGGGAAGGGAAAGAAAGAGAAGGGAAGGGAAAGAAGGGGAAGGGAAGGGAAGAAAAAGGAAGGGAAGGGTCAGGTCAGGCCAGGCAGGGAAGGGAAGGTAAGGCAATAGAGAAGAAGGAAAGGAGAGAAAAGAAAAGAAAACAGAGGAAAAGCGGAAGAAAGAAAAATAGGATAACCATCTAGTTTGGAACTGAGTATGACTTGACTTTCTGGTTGATCTGATTGTCCATTAATCAGCATTGATCTGGCCAGGAAAGAGTCATACAAGTGTCACCTTCTCCTTGAGTCCTGGAAGATAGATTACCCGACGGCTGTGTGATTCCTCAGAAACCATGATATCTAATGAACAAGTTTGTCAACTCCCATCCATTTGGTCAGTGACAGGCATTTTTCCAGCTTCCCTCATACAGATGCCTCCTGCAGCTCTTGTGACTTATTGCTTTCCGAGTAAAATAACTTTCTCCGTCAAGAGCTGACACCTGGTTTTCTCAAGTGCCAGTGTGCTTAATTCAGCTCAGGTTTTATTTGGAAAAGGGAGCCAGAATGTTATCCGTCTCCGGCTTGGCTTTCTAATCTGCTTGTCTATATCTCCTGAAAGGAAACATTCACACTTTTTTTAAAAACAGATTTGTCTTCTTTAAGTTTTTCTCTCTTCTTCAGCTTTTGAAACTTCTGCTTTCACAGTTCACATGAAACTTCCCACTGTCTGGGCCAATTCTGAAGCATGGAGAGTGAGTTCCTTTGCCCAATGACAGTTCATTGAAGGTGGATTAATGAGACACTTTTTCACCTTCACTTCAGCACATCTCTCAGTGAGATTGGTCTAGAGCAGGCATGTCCAACCTTTTGGCTTGCCTGGGCCTCGCTGAGTGAAGAGGAGTTGTCTTGGGCTACAACAGGGCCCCCCACCTGTGGGCCATGGCCAGAGATAGGCGACATATAATGTAACAACCAGTTCACCCAGCACTGAAAATGTGACTGCGTGCGCAGCCTTCCGCGCTTCAAAAACCTGGCGATATCAGAGGTGGTATTCAGCTGGTTCGTGCGAACTGGTAGTGGAAATAGTGGGTGGGGCTCTATGCAGTTCTATTTAGGCACGTTTTTGAGGCTGGGTGCATGCACAGAAGGCAGGCGGGCATGAACCGGGCATACATGTGTGTGAAGCAAGAGCGCGTGCACGAGGCGAACCAGTAGTAACAAAATGTGAAACCCAGCACTGGGCGATATAGGACGGGATAGTGCCAGGATGGCTGGGAGGTCCCACGTGGGCCCACAAACTGGTTGCAACTACCGGTTTGCTCGAACCGGTCTAAACTGGCAGCAGCCCACCTCTGGCCATGGCCCAATACTAGGCCATGGTCTATTGGCCACCAGGCTGTATAAGTAGCTGGCTGGTTTATGCATGTATGTGTGGGCACACAGCCCCACTAGCTCGAGTGTTGTTGTGAGTATTGCGGGCGCTCACAGGGCCACTTGTGTGGTCAGTCTGGTCCCACTCACATGAGCGTTGCAGCCCCACTCATGTGAGAGTTGTCACGGGTGCTCATGGCCCCACTTGTGGAAGCAATGGGTGTTTGCCTGCGCGCCTGCACACCTGTGCCTGCCCCTCCCACAATTTTTGCTTTATGCAGCATAATATTTTAATCAGCTTGAGATATTCTAGAATTGGACTGAAAGGATCAGAAAAGAGGTCAGAATATGTTTACTGTCTGTCTCAATTTAGCCATGCAATTCATGCTGAAATATTTTCCACACTCGAGGCTTCAATGGAGAGAGATTTAAGCAAGTTCTTGAATCCAGGTGTTGATGTCCATGGAGCTTCAAAATGTTTAAAGTACTCAGGCTTGTTATGCATTAAATATTTTGATGGGATGTCAATACCACTTTGCCGATTTTGAAATAATGGGTTCATTTGTAGATTGCATTTTGCTTGAGGCCAACAGCTGGAGAATATACTGACTTTGAAGTGAGGGAAAAAACCTATTTATTATCTATAGGGGTCCTAGAAGCAACAGATAGTTATCAACAACATTACGTTGAAGCACAACAGCTCAGTTGTAAATTACATTGATTCAGTGGACTCTACTTGTAGGTAGCATCTGGCCTACAAGTTAAAAAGAACTGTTGGAAGAAATAAGCATCTGGTTTCATTCCAAGCAGGGAGAAAGACACTGGAAACATGGAGGCTGATTGGAAAGATGGTTTATTGGTGAACAGGACCACATGGCTTTTAGGTCCTGGGCAGTTGACCACATGCCAGGTAAGTGCAGCGCTCATGCGGAGGCTCTGGGAGGGTGAAAAACAGGCCTCCCAGAAGTTCAAGAAGTCTGGAAATGGGCCCATTTCCGGCTTCCGGAGGGCCTCCAGATCCCAGGGGAGGCTGTTTTTGCCCTCCCCAAACTCCGAGGAAAGCTCCAGAGCTTGGGGAGGGCAAAAATGTCCCCCCCCATGGTGCAGGAGGCTGAGTAGGCCACGCCCACCCAGCAACTGGGCAGAGAACCGGTTGCTAATTTTTTGGAATCCCACCCCTGATGCTACTTGAATGTATAGGGTCAAGAAATTCTTTCTCATTGTTAGCCAAAGCTCAGGGAGAGCCAGCAAAATGGAGCCCAAAATGGAACAGGATCTGATGCTTACCCTAAATGGGGAAAACATTCGTGCCTTTGTGAGCCCCTTTTATACACATAGTCTACGACTTACAACCACAACTGAGCTAAGTTCTCTGTTGCTAAGCGAGACATTTGTTAAGTGACTTTGGCCCCATTTTACGGCCTTTCTTGCTACAGTTGTTAAGTGAATCACTGCAGATGTTAACTTAGTAACAGGGGTGTTTAAGGGACTCTGGCTTCCCCCATTGATTTTGTTTGTCAGAAGGTCACAAAAGGGGATCACATGACCCTGGGACACTGCAGCCGTCATAAATATGAGTCAGTTGCCAAGCGTCTGAATTTTGATCACGTGACCCATGGGGATGCTGCAATGGTTGTAAGTGTGAAAGACGGTCAAAAGTCACTTTTTTCCAGTGCCGTTGTAACTTCAAATGGTCATTAAGCAAATGACCATTGTAGTAGGTTGAAGACTACCTGTCTAGGCATGTGATATCATGGTGTGTTGTGGTTCTCCTAATGATGCCACTAGATACTGATCGCTCGTCAGGGCGGTACTGAGCTGAACACAAATCAAACCGATGTCAGGCCCAGGAGACATTCAGGGTTTTGTTGACACAATCAATGGATCTACAGCCACCTCTGTCAACATGCAGATATGATCTGGATGCTGTGTTCGATCATGCAAGATGGCATTCGTCGATCTGAAAAGCAGACCCTACTCCTGAGGGAATAATGTTAGGAAGATGATGATGTGATATCATGGTGCATCTTGCCTTAGCCATGAAAGTTGGCTGGGTGACTTTGGGACAATCACCAGGAGACTGTGAGTTCTAGTCCAGCCTTAGGAATGAAAGCTGACTGAATGACTTTGGGACAATCACCAGGAGACTGTAACTTCTAGTCCAGTCTTAGGAATGAAAGCTGATTGAGTGACTTTGGGACAATCACCAGGAGACTGTGAGTTCTAGCCATACCTTAGGCATGAAAGCCGACTGAGTGATGACTTTGGGACAATCACCAGGAGATTGTGAGTTCTAGTCAGGCCTGAAGCATGAAAGCTGACTGAGTGAGTTTGGGACAATCACCAGGAGACTGTGAGTTCTAATCTCGCCTTAGGCATGAAAGCTGACTGAGTGATGACTTTGGGACAATCACCAGGAGATTATGAGTTCTAGTCCGGCCTGAAGCATGAAAGCTGACTGAATGACTTTGGGACAATCACCAGGAGACTGTAACTTCTAGTCCAGTTTTAGGAATGAAAGCTGACTGAGTGACTTTGGGACAATCACCAGGAGACTGTGAGTTCTAGTCTCGCCTTAGATGTGAAAACTGACTGGGAGACCTTGGGCCAGTAACTCACTGTTCTCAGCCCAACTCACATCACAGGGTTTTTGTTGTGGGGAAAATAAGGAGGAGGAAGTTGTATTGGATATGTTAATCACCTTGAGCTATTTGTAAAAATAATAAAAGTGGGATACAAACCAACAAGCAAATAAATGCACCTCTTTCCAATCTCTTCAAAGTAATGGGTGATAAAGCATTTTCAGATTTTTTCCTGGCTTGAAGCAACCCTTGGCAATTTAAAAATGGAGAGGAACGCAACGCACACAATATAAACCCTGGTACAGTAGAGGAAGATTTAAGCTGGTTTCTTAGTGGGCTAGAGATGAGATGAAAACAATAAAAAAAATTCCAAGTTGGATGGAAATGGGAAAAAGTATATATTATTTTTGTATTCTGTAGGGCAGCAAAGGAAACCCTGTGTGCAAATAATAGAAAGAACACCTCAAAAGTGTGAAATTGGCTAGCCTTGCACTAAAGAAATTGAACAAATGGAAGAAAATGTACAAAATGCCCTTTGAGAGCCCTTTATTAATGGAATCTGTTCCCTGAATTCTTTCGTTTTCCTTTTGGATGACCAGACAGGTATCATTATATTAAAAGCAACTAGCAAGGCAAGGCGTTCTGGAATTGCAAAGAAGAAAAGTCTAAGGTGTTTTTTTTTGTTTATTAACTCTGATGGCAGCATGTTCCTGATCTGCATTGTAACTTTTCCAGTTGGAAAAGGGGGCACGCGTTCTTTTTAAAGATACTCTATACATTTCAAGCTATCTGCCAGCTAGGCTGACAAGAGGCAGCTGCTACTGTCAGGAGCCAAAGAGGCACCACTCTATTTTGGTGAGATATGTCTACGGAAGAGATGAAACCCACAGGAGAAGAGAGTTCCTGGTTGCTACAGAGATGATGAAATGAGGACTTGGACATTTCTCTTTCCTAAAGGGCACATACAGATCATAGCTAATTACTCTTAAAACAGCAGCTTTGCGGAGTTGCCTTAAATTTTGGCTCATCCGTGACATTGAATTGCTCTGTATAAGAAAAAAAGGGATAGAAAAGTGCCTTTAAAAAAGGAGGAGGTGGTGGAGGAGGAGGAGGAGGAGGAGGAAGAGAAGAAGAAGAGGAGGAGGAGGAGGGAGAAGAAGAAGAAGAAGAGGAAGAGGAGGAGGAGAAGAAGAAGAAGAAGAGGAAGAGGAAGAGAAGACGAAGAAGAGGAGGAGGGAAGGAGGGGGAGAAGGAGACGGAAGGGAGGAGGAGGAGGAGGGGGAGAAAGAGGAGGAGAAGAAGGAGAAGGAGAAGGAGAAGGAGAAGGAAGGGAGATGGAAACAGAGGAGAAGGAGAAAGAAGGTTATGATCTTATTTTTTCAACAAAAGTTGAAAGCTATAATTGGAAAGCTACCAGCTTTGTGATATTTGATAGATGTGATGCAGAGGTGATAATTAGTGAATGCCAATTAAACTTACTTTTATTTCCCCTTAATGAGTAAACTAGATAACTCCAATGGCTTGGAACCATCTCTGGAACCCACATATATTTAGACTGATAGCATCAAAATATCACAAAGCTGGAAACAACCAGCTAGGCTATTGCATCCAACCCTCTGCAGGGATCCATATGAAAACATCAATGACATTTTCTTTTCTTCCAAACATTTTCCGTGAAAAGTGCAGGGTCTGCTTTCCCACCCCCCCAGATCAATTGAGTGTTGATCTATTGGTCTATTTATTGCAACAGGAATTGACTGACAGCTTGTCGGCTGAGCCTGATGTCATAGGCTGAGAAAGAGTGACTGGCCCAAAGTCACCCAGTCAGCTTTCATGCCTAAGGTGGGACTAGAACTCTCAGTCTTCTGGTGATTGGCCCAAAGTCACCCAGTCAGCTTTCATGCCTAAGGTGGGACTAGAACTCTCAGTCTTCTGGTGATTGGCCCAAAGTCACCCAGTCAGCTTTCATGCCTAAGGTGGGACTAGAACTCTCAGTCTTCTGGTGATTGGTCCAAAGTCACCCAGTCAGCTTTCATGCCTAAGGTGGGACTAGAACTCTCAGTCTTCTGGTGATTGGCCCAAAGTCACTCAGTTGGCTGTCATGCCTGAGGGGGGTCTAGAATTCACAGTCTCCTGGCTTCTAGCATGGTGCCTTAACTTCTAGACCAAACTGGCTCCCTGAAAGCATAAAATGGCTGTCTAATTTCTCCTTGAACATATCCAGTGAAGAAAAAAACATCCCCCATCAAAGGAACTGGTTTTACTGTGACTGCTTTTTTACTAAGAAAGAGCCTTGGTAGTACAGGGGTTTAAGGCACCCTGTTATTAAGCTGGTTATTAAGACCAGCTGCCTGCAGTTACTGCAGGGTTCGAATCTCGCCAAGGCTCAAGGTTGACTCAGCCTTCCATCCTTTTTAAGGTAGGTAAATTGAGGACCCAGTTGTGGGGGCAATAAGCTGACTTTGTATAAATATACAAAAGGATGTAAGGCTATTGCTGAGTACATTGTAAACCGCCCTGAGTCTTCGGAGAAGGGCGGCATATAAATCAAATTAAAAAAAAACAAAAAACTATTAGGATGGGTTTTTTTCAGATGGAATCTGACTTTCTGACTTAGTTTTTATTTTACATTTTGGCCATCACAGTCTTCTCCTAAGTGCTTCAACACGTTTGGGGTGTACCTTCCATTCATTGGTCATTCTTCAAGGCTAAAGATGTCCTAAATGTCTCAAACAGAACTTGTTCTCTAGTCCCTGATGTACTTTTTTATAAAGTACAGGTAGTCCTTGACTTACAACCACGACTGAACCCAAAATTTCTGTTGCTAAGCAGAAGTTAAGTGAATTTTGCCCTTTCTTACCACAGTTGTTAAGTGAATCACTGCAGTTGTTAATGTTGAAATTCATTGTTGGAATATATTTCTATGCAACAATAACAGTAGTATTCAGCCAGTAGATGGCAGTATTTACATGTTTGGATCTATGGTACCTTATATACTTTAGGCTCTTTTGTTCTGAGTAGAGTTTCCTGTTTCCTGTTACAGTTATATAGTTAAGCAGTAAAGCACATGGTGACTGTACCCTTTGTTTGCTCTGTGTGGTGCTATATATAAACAGAATTTCTAACAGTTAAGTTAGTAAGTGAATCAGGCTTTCTCATTGAGTTTGCTTGTCAGAAGGTTGCAAAAGGAGATCACATGCCCCCAGGACAATGCAACTGTCGTAAATATGAGTTAGTTGCCAAGCATCTGAATTTTGATCACATGACCATGGGGATGCTGCAATAGTCATAAGTATGAAAAACAGTCATAAGTACTTTTTTCAGTGCCATTGTAATTTTGAACAGTCACTGAATGAACTGTTGTAAGTTGAGGACTACCTGTACATAAAGATATCAATTTCTGATCTGGCATTGTTCTTGTTCTTTTAAGAGAAGCCTGACAAAGAAATACTGAGCCAGACTCCAAACGATTGTACTAAATACTAGAGACTTTTTTCCCCCTTTGTCTTTCTAGTCTTCCACTATTCACTTTGTGAAGATGAAAGACATAATGCAATTTCTGAAGACAGCATATCAAAATAATGATGATAATAATAAAGAGAAAATGAAGATAGATCATATAATGAACAGTCTGTTACTCTTTAATATGATTTTTATTATTATTATAAAGCTCCGAAGTAATGAATCCGTGGTGAGAGATTATGGGTTTAGGGAAATAGATATGATTAGCTCCTCCTACAAAGGTCGGTAGCCAATTTTCATAAAACTTATTAGGCTGGATATGCCTTTAGTTGGCTCTGCCTTTTAGTTATAACATTGCATGTTTTCTTGACTGCAGATATTATGTGGAAGATCAACCTTGTGTAATGCAAGTTACATGAAGATCTGTTTACTAAGTTAGTATTTCCAAAATACAGAACAATTATAAAGTAATCAGGTTATCGGAGGGACCATCTCTTGCTGGTGACATCTACCTGACCCACTAGAGCAGGGAGGCAAGGAGTGTTGTGGATCCCATCCCCAAAGGAGATACATCTGGTGGGACCCAGAAGAAGGGCCTTCTCTGTGGTGGATCCCTCCCTCTGGAACATCATCCCTCTGGGAATTAGACTGGCCCTCACTCTTTTGGAAGAGCCTGAATACGTGGTTCTTCCAGTGGGCCTGGGGATACCAGAGCGGGATGGAGCCCAGGATGGGTGGTGGGTGGGCGGGGGTTATTTTATTATTTTTATTTCTTTTATATTGTGTTTTTAAGTTCTATAAGACAGCTTGAGTCGCCATGTGCGAGTAGGTGGCAATATAAATTTTCTAAATAAATACATAAAAATAAAATTAGTATGCCTGTAAGTCAGTATAGAAATTGGAACAAGAATTTCTGTTGCTGAAGAAGAAGGCTGTTCAGGGAGCTGTTTTTGATTTTACAAACCTTTTTGTCACAGATGTTAAGTGAATCACTGCAGTTGTTAAATGAATTAGGGGTTCATTAAGTAATTCTGGTTTCCACCAGTATCTCTGTCTCTGTCTCTCTTTCTTCTCTCCCTCTCTCTCATCTCCCCTTCTCTTTCTTCTCTCTCTTCTCTCTCTTCCCTCTCACCTCCCCTTTTCTTCTCTCTCTCTTCCCTCTCATTTCCCCCTTTCTTCTCTTTCCCTCTCATCTCTCTTCTCCCTTTCTTCTCTCTCATCTTTTTTCTCTCTTCCCCCTCACCTCCTCCTCTTTCTTCTCTTTCTTCTCTCCCTCTCATCTCCCCCGTTCTTCTCTCTCCCTCTCATCTCTTTCTTCTCTCATCTCTTTCTTCTCTTCCCCCTCTCTATCTCCCCCTTTCTTCTCCCTCTCCTCTTCTTTCTTCTCTCCCTCCCTCTCTCTCATCTCTTTCTCCTCTCTTCCCTCTCATCTCCTTTCTTCTCTCTCCCTCTCATCTCTCTTCTCTTTCTTCTCTCCCTCTCTCATCTCTCATCCCTCTCTTCCCTCATCTCCCTCTTTTCTTCTCTTTCCCTCTCATCTCTCTTCTCCCTTTCTTCTCTCTCATCTTTCTTCTTTCTCTTCCCCCTCTCACCTCCCCCTTTCTTCTTTCTTCTCTCCCTCATCTCTCTTCTCTCTTCCCTCTCATCTCCCCCTTTCTTCTCGCTCTCTCTCTCATCTCTCCTCTTTTTTCTCTCTCGTATCTTTCTTTTCTCTTCTCCCTCTCTCCTCTCTTTCTTCTCTCTCTCTCTTCTCCCCCCTCTCTCATCTTTCTCTTTCTCTCTCCCTCTCCATCTGTATCTACAACTTTTTGCAGTGACAATCACGTGACCAGTTTTTATGGCAATTTTGGTCAGTTTCTATTGCTTACCTTCAGTTCTGGCAAAAAAAGCCCACTGGATAAAATGGATTTGCTCAATGACCACCACGTTGACTTAACAACTGTGGCATTCACTTAAAAGCCATTGTAAAGAAAGTTGTGAAATCAGGTGTGGTCATGTAATGATGTGCTTAATGACCCCAATGACTTATATCCATAATTCCAGGCACAATTTTAATCATAATCTGAGAACTACCTGTAGATTGCATCTGGTTTTCATATACTGAAATGGATGGATGAGGTGGGACTCAGTGTTGTCTGATAAAGGCTCTGTGTGTGTGGAGAGAAGGAGGGAGGGAGGGAGAGGAGGAGGAGAAGGAGAAGAAGCAGAAGCAGAAGCAGAAGCAGAAGCAGAAGCAAAAGAAGCAGAAGCAGAAGCAGAAGCAGAAGCAGAAGCAGAAGCAGAAGAAGTAGAAGAAGCAGAAGAAGAAGCAGAAGCAGAAGAAGCAGAAGCAGAAGCAGAAGCAGAAGCAGAAGAAGCAGAAGCAGAAGAAGCAGAAGCAGAAGAAGCAGAAGCAGAAGAAGCAGAAGAAGCAGAAGCAGAAGCAGAAGCAGAAGCAGAAGAAGCAGAAGCAGAAGTAGAAGAAGCAGAAGCAGAAGCAGAAGCAGAAGCAGAAGAAGCAGAAGCAGAAGCAGAAGCAGAAGCAGAAGAAGCAGAAGTAGAAGAAGCAGAAGCAGAAGCAGAAGAAGCAGAAGCAGAAGCAGAAGCAGAAGAAGCAGAAGCAGAAGATGAAGCAGAAGCAGAAGCAGAAGCAGAAGAAGCAGAAGCAGAAGCAGAAGCAGAAGCAGAAGAAGCAGAAGCAGAAGAAGCAGAAGCAGAAGAAGCAGAAGCAGAAGCAGAAGCAGAAGCAGAAGCAGAAGCAGAAGAAGCAGAAGCAGAAGAAGCAGAAGCAGAAGCAGAAGCAGAAGAAGCAGAAGCAGAAGATGAAGCAGAAGCAGAAGCAGAAGCAGAAGAAGCAGAAGAAGACGCAGAAGCAGAAGAAGCAGAATATTTAAAAGGAGGATTTTATTTATTACACAAGCTTGATGCCAATGCACCAATTCAGCTTTGAGACACATATAAACCGGCAAAGCTGTTATTCATTTCTGAACCATGATCTTCAATGGCACCTAAAAACATATTGAAAACATGAACTCGCTTCTCTTTAAAACGATGTTTTCGTTTACCTCTCCATTTTTCTGTAGTTTGGTATCAGTACAAAAATGGTACAAAAGAGTTGGGCCTGTTTTGACAGGTACAAAAAGAAGGTTTGAGCTCTGTTTAAATTTGCACACTGCCCTCCCCCTGCCTCCCCCAGCTTTCTTTCTTTGTGCTTTTGGATCCCCTCCCCTTTTCCAATTGGCATGAATAGTTGGGTCCTCCTGCTAAACTGAGAAATGAAGGAACGACGTGTAAGGAAACAACCCCTCTCTCAAAATAACCACAATCGTGCACACCTTTCCCTATTAGAAAAGAAAACATGCAAATGAAATAAGAATAAAGTATCCTCCATTTGTAGAAAGTTATGCTTTACATCCCCAGTTGTGATTGGCAGCTGCAAGTAACTCCTAAATTATATGTACAGCTTGGTGAGCAAACTGGGGTAGGTTGGGATTGGATTTAGAATTGCTACTTTGGCCAAAGCCGATTTTTAAAGTTGGCAAAAAATAATGGGATCTGTGTTTTCTTTTTCTTTGAAAAGGCATAATTCTCAAATTTCATTTTTGAAAAGGGTTATTGTCAACTCGCAAAGCATCCCTGTCCTGCTCTCGAATTGCCATAGGCCAGGGGGGATGGGAAACCGATGAAATGGCACAGCAGCCAAAGACAGTTGCACATTCCATGCTTATCTCTCTCAAGGCTCTATCCCAGGATTACCTACAGCAGCTGAGGGAAGTGACTTCTACAACCCGCAAAATTGGAGCGTAAATTACATAGAGTCAGAGCTGGCTTCACTTGGGAATGTGCAGACATGAAGCTCCTAATAACTGGATTTCTTTTAAAGCTTGGCTCGAGACTCATGATTTAATTAGGGCATCCATTGGAACCATGACAATTTTAGCATTTTGATCAACTGTAAAATAAATTGAGAAGCGGAGGGAATCCTTCTTAGAATCTAGTGGCTCAATATCTGGGAAATCATTTCCATGGGTATCCTCAACTTTCTAGCAACTTTCGAAACCACGTACAGGTAGTCCTCGACTTATGACCACCATTAGGACAGGAATTTCTCTTGCTAAGCAAGGCAGTGGTTAAGTGAGTCACGACTGATTTTACTGTTTGTGCCAAGCAAATTTTGTTCAGCAAATTGTTGTTGTTCAGCAAATTGTGCAGTGGTTAAGTGAACCCTACCGTCATTAAGTGAATAACCATTGACTTTGGTTTTTGGAAGCCAGATAGGAAGGTTGCAAATGACAATCACATGACCCCGGGGACACTGCAACCATTGTAAATACAAGCCAACTGCCAAGCACTAGTGGTGAAATCTGCCCGGTTCTATCCGGCTCGCCGAACTGGTAGCACCGGCGGTGGGAGGCTCCGCCCACCCACTGGGACATCATTACATCCTGTTTTTTTACCTTCTGCACATGCACAGATGAGGTGCACACACATAGCATGCGCGTGCTCCTGTGTGCTCCCGTTCCCAAATCCGTAGCGAAGTTAAGTGGATTTCACCACTGCAAGCACCCAAATTTTGATCATGACTGTGGGGAATCTGTGTCAGTCGTAAATGCAAGGGCTGGTTGTAAGTTACTTTTGCCTTTGTAATTTCAAATAGTTGCTAAACTGGTTGTAAGTCAAGGACCACCTGTGGTCAAAACCCAGTTGCAAACCTTGAAGAATATGAATAGGTAGAAGATTGGAGAACGGAGTGCTGAGTGCTGATGTGGATGTATCCAAGTACAGGTAGTCCTCAACTTATGACCACAATTGAGCCCCAAATTTCTGTCATTAAGTGAGACATTTATTAACTGAGTTTTGCCCCTTTTTACCCCCTTTCTTGACTCAGTTGTTAAGTGAATCACTGCAGTTGATCAGTTAGTAACCCGGCTGTTAAGTGAATCTGGTTTCCCCATTGACTTTGCTTGTCAGAAGGTCGCAAAAGTGGGATCGCATGACCTTGGGACACAGCAATGGTCATAATATGAACCAGTTGCCAGGCGTCTGAATTTTGATCATAGGGATGCTGCAAAGCTCATAACCAGTAAAAAATAGTCATAAGTCACATTTTTTAGTGTTGTTGTAACTTTGAAAGGCCACTAAATGAAGTGTGGTAAGTCGAGGACTACCTGTACAGCCTTGTAATTTACCCCGTTTCCTCAAAAATAAGACATCCCCTGATAATAAGCCCAATTGGGCTTTTGAGCGTATCTGCTAAAATAATCTCCCCCCCAAAAATAAGCCCTCCCCGAAAATAAGCCCTTCCCGATAATATTTAACCGCATGCACAGCCGGTCCCCGCCATTTCCTCTGGTTAGGGTTAGGGAGACAGATCTGGAAATCAGGTACAACGGCAAGAGGAGCCCCGTCTTGCTCCAAGCACCCCAAAATAAGACCTCCCCGAAAATAAGGCCAAGCGCTTATTTCAGGGTTCAAAAAAATATAAGACAGTGTCTTATTTTTGGGGAAACATGGTACTCTGTGCCAAAACAATTTGCAGACTTGACTCCTCTAAGGGAATACTGATTTTTTAAAAAAACATTTTAAAATCCCATTTATTCACCAGAGAAAAGATTTGAGTCTCAGTCCTAGCTCTTCAGAGTTAAGTCTCTGGGCTGAAACTGGCCCTAAGCAATGTGATGTAATGGATGAATCTTCAGTGATGTTGTGCTAAGACTTACTCCATATCTTATTTCTGTTGCTAGAGTTTAACATAGCTTCTTTTGGGGATGTTTGCACAAGGTTGGAGCATCAAGCAAAAGCATTCGAGACCACCAGTTTTCCCACACTTCTCAAGTTGTAGGTGCTTTTCCAAAAGGCAATTAGATTTTCTTGCTTGTATTTTTCTTAAAAATGTTTCACTTCTCATCCAAGAAGATTCTTCATTTCAGAAATATCCCAAGCCTTAGTAAAGCCACACCTGGAATACCGGATCCAGTTTTGGTCACCACATTACAAAAAAGATGTTGAGACTTTGGACAAAAGTGTAAAGAAGAGCAACTAAGATGATTAAAGGCCTGAAGACTAAAATATACCACGAATGGGGTTTGGGTAGTCTAGAGAAAAGAAGGACTTAGGGATGATAGCAGTATTCTATTATTTGAAGAAGGGGTCAACTTCAGAGATGGTACTCAGCCGGTTCAGATGGGTTTGGGCGAACCGGTAGTGACGACCTGTCCCATCCTATATCGCTGTGTTTTTGATGCCACACACATGTTTGGACAGTGCGTGCGAGTGAATTTTCATGTTGTTTGATGTTGCATGCAAGTGTGGACAGCACACATGTGTGAATTGCCGTGTTTTGTGATGCTGCATGCATGCGTGGACGCTCACATGTCCATTGCTGGGAGAACCGGTTGCTACAGTATGTGAATCCCACCTTTGGGCAACTTATTTACCAAAGCACTTATAGGCAGGACAAAAAACAAGGGATGGAAATTAATCAAGGAGAGAAGCAACCTGGAACTAAGGAGAAACTTCCTAACAGTGGGGACAATCAATCAGTGGAACAGCTTGCCTTCAGTTGTTGGAGGTACTTCATCCTGGAGGTTTTTTAAGAAGAGACTGAGCAGTCACTTGTCTGAAACGGTATAGAGCAGGGGTGAAATCCAGCAGGTTCTGACAGATTCTGGAGAACCGGTAGTGGAAATTTTGAGTAATTCAGAGAACCTCTGGCTTGCCCCAGAGTGCAGTGGGAATGGAGATTTTGCAATCTCCTTCCCTCAGGAGTGGGGAGGGAATGGGGATTTTGCAGTATCCTTCCCCTGGAGCAGGGTGGGAATGGAGATTTTGCAGTATCCTTCTCCTGCCACGCCCACCAAACCACCCCCACCAAGCCACACCATGCCCACCAAGCCACACCCACAGAACTGGTAGTAAAAAAATTTGGATTTCAACCACTGGTATAGGGTCTCCTGCTTGAGCAAGGGTTTGGACTAGAAGACTTCCAAGGTCCCTTCCAGTTCTATTCTGAATCAGAACTTTTCAGAAATTCAGATGTTTTCAAGGAAAAGAATGAAGAAAGACCAGTTGCCTTTTGGAAAAGCACGTTTGGGACAACCATGACCTGGATGATTGAGAATCTTCATAGAGAAACTCTAGGAAGGTATACCCTACTATGATGGTCTTATAAAAGATTATTGTTCTGTTACTTTTTCCCCTCCAGATTTTGTAAAAAAGATCCTATAAAAGAGACTCTCACCTTTGGATGTTCAAAATTTTTGATAATATTTGAAATGTTTGCAATATACATCTTTTTTTTAAAAAAAAAAATCATGGAAACCTTCACCTTTCGAGTTTTTAATGCAAATTTCTCCAGTTCTCCTTTAAATTACTTTCCCAGATGTAGACTTTTGAAGGTTTCCTAGATGAAAATTATTTTCACCACCTTTATTGTATGCTGTTTAAAAACATAACCTTCTACATCCTCTCTTTTGTACCCAGCTTTCAGAAATAAGTGTCCTTTTTCATACTTGTTTTTAGGGGGAAAAAAGTTTATTGTGCAAACTACTTTGAAGGGAGGAAAAAACAGATATGCAAGCATTATATTTTGCTGCCAGAGGATTTTTTGGGGGGGCGGGGGGGGGGGTGAACCTTGCAAATCTGCCCTCATCAAAATCCAGTTTAATAACCTAATGATATTTGTGAAGATGAATTACTCCTTTTTTTACACACATTTTTTTTTATTTTCACAACTAATCTCTGCCCTTGAAGCTCCTAATCATCGCGGTTACAGTAATAGAGACGAACATAGAATTAAGGTAGAAGTAAATGGAGTCCTTCCTGTTCAGGAATTGTTATTCCTTAAAAAAATCTGGGTCTTTTGTCATTACCTATAGCTGCATTCCAGCTGGAACAAAATACTTATCATCCCATTGATTTCAATGCAAGCACTAAGTGAATGCTTGGCTCGTGGCTTCCAAAACAAATGAGATCTAAAATTACCCTTGGCTGGCTTGCGTGTCTATTATTCTTAGTGCTCCATGGTTTCCATTCTAAGATTCTTCAACTTCAGAAAGTGCCACAAAGGTTTCTTGATATATGTCAGACCCACCGTTTCTATTTGCTCAGTGTTGTGTACTCTGAATGGCAATGTTCCTCTGGCAGATGCTTTTCTGAGCTCTGCGCTTTCTTTTCAATCATTCAACTTGTGATCTTGTGCATCAAAACTTTCAGTCTAGTTTCGACCTATACTTTCTTCCTAGAACACCATCACATGTCCCCCGTTCCCTACCCCACACCTCAAGTCATGGGCTCTAAACAAAGTAGAATTTGATATCACAGCAATTGTTTTTTAAAAAAATTGGCTTCTTCCTAGGATGTTTTGAAAGAAGTATATCACACAGTGCAGTGAAGACCTCCAAATTCAAGTGATTGTGTTGTAAAGGAGTGGCATACACCTTTGGCATACAATATTTGCTTATTTTTTAGTTCAGGAGAGGCATTTTTGTAAGTATAGTAAACAAGCAGGAAATCTGGGCTATCTGTACCCACATATGACAAGGCAAGCTATCATTTGGTGAGCATCAAAGTTAGCTCAGGGTGTTCAAAGGCCAGCTTCAGAATTTTGTTTTCCCTTAGGGAGTCAGATGAATTTATCAATTCAATACATCTTTTCCATGCATGAATGCATTTGCTCGTAACATGTTCTTGGCAGAGAAAACTGGAGGCTGGGGGTACCATTTTGCTGATCAACCCTTCCTCTTTATTCCATTGGGTCACCAGAAAAGCTGCAGAAGAATTTGTAAATTGGTTGGTTGTTTGGAAAGAGAAGGAAAACTGGAAAACCTGATGACATCATCCCATCTGTTGGCACTGAGTCCCTTATAGGAATGGAAGATATATTTTCATTCATAGAAGAATAAGTCAATTTGCATCGGTGAATGCATACATTATAAGAGATTGCTGTTGATTTAACCAACTTTAGTAGTTGAGATTATGGTTCATGCAGAAACATTGCTTAAAATGACACTTATTTGGGGAGAACAGTTCTGTGAAAACATGTGGATGAACAATGGATGGAAACTACACAAGGAGAGAGGCAAACTAGAACTAAGGAGAAACTTCCTAACAGTGAGAACAATTGACCAGTGGAATGGCTTCCTTCAGAAATTGTGGGTGCTCCACACTTTTAAGAAAGACTGGACAGCCACTTGTGTGAAATGATATAAGGTCTCCTGCTTGAGTAGGGAGTTGAACTAGAAGACCTCGAAGATCCCTTCCAACTCTGTTATTCTGTGTCTATGTCTCTCTCAGGCTTATCTTCAAGTTGTGTCTCATTATATGCTGGAACATTTTGTAGAGGCTGAATATACTGTAATGTTATCAATGTAATGATGGATGTACAATTTCATTGAAATGTCCATCAGTCAGATACAAATTCTTCCCTGTATCAATTGATGAATCTCGTTAAGTTTCTCTTCACACATCTCATTTTTGCAAATCAGTAATTTTGTTTAAAGTTTTCACTAAAATGCCCATGTATTTTATACATATTTCTCCTAGCATACAACTCTATTTTCAAAATTTGTCTCAATATACGTCTTTTGGGAAATTTGCACTTATCCCATTATTTTCTTATGTATGTATGGGTTTTTGTGTAAACCTTACCCAACTCATGTTTCCCTGATGAACTGCATTGCAGATTTTAAAAATATGTGGCTGTGGTGGGATTATGGAATGTCACTCCTTGTAGTAGTTCGTAAATGGGAACTGAGTGAACAAGACGTATAAACCATCTCAAATTTGATTTCAAATCCTTCTTTTGATCGCCTTGTCCTGTTTTCCATTTCTTCAGAATGATCATGTCAATCTGTCCTTCTAGAATCACAGAATCATAGGGCTGAGAAGGACAGGGGAGGTCTTCTAGTCCAACCCCACCCAGGGCAGAAATTCTATTTGAAATGCTTCTCAATCTTAACTAGTTCACATCATTTAACTATCATATTTTGGATCCTTTCAACTGATCCTTGTGAGGAGAGTCTATATAGAGGATCTCATCACCACCAATACCTAAAATAACAGGATTGCTGTGATCCCAGCTGGGTTTGTGAGCCAGTATGTACAATCATTTCATTGCAGCAGATGGAATCTCCAATAGGTAATTTTTACATTTTTGCAGCCAGAGCGGTGTAGTAGTGAAAGAGTTTGACTAGCAATAGGGAAACCCAACTTCTAATCCACCTTCAGCCATGAAAATCCCCTCAGGAGCTTTCTTATTTTCTCTCAGTCCATCCTACCTGACATAAAATGAAGGAAAATCCTATAAGTTGCCTTGAACTCTGCAAAGAAAGGCACGGTATAAATCAATCACATAAACAATTAAAAACAGGGGGTGACATAGCAGTCTTTCGATATCTGAGAGGCTGCCAGAAGGGAGGGTCAGCCTATTCTCAAAAGCACCTGAGGGCAGGACAAGAAATGGATGTAATAATGCCTGCTCTTATCTCAAAAGACTATCCATTCTGCCCGTGGAAACTTCTTATTGAAACTACAAGGTTATGTTGGTTTTATGTCAACTGAGCTATTTGTGTGGTTCCCCTTTAAGTCTGGGAACTATAGACTAGGGAGAATATCAAACATCTTCTTAAAAATACACCATAATTATAGTGATTTCCTAAAGGCAGACACATAGACCTACTCTCTCCCTCCCCCCTCCCCGCAATTTTTCCATCAATATATTTTAAGCTAATGTCATTAACAAAGGCTTTTCCTATTACATGCTCATCTGCTGAAGATGCAGCTGGCCATCTGTCTTGGGACTTTCCATATGCAAACTTTAGTTCAGACCTTTTAGTTCTGCAAACAAGCTGTTGCAAAAACGTAGAGGAGGAGGAAGAGGAGGAGGAGGAGGAGAAAAGAAGCAGAAGCAGAAGCAGCAGAAGCAGAAGAAGCAGAAGCAGCGGAAGCAGAAGAAGAAGCAGAAGCAGAAGAAGACAAAGAAGAAGAAGAAGAAGAGGAGGAGGAAGAAGATGAAGACAAAGACGAAGAAGAAGAAGAAGCAGCAGCAGCAGCAGAAGAAGAAGAAGAAGAAGAAGAGGAAGAAGAGAAGGAAGCAGAAGAAGCAGAAGCAGAAGCAGAAGCAGAAGCAGAAGCAGAAGAAGAAGAAGAAGAAGAAGAAGAAGAAGAGGAAGAAGAGAAGGAAGCAGAAGAAGCAGAAGCAGAAGCAGAAGCAGAAGCAGAAGAAGAAGAAGAAGAAGAAGAAGAAGAAGAAGAGGAAGAAGAGAAGGAAGCAGAAGAAGCAGAAGCAGAAGCAGAAGCAGAAGAAGCAGAAGAAGAAGAAGAAGAAGAAGAAGAAGAAGAAGAAGAAGAAGAAGAAGAAGAAGAAGAAGAAGAAGAAGAAGAAGAAAAAGAAGACTTTCCAGCTTATCCATCTCTATTAATATCAAAACTGGGAAATTTGCAAGACCAGCAGAAGTAACCCTTCCTTCCCGTGGACATCACATCTTTTTCACTGCTGGCTACAATAGCTCTCAATAGAAGAGAATGTTTGTCGTTCAGGGTTGAGTTGTGGGGTCCTTGGTGCCCTCTGAGCTTGGTTGTTTTCTTGCAGAGTTTCATTACCCAATTAGGGGCCATAATCAGTGCATTGATGACATTACCTAATTGGGTAATGAAACGTTTGCAAGAAAACAACCAAGCTCAGAGAACATCAAAGACACCACATGGTAGCTCTCAAGATCAAGATTTACCACATTGGGAAAAATTAAAACAAGAGTCGATTGCAAAAACTCTGATTTCAGAGCTTGATGGATTGGAAGTTCAAAGCCGTAATCCAGAGAACAATGCAACTGGGTCTTCATGTGAAGAATAGGATCCTGTTGGTTTACTGCCATGTTGCTATACTAACCACACTTGGGATTGCAAAAGCAGTTTGTGATGTGGCTTGCTGTTTGTGGAATTATTTCTGGGCAGAGTGCAAAATCCTGGATGCACCTCGAGTTTGTGGCTAGTCCATCGAGTAACATAATCACAATCTTGGTGCATTAAAACATAACAGATAGGCAGATTTTTCCCTCCAGAATACTTTTTTTTTTCAAAACCACATTCCATTGTTAGACACGACACATTTCAAATGCGCGTAAATTTACACAAATTGCATTTTATAGAAAATATGATACAATGAAATATAAAATGCACAAGGAGCATTTTCAAAGTCTCTAGACAAAGGAGCTTGCATTCTAGTACGATCTCTTTAACAACCTTTTGAAATATTTATTTGCACTCATTCTTTCCCCCCCCTCAGTGCCAAACGAGAATCTTTTTTTAAAAATTTTTAATATTGACAAAAAAGTGTGTGTCGGGGGAACATGGTCAGCCCCATTTCCCCCCATGGATCATCAAAACAATTCCTCCAAAATTGTGCCCCCTCTTGGATTTGAAGGAAATAATAGCAAATCCAACCTCTGTGGCTTCCTCTTCCATCTGCTGCGGGCCTTTTTGTCCATTATCCATTAGGTAATCCAAGATTTGATAGCACAATTAAGTGGCTCAATCTCCATTAAATGTGGTTTTTACATTACACATCCATGCAATCTAAATAATTGTACAAACATTAGACATAAACCACGTTAAGTCCAAATCATTAAAGGGGAGGAAAAAAAAACACATTTTTGAGAGAGAGAGGAAAAACTGCAGAATTGTTATTATTTTTGTTTTTGTTCTGTTTTGTAAATACAGATCCTACATACAAATTAGGTAGCATGCTACCTTTGATAATAGTGAGGTTCTATCAGAATGCAGCAAATAAGTCTGGCTTAATTGTCACACATTTAAGCACATTAATCACAAAGTCGCCAGTGATATACCTGCCTTTTCTTATCCCATAATAGCCTTTGATCACAGATAGAAATACCACTCATCAGGAAGTGCCATCATTAATTGGTAGGTTTGGCTCATAATATTCAAGATATACCCATGGGATAGTTAATGAATCTCTAGCCATTTTTTTTAGAAAAAAAGAAACCAGTTTTTTTTTAAAAAATAAAGATGTTGGGCCTATAATGTTTATAGAGAGAGAAAACTTGTACGTGTTCTAAAAAATAGAGTTAACTATTACAGTATAACTAATAGTGACTTCTCAAGGTTTCATCACTATTTGGGTTCTACGTGAAATGTCGTTTAATGTCATCATTTGTGGGCGAGGCACAATTTATGGCAAGCGTGCTTCTGGCTCGCCTTATTTTTAATCCAGAAAATAAAAACCCTCTTCCAAAAATGGAACATTTCTTTCTACAGAAGAAAATGAGCGTGGGGGAATTATCCAAGTGGATGGTTCTTAAAATATGAACTCAGTACTTCTAACTAAGCTCAGTTCTTTGCTGGAGGAAAATAAACCTTTTCTCCATTTGCATCCAGTAAGGTGGTATGAGACTGACTGTACAACTCCAAATGCTTGTACAAAAAACTTTCCCAACATTTTCCTTAGGAAACCTTTACCTGACAAAGCCAAAGCTTACACCTACAATTAGCTACACACAAAATAGGTGAACGATCACTGAACTAGGCCTCAAAATCTACCTGAGGTTGCATATCAAACATTTCTGAGGAACCAAGAGGCCATCTTTTTTTCTGAATTATAGTCAATTATCTCATACTTTTATTTATTTTCTAACTCCTTTCCTGGCTCTGGGCAAGGCAATCTATGAAGAGATGCAACATTATTATTTGTCTTAGGCCTACTTCGCTGATTAGTTTTTGATGCAATGGTTTCTAGAAAATGATTTCTCCTGTTGCTTTTATATCAGAAATCATCTGTTCAGATCTGATAGATCTGATGTTTGCCATAGGCTGGAAACACTATTTTAGCTGTGTTGCATTCAGGAACAACATTCATTGCATGAGAAAAGTCTATTGGATGTAATTTTATTATATATGCAAAAAACAATTAATATTGAACAGGGATTGAGCTGACTTTCCAAGTAAGTTAATCGATTGTTTGAAATGGTCAGATTTGATAAGTAGCAATGGGCAATCCAAAAAGTGAAGATTCCTGCAGAATATCATGATATTCACAACTTAAGTCAAACAAATATAAACATCAGCATTTCTAAAGTGAATCCTGACTTATATACCTCACTTTGGGAAGTAGGGACAATTTGAAACAAGTATAAAATAATTTTTTTTTTGTTTTACAATGAAGTAACCCATTAAGAATGGTCAGATGAACCTAGCTATTCAATTAGTCTTTATATGCTATTGATTTGCATGTGCTTTTCAGTTGAAATCATTTGTTTTTCCTTCCTAGCATCAGAAAAATTTACTCTGATAAATGTTTTCTGCTGTGTAATAGCAAGGAAATTCACATATTGACTTAGGCTAGAGGCCTATCTAGTCTGATTTATTGTAAAAAAAAAAAATCTAAAGAAGAAAAAGAATCCTTCCAGGATAAATATTATAAACACCAGTAAGATAATGTTCTTTGTTAAGGTTTTTTTCCCCTATGGATGCAATGGCATTCAAAGTATTTTAAAGACTATTGGTACCACAAGCTAGTCCTTAGCATTGTTTTATTCCCCCACCCCCCATTCATTTAATAATTCTTCAAAATAAGGCAGCTCATATTTTTGGCTGAATTCTCTGGCTTTCAACCATCCATTAATATAATAAGGGAGTTAGATTTTTGTTTGTTTGTTTGTGCTTAGCCTTGCTCATTTTCTGTGGTGCAATAGGAAGGTGATTTTTGTGCCCCCCCCCCAAAAAAGAAAACAAGTCTACAAAACCGATGCTCTGTGTTAACACAATCTAGGAGGAAAAACACCCACACTATAACATTCAGAGAGCCGTAGGTGGCCAAAATAAACTGTGCTGCCTTCCTCTGCATTTTAATCTCTAGTGACCAAGCTGGTTAAGCTGAAATCACGTCTCCAGATGCTTACGGTTCTGTACATCAAATAATTCCACCAGATTCCCACATCCTATTCATCGCAACAAACATCGATTAGAAATACATAACTCCACCATGGACTCAGCAGAAGGAATAAGTTTTTTTTTTTCTTAAAGAAAGAATGGAAAGGAAATTGAAAAGAAGGACAAAAGTTACACACAAGCGACCTTTGGTCTTCGGATCATTTACTGTAGGGTTTAGGTAAGAGCGTCACCTTGTATTCTGCCAAGGTTTTCCAATGCTATAATTCTATGCAGCTACAGCAACATGTGGCCAAGTCACAAGAGAAAACCCAGTTCAATATTTTGCATCAGATAAACAATGAATGATATATACAACAGGTTGACTGAGTTCGGCCATTTTTGAGGCCAAGAAGATCTCCGTTTTAAATTTGGTTTCCTCTCTTGCACACTTAACATCACGTTTCTTTTGTTGTCCCCCCCACCCACAAACAATTCAGGGTTTTTTTTTGTTTTTTTTTAGAATAAAACCCCAAAAGATAAACCATACCATTGTTCTGGGTGTTTTTGTTTTGTTAATTCCTTAATTCCTTTCCCAGCTAGAACTGGTTTAGGGTTACAGAGTGTGGTGTCCAAGACACGGTGGAAACGTAAAACGTTTGTTTCTTTCTGAACACTCCTGAGATTGAGGGAATCTGATACATGTACCAAAAGGCACTTTCAAATATATATATACCTATATATATATTTTAAAAACAGTGCTTCTGTTCTAAGAAATTCAAGTTAAGACAGAGTGCCTTTCACTCCCTTTAGTCATAAAGTGGTTAAAACAAGCAAGCTCCCTGCTGACATATGAGGGTGGGGGGGAACAATTAAAATAATAATTAAAAAAAGGCAGCAGAGACACGTGTTCATGCTAGACAGCTCAACGTTCTTAAAAAAAAAAAAGAGAAGAAGAAAAAGAAGAGAGTAAGGGGAAAGAAAGAAACTACAGCAAAAGTAACGCTCTAAGTCACCACTAAAAAGAATACAGTCGGCCGAAGGTATTAATTAAAAAAAGCTGCCTCTTTGAACAGGTCTTGATTCCTCTTCTGCTTTCTCTCTCTCTTTTTTTGTTTTTTTGTTTTTTTTTTGTTTAATTTGTTTTTGTTTTGTTTTACTCCTTCTTCTTTCATCCACCTTGGGTTGCTCTCTCTCTCTCTCTCTCTCCATCAGCTTCTTTCTAAATGCTATAGCTTTCCTCTTTTTGCAAAACAAGAAAAGTGAGGTCATTTTAATCATCCTCGCCACCCCCGTACATGTCCGCCAGTTTCTTGAACCTTGGTCCCCAGTCATTAAGGTAGTCGTAATCTTGGTCTCCAGAGCTTGAGGAGTTAAGGGAGCTTACCGATCCTGCTGTTGAGCCGCTTCCTTCATAGTCAAAGACGAGAAGCGAGTCGTAGGGAGGGGCTGTCGGGTCATTATCGGCTGCTCTCAGGCCCTGGAACGTTTAAGAAGATGTTGCTGTAAAAAAGTTATCATGGATTGAGGCAAGAACATCCTAACTTTGGTTGGATTGAGCGGCGCTACACAAATCTCAACTCTATGAAATCAGAGAGTTCTTCAAAGTTTGAAAACAGGGGTTACCAACCTTCTCTTTTCTAGAGAAAAGGACTAGGGGTGACATGATAGCTGTGTTCCAATATTTGAGGGGATGCCATAAAGAAGAGGGGGTCAACCTATTTTCCAAAGGCAAGACAAGAAACAATGAATGATTAGTTTCATTCCAATGGATGGAGACTAACCAAGGAGAGAAGCAACCTAGAACTAAGGAGAAATTTCCTGACAGTGAGAACAATTAACTAGTGGAACGACATGCCTTCACAAGTTGTGGGTGCTTCATCACTTGAGCTTTTAAGAAGAAACTGGATAGCCGCTTGTCTGAAATAATATAGGATCTCCTGCTTGAGCAGGGGGTTGGATCAGAAGACCTCCAAGGTCCCTTCCAATTCTATTATTCTGCAGTCTGTATTCTCCAGATTGGAGACCACAATATTAGCCTTTCTTCAGGGACTACAGAGCTGCAAAAGATCTTCTGCTAATAAAGCCTTTTTGAGGAATGTGTTTACTTCACAAAATCCCTTGTGTTCCTGTTTCTGTTCTTAATTAACCATCTTTTGACTAACCTGAACAATTGTACAGCCCCCAATTTTTATTGTCAAATCCCTGGAGTCTTGAGAGCTGGATGATATATGCACTCATGCAGGTGCCTAAAACTGGATATCTTATTTATTTTCCTGCAGAATTTGAGGGCAAGATCTTGGTGTCAACCCTGAAGGCATTTTGGAGCATCTTCAGGGCTGCCGCAGCAAGACTGGTTGGAGCTGTGAGAACAGGAGAGGGGAATATAGATAGCTGGGGGACTTGTAGCCAAAATAAAATTCTTTCTCCTGGGAACCAAGGACGTTCCCACCAGGTGCTGGGGAGGTGTGGACCGAAGCCAACTGGAGTTGGGTCTGTGACCTGATTGGACCATGTGATGGTCGTGTGAACTGGGGGAAAGAACTTTGATTTTTAATTTGGGTAGGAAAAACCGCGGGACCTTCAGAGTCAGGTTTTCATCAGATGTGACAATATGACATGCCTAATAAATCTGTACTTTGAGGAACACCTAGGCCTCAAGAGTTTTGATTGCGTTGGGTCTGTTACTTGGGAACCTGACACTTGGATTGTTTAGGGTCTGCCCACAGGGCCATAAATTGCTTACTCTCTGGTTTATCTAGCATCCATGATCTTTGTAGTAGTGCTACTAAGCCTGCTGAGAGATTCTTTACTTCTCTCAACACATTGTATTGACATCGATGTGGACATTGTATCCACATCGTGGACGTACGACCACGACTGAGCCCAAATTTTTTGTTGTTAAGCAAGATAATTGTTAGGTGAGTTTTGTCCCATTTTTACAACTTGTCTTGCCACAGTTGTTAAGTGAATTATTACAAGTGTTAAGTTTGTAACACCGTTGTTAAGAGAATCTGAGTGGTCGAAAGGTCTCAAATGGTCATCACGATTCTGGGACACTGCATCCCGTCATAAATATGAGCCAAGTTGCCAAGAGTCTGAATTTTGATTACATGACCATGGGGATGCTGCAAAGGTCCAGTGTGTGAAAAATGATCATAAGTCACTTTTTTCAGACAGATGATTGTTATTGTTGTATTTGATCCACAAATTGTTTTATGTGAGGATACCTACCGGACATAATGAGGCGTATTTCTAGCTAAGCATACTAATGATCAAACTGCATTTTTCTGTAATTTCTATTCAATTAACTCTGCAGACTACATATGCAATATTAGGCTTCTGCCGCTAAATTGAAGGGCGAATTTGTATGACTTCAGGAATTTCTACTGACCTTTCTCGCTCATCTATTTTTGGATTAACAAGTGCAACAACTGTTATAAAGTATAAAGGTAAAGGTTCCCCTCGCACATATGTGCTAGTCGTTCCCAACTCTAAGGGGTGGTGTTCATCTCTGTTTCAAAGCCGAAGAGCCAACGCTGTCTGAAGACGTCTCCATGGTCATGTGGCCGGCATGACTAAATGCCAAAGGTGCATGGAATGCTGTTACCTTTCCACCAAAGATGGTCCCTATTTTTCTACTTGCATTTTTTATGTGCTTTCGAACTGCTAGGTTGGCAGAAGCTGGGACAAATAATAGGAGCTGTTTGTGCATCTTATAGAGCTAATGTTGCCGAAGCCCCGCCCACCTGCTGGCCCCCACCTGCCGGCCCTGCCTCCCAGCAATTTACCTCCTTGCAGCAAACAGCAAACAGCGTGGTCAGTTCAGTACAGCCTGATTTAGCACAAGCAGCTGATTGGCGATTGGATCGGCCTCCCGGAATACTGCCTATCAGCTGTTCCAGGCTGCAGGGATCGCTGCTGCCCATCAGCATCGTCGCCACCCATCACCACTGTCACCTATCGCCGCCTTTGCAAGCCCCATTTTCAGCCTCTGTGCATCCCGTTTTTGGCCTCTGCGTGCCCCATTTTTGGCCTCCGCGTGTCCCATTTTTGGCCCATTCCAGGTGGCAGGGCTAGGTAGTGGCGATCCTCACCTCCTGGAACGGCCCAAAAATGGGATGTATGGAGGCCGAAAATGGGGCGCGCAGAGGCAGCGATAAGTGACAACGGCGATGGGTGGCAGCTATCTCCGCAGCCTGGAACAGCTGATAGGAGGTATTCCTGGAGGCAGATCCAACCGCCAATCAGCTGCTCGTGCTAAATCCGGCAGTGCTGAAACTGACCATGCTGTTTGCTGCAAGTAGGTAAATTGCTGGAAGGCAGAGGCAGATTTTTTTTCTTGTTTTCCTCTCCAAAAGCAAGGTGCATCTTATACTTTGGAGTGTCTTATAGTCCGAAAAATACGGTAAATAAATAAAATTAAGAGTTGCCTGCTTGATTTGAACAGCCCTTGTATCATTCTGAGTCAAGATATGGTGCAAACATTGTTTTCCTCTCACCAACCACCAACGTTCTTTATGAGTTTTTATAGATGTAAAAAGGATGAAAGGATGCATGAAAAAGATAGCGCTACCTGGCAAGGTTTATAGAAACGGAAAGGGAGAAGATGCATCAGGCTGAGTGTTTACTGAAGTGTGCAAAATGGTGCATGGTGGAGAGAGAGCAGAGCAGAGGAACGTTTAATGACGAAAAACAGAGAAGCTGGACAAGAAAAATTTTCCAGAGCAGGAAATGGATACAATAGCAAAATTAAATTGCTCTCAGTTTTATGTATCTGACTTATGAAATGGATCACATTTTCACCTCTGAGGAAATAACGCATCGATTGGTTTGCAAACACACTGTCTTTCCTTTTCAATAGTAAAAGGATCAAGGAGACAAATTAAAGAGAAATATTAAATGGAGTTGCAAGAATGACAGAGGGAATTTGGGACTTTCCTGGAGGGGCTTGTGAAAAAAAAAAGAAAAGCAGGAAGTCATGGACATTTCTGTAACCAAGAATGCGATGTAATGTGGACTTGGTGTATGTTATTGTGGCTTAATGTTCATGGTGCATTTTCATTATTATTGTTGTTGTTTCTATATTTTAAGTATGATGATTTACCATAGGGAACAGAGAAGGTTGATTCTACTAAAACATTTCATTCAAACGTCCACATACAGTATTCTACATTACATTTTTATTGGAGCCCTACTTGTTCCTTTCCTGGCAACATCTAACTTCTCTCTTTGTGAATATCTCTCCATCCATGTCCATCCATGTGCAGAATGATACAGGTAATCCTTGACTTCCAACCATTCATTTAATGACGGTGACGAGTTATGGCAGAACTGAAAAGAATGACTTATGACCTGTCTGTGAAGGTACAGCAGTCACACCATCCCCACAAAACGTGTGATTATGATTTGAGCTCTTGGCAATGAACTCTCATTTACGATGGTGGCAACATTTTGTGGTCAAAGAATTGGGATTTGTGACTTCTCCGCTGGCTTCCGACAAGCAAAATCAATGGGATTCGCCTAACAATCACGTGATTTATTTAAGTATTAAGCAGTAATACTGGTTGTAAAATCGGGCATGGTCACATGATGACTCACTTACTGATCACATCATTTAGGAACCAAAATTCTGATCTCAACTGTGATTGTAACTTGAGGACTACTTGTAGTTCTGAATTTTGGAAGATATGGGAGAGAAGCTCATGTTGTAGTCCTGCTCTAAGGTTGACTTACTTGTAAATTGAATCATAACATCAAGACATTCTTCTGGATGACTGTGATTCAGGAAATTCAATAGCAATAGCATTTAGACTTATATAAGCGCTGTCTGGGCAGTTTACAAGGTAGAATGCACAATGTAGAAGCATTATTTGCCTATTGCCCCCAACAATCTGGGTCCTCATTTTCATGATGTCGCAAGGATGGAAGGCTGAGTCAATCTTGAGCCCCATCAGGACTGAACTCCAGGTGGTGGGCAGACTGTCCAATACTGTTTTTTAACCACTGCACCACAGGGCTTCTTATCACTAGTCCACAATTATCATTTCCATAAATGAAATGTGCATTGTGGGAAAAATAACTCTCTTTAGTCTGCCTTGAATAAGTGTGTGTTGCAACCAAGGGTGAAATCCAGCAGGTTCTGACAGGTTCTGGAGAACCGGTAGCAGAAATTTTGAGCAGTTCGGAGAACCGGTAGCGGAAATTTTGAGTAGTTCAGAGAACTGGCAAATACCACCTCTGGATGGCCCCAGAGTGGGGAGGGAATGGAGATTTTGCAGTATCCTTTCCCTGCCATGCCCACCAAGCCACGCCCACAGAACCGGTAATTAAAAAAATTGGATTTCACCACTGGTTGCAACCAATGATACCACAAAGAGATTCTTAAATATTGGATGATCAGAAATTGGTTAGAAGATGTTATTCTGGGGGTGACCCAGGAGCACATCCATCCATCTCAACCATGGACCTTCACTGGTGGACTTTGAACCAATCGCTCACTCTGAATCTAATATACCTCATCAGATTTTGACGGGGAAATTGTATTCTACCTTGAGAAGGAAAAACAGAATATAAGAGCCGTGGTGGTGCAGTGGTTAGAATGCAGTATTGCAGGCAAACCCTGCCTATTGTCAGGAGTTCGATCTTGACTGGCTCAAGGTTGACTCAGCCTTCCACTCTTCCCTAGGTCGATAAAATGAGGACCCAGATTGTTGGGGGCAATATGCTGACTCTGTAAAGCACTTAGAGAAGCTGTAAAACACTATGAAGCAGTACATAAGTCTAGGTGCTATTCAGAGATGGGATTAACTTATCTTTCCTACTGCTTCACAAATGTGAGTGTTTGCACACGCCTCCTCTGCGCCTGCACATGGCCTTCTGCGCATGCGCAGTGCTCGCGCATTATGTCCGGGCAGGTGGGGAGAGCCTAACGCAGTCGCCACTACCGGTTTGCCCAAACCAGACAGAACCGGCAGAATCCCACCTCTGGTGCTATTGCTATAAATTTAACAAATAAATACCGTATTTTTCGGAGTGTAAGATGCATTGGAGTATAAAACGCACCTACCTTTTTTGGTGAGGAAAAGAAGAAAAAGAAATCTCCCTCTGCCTCTGAGCAATTTTGCCTCGTTGCAGCAAACAGCAAACAGCCTGTTTTACTTTCAGTTTTGTTTTCAGCATAGCTTGATTAGCACAAGGAAAAAAAAATCTGCTCCAGCAATTTACCTCTTTGCAGCAAGCAGCAGAGAACAAATCAGCTGAGTCGGGAGGCCAATCCAATCAACTTGTGCTAAATAGCCTGTGCTGAAGCTGAAAGGAGCTGTTTTTTCTTGCTGTTTGCTTGCAAGGAGGTAATTGCTGCGAGGCAGAGGCCAAAGAGTGGGGGCCAGTGGGTGGGCGTGGTTACATTACATTATATAAGACGCACCTAAATTTTCACTCCCTTTTAGGGGGGAAAAAGGTGTGTCTTATACTCCAAAAAATATGGTACATTCTTTTCCATGCATTTATTTGAGGCTACCTGACAGCAGACCTTTTTAATGGTAGTCTCTTAAGGCTGAAATGCTCTTCCTAGTGAGGTACCCCCGGATGTCCATTTTATTGTCTTTCGGGCACCCAAAAAAACATCCTTTTCTCTTCCCACACATTCTAAGCATTGTAATCAATGTGTCGATTTTTAATATCTGCTAGCTCAGGAGCCTTTTCCACCTTTCTTTCCGGCTGTTGCTATTATGGTCCTACTCACTGATTTAATGTTATATGATTGAACGTTTGTGCTGTTGTATATTTTAATTGTTTTAGAATTTACAGCCTCTTGTAAAGCTGCCGTGGGATCGATTGGGTTTTGAAGGCGGCCCAAACATTTAATAAAAAAAAAAAAAACAATTTAAAAAAAATGCACAACGGAACAAGGCAGGAACAGATAAAATAATCTGTGGGGTTTTTATATATATATATATATACTTCTCTGCAGGTTTGACATCCGTCTGATGAACGAAACATGGGAATTGGCTGCAATGTGCACCTGTTTAAATATAATGAATATATTCCCCACGATGGAGAATTTTGTGCCTTAGAGCACTGCACTAATCAGGTTTATTGTATGTACAGGCTACAAAATAGCAACTACATTTTCTCATTCGGCCCGTTGCGGAAACGCTACCAGTCCTGCATCCGATGGCTACCTTCGCCGCTGGTTCGTTGCTTCACAGAAGCAGCTGGCCTGTCTCTTGGGTGGCCGCTACGTATTTATTGCTTTTATACTTTCAATTTGCGGGCTGTTAAATGTCGGTTCCATCAGTTCTTTATGCTTGATTTGCCTTGGGCAATCTGTTGGAAGGGCAGGCTATGATGTTTTGCGAATACAATAGCCAATAAAGAAAGCCAAGGATGGCGCTTGGGCAGCGGAAGCTAAGCAGATGAGATTGCTAATGCTGTTGATGGCTTGAATTCAAAGCATCTTCAGGGATGCCCAGGCGTTGAATATGAGCAACAAAGATGGAGCAGGACTACTGGTAAATTATCTTACTAATGCTGCTGTCGAGCCCAAGCCTCCGCTTGACAATAATGGGATGGGGAGGAGGAGAAAGAGAATGGGCACATGTACCTGATACTGCAAGACTGCGCCCAGCAAACCAAGCAAACGAGGACGCAGGACTGCATCCAGATGCCGAACACAGAAACTCACAAGTGGTGGTGGTGGCACCAGGGTTTTGCAGCCGGGGCGGCGGGTTAGGGAACGGCGGAGGAGGGGCGGTGACCGGGGCGCTGCCGGGAACGAAGCGCCCAGAAGAGGGGCGTGCGTGATTGCCTGTCACAGGTGAATGCTCTCCAGCCACTAAATTAGGGAAGGGTGGAGCAAATGTATAAAGGGCGCTACGTAGCTGCTGTTCGTAGCGCCAACTTTAAACTACTATAGCGCTCAGCGTTGTTCCGGAGCTCCTGTTAAGCATTAAACCAACTTCACTGAAGACCCTGCATGTGTCCTGTTGTGTTTTCTTGCTACCTGCGAGTCGCCCGGGAGAAGGAGCTGAGAGATGCTTTATACGAATTCCCTTGCAAGTTCTTCAGGGCACTCCAGCCCTAGTTTAGCCCTGGGATTTTCCATTCCAAATCCTAAACAGATCTTCTTAGCTTGTTTGAAAACAGCCAAGATTAATTAGAGGTCATACCATCTGGTTTGACCATCCTGCCAACTAAGACACTAGATTATAATAAATGTACACATTAACCTGTCTCTGAAATGAAACAATGCTTATATGCTTGGCAGGTGTGGTTTCTCTCAAAAACCACTCTTCAGCAGTTCCCTTCTTGGAACGTGTTCCAAGACATCTATCCATCCATTGATCCATCCACCCAACCATCGATCCTTCCATCCTTGTCTGTATTCTGTGCATGTTAATTGCTGTCTCTAGCTCTCGGTGACCAATTAACCCTACAGCAGCAGTCTACAGAAATCTGCGGGAACGTACCTCATTAATAAAGTCCCCGATGTCTCCAGGGTGGGGGATGACCGGCCGTATAGGATATTGAGGCTCAGCACCGACAGGTCTCTCATCTACTCTTCTGACTCCGTTTGCCTTGTTTAAAACATGATCCATGTTCTCTGGCTGCTGAAGTTGGCTTAAATCATAATCCTATCACGCATACAGAAGGAAAAGAGTGAAGCTGCGGCAGATTTTCACTGAAGATTATCCAGTATCTTTGTGCCACTGGGGGGAGGCTGAATAACATGATTAAGTTTAAGGGAAATCAAAACAGAGCCTTTAACTCTATGGCATTTATATTGCTACTTAATTAAACGTATATGATATGCGATTGATCTTTGGCTGGACGGTGCTGAAGAGATTTTACAAGGCACAAAGATGCAAAAAAACACACTCTTGGACTAATCGCTTCCTCGGTTCACATTCTGGAGGCATCTCAATGTGGGTTTGGAGTATTATTGATGCTCTGAATGATCTTTCCACAATCTAATTTGTAATTGATTTGGAAGAGAGAGAGAGAGAGAGAGAGAGACTGATTTAAACAAAGCGAATCCAAACTTCAAACGAATTATGGATTGGCATGTCAGGTGGTGGTAGATCACCACAGAAACAAAGAAACCAAGGTGTGATCAATGACGTTATATTTGTTTCCCCAAAGTCCATATTACTCCCGGGGAATCTTTTTCAACATAGAGATCTTTGTGTGCTATATAAACTTTCTAGGTTATATTGAACTTTAATATTAGTGTTTCTCCTTAGTGTGCTTCCAGAAGTTGTGAATTCTCCAACACTGGAAATTTTTAAGAAGAGATTGGACAACCATTTCTCTGAAATGGTCTAGGGCCATGATGCTGAACGTATGGCACAAGTGCCAGAGGTGGCATGCAGCGCCCTCTCTGATGGCACGCGAGCCATTGCCCCAGTTCAGCTCCGCATGCACGCATGCCTCCCGCTGGCCAGCTGATCTTTGGGTCTCTGCCGCCCATGCGCGGGGGACAGGACACGTGTGGGGGGCCATGTGTGCATGCATGGGGGGCATATGCAGGGGCCCACGTGTGCATGCACGGGGTGGGCCGCATGCATGGGGGCCACATGTGCATTGCATTTTGGGGGGTTGGGCACGTGTGCATTTGCGCACACGCGCTTGGGCACTTGGTCTGGAAAAGATTAGCCATTACTGGTCTAGGGTTTACTGGTTGAGCAGGTAGTTGGATTAGAAGACCTCCAAGGTCCCTTTATTCGGTTCAGTTCTGTTCTATTCTATTCTATTCTATTCTATTCTATTCTATTCTATTCTATTCTATTCTATTCTATTCTATTCTATTCTATCCTATCCTATCCTATCCTATCCTATCCTATCCTATCCTATTCTATTCCTGGTGACAGATGAATATGGAATGGTGTGTTTATAGCACTCACTTTTCAGATATATTTGAGCTGCAACTCCTTAAAATTTTCAACAATTTCTCAACAATTTAATAGCAATTTTAGAGTTGTGCTGTATCCACTTCAAATCTCGTAACTGCAGTTCAGATATACCATCTCAAGTCTTTTGCATTATTTTGAACTGTAACTGATTTCTCACAAAATTGGAGTAACCCTTACCTGATCTTCTTCTCCACCACCTTCTTCATCATATTTAAGGATGTTGTCCCGGACGTCATCTTCAGGATCAATGAGTAGCTGCTTAGTGTGACGTTCCTTCTCCCTCCGTTTCATCCATACCACAAAAAGTAGAACCATAGCTAGAAGAAAATCAATTGAAATATAACAACCGTGGCTGAATGTCACAATCTCCTATTCCTTAAGGACAATCAACCCTAGCCAAGGGAGGTACAGTCAGTATTACCCCATCTTTTCTTCATGAGCGGGGGTTTATACTTTCTGTTGTTCCCAGATCTGCAAAACTGACCACAAATAGGAGAAATAAATGGAAGCTAACCATCAGATTGCAAGAACACAAGTGAGCAGTCAGATGAGGAGACCCGAACACATTGGTAGCCTCACATTGCAATGTTCGGACATGCATTCAATTTCACAGCTACTCTGATTTTTGGCTGAGTAGGGACAAACATAGCCAGAGAAATAATTGAATCCTGGGAAACAGACCCCTTGTCAGTCAATAAGAGTGTTGATTTACCACCAGGTTTCTTAGTACTTACGAGCTGAGGCACAATGAAACAACAACTAACAATTTAATAGCCAGCCACCAACACAGGTTTTAGTTAATTTAGTTAATTAACTAAAACCTGCATACAACCAGGAACCATATAAATACAATGTGTAGAACAGCCTAGCGCATATATTCTGGAGAGAAACAGAAGTTCCCTGATGATGAGCTCCAACACGAGCCCCAAAGCTTGGAAGAATAAACTTTTGGTCCCGGTGACCAACTCAGATTGGATCCTGCAACATTATCCTGGTTCATAGATATTTTACCTTTTTTCGCAGGAGAAATAAATGCTACCTGTTTTGTTGCTAGTGTTAATTTTAGACTGGAGCGAGGCCTTGAGAACAATGAGAAATCACTCCAGCCTTTGAATCTTTTTATACTGCCAAGGTACAACTCAGAGGTGGTATTCAGCCGGTTTGGACCGGTTTGCCCGAACCAGTAGCGGAAATTGCTAGTGGGCCCACTGACCTGCCCCGGCTCTCTGCCATCCTATTTACGTTTTTTGAGGCTGGGCGCATGCACGGAAAGTGTGCACTCACATTTGCGAACCAGTAGGGAAAATAAATGAATATCACCCTGGTACAACTAAATGCAACGAGAAAGAGATATATGATAAAATGCAATTTGAAATTGGAATGAGCACAATTTACGACAGGTAACTTAGTGATTATTCGAAGTTCTGATGGACCTACCAGGCAGGTACATAAGACTCAGATTTGAGGTTCTAATGGTTGGGTCACCCTCACAGTCATGTGTTTGCCTTTTGGGCACATGGGAGCCAAGCCAGTCATTTATGGCTGTTTGCAGCGCCCTATGTCTTGTGCCTGTGTTTTATGACTGTTTTTCTCGAAAAAACCCCAACATTTTCTTCCATTTTTGACAAAACCACACCTGTAGCAAACCACTGGTTCACTTAATGATTGTGACATTCACTTCACAACTTGGATTTCACTTAAGAACTATGAAGATTCATTTAACAACTGCCGGAAAAAAAGGTTGTAAAATTGGATCAGTTTTACGATCAACATGAGTTACAACCCTGATGGGCAGGTTTCATTAGATGAGATGAGATGAGATGAGATTAGAATTCTTTATTAGCCAAGTGTGATTGGACACACAAGGAATTTGTCTTTGATCCATATGCTCTCAGTGTACATAAAAGAAAAGATACATTTGTCAAGAATCATAAGATACAACACTTAATGATAGTCATAGGGTACAAATAAGCAATCAAATCATACTAGGAAACAATCAATATAAATTGTAAGGATACAGCAACAAGTTACAGTCATACAGTCATAAGTGGGAGGAGATGGGTGGTAGGAATGATGAGAAGATGAGAAGACTAATAGTAGTGCAGACTTAGTGAATAGTTAGACAGTGTTGAGGGAATTATTTGTTTAGCAGAGTGATGGCGTTCGGGAAAAAAACTGTCCTTGTGTCTAGTTGTTCTGGTGTGCAGTGCTCTATAGCATTGTTTTGAGGGTAGGAGTTGAAACAGTTTATGTCCAGGATGTGAGGGGTCTGTAAATATTTTCACAGCCCTCTTTTTGACTCGTGCAGTATACAGGTCCTCAATGGAAGGCAGGTTGGTAGCAATTGTTTTTTCTGCAGTTCTAATTATCCTCTGAAGTCTGTGTCTGTCTTCTTGGGTTGCAGACAGAAACAGTCTTCAGAGATTACGACCCTAACTCAAGGATTACCTGCACTTTTTTTTTTTTAATCAGAGAAGTATCTATGTCAGTAAATAAGGGAAAAAACCTAGATTGTTAGATCAGGGGTCTCCAAACTTGGCAACTTTAAGACTTGTGGACCTCAACTCCCAAAATTCCCGAAGCCTGGGGAATTCTGGGAGTTGAAGTCCACATGTCTTAAAGTTGCCAAGTTTGCAAATCTCTGTGTTGGATGGTTCTGTATGCTTTGAGTAAGCCTAGCAATAATCTACTTCTTCGTAAGCAGAAAGTGGACTGGTATGGTAGCAGGTAGCACTGTTTTTTGATACTGTTGTGGTCTGCCAGCAGCCTGCGGAGCTGGCAGTGGAGTTGGACAGCGATGAGGCTGAGGAAGAACATGGGCGAGTCCTGGAGGCTGGGGAAGACCCGGATGAGGGCTCTGCATCAGAGGCAGAGATGGGGCCAGGGCCATCGGGGAGTGATGCACGGACTTCGGAGCCTTCAGAGGCTGACAGTAGAGAGGCAGAGGAACAGGAGAAGCCTTTTCCTAGTGCACATATGAGAAGAGCTGCCAGAAGGCAGGAACAGCTAAAGCAGAGAGGACGACTCGGGAGTAGGGCCAAGAGATGATTGGCCCCTCCCATAAGGCTTAAAAGACCAGCAACGGCTCTTGGCCTCTTTGCTGGAAAACAACGATTGAGAGATTTGCTTTGTGTTTGGATGTATTTCTTTTTTGTCAGTGTTTTCTGTTCCTGAACTGTTGCCAAGAAAAGCCGTTGGCAGTTTGCCTAACTATCCCAAGGTCAGAGATAAACTGAAGAATGGTGTTTTAAGGACTTTGCTTTCATTTAATTTGGAATACACTGAGAATACATGAGTTAATTCTCAGCTGTTTTAATAAAATCTGTTTATTTTTTGGAACT